>BJKM01000257.1:15000-615000 GCA_015082035.1 Chaenogobius annularis
TTTGTATTGGTCAACATATTTCTTTTTGTGAAAACCTTGTTTTTTGGGAGCATATGTGTTACCCTGAGGTGATGTGGTAAATGGTCCCAGGTTTGGCTGTTCCTCATGCCCTCACTCTCAGACGGGGGTAAAGGGCTTCGCTGCAGATGTAATAATCCACACACGACACATATGTCTGCTTCTCCAAGTTTGACATTTTATCTGTATCTGAGAGTGATTGCAGAATTCAGTTCCCTGGCATGATGGCATCAGTGCTTCTTAGATTAAAGACTTCATTAAGGAAGCCTCTCACATGTAAATGTGGATAATCATTGAATACTGGTACTGTCCCTACAGATTTAACAGTTGCTTAAGTGATCGCCTTATTTACAAATGATTGCCCCATCTCTATTCTTCCATGTTTTTCAAAGATTTGGGAGAAATTGCTTTATCAAAGTTTATTCAACACTTGGATTCTCACAATTTAATTGATCCGCATGAATATGGATTTCGAAAGCATCATTCCACCGACATGGCACTGATTGAGTTTACCAACCGAATCTTTACGGCCTTATTAAAACTGTAGGCTAACGTTTATCAGCATAGCAACAATATGCAGGCTAGCATTAGCCAGCTGCTAACTACCTGAAACAAACAGTCCAGCCTCAGTAAGTCCACTGGCCGCTGCTGACCACAGTTTTACATTTCTGAACAAAAGGGGTCTTTGGGGATGTGACAGAAGGGGAATCCTTTGTCTTGAGACTTTTTGTTGTCAGAGCCCCCAGCGCGGCATGCAACATTCATCGTCAAGATGGCAGTAGCAGTAGCAGTAGAGTGTGTAACGTCACTTTGGTACCATGGATAAGTGTGTGGCTTCAAGGATAAGCCCTTATGGCTTGTAATATAAATGCAAATGAACTGACATTTTGACCCTGTAACTAAAGAAAAAAAAAAAAAAAAAAGTATATATATTTATTTATTTTTTTGTTACAGACTCCAGATCTGATGTCAATGAACATGTGTTATGGTCGACTTTATTTGGCATCCATTCCATTAATTTTAATCATTCTGATGACATAGAAAGAAAGTGTAATATGTCATCACATTTAGATTCAGCTCATCTTTGTTTTTGAACAGTGGAAGACAGACAAAGAGAGAAGCTTCAACTTACAAGCAAATCAGAAAAATAAAGAATCGTACCATTTCTACACTCGAATGTCTTGCTTCTTGTTAGCTCTAATTGGAAAAGTCCTCTCACACATCGAACCACATCTCCGCCTTCTGACTCAAATGAAACTCTCTGGTGCCAAAACTATTCTGCAAATCCCTACTTTATGTTGCACTTGTTAACTTTCACATCTGGGGAAGGGATTGCTAATCATTACCTACACAGTAATACAGGACCCATTTTTTGCGTCATTTGTCCGATTTGTATCAATCATGTTAGTTTTTAGCTGGACTACATTTGAATTAATTAAAAAGCCATAACCGGTTGAAATGTTCTCTGTCTATTGTAGCTTTAGTTCGACATTGATTTGAGTTAACTAGAATTTGCTATGAAAGTTTCACATTCTTTATTTTTAGATAAAGACAAGTAAAATTTCATACATACTACATTGAACTACATTTTCATGTAATAAAGTCAATTTATTTTCATGTAATAAAATAGATGTACTTTTCTTTCCATGTGATAAAGTTAAATTCTCGTTTCATTGCGGGGTTGGGACAGGTTAAAATACCCGTTTGTCCACACTCCACCTGAATCATTGCTTTGCAGTGTCTAAATTCAGTTCCTTGTTATGCTGATTTCTCTGTGAATATGAGACTGTAATAAAACATGCGGTATTGTGTAGCTTAAACATACTGAGAACTGTCTGTGGCTCTGATTTCCCTTGCGAAGTTGGCCTCGGAAAGAAACAGGTGCAGCAGGGAACTCCTTTGAAAAGTGCATCTGGTGAGACAGAGGCAGGTTTCCCCTCATCTGCATTGCTGTCTCCTTGAATAGGCTCCTTGTGAAACCCACACATGGTAATATTGGTCATTTATCCTTGGGAAAAAACTGATCTTTAACTAATGCACAAACCCGGCGTGCGCTACAGAGAGTGAGTGGGAGGGAGCGAGAGGGGGAAAAGAGCGAGCGCCTGCGCATGGAGCTGTGGCTCGTTTCATCGCAAATTTTTTTTTAAGCATTAACATCTCGCACACAAAACTGCTCCACAGACACACTTGTGTCAGGCCAACAAGCTCTGTGTGAAACAAGCGCCACAAATACTTCTGTGCAGCACAGATTCACACACGTTTAAATATGTAAATTAAACAAATCTAGACAATAAAAACAATTTTATATATATATGAATATTTTGGTCCGTAGGCTTTATTAGACATGACAGAACAATGTGACAATGCGGCCGGCTGGCATGTGTGCTGCTACCTTAACCACTCGACCATTGGGCAGCACTTCTGTTTTTCATGGTTTTTAGATGGATAAAGCAGCACATAACAAGTGACAATGTATATCTCCATGGAGATAAGCAAGGAATGCCAGCTGGCCGGGTCACAGAAGGCATGTTTCTCAAGGTATTTAGAGAATATAAAGAAATAAAGAATCTTATATAAAGATAATATGCACACATAAGTTGTTTCTTACATTTAAAGAACGACATTAAAGTAAGCATGTGATGTGTTGAATAGGGATTAAACATATTTTTTCAATAGATTGACAGTACAAGTTGAAAAAAAGTCATGACATATTGTAAACTGGACTAAACCAAGTCAGAAAAGCTTTGAGTGTGTTGAAAAATCCCAATCAGGTCCAGCCCAGCTTCAAACCCACACAAAACCCAGTCCAAACCAGGACCTCCTCAGCAGCTAAAGTAGCTCTAATAAACTCTTTATAGCAGTAAGCGTGTTGAGAAGACAGAAGTTCACAGGGTCAAAAAGTTCCTCCGGGAGCAGCTAAAACCACCGCTCCAGTATTAATGAGCTCTAATGCTGCATCACTGTCCAACCAGAAAAATATTTAATAAAGCAGGTCCAAAGCAGGATCTGAACTCCACAGCCCTTTTCATTTCACACTAAAGAAGACATAGAGTCCGGTCTCTGGTGGAAAGAATCCAAGTTCTGATACAAATACTTAATTTGCGTGCCCTTGGGTTTGGTGAAAAAAAATACAAAATGTCGAGCTCAGGGCTGAAGGCGAGATGTCTATGGAGTTTGGCTGCAGAGGATTCATGGGGCATTTACCTCACAAAGCTTCAGTGCACTGGGCATTACAGGAACATCAAGGAGCAGAGCAGCAGCCAAAAAGCCCCAAGACATGGTTTTGGATCTGGAGAGGAGAACCACGGGGACAGGCCAGTGCCATCTGAACACGAGTCATGAGGTGGAAAGAGCTGAAAGAGCTGAAGTGAGCCCAGGTTCCATCACTAATGATGTGTTCAGGTGCATCTCCAGAAGACGGATGAAAGAACAAAAGCCAACCCATGTACTCTTTGCTTGTGTTTTGATGTGGTTGGAAATGTTTCACACTGATGGAGGTGCAGTGCTCCTCCATCGACACAAACGTTATCATTTCAAACCCTGCTCGGGCCAGTCCATACTGTCGTGTTCTTGTATGAATGTTGTGTTGGATCGGTGGAAATATATAACATTATATGTATATATTTTAAGTATTCTTATTTTTGAATGCATGCAGGATTTAGTTACTGCTATGCTAAATAGATTTTTTTTTTCAGCCTTTAACTATTGTGATGTTTTCTCATAGATTTCTCCAGTCAAACGTCGCTTCCTGTGCCACCAGAACGTCCCCGTCCCCGTTATCGTTTTATAGTGTCAAATAAATTACCTAGAGATGAGATAGTTTTGCCAAAAGGATTCTGGTAAACTAAACAGACAATCCCAATTGCTCACAGTTTAACAATCCCGATCGAATATTGGATATCGTTTTTATGTTTTTATGAATTTATTGTTATTCTTACTGTATTGTATTTTTTGTGTGTTTATAACGTTAACGCAATTTGAATTGCATTTTTGAACGCATTGTGCTCTACAAATAAAACGTGATTGATTGACAGACTCAAGCCTTAGATTAGGACAAAACAGGATTACTCAACTATGAAAACAGGATTACTCAGCAAGTATGAACCAATCAAAAGACAACTGAGTAAGCTAATGATGAGATAAAACTGTCGCTCATAAAAGACCACTTTACATAGCATATCCCTAAACCACTTCTCCAAAAAACGACCACGCTGCCTCCTGCATATAACCTGCTGTTAACATTTACTTCTGCAATTTCAACCCCGGGAAACCAGCACTGACATTACAGCTTTATTCCTCCCTCATTACACTGAGAGTAAAGCCGCGTAAAGATGTCTACTAGCGTGATGTAATTGCAGGACACTTAACACAGTCGACCCTTCTCCGCGCGCCACCATTTTGGCTCTAAACCTGTTCGGAATCGCCGGCTTCTCTTCAGGATGCCGCATTGCCATCATTTCAGTTCATTTGAATCCATTTAGTTGCGCCGCGGAGACAAACATCGGCGCGGCACGGCTCCTGTCTGAGGTTAGAGACACATGTTTCTATGTTCGCTTTAATGGGATTCAAACTGTGTTCTTAGCAGGATGTTATGGCAAGGATAATGGAAGATAATGTAGCAATAATCATAAAAAGAGTGAGTTTTGAAACCATACAAACGATAACTCATTATAAAACGCAATACGGTGGCATACGTTTAGCCAGTGAAAAACATACCTGGAGTTGGGTTTTGTTTCTTTCCTTTTTTTTTTCAAATACAACAAACATGCCACAAACATGGCAATTTCAGAAACTTCCCACGCACATTACGTAACGGCCCTGTTGAATCAATAAATACAAACATTTTGATTCCTGCATCTTTGAATCTTTGAACAATCCTGTATTGTCTGAGGCTCAAGTGCTCAGAAAAGTCCTATTTTCACCTACCCCCTATCCCCACCTTTTATTAATAAGCCATAATGTAGATCAATGTTGTGTTTTACAATGAACAAAATGTAAAGTGATGATTTATTTATGTTATAGTTCAATACAAAGTAGCTGAAATGAACATAATGTCTCCTTTAATGGAACTATTCTCATCATTTCTTATTTTAAGCCACATTGTTTGCCATTGATTTAAATGTCATGAGTAAAACCAGTTTAATAGTCTATGTCATGTAAGTGATTGATATTCTAAATTCTAGATGTTTTAATAAAGACTCGAAACATTTTCAGTTTTGGTCCAATGCTACGGCTGCAGTTAACATACCAACAGTTCAAAAACCGCCCCTCGAACTCTTATTGTTCCAGGGTCTTCTTTTTTTCCCCCTGATGTGTGGGAAGCCCGGACAGCCTTCAGTTTCACACGTTGCCTGTCTCTCCATTTCCTCGCGTTTGGGTGGAATCTCACACTTATTAAGACAGCTCTTTGTTTGGGCGGCAGGCGCGGCATTCCCGCTGCGTTTGGAGAGCACAAACTCGGATACCGCGGATTTGGATTACCGCGCTTTCGCCACAATGTAAAGAGAAAATCCACTCAGGGAATTTGGCTCCACGTATTAGCTACGTCTGCACCCTGAAATTGAGACGTGGCTTTGGTGCTCGGAATCCAGAATCATTTAGAGTTTTTGAGCAGTATTTAGTCTTTGTAGTGAGGTGTCAAGGAAACGGTGGCTTGCTGAAATGACAGAGTTTTAGTTTTATGCCAGATGCACGCAAACAAGTCGGCAATAATAAAACCTTTTGATAGATAATTCATTAATTTATCAATGATAATAATAATAATAATAAGAATAATAAGAATTATTATTATTATTATTATTATTATTATTATTATATATGAAAAATTATAAAAGTTTGCGTTAAACAGTCTAAAATGTAAGTAGCTCAGTTTACCCACGTACCGGGTTGAGTTTATTAATGGGGGAAATAATAATGCCAAAGCCAATGAATTTTAAGGTATATTTTTGGTTAAAACCTTTCCATTCAGGTTTTTCGAAGTAGTAATATGAACCAAAATGAGACCGTTGTGTGCTGTCTGCATCTAATTGTAGAGCGGAATTAGTTCATTTACCAGATTGTTTTGCATGTAATAAAGTCAAATCCGTCCAAAGACATGCATGTGTTAGGTCAATTAGCAACTGTAAATTGGCCCTAGTGAATGAGTGTCAGAGTGAATGGTTGTCTGTGTGTCTATGTCTCTGGGTTAACCCTACGACGAGTTGGCCACTGTCCAGGGTGTACCCCGCCTAAGGCAAGCGGTAGAAAATGAATGAATGAATGAAAGTCAAATCTGTTTTGCCCCAGTACAGATGCAAAACTCAGGCTCCGACACTGGTGCGGTGCGTATAAACCCACCGTGTTGGAGGAGGAGGCTGGGAATGCGTTAGGTATGTGAGCGATACGTGTGGACTTCTGCAAAGAGTTTCAAATAAACGAGTTCTGCTTTTCACGTTTCAAAACAGTACAAATCAGGCACATTTTCTTTAAACTCTGAAAGTTGTGAAAATGATGATGATGACTCTGATTTGTATCGTGCTTTTCAAAACATTCAAAGGTAAAGAAGGATGCTTTGTATGCATCAGCTAAGTCAGCCATACATTTGGACTGCAGCCGTTTAAAATGAACTACTTTGAACAAATCAAGTGGAGCCTCTTTAGTGACTTCAACAACTTGTGGTCATTTTGATGTTGAACTAGTTATTTTATTTTCTTTTGTCAGAATGCGACAGTTTATTAACTACACCAGTGGTTCTCCTGGCGGCTCACGAGGCACTGGACTGGGAGTAGCGAGATGATGATTATTTTATAATTATGACAATGTATGTAATCTATTTTAATTGATAACAGTATATTTACTGAATTTAGTTCAAAAGACAGTGAACTACTACGATAAAAACACTTCGACCTGATTTTAAATGTTTTGCAACTTGAACTTACTACAGACGTCATTTCATTTTGATGTAGGGGTCCCATGTCCATTGCATAGTTATTTTGGGGGTCCCAGCCCAAAACATTTGGGAACCCCTGGACTACGTTACAGTGCTACCTTTTGTCTCCAAGGAGATGTTATTGCTTTGCTGCATGTTCCGCAGTACGGCATTTGACTAATCTACCTCCAGATGAATCTATCTCATGTGACTAAAGACATGTGACATCACCAGGCTAAGTAACAAGTCAGATCTGTGGAGAGTGGAGAGGTGACTGCGCTCACTATAACGCCACGTTTCAACTGGCCCAGACTGGTTCACTTTGGATTGCTTTGGAACAGTTCTTTCCATGGCAGAAGGTACTTCCGTTCTCAGGGCCTGGCTCTGGGTCCAGAACCAGAGCTACGTGAGCAACTGTCCTCACCCAAACATATGAAATATGAAACAAAGAAATAAATATAAATCAGACCGGAATTATACTTTTCTTCAAAAAGCCGATCTCAGCCATTCACAAAAATATGTTTAGTGATTCCATGTTTGTGTGGCTAAAGATTTGGCTAAAGTTAAACAAGAAACTACTTCCTGTTTATGCTCAGATTTTCCTACATTTATTTCACTTCTCTGCAATGCTGTACACCGTCTCAACGTCTCTTTATGTAATGCATTGTGTTTGGATAATGTTAGCTGCATTATGCACTGGGAATAGAATATTTTGGGTCTTGACGTAACAGCTGGTGCTAATGTGTGCTAGCTTTGTTTTGCTAATCTACCATCAGTGGAAATATGGCAGTTTATCGCAAGATTAAGTCAGCGTTGGGTGAGAAATTATTATTTTGTGTCTATTTCTGCTTTTTGCACGAGTCTGTATCCAATCCAATGTGTGGTACGCTGGCGCCACAACCAGGGACAAACAGAGACTATAGCGCCCTCTGCGTTCTGCTGAGAAGGTGATCGGCTGCAGACTTCCATCTCTGCAGGACCTGTACGTCTCCAGGGCTCTGGGACGAGCAGGTCGGATCACAGCGGTCGGATCTCACCCTGGAAATGGACTATTTGAACCACTCCCCTCAGGCAGGGGGCCACTCCCCTCAGGCAGGAGGCTACGGTCCATCCGGACCAGAACCTCCCGCCACAAGAACAGTTTCTTTCCCCCCCGCCGTTGGACTCATGAACACTTCTTAAACACCTGTCACTTTGACTACAATTTAATCAAATGCTCACTGCACTGTCACTTTCTGGACTACATCTGTAAATTTAACAGAACATTTTGCGTGCATAGGAAGTCTATTTTTATCTTATAGTAAATGAAATTGTTTTTCTTCAATGCATGCCTTATTTGATTCGTTATATCTTGTTTTTATCATTGTTCATCGTTGTATGTTGCACTGAATCACCAAAGCAAGTTCCTATGTTTGTGAATTTTGTTCACTGACAATGGCAGTAAACATTTTCTGTTTCTGTTTCTGATTCTGATTCTGATTCTGATCATCTCACTCAAAAGTAATACCTGCCACTTTAGATCACCTACACGAGCCAGTAGGGTTCACTTAAAACAGTGGAGACACTTTTGGACTGTCACAATCCTTTCCGATGTGAAACTGTGGCACCATGCCTTATGAATTCACGTTTTTAACTCTTTATTGAAACAGTTACTTTACATCTCCACGTAGACAAGCAGGTGTTGTACTCATCTCCAGAAAAGCTAAACAATGCACCTTTAAACTGTACCAAAATGTTTGAAGTACCAGAATCGCCAGAAATACCTGCTTCTCCAAAGTCTGACGAGCGCTCACGTCCTCCCACTCCAGTCGTTTATTTCATTATGCACCAACACCACATTACTGCGCGGCCCAACCTGAGCCTCAGACCTTAGGTTAAACTGACTAAACCAGTCCGATCCACCATCCCTCCGCTTCTCCAGCCTGCAGCGCACAAAGCAGAGGCGGCCAAGTCCCTCGGAACAGCAGCCGCGGTCAATGGTCCATCAATAAACACCGGGAATTAACTAAACATGCATGTGCGCGGCTAGCTTTGTTCAGGGCCCTGGGCAGTCTGAAACAGTAATCAGCTTTTTATGGATGCTGATAGATTGGTGTACCTTTATACGTTTGACCCCAGCACAGGGAGGGTACATGTAAAGCGTGGTTAGCCTGGAGGAAGCAAGCCCACTGAAGAGCAGAGTACACCTACAGCAAAGACAATAGAGACAATCAGATGCGGTGTTTGGGAGAAAGAGGCCGTCCAAACACTGTGCAATGTTCAGGCAAGGTTTGCAAATAGGAGGAGAAAAGTTGAAACTATCATGCTCATATGTGTCATATTTCATCAGGATTACAACATCATAAGACTGCAAATGTTTTACAGAAAATATAAAGTCAAATACATGACCAGGAAATGATCACCAGGAGTAAACCATATCGAAACAGACTGTCTTTTGTTCTCCAAAATGACTGACTTTAGTTCAGCGCCTTGTTCCAGAGTTATACGTAAAAGAAAACTTCCCAGTGATGCTGCGCGTGGAGCTGTGCCACCAACGAGCCGAGACAAAGAAACATTATTTGATCGACAAGATCTTTGGAGTGAGGAATTTTAAACTTTACTTTGACTTTTCATTGATTCCACATTTTTTATATAGAAATTTAATTGATTCTACATTGAAATCATGCATCCAATATAATTGTAGTTGTATGCAGAGTTAAATAGAAGCATACATTTTAACACGCAGAGTCAAGGCCTGTCTCACCTTAGCAGCATAAATCAAACTGATTTAGTATCAGAATAAGATATTTTTTGCCATGGTCAGTGAACAAAAATCACAAACTTGGAACTTGCTTCAGCAATAAGAGACACCATGAAACGATGAGTAAAAATAGCACAAATATAAACTAGGATCAAATAAGGCATGCATGAAAAATAGTGCTACTAAATAAAATAAACTTTTAAATACTTTGCCTTCCTGAGGGGAGTGGCCTCCTGCCTGAGGGGAGTGGCCTCCTGCCTGAGGTGAGTGGGAGTGGGGAGCTCAAATAGTCCATGTCCAGGGTGAGAAGGGTCAGCTGTGATCCCACCTGCTCGTCCCAGAGCCCTGGAGACGTACAGGTCCTGCAGAGATGAGAAGTCTGCAGACCAGAACAACCTTCTCAGCAGACGCACAATGCGCTGTAGTCTCTGTTTGTCCCTGGCTGTGGCTCCAGCAGAGGGCGCTGTAGTCTCTGTTTGTCCCTGGCTGTGGCTCCAGCAGAGGGCGCTGTAGTCTCTGTTTGTCCCTGGCTGTGGCTCCAGCGTACCACACGGTGATGGAGGAGAGGTGAGGATGGACTCAATGATGGCCGTGTAGAACTGCACCATCATCACCAGCTTGGCTTTCCTCAGCTGCCGCAGAAAGTACATCCTCTGCTGGGCCTTCTTGATGAGGGAGCTGATGGAGGGCTCCCACTTGAGGTCCTGGGTGATGGTGGTGCCGAGGAAGCGGAAGGAGTCCACGGTGGGGGGGGGGGCTGGGGGGCTGTGACTTTCCTGAAGTCCACGATCATCTCCACTGTCTTCTGGGTGTTCCAGGTTGTCACCACTGCGCCAGGACCACCTCCCTCCTGTATGTGCGTGTGCCTGGTTGAAATCAAAAGAAAATCACATTACTTGGTGAAATGCAGTACAACACAGTACAACTACAAAGATGTCACCTGCAGACATAACTGTACCTTTCACCCATATGACTTTAAATCAACAGGTAGATCTTTGAGGAAACCCTGGCAGAACAACACAACCCCAAATAAAAGTAACTTACATTTGGAGTAACGTCACAGAACATAAATAGCGCTTAAAGTATCCTGTTTGTTTGTTTACAATTATACTTCATCTGTTTGCATTGATTCGTTAACATTAATTACTATTAAGTTGCTAACGCATTTCTGAATTTTAAGAATTAATTTGGCACACAATTATAAACAGACAATAAGTTATACACAATTTAACTTTACATTCATCCTGATTCTAAACTTTGAAACAGAGCATTCATGGTCAATATTCATTATTTATGCCAGCAAAGACACCAGATATCTGCACTTGGTATCAAATGAATTGTCCTGTTACTTCCTTTTCATTGCATCTGTTTTGCCTGGATCTGGTCTGGTCCAGACTCTGTGGACACAGGCTCCTCTCTCTAGTGACCAGCCGCTGGAGAGGAAAAAAGAAGTGTGACTTCATGTGTTTAGTGTCATTTGAAACACCATACCTGTACGAGAGAAGTCTTAAACCAAGACCACCCTGGGCTAGAACTACAGGCTATGAGACCCAGAACCCTGGTTTCTCAGTTGAACTATATTTTTGGAAATGAAGTCCCCACAAGCTCTTCTCAAGCCCAAATCTTGACCATAACTCGTAAAACAAATTATGTAAGATCGAGAAAAAAAAGGATTCAACCAAACATGGGAACATAGAACAGACCCCCAGGCTACACAAGACTAAACTTGAACTAAACCTGAACTAAACCAGGACTAAACCAGGACTAAAACAGGACTGAACCAGGACGAAGGACCTCACGTTCCACAGTTTGAGAAACACAGCTATAATTCATATAGTAAAAGCCTTTCCCTGCCCGTTTCTCCATTTCAAATAACTGAATCTACATCTCGCGTGGAGTAAATTGAAAATGTGGATTGTACAAACAGGCACCTTTAGGTGAGCATTTCCATAAACATCTCATTTGGCTGGTGTCAGCTTCGGTCACGGGCCCGTCTCAAACACACCACCACGCACCAAGACGGATCGGTAAATATTTAGTGTAGCTCGCTCCCCAAAGGTCAGCCTCCATTCAAAACAACTGATTTCATTTACTGTTAAAATTAAGGCTTGTTTTTCAATTCAACACAGCTCTTCCAAATGGAATGAATGTTCTTTTGACCTTTCGCTTCTCACGCAGATTATTTATTTGTGTACTATGTTTCCATATATTTGCTGCATGCGCAGTCTTTGATCATTTTGCACTTATAGCCTTTAGAAATTCAGCGTGCATTATATCGTATTTGATATATTTTTGGGTAGAATTAGTAGTTATCAGTGGACCAAGGGCCAAAGACAGTAATATTTTACACAGTAATGGAAAGTAACAAAGTACAAAAGTAAAAGTACAGCACACTTTTTTGGTATCACACTTGAGTACATTTTGGATACTTTTATTTTCTGCTTCACAACATTTGAGAGAAAGCATTTGTGCTTTTTACAGTCCTACATTTTCTTAATGATCTGAAAAGTAAAAAGTACTTTTCCTTATGGTTTTTTAGCACGTTCATGATGACGGTCTAAAGGTTTTGGGTTTAAGTTCTTTGGCTTCTGGTGTCTGAAAATCAACAACTTTTTCATCAAAATGACAACATTTGACTCTATAATTGTTTTCTAAATCCGTGCAAAATACTTTTACTTTCTACTCTAAACAGGTACCTGTATTTTTGCTGCTGTACTGTATATGTGTGTACTTTTACTTAAGTAACAAACTTGAATACTTACATCATCCAGAAAGATGTAGGATTTTGTTTCGGAGGAGAGACTGGTTTGCTTGACAAACTTGCACCACGGGTCAAATCCTTCAGGTCCGGTCCTGACCAAGAGTAGACCTGGATCCGGGCCCCGGGCGCTGCACTGTGGGCCCACTGCTCCTGACAGGTTGCCCCAGCGAATGCAGAGGACACATTTTCTTACATGGGCAACAAATGCCCATGTAAGACTTCCAAGATTAAACCTTAACTTTAAGATTAAACCTTAATCTTGGAAGTCAGAAGGGTAAAAGACAGGCCAAAGTCAACGGTTTGAGTCAACGAGGCCATGTGTGTTAAAAAATGGATCCATCTTTGAACAGAAATGGAGGTTTAAGGTTCCATTTACCGGTCGTATGAAATAGTGTTTTGAAGCCATGGGACGGATGTTACTCAGGTACTCAGGCGAAACTGTAAACAGACAGGCCATTATCAGGAGGCTCCACTCAGTGGGCAGGGCTTACTCAGAGTAGGATAAATATCTGAGTTCTCAGACTCAATCCAAAGATTGAGAATGACTCTTGGATGCGCGTCGAAATGTCTTGTTTTTTTAAAACCATGTCCAGATGTCTACAACTGAATCTTTTCTACTACAGATGCCATAGTTGCATTCAGAATGATTCATGATTAAAATGATTAAACTTAAAGCCCCAGTACGTAACTAATCCTAAAAATAGACAAAAAAATCCCAACATTTATTTCATTGTGGTTGTTTTAATTGCGCTGAATTATGTATTCTTAAGGCAGGCTTGCATCTCCACAAACCTGACTCATACTTGACCTGTAGGAGGAGCCTCCTCCTGCTTGTTAACATGGAAATGTTGTTCCTTTGGCTATAATATTCCACAGCATGGAATAAAATGTATTGCCTGGGAACAGGGTTGCCAGGTTTCAGATGCAAGAACATCAGAAAAAACGCCCAAAACCTGCAGAACGTCCGGCTCTATTTTCCACTGTATTTCTGAGAGTCGCGCTGCTTCGGCTCCTTATCAGAAACACTAAGATCACATTGTATTCAAAAGCACACTTTTTTGTCACTTTTACACTGCACCATCCTTCTCCCCATTGGCCAGCCTGCTGTGATTCACCCGTGTATTCAATAAGCAATATTAAACGATGGTGGCGCGTTGAGCCTGATGGTGCTATTGTTACCGAGACATGGCAGAGGGCTTCTCACCTCGCGGGAAATTAAAGTCACTTAGCATTCGAGCTGTCAGCGCCTCTGGGCCGCCATACCCCAACCAAATGCACACTGACAATTCTGCTCTGGCCTCCCCAATCCACTTATCCAGGTGGCTTTCAATTTGGTGTCAGCGCGAGGTGAGGAGGCAGCGCCGCAGAATGCTTTAGTAATGATAAACAATGGATTTGATTGTGGGGGGTTTATGCGTAATAATCGGCTGTCTGCTTTGGTTAGGTGACATATTTATGCATGAGGGTGTGAAGTCTGCCTGTGTTACTGGGCTAGAGCACTTATACAGAGTGTCCAGGTACATACAACGGAACATTACGACCACCTGTCACGTGTGGAAGCATCACCAAGACTCATGTGGGTGGTCCTGGTCTGCAGTGGTCAGTTTGTGCTTGTTTCCACCTGGTCCACTGTGGAGCAGATAAGTACGCTCCAAAAGTTTCTCGACTATCGTAAGTGAACTGTACCAGTCACGCGAGGTACTAGCTTCCAAACCAGTCTAGCTCGCTTTGCTAGGGGGGTCTATGCTAGCAAATGCTTAATTTTTACAATATATTTTCACAATTGGTTAAGGGTAGGGTTAGGTTTAGGGTTAGATTTGGGAACAGTTAATTTGGTAAAGGTCAAAGATTTGCGACAGGTTAAGTAACTGTATTGTGGCCTCCAGGTCAGCTTTAGCTAAAGAGGAGCTAAGAGCTGATTGGATAAGAGAGAACGCAGACTCAAGTGAAAAGAAAATGGTTCACGTAGAAAAGCTCTCAAACATAACGTTGGACCAGTACCAAGTGTCAGTATTGTTGTCATAACAATTACACCTAAAGTACTGGATATGGTATCGTACCAATACGGAACATTTGGGTATCGCTAATGCGCATTTTTTGCATTACTTCAGGGTGTACCTGTGGTTAGTGACAAGTGCTGCATTCCAGTTCTCGGAGGTTGGACTTTCCGAGTTCCGACATATAAACACTCTCACATCTCAGAATTCCTACTTGGAAACTCGGGCAACATTTCAGAACCTGGAGTTTATCCGAGTTAACCAATCCAACATGGCTGCACACTGCGTTTGGATAAAGTTTTACATCCGACTATTGATAGTACTCGGGTTGTTTTCTCTTTAGATGCTATCTACTGCCCCCTGCTGTCTGTGAAGCTGCTCCTGTGCTGCCGTTGAGCCTCGGCAGCTAGAAATGCATTGTTGTGCTAATGTTGCTAACATCTGCACAGCGCTAATGAAAACAACATCAAAAGTTCTCATTCATATGTTAATTTATAACTTAAAGCTTTAAAAACATTCACACATTTAAATAATTGGATCCATATTTTGGCTGATTTGAGCACCTTCTTGTTTATTGTTTGATGTTACAGTGTGACATGCACTGTTATCAATCAAACTCATTTTATTTGTAGAGCACAATTTGTTCTTTACAATGATAAAAACTCAATACAACTACAATACAATATAAATCACAATACATCAATCGAAACAACATTCAAATGTATTTAAAACCGTAAAAACCAGATACAATTCTCTCAGTGGGGGCTTGTCTCACCTCAGGAAGACTATTCCAGACCTTTGCCCCATACAACTGGAATGCAGATTCCCCCGTGACTGCAAACACGTTCTCTTTGTTATCTAGCTCTGTTCTGTATTGCTCTGAGTTTTTTCCGATTTGACGCTGGAACCCAGAAACTCAGAGAAAACGTCCGAATTCCGACCTCTGAAGACAACTGAAACGCAGCATAAACTGACCACAACACATCCTCGCCATGGCAACATGCACTTTTTTGCATCACCATGGAAACGTGAAAAATATGGCATGGTTGCCATTAACTTTTTTGATTGGAAGGACAGTATGTATAGTGTTAAATGTCTCTTCTCTGCAGGGTTTGTGCTCAGAGGATCAGAAGATTCCAAATCGGGTATGGTTCCCCTCATGTCTGTGGTCCGTGCCTTTTGACCCATGTTTAAAAATTGTGTATTTGTGCGCTCCGTAACGCAGTGCACCTATAAACATGGCACGGCAGACATTTCGGCCAGAATCCCGGACGATGCATTCTAGGCCACAGTTTGTACCTCTGATTTTCACAACACAGTTACATTCCAAACAAGAGCTGCCAGAGCAGGCGAAACAAAGGCCATGCAAATGGAACAACACTCATGACATCTCACTTCTCTCTGAAATAATCCATTTGACAAATGTATTCAGACATTCATGCTCCTTTTCTAATTAGCCACAAACCATAATAATCCCCCTGCCTCCTTTCCATTTTCAAGTTGTCCCGTTGTCAAAATGTTCAAAGCGTTTCCAACCCCACACAAAATATTACAAAAAAACATCAATTCTTCTCCTGCTCTACCCCAGAGAGATTTTTAGCAGAAGAGACTGTGGATGTCAAACCAAAATAATCTAATCCGGTAAGCAGAAGCAGCGGCGGCGTAGGGATATTCGACGTGAACAAAACAGAAGAAGAGCTGATGATATAAAAATTTGTGCTGAACGATGACAACAAGTCGCCTCGGGGTTCCAACGATCACGGCTGGATAAACAATGTCTGAAAAGAGGAGGAAGAGTAAATGGGACACAGGAGAGACAGTGGCAGGAGAGGAGGGAAAGAAAAGTCAGGCGTTTTGTAAATAAAATAAGCTTTAATTATGCACAATATGACCCCTGGAGTGATAAGGGCTCGTGTACCGCGCCGACATGTCATCTGTGCAATAAAGGAGTTTTATTGTATTATCCAATGTGGCTTTTCTACAATAGTTTACACACACATTTTGGATTTTAGATTTTAGACAAACTTAATTCATCCACAAGGAAAATATTTTATAAAACAGAAAGTATCTCGTTTTTGTTTCTGCAATGTGCAAAAGTAACTTGGAACATTTTTGAAAACGTATATTCTAATTATGGTTTATGTGAAGGTAAACTCGATTTCCAGAGGGACGTTTTCCTCAGAATTTCTATAAACACAAAAGACCCACTTCTCTGTCTGAGCATTTTTCCTTTTCCGAGATAATCCATCCCACTTCACTGGTTTGGCACATCAATATGCTGATGAGACATCATGAATATTGCACAGGTGTGCCTTAGGCTGGCCACAATAAAAGGACACTCTGTGTTTTATCACACAGCATGCCACAGATGTCTTGCTGACAGCAGGAATGTCCACCGGAGCTGTTGCCCGTGCATTGACTGTTCATTTCTCCACCATAAGCCGTCTCCAAAGGCCTTTCATCCAACCGGCCTCACAACCGCAGACCACGTGTAACCACACCAGGCCAGGACCTCCACATCCAGCATGTTCATCTCCACCCAGAGCAGTGGTTTGCATAATAGAAGAATTTCTACTCAAACTGTCAGGAACGTCTCAGAGAAGCTCATCTGCAGCTCATCGTCCTCATCGGGGTCTCGACCTGACTGCAGTTTGTTGTCGAGTGGTAAATGCTCACATTCGATAGCGTCTGGTACGTTTGTTAGGTGTCAACTTTTGGTTTCCTCATTTAAAATATCTGCATTAAACAGCAGAGGAACAACAGCAACGCAGGTGTGCACAGCTGTGCTGGGCACACCCTCCACACAAAGTTCATGTCCTAAATACACACAGTCCTACCCAAAAAAGGCAGAATATCATAAATAAAACAGCATGCCCATATTAGGGCTGTCGCTTTGCGGTAACTTTATGTACCTCCAGCACCGCGGTGTGCGGTCCATGCCAGTGCATGCGGTCCATTGCGGTCCATGCGGTGCATGCGGTCCATGCGGTCCATGCGGTGCATGCGGTCCATGCGGTGCATGCGTCGCGGTGCATGCGGTGCATGCCGGTCCATGCGGTGCATGCGGTCCATGCGGTCCATCGGTCCATGCGGTTCATGCGGTTCATGCTGTGTACCCACTGGGCGTAATATAACAAGTAAAGTGAGGTATTACTTTCATGACATCAACAAAAAACAACAGCCGGGCATGAGTGAAAGACGTGTGCGCATGTGTCAGAAAAAGCCACTCCTGTTCTGGGCTGGGTACCATTTGATGTAAAAGTAATATGCAATATTATGCAAACAAATATTTCTCAATCTTTTAATTAATCCTCAAATCAAAGTATTTTGAGTTTATTGAAAAGTGCCACAGCAATGAAACTCAAAACAAATGAACCAGACTGGCGTTGCCAGTGCAGCTGCACGCTATTAAGCTTCACTTTTGCTTTCCCCAAATACGATCCAAGTCAGCGCTGCACAGCACGTGCTTTTGACATCTTTATGCTTTTATTATGCATTTACCTGGGGATTATGGAGAAGGTTGGTTGATCATTTAATGTTGGCAGCATTTGAACACAAATGCTCCACACTGGATTGAAAACACACCACATTTATTTGTGGTTGACACGTTTAACTGGATCGAGGAGCAGAATGATTACGTGTCCAATTGCCTTCAACTTTACGCGGACACTGCAGACTGTGAGTGAATGTGGATTTCATTTTAAGCACAGCACTCACACTTCAGACACTGTATAGACCTCACACTGGTGCCTGTGTTTTTGGGTGGATGTGAGGCAACTCTGGACCTTCAGCTCTTCTGTGTAGCAGTAACACACTGCACATTGTTTGGGCCCATGTAGGCTTCTGTTAAAACATGAGTGCTGTTTGTGCAGAAAGCACAATCAAGTATGTGCTGTGTATTTATTGGCTCATTGATGTGGATATTTAAAGCCAAGGTATCAAAAGCTGGCACCCAAAACTCTGAGTGAAGAGTCAAGCCAAGTCTGGCTGAAGGGAAGTCTTAGCAGTTAACTTCAGCTCTAACACAGTGAGCTCGGTGTTATCCCTCATTCGTCCAGGAGTGTTCCATCATAGAAAAAGATTTAAATGTGGTCATCTGGTTTTAGAAAAACAACTCTCATCCAAGAGTCATTCTCAATTCTCTGATTAATATTTTGTACGATTATTACAGTGTATTTCTATAGCACTTTTCCATCTTCAAAGCACTCAAAGCTTTACTAAGCAACGTGGGTGAAGCGTCTTGCTTAAGGACAAAACAACATTTACTCTAGCGCCCCACCGTGGCACCTGGTGTTCCAGCGGTCTTCCATCCAAGTACCAAGCAGGCCCTGTCCTGTTTAGCTTTCAAGAGCTGATGAGATCTGGCATTAGCAAGCAAGTATGACCACGATCTGATCTGAGAACTCTACATTTATCCTACCCTGCCCACAGGGATACTAGCCTGTTTTGTTAATCTCATTGTTTACCCTGAGACATATCTTCTTTGTTACCCTAAGAGCCCAGTAATGGGCCATAGAAATCCTATTGTTTGCTGACTGCAGCTCCTCATCACTCATGAGTACCTGATTAACATATGACTCGAGCTGTTTCCTGCCCTTAGCCTCAAGATGCTATTATATATTCCGGATAAATTGATCCTTAAACCACCATTTCTGTCCAAAGAGGGATTCTCTTTCTTTTCTTTCCAAAAATAGCCTCCTTAACTCCTCTTTTAACACAGTGAAATTTCATCATCAAACAGTTGAATTACGGTGAGTATGTGCGTGGAACAATTATCGCGGTCACTTGAGCCCTTGTGCAGTTTGAGTGACCACAGCGACAGCAGTGATAGTACTGCAGTTACCGCGACTAGTCCAGATTCATGTCCCATTCTGCTGTGTCTGCGTAAAGGTAAAGCCAAAACAGATGTGATCCACGCTTCGCCACACTCATCCTCCTCAGTCCAGTTAAATGTGGAGTAAAAGTATAAAAACAAAAAGAAAAGATGTCTGTGCTCTACAGCGAGTGATAGAAAACCAGAGTGAAAGTTAAGCCACGCAGAATCAGATGTGCGTCGCACCAGTCTGGTTCTGGTTCATATATTACTGAACATGTTTTCAAATAGGGTTTGGTTCAAACTCAACTTTAGAAAGGCCATTAAACTGTCCACAAACAAAAAGACACAGAGAGATGAGTGACAGCGCGTATTACTTTATATTGATGTGCTCAGATTTATAAAGAGGCTTACTGATATTAAAATAGGCCACTCTTGATGAATCCTAGATGGAATATTCCCATTACCTAAAACCATAATGTATTACATTAAATACGCTGTTAATAATATGAATCAAACACAAACATCAGAGCCGTTCATTCAGTTCATGATGTTGTAAGATCTGTTTCACATTTGTGCTTTAGTACATTCATGGATGACTGATATTCAAATGACCTTTCTCTAAGTGTCTAAGTGTCCACTCCACATGAGCGCAGGCCGACTTTCCTTTAGCTTATATTTGATCTCTTATTTCCTCATATACAGTCAAGATTATGATTGTCATTTCCTTATGTTTATAATACGTTGTGCTTTCCTTCTCCATTGTTCTGATTGGTCAGTTGGTGGTAACCCCGCCCCCTGCTCTGTGAACGTATACGACTTCGTTCAGAAAACCTGGGGTTGTTAAACGTATCCAGAGACGCTCATGTCTGGGTTAGTCAATCTGGGTAAGAGAAGCCAGTGTTTTAATGATGAAAATCAGAAAATGTTTATTCTTTTTCGACATTTTTATTTGCCAAAAGGTATTTCTGTATGTGTTTCTATAGTCAATGTTATTTTTTGAAACCGACCCCTTCAGCTCTAGCAGTCTGTCTGGTTCTCTGTCCTTTTCAATCCTCCTTTCCTACTTTTAAAAATGTTGTATTCTCTGTGTAGTTTCTCTGTGAAGTGATCCAACTGAGAAAGAAACTTTGACACCAGTGGTTTTGTTGTGATCCTCATAAATGTATCATTAACCTTAAATACAAAGAAGAGAAATGTACTTGATGTGATCTGCAATAGAAATGACACAAACACAGCACATGTAAAAAGCAACGAATAGATATACTCCCTCCAAGTCCTCAGTCTTTGAGGTCTGCAACTCAGGGTCTTTGCTCCCAGCCCAGGCCCAAGCCTTCAGGGGGCCCTAAGCAAAATCCATCTCCAGTGTGTCCTGGGTCTTCTCCGGGGTCTCTTCCCGGTGGACATGCCCGAAACACCTCATAGGGAGGCGCCCAGGAGGCATCCGGAACGGATCTCTCCCCTCTATCTCTAAGGGAGCGCCCAGCCACCCTGCGGCGGAAACGCATTTTGACCTCTTGTATCCACAACTGTCAATCTCACGCTCCATCGTTCCATCACTTGTGAACAAGACCCCGAGATACTTGAACTCCTCCACTTGGGGCAAGGACTCCACCTTTCCCCGGTTGAGTACAAAGTACAAAGTGTATGACGTGTATGACGTGTATGTTAATTTTGAAGGCAAAAACAACAAATATTGTCCCAAATTCTGATATTTTTAAAGGATAGACACAATAGTAAGACAAAATAAGAAGCACATGTAGACATTCACAGTGGTAAGAGGAACCAAAACCTTTACTCAAGTAAGTGTACTGTTACTTCAAATTAAATATTACTCAAGTTGGTAAGTAATTACTTTAATAAAAGTGACTCTAGTAAATGTTGCTGGAACTACCCCCCTCTGCACAGCTGTAATCACATCCTCGAACCGTGTTTGTTTTACTAACATCAAATAGAAATAGTAAGGTGGAAAAAGATAAAGTGCAGGGGATAAGAACACAGTAGCCACAAAAACAGTGGATCTGCCTCTGGGAGTGTGGTATCCTCCCCCTAATATTGGGATTTACTGTATGAAATTATTAACGTTACCATTATCGGCTAAAGTAAAATGTTGCCATTTGTGAACATTTTCAATAAAATGTTAGATACTGCTGGGGGCCCTGGTGGCTTTGGGGCCCTATGCAGCTGCTTAGTCCGCTTAAAGGGTAGGGCCAGCCCTGTTTGCTCCACTACCTGCAGCCGTCTGTGTGAGAAGGTCCTCTAGCTTTTATAACACCTCAGTTGTCACCTCTTTGATTCTGCCTCTTCCTGTCTCTGCAGTTTCCCCATTTTGGATGAAGAGGATTTTTGCTTTCCCTTCTCTTTTATGTTTTAACGAGGTGACACATTTCGGGATGTCCAAGGCTTCCAAGCTTGACACGATAATTTTGCATCTTGTATTGGAGGGATTGTTTCCTTCCCTTGAATCCAGACTTATACTACCTGGTGTAAAATACTTTCCCCACTACTTCAAACTCACAGTTTTTTGTTGGAACTTTAGTTCTGCCTCATCCGTAAATTAGGGAATCACAAACCCTTGAGGCCATGTGGACATCCCGGCTATTGCGATGTCAGGTAGACGCGAGAGGGAAAAGGGGGTTTGGGGCCAAGAAGTCTCCGGGGTTGAGGAGATTGGTGGAAGTGGTGCGCCCCCTGCTTGCACTGGGTACACAGTTTTAAAGGCCTCTTCAGGTGCTCTCATTGTTGATTTGGAAAACTTTCACACAACTTTGACTTCTTCATCATAGTATTGCTATTAAAACTTTTCTTGGACTTGAAAAGTTGTTTTTAAAATTGCAAATCTTCAACAGTGTCTGGGATTACGAAAACCAAGGTCAATTTCCGAGAGTCTGACTCATCCTTGAACAGCAGCCGCGGAGCAGATGCCATCCTCTCTTAATCTAGATGGAAAAACAACTCAGATCAAATTAGTATGTGACACATTGACCAATAGAGAAGCACTCAAGTAGCACACCCAAAATATTTAATATAGTCCGGGAGCCAGCCCCCTCCTAAGTAATGACTTTGACTTGGCCCTGTTTGATATCAGGACCCCAAGAGTAAGTAAAACGTGGTGCTGTGAAAATTGGAATGAAAAATACTGACGTGGTTATCAATATCCAAACCCAAAGCATTACACAAAGAGACATGAACACGCAGCGTAGAGGAGCAGAGACGAGACATAAATGCAGAAAAAGCTGACAATAAACTTTGACTTCCATCCAAAATCACAGGCCAGCTATCCACTCGCTCATAGACCTGGAAGGATGTGTCATATGCCCATAACACCTTCATAATCAAAGTATATGTGCTCTCATCCAAGTGTGTGCCACCTCTTTTCCCCTCGAACAGCCTAAATGATACAGTTACATTGTTGACAACCACAAACTAGCTCCGAGTGAGTTTAAGTGACACAAAGTCTTCCTGGGGGCCGTTTTAATCAGTGAAAAGGGCCCGGTGCAGCGTCTGAGCGAGAGTGTGAGGGACATGAGCACAAGCAGGACACATGGAGATGACAGGAATTAGCCCCAAAGTGAGGCAAAGTGAAGGGAGGAGCAGCCGCCTGTCACCTGCACTTAGACTTAGAGTTTTAGAGAGGTTTAAGAGAGTTGATCAAGAAAGAAGGATGTATACAAGTGTCAAGAGTGGAGGAGAGGGGGGGGAGGGAAGGATGGGAGTGGAGAGGGAGAGAGAGAGTGTGGACAGGAAGGGGAGATCAGGAGAAGAAGGAAGTGAGGAAGAGAGAGGAACAAGACAGATGAGGAAAAGGGGGGTGAGAAAGGAAAAGATGAGAGAAAGAAGAGGTGAGGATGAGAAAGGAGGGGGAAAGAGGAAGAGGGAGGGATGAAGAGAAAAAGACAGTGAAGGACAGGTAGGGAAGAGAGGAGAGAACACAGTGAAATAATAATGAACACAAGTAAATAAATAAAAAATAGAATAATAGGCATACATGAATACAATCAATAAAAACAAATCAATAATAAGGCAACAGCAGACCACACAACTACAGTAGCAGTGTTAAAAGCCAGAGAGAAGAGGAGGAGAGGAAAAGGGAGTGGATGCAAAGAGAGAGGAGAGGGGGAAAATGGGGGGAGAGAATGAAGGAGACAAGGGAAAAAGAGAAAAAGATTGTGTAAGGGAGGAGAGAAGAAATGAGGAAAGTCAGAGAAACGATATGAAAGGAAAAAGGAGAAAAGGTAAATGAAAAGGAGAGGAAAAAGAAAAGGAATAGGATGTGAGCGGGAAGAGAAGAAAAAGTGAAATGAAGACGAAGGAAGAGAGAGTTGTCATGAATTAAAGATGGTCCTACTTGAGCGCAGAGACACAGTGAAAGCGTTTGGTCAGAGGTGAGACAGGAAACTTTTCAACGTCTTTTTCTGAATATCTATTGTGAGGTTAAGGACAGAATAAAACTACCAAAGTTTTGGCCTCCAATTTTGGACATTGACACAAAGTTTTTGTAAGTTCCACAGAAATTGGGCTGAAGCATGACTGGAAGTGGGCATATATGCGTTCTTTCGGCTTTATTTGGCTCTTTACACATGCTTTTGAACAGAACTAGTTCATTTCAAACTCTTTACAGCTCCACGTGTATCGTTCACTTACCTAATGCATCTTGAGCCTCCCTAAATATCCACCGCGATGAGTCTCTGGTAAAGCTAACTAACATTAGCATGCTAACGCCGCACTTCCTGCTTCTTGGAGAATAAAACGCTTTATAAATAGATACAGAAAAGCGCTGTGACCTTATTTTCACCCGAATAGATACAATAAATCTGTACATGGGCAAAACAGATTTTACTTTATTACAAGCACACAAAAAATTGGGTAAAGGAACTAGTTTTTCACATTTCAAAATTGTGGAAATCAGGTGGAAAAAATAACATCATCGTATCTGAAGGAGACTTACTCACAGTGGGACGAGGAGCCAAAACTTTTACTCTAGTAAGAGTACTGTTACATTTGACAAATACAGTATGTTAGTTATGGAGTAAAAGTATGAGCTTTGAAAAGTATTACCCACCTCTGCATTTATGTTGTAGATTTTCCTCACAAAAATAACACTTTTTTGAATTGTTCTTCACAGATCTCGATATTTTCCTAGCGAGAAGCCAAGCCCAACCAGCATACATTTGTGAATACATTAAAAAACTTGGTAATTATTCCCTGCAAACCTGTTGGATACAGTTGGAAATTGCCATTGGGTGAATGCTGTTTCCATGGCTGGTGCTGGGAAATCTCTCCACTCCAGAAAAGAAAAAAAAAACTAAATAGAAATCCTAAAAAGCCGATGTTGACTGTGCAATCCACCCACCCAGCAACCCTCCAGCTCCGGCTCACCCATCAGACAAACCCGGTGACACTTTTTGACAATTCCAACACAATTTATTCACTTATGTTGGGTGCGTAGTGGTGATGTAACCGTGGGGAAAGAGGAGTTCAAAGCCCGTTGTCGTGGTGACAAAAGGAGCGCCTGTGTGAAGGGGAATAATTTAGCGCTGAGAGAGGTCACGGGCGGACGGGTTGACGAAACCTCTCCTTTGTGCCGACGGTGCGTGGAAAAGTCAAAAAAAGAAGGAAAAATGCGGAGCAAAACTAACGTGGAACTGACAAATAATAATGAGTAAATATAAAGTCTGGCAAAGTTTATGCAGAGGCTTTTGTAAGAAAATAAATTGTATTTCGAAAAGTTCCTTTTCTACAAAATTTGAAATGCTCATTTTATAGTGCACTATGTAACTTTTAAGTGAGGTCCACCAATTAGGTATAATAAATGCTTGAGAGCTCATTGCCATGGTTACCTATAGAAGATCCAGTGGCAGCAGATTTATACTGCGTTCCAGTTAGGCATACCTCAGAGTGACGTTTTCTCCAAGTTTTTGTGTTCCAGTTGTCATGTCGGAAAAACAATTACCAGGATATTACAGTAGCGAGTCAATCAAGTAATATAAGCAAGCAAAGTGCTCAAATCTTCAGGAAGGCGGTCCATTAATTTAAATTTATTGACCTGGACTTTGGTATTAAATGTCCAGTTTATAATACAATGTTTAAAAGGAAAATTTTTTTTTTTGTTTACATTAGCTCCATGTTGACCTTAGCAGGATTAGCATAGCCTTGCATTTATAAGTGCGGAAGCTCAGGAGCACGTTCACAGACAGCGGGTCAAAAAGGTAAACTAACACCAGTGCTATCACTAATGAAGCTTTCTGAGTGTCAGAAACACTGGATGTTCCAGTGTAAATGTACAAGTCGGAACTCAGAACGCACGATCACTGTAAAATTCTTGAAGTGGTTTGTGTAGATCAGCGCCAAAATTAGCATACGTCATAACAACTACTCAATAAACATTAAAGGTTAAATCTAATGTTATGCTAGATGATACAAGGAAATTGTTCATACATTCTTTTTCATACAAATGTCTTGCCTGACCCGCCAAGAGCACATGCTTTGACAATAATATTTTGGTCTGGAATCATATTCTGTTTTCAAATAGGCGTGATTGACCTTCAGATTAACTAAGCAATAGAAATGCGTCTGTTCATATCTAAAGTTATAAAGGGGCTGAAAAATGCATGAAACAATACATCTTCTTTGTCCAATGTGATTGCTATGTCCATATCAAATAAATAATAAATAACACTGAGGATTAGCCCTAATGATCCCAGAAGCCATGTTGTCAAGGGCTTCAAACCCCAGGTAGGGCCTCCCAAGGCAAACAGGTCCTAGGTGACAGGTCGGACCAAGAGTGGTTCAGAAGACCCTTATAAATAGACGAATATCAAGGACAGTTACGTTGTCCGGATTGGCGTTACCGGGGCGTCATCCTGGAGCCAGGCCTGGGGTGGGTGGCTCGACGGCGAGCATCTGGTGGCCAGGCCTTTCCCCACGGGACCCGGCCGGGCACCAGCCATGGGGCTGTCCTCCCGTGGACCCACCACCTGCAGGAGGATTTGCAAGGGGGATTTGCAGAGAGATCTGGGTGGCAGTTGATGGCAGGGGCTTCAACGACCAGCTCTCCGGACACAGAAACTGACTCTGGGGACATGGAACATCACCTCGGGGAGAACGGCCTCCCCAATCTAAACCCGGGCGGTGTTCAGTTATTAGACTTCTGTTCTAGTCACGGATTGTCCATAACTAAGACCATGTTCAACAACAAGGGTGTCCGTCAGTGCATGTGGCACCAGGACACCCTAGGCCGGAGATCAATGATCGACTTTGTTGTCATGTCATGTGACCTCCGGCCGCGTGTCTTGGACACTCGGGTAAAATGAGGGGCGGAGCTGTCAACCAATCACCACCTGGTGGTGAGTTGGATCCGCTGGCGGAGGAGGAAGCCCGACAGGCCCAGGCACATTTTGAGGGTCTGTTGGGAACATCTTGCGGAGCCCTCTGTCAGTAGGGTCTTCAGCTCACACCTGGGAGAGCTTCTCCCAGATCCAGTGGGAGGCTGGGGACATTGAGTCCGACTGGCCCATGTGCTCAGCCTCCATTGTCAATGCGGCTGCTCGGAGCTGTGGTCGGAAAGTCTCAGGTGTCTGTCGCGGCAGAAACCCCCAAACCCAGTGGTGGACACGGGAAGTAAGAGATGCCATCAGGCTGAAGAAGGAGGCCTTTTTGGCTTGTAGGACTCCGGAGTTTGGGTAGGCCATGGAGGAGTACTATTGGTCGGGCCCAAAGAAATTTTGTCAAACTGTCCAGCGCCTCAGGAGGAGGAAGCAGTGCTTCACCAACACCATGGTGTTGTTTATGGTGCGGGTGGAGACCTGCTGACCTCGACTGCGGATGTCGTCGGACGGTGGAAGGAATATTTTGAGGATCTCCTTAATCCTACATCACGTCTTCCGAAGATGAAGCAGAGACTGAGGACTCAGAGGGGGTCGGGGCTGACTGGGGGTCGGGGACAGTGCCTCTGGACTGGCAGACCGGGGTGGGGGTCCCTCTGTTCAAGAAGGGGGACCGATGGGTGTGTTCCAAATACAGAGAGATCACACTCCTCAGCCTCCCCGGTAAGGTCTATTTCAGGGTACTGGAGAGGAGAATTCGACCGATAATCAAACCTCGGATTCAGGAGGAGCAGAGTGGTTTTCGTCCTGGTCGTGGAACATATACTCTATATTCTCCATCGGGTGCTCGAGGGTTCATGGGAGTTTGCCCAACCAGTCCACATGTGGCTTCGTGTGGATCCGGAGACGGCTTTCGACAGTTGTCGAATGCAAGTCGCTGGCATCGGAGTCCGGAAGACCAAAGCTTCTGATTTTAACCGACTCAAGCTACGTTCCTACTTTCTACCTATGGTCATGAGCTTTGCTTTGGACAATGACAGAAAGGACAAGATCGCGGATACAAGCGGTCAAAATTACTTTCCTCCGGGTGGTTGGGCGCTCCCTTAGAGATAGGGTGAGGAGCTCAGTCACACGGGAGGAGCTTGGAGTAGAGCCGCCGCTTCTCCATGTCGAGCCCCCGGGGAAAACCCAGGACACGCTGGAGGGACTATGTCTCTCGGCTGGCCTGGGAACGCCTCAGGATCCCCCTGGAGGAGTTGGAGGAATTGTCTGGGACAGGGAAAGTCTGGTAGTCCTTGCTTAGACTGACTGCTTCCCCCGTGACCCGTGAGATAGATGGAGGACTGAGGATTACAAAATGGAGCTGATTTCTGCAGAATCAACAAGCAAAGCCCTAAACTCTTTAAATTTGGGGTAAGAGAAGTTATAGATACTCAGAGACTGCTTTGTAAGATTGATCCTAGCCCCGCTCTCACCTCGTGCTAGCGTCTCTCTAGCTTCCGTTGCACTGATTGGTAAGGATGTCAATTATAATGTCAGTCCAGTCCTTGATTGTCGGTGCAGTTTATGTCATTAATTTTTTTGTGATGGCCTTCCCGGCCACCGCCAAAAGTATGATCCAAAGGTATCCATTCACAGTGTCCATGACAGGAGTTTTGGAGTTAATCTCAATACATGATAATGATGGGCCATCTGGCAACCACTATTAAAAACATACATTATTATAGTGAACGCTCGCCTCTCCACAGAGCTGACCTGTGACCTGTTTGT
The DNA here is from genome assembly GCA_015082035.1 of Chaenogobius annularis. Classification (NCBI taxonomy): domain Eukaryota; kingdom Metazoa; phylum Chordata; class Actinopteri; order Gobiiformes; family Gobiidae; genus Chaenogobius; species Chaenogobius annularis. The sequence goes on from BJKM01000257.1 coordinate 43,332, forward strand.
CTCAACGGAGATAAATCATTTTATGCAACAATGTGGAACATTCCAGGAAAAGCAATAACATCTTAGTGGAATATTAATTGTGAACTATTTAACACTAAAACTCCCAAGGCCGTCAATTTGACAGTTTTCAGAATTGTGTGCCTAATTACTCTGGTTACGTTGCTCTTTCAGATTCATCTGGGCTCTTGACTTTTTCTTTACCTTGTGTATATCATCCCCATATGGCAATTCAACTGAAATAAAAACGTTACAACGAGTTCTGGGTAATTCTTCCTCTAACTCCCACACCCGCCAATTTGACGACTCTATTAATTACATAGTCATTTTTCGCCGCGGATTACAGTGAAGCGTGGGCGTTGGCACTCTGAATAATGATAATATTAATTAAATATTATAATAAATAATATTTATTAAAGCTAATAAGACCAATTTTTGGCGTGTTGGAATTGTTATTATTTTGATTACGTCATCGCCAGAGCGCAAACGTCAAATTGACAGCTTGGGAGTTCTAGGAGTTCTAAAATCCTGGTAGTCCTAGTGTTAAAAAGCCTGTCTACCCATGACCTTCTTAGTGAAATAATGAAACAGGATTCACCCCTATTACCCTTTTTCTCACAAGAAAACCCAGCTAAACTTGCTTGAATAAATAAAGCTATTTCTAAATATAGCTTAGGGTTATTACAAACTTTCCTCTGTAAAGGTAGAACTTTTTTATATGATTTATTGCTTAGTTCTTTCTTTGCGGCCACCCACCTTGAAGAAAACTCAAATTATTTTCATGTCGGCTTTTCCCAATAAGCACATCTCTTCTAATATTTATTTTGCCTCCAAACACATAATTAGGCCTGGGTACATTATGCTGTTTTATGTTGCTATTAATACCCAGCAATAACAACTCATTTTTATTTAGTTTTGGCTCTTGTTTTTTGAGGGAAAAAACAGGTCGGTTAATAGTGTTCTGTCTGAATGATGAAAACCATGTGTGTCGAAATAAATAGAGAAGTGCTGAGGAGGCAGAAGGAGCAGGCTGAGGTCGCTAATGGGAGGAGAGTGCTGTATATACTGCAAGAGGTAAAACAAAAAGATCGACAAACTGGGGTTAATGTTAATGGAAGTATATTGTGGTTTTGCTTATATTTTTTAAAGTCAGTCAATACAAAAAAAACCTTGTGTAATAAAGCAGTTTCAAACAAAATGAGGAGGTTGACTATGCTGTATAGATAAGAACATCATCATAACATGGTAAAAAACTTCTTCTAAATAGTAACTGCTGGAGAAACTGGCTGCCAAGTGGCCCAACATTAGCATGTGTTTTGGCTGTTCTGCCAAACTGTTCTGGTCTGAGATGAAGATCAGAGCACTTTTTTTAGCACATGCATCCCATTGGACTTCCGAACTATGTATTTTGGCCTCAAAACTCCTGCCATAGACACAATAATAGATGGATACTTCTGGCAGCAGGGTAAAAGGGCCATCACAAAAAAACGGATGACAAAAATCAGGGACTCTTGTTTCTGTCTCTCCCTCGTCTCCCCCTCCCCTCGTGTGTCGGTGTGTTCCCTCCCTCCTGGGCGTGGCCACATGTGCTCTCAGCAGCTCCTTCCACCTGGCTCTAATAAGCTCAGCTCCACAGTAACTCAAGTTAAGTTAACGTTTGGCATTTTTGGAATTTCAACTCATAATTAACCTTAGTCCAGAACCTGTTTTTTTTCTGCCTTCGACGTGTCGGCCTGTCTACCGCTTCCCTGCATCTCCAATAAATACTCTTGAAACTTTTGTTTATGTCCACTTTCTTGGGTCCTGTACTAAATCGTGACATATAACTGACATTCGAATGTTTAGGACTATGTTCGTAATGTGTGTATGCTCGCTCTGTGTGTCATTTTTTGGCTCTCTGTTTAAAAACACTGTTATGAATACAATTAATTAAAAAAGGAACTGAAATTGAAAATGAACTTCAAACTGAAAATGAAGCCAAATGACTGTACATAATAGTTCATAGCATTAAAGTTTTACTCAACCTGCTCAGGCTGTGTTAGTTTTTAAACGTAAATTATCTAGATTTTTAGCATTTTTCTAATGGCCTGCTGTAATTGAATCGTGCATTGCAACCTTGGAATTTCACCATTGTTTGTTCAATAAAGCTTCTCTTATCTTATATTAATTTTTTTTTTAATCAATAAGTCATTGAATCTGCAAAATTCAGTTTCATAAGCAGGGTCGGGGGAAACAGAGAGAAAACAAACCCATGGAGACTTGTGTGCAGGAGGATAAAGAAACTAGCTATGTAACTTAGCTAGTTTGCCTGGAATTTACCATAGTAGGGCATTTAACTTCTCACCAGGAGATAAGCATGCAGGCCAAATTATGAGTCAGATCTGTGGGGAGGCGGGCCCACTTCCTGCTAGCATTTTGAATAATGAAAACACCTGTAATTAAATAAATGCTAGAACGTTTAATGCCATATGGTGGAGCACTCCAGGCGAAGTAATGCACATCTCCATGGAGACGCAGTGCACCTTGATATACCACTGCTAAAATGAGTAATACAAAATAGAGAGCCTGAATCAAACCTGATCTTTCTCCATAAATAACAGATTTGAAGTCAAATCTCTACGCGCTTCATGTGTCAAAAACAAAATCCATCAGAATCCGACGGCGAGCAGAGATATGAGCGCTCCTCCTGTCACCCCGCCAAAATAAAAAATAAAAAAACCTTCTTCCTGTTGTGGCGAATGAGTCTGTCAATCAAAGGCGCCAATAATTACGTTCCTTTGTTCTGGCGAATGTGAAGTTGTGTTGTGTCCCTGGCTTTTTCTCACCACATCTGGCCGACGCACTTCCATTTGTCTGCGTTTGAATTTGGACAAAAGACATTTGGTTTTTTTTCTTTTTCTTTCAGAGGTGTAAACCAAGTGAAATGATCAAACGCAAAGCCTGATTAGTTCTACCGTAAATGGACGCGATGCTTTTTCAAATAAATACAGCTTAAATTGGACATTGAGAAAAACAACAATAAGCTATTATCTCTGTTGTTTCAAAGAAGTGTTTGAAAAGTAAATTGCTTGTGGCCAGGACGAAAGTAAGTTGTGATGGACAAACTGTGCTTGAATGCCTATATAGGAGAAATAATGCACTGTTTAAAAGTGTTTAAAAGTTATTGTCCACATAGGAACAAACAGTCCTATATTTTTGATTCAATTTAATCCCCAAAAATAAAGTCTTCCAGTTCCTCACTACAATATACAACACATGAAAATATGCAAATTCCTTATAGGTATTCTTATCATAATTATCTCTCAAGATTAGTAGAAAGTGCATGTCCTCCCTGTAACCCTCATTAAGAAGGTTGTGGGATTAAGTCGAGGCACTGCAGGTGAAAAGGAAAGAAATCTGAAGTTTAGAGATATCAAGTTGAAACTTCATCTGCAGTTTACTTACATGAATTCAAGAAAATATTGTATTACAAGTTTTTCATCATCAAAACTATGTAAGTTTATGTGTCAAATGGCCAAAATGGCACATATTCGAGACATAAATCTGAAAAAATGATAAAGCGAGGTTAAAACGTCTTGCTTAAATTGCCAAGTCAATCTTTTTTGTAACACTACATTTAATAAACGAGATAGTTTATAAAGTGTTTCACATAATAGCAATATAAAATGCTCTAAAAGTCCGCTAAATAAAAAAAAAATATTTTGTTCAAACAGATGGAACGAAATAAAATCAATCAGAGCACTATTGACTTATCAGATACAGAACATTGTACAAAGGGGATGTATTCAAACAAGAACGTTGGAGTTGAAATGGCATTGGAATTAAATATTAACAAATCCTTCAGTACGTTCTGTCAAAATCTTGTTGAGTCCAGGATGGTAAAGTTTGGTGTGTGTGTAGGTGCTACTTTAAGGGCTGATCTTTATGTCTCTGTGGGAGAAAAATGCATTTGGAGAAAACGGCTTTTGAAGTTACAATGTCCCAGCAAAATCTATGGATGAAGATTTAATGAAGTAATAAAACGTCTTTCGGTGCAGACTGGACAAGTTTGCTGTTCCCACGTGAGAGCAATGATTCATCAACTGCAGATCCTAAAACAGTTCACAGGCTTCAGGATTGATGTCTAAACCCCCGTGAGCGTCGAGTACAACATGGAGGCGCTGGACTCGTACCTGGACACTCACAGTTCGCTTCCATAGCAGCAGCTAACGACCCTCCGGACAACAGCAGGACGTCCGTGAGTGTTCAGCGTTACTGTACGATTGGCCGATACATCCGCACCGACACAAACACGAACGAAGCAGTGGAGGAAAGCGGCTACTTCAGCAGCGGGAGCATAATACGGGCATTACCACCAGCGTGCCCCGCGATGAAGAGCCTCTGTTTCCACACTAAAGGCATGCATTTAATAAAAACATACTATGAAATGTATTGGCACGATATATCACCTTTGCATATCACCTTTCCAAATACAGGCACATGACTCCTAACCCTAACACATGATGTTGATTATGTTGATGACGTGGTTCATTTTGCTACTATTATTCTTCATTGTTGTGTGTTGCACCTCATTGCAAGTTCCTAGTTTGTCAAGTCTGCTTAGTAACAATGGCAATAAACCCCTTTCTCATTCTGATTTTGATAACCACAATTGGAAAAGGGAATTGTGTCACTGACCCATAAATACTACTGTGATTGGGTTTTATAGCCGAAATATATATACATTTGTATTTATTTTTTAAACTATGACTTTTTAAAAAAATGGAAAATATGTAACCAGTTGATAACACTTTTACATTCTTTAAACACTGAATGTGATCAAACAAAACAGTTTTATTTTCATGGTATGTGTGTTTGTTGTTCAGAACATCGAGATTTGAATTATATTAGTGGAACCAAGTTTCAATATTTTCACTGTATGATGCCATCTTTATCAAAAGAACTGTCTAACGTCTGTTTTTTTGTTTTTGAACCAGCTGTTTGTGAGCACAAGACTTTCAGATCTGGACCAGTGGAAGTTCTACTGCAGCCTGGCCCCAATGATCACTGATGATGCAAGGGACGGTGGAGACATGGTGGTTCACTAACGCAATAAGAGGTTTTACTTAGGCTTTAATCACCTCTTTAAACGTGGTGTTTTAGTTCTCTGTGCTGCACAAGTCGGTCTATTCTACATGTAACGTCTAGTCATGTGACACAAAGTTACTTATCATCCCAGTGACAAAGTACAAGATCAGCAAAGTTACATCAAAATAATATTACTCAAGTAAAACACAGTGGTGGTCCCAGAAATTAAGTAAGAGTCATTTGAAGATACTTCTACTCAAGTAATAGTAATTGTAAGAGTAAATGAACGTAACATTTGATTTATCATTTGAAGTGAATGTAAAAAAATGATGAACTAATTCTAAAAGTCTGTGAGACAACTGTGAGAGAAACGCAAATGTTCAAACCATTTCATTTTGTCAACATAATGCTTTTGTCACGGGTGGATTTATGAGCGACAAACGACAGCGACCAGCGAACACACGGGAAGCGATGAACGGCAACGGGTAGCGACAGCGCCACGTCCTGTGCTGTTGTAGAACAGATCACGTGTCAGCCACTGATGTGATTGGCTGTTAAATTGGAGGGAATTTTGAGGTTTTAATAGTATTTCAGAAGAGACAAGCTGCAAAAGAAATGTCAGAAGGTTTTGCTTCAATTGAAATTGAAATATTACTATTGACTGCACTTCATAATAATAAAAAAAGATGATCTTGGGCTCATCATATTCTGCAAACAAGAAAACAACATGGTGAATATTATCCTTTGATGAAGGACCTCAAGGTAGATCTAGAAAAAATCTGGGCATATTTTCGGCTCAGCTCAGAACTATTCTCATCAAGGTAACCCCAAAGAGAAGATTCACACAAACATGAGGGAGCCAATAAGTCCAGAGGAGCGCTTGCTCTCTGTCTGAGGTAAGTTACTTATAACATATGGTTTTACTAGGTTATTTTATTATTGTATAAGAATTTTCTATCTAATAATTGAATCATTCTTATAAGCGACTAATACATTATAAGCATCCCTGTAAGCCACTGTATAAATGACATAAAGCAGGTTTCATTATTCTATCAAATCTGACAAGACACCAAAAGGTGCACTTAGAGAACATTTACAAAATAAAATCACAAAAATAAGGTTATAAATATAAATATAAAAAACAAACAACAACATGCATTTGTCTGGTAGAAACAATCACAAACTAAACGTCTGTTGTGCAATGTGCATTGCTTGACAAAACTTCATTCCGACAATGAACAATGGAACAAAATGATTCATCTTCACCAAATTCCACTTCATGGAGCACTCTCATGATCTCCAGTTTTTGACCCCTGTTGAACGCCTGAAAGTTGGTAGAAGGGTTTGTAGGTAGAGCTCATCTTCATCATCGGGCTCTAATATTGGCGACTCTGCTAAGGATGGATTCCTCAAAGCTGTTTTTTCTGTAGCTCTTTTGTGTATTCCTGTCGTGGTCCTGGGCGTTGATGGTTGTGGTGTTGCTTGATCAAGGCTACTTTCACTCGCTGTCTCGTCACTTGTCACATTTAGCCTAAGATCAGAACCCACTTTCATCCTCCTCAGGTACAGGCCCCAGAATGATCTCCTCTTCCTTCTCCAGTGGATGATCAGCCCTCTGGTTGCACTCTGGTTGCCATCAGCACGCTGGTTGCCACTTTTAGCCACTTTTAGTGGCAACCATGTGGAAATATTTCCACAGCTTTTGAAAGACTTACTGATCCTCCGTGTCCGTTACATTTTTCCAGCTTCTTTAGACCTCCTCACCTGTGAAAATAAAAATGTTATAGCATGAAAAAAGTCAATATTGTAACATACATTTACAAACAATTTTTTGTTAAGGATGGAGCTTTTAGTTGAATGTTTATTATATTGCTGTTAATAACAATATATTGTACCATCATCTATATTTAAATTATGTATTATTATTATTATTATTATTATTATTATTATTATTATTATTATTATTATTATTATTATTATTATTATTATAATATCAGGTTTCTACAACAGGGAAGATTGTGGCTGAAGTCTCTCTATTTGGGATGTGCTGCAGCTGGAGTACATGCCAGAGCCACCCACCCAGATGACTGGGTAGCCATCACAAAAGCGTTTGAAGAAAGCTGGAACTTCCCCAACTGCATCGGCACACTTGACAACATTCTGTTGTCCTCTTGGCTGTAGTTGTAGTTTAGGGTCATTGACGTTGGAGGATACAGGAGAAACAGTGATGTGGGCATTCTTTCCGAGTCTCCCTTGGCAAAGCATTTCAAGGCAGGAACACTGTTGATACCTGGAGACATCCCACTACAAGGAGCAAAGGACCAGGGACCAATGCCTTACGTACTGGTCACAGACAAAGCAATCCCTCTTCAACACCACATCATGAGGCCATACCCAGGCAGACAGCTGCCAAGAATAAAAAGATGCTACAACTACCGCCTTTCACGTGCCAGGAGAATCGTAGAAAATGCCTTTGGCATTCTCTCCACTCAGTTAATCATCCTGTCTTGGGTATCTGTCCAGAGAAAGCAGATTCTATGGTGAAGGCTACATGTGTGCTACATGCGGAGAAATGGTGAAGTCGAGAGAGCACAACATCAACAACATCCCACTGCCAACCATCTTCCAGATGCTGGTTTAGTGCCCCTTCACCAGGCTGGATCAAATCATTCCAGCAGAGAGGCAGCTTTGATCAGAAATAAATGTTGTCTCCCCCAGTTGGGTGAAGTCCCATGGGGAAAAAAAACAAAATTGTTTAACAAAATTATTTTGTATTGTTGCAGTTTTCGTTTATTTGTTGTTCGGTATGTTTAGTCAGTATGGCAGTGAGCATGAAATTGCTAAGTTTCAGATGGCCTCATAACACTCCAGGCCAATAGTATTTCCCATAAATGGTGGCAATTAAAATAAATATTGTTTAAGGCATTTTTGTTACAGTGAGCTCTACAGTCCAGTCCTTTTAGAAATTATCATTACATTCTAGAAAAATCCTACATTTGCTGTATATCAACAATGTGCATTTATTTCCTTTGTTTCCCAAATCGTCTTTTATGTTTAATGTAATGAACTTGAATAAATACATTTCTTATGCATTTTAATCGTGCATGTCGACATGCACGAGTACTACTTTCGCTTGTCGCTGACCTGAGGGAAACTGGCGATTTTCGCATTGTCGCGCAGGTTCTTTTGGAAATGAATGGAGAAGGAGATCCCCCTTTGTCGAGCCGATTACCATTACTATTGAGAAGGCAACATTTTTACTCAAGTAAGAGGACTTGGTACAATTTTATTAAAAAGTAAATGTAATTGAGTACAGCTCAACTCTGAATCTCATTTTGTAAAAATGCTTTATGTAAAATTTGATTGGCCTTCTCCATTTCTGAATGTGGTGTCTATGTTTAGTAAAATATTATTTACACTGCACTGGTGTGAGACTCCAGGCAGCCCATTATGTCTCTCTAAGACTCATCCACTTCTGTGTGTGTGTGTGTGTGTGTGTGTGTGCTCCATGTCTTCAAATCTTGTGGAGTCTGCATAGTTCAGGCAGAGACAAGTGTAGACATTTCTAATGGTCTACAAAAAGGCCTGCCATGTGAGTGACTGTATAAAGCATGACATAAGCATTAGCACTACTATGACGTTTACCCTCCACTAGCAGAAAGTAATGCGAGTTTATTGATATTTGTTTAAACTAAACACATTTATTTTATAAGCTGACATGAAATTAACAAATACCACTAACAGCAGCAGAAATCGGCACTGGCGTGTCCGACTTTCACTTCCTCGAGTCCCAATTGTCCTTTTTTTTCATCAAAACATTGCCAACAGTCATCCTTACTTTGGTTGTTGTATCATGGAGCCTTACTGTGCATGCTTACGGAGTCACACGGGAGGCACTTTGCTCGTTATTGTAGCTTTATTGAAACTCCTCCGTACATTACACATGTCCGTCACTTATTGTGTCCCGCCGTAAACACATTTACTCACTCGCCCTCAGGACCGTCCTGACTGGCCATGCTCAGACTCCCATCTGAAAAGGCTGAACAGAGGGGATTATTGTGCTGTTTAGGCGGATCGTTCGGCTCTCTGTGTTTAGAACAGAGCGCTGCGGACGCTGCAATCATTTGACGACACTCCCAGAATGCACTGTAACCTAAACAAAAATGGCGACTTACATGGAAAAGGATCTTTTTATAAACTTGATAAAACGGTAAACTTTAACAACGTAACAAATGTATAGGGACAGTATGTCATTATGAGTCAGGGTTCCCTTTAAGCAGGAATTTTGTACCCTTATTCAAGTCTTGCTATTATTATGACTAACCTAAATCGATACAAAACTAAACAAATAAAGTCACCTCTCTATTTTTGCTTTGCGTGGAAGCTTTGGGGCTTTGTACTCGAAATTCAAGAGCCACTATTTACTTGTCTATTTTTTTCTCACAGGCTAAATGTGAAGGAAGTTTGGTGTCGCAATCTCTGCCTCCGGGGCTTTCACCACAACACATTACTGCTCCGCGTCTCATGTTTTAATTACGCTTTGCCCTTCAGACGAGGACTCCGTTTAGCCACGCTGCCACATTTCATGGAGTCCGATAATAATTCCTCTCTTTTTTCCCCCTCCGGTGCCGGAAAACCAAAGGATGCGACCAGAATGTTGTTTGTGTGAGTGAGACATCTTGGTGCAATCCGGTGTAACATTCACAATCCACAAAGGCCAAATCGGACCAAGGGCCATGGAGGAAAAGCAAAATGTGTCTTGTATGCTGGGGACAGTTTGGATTTCATGTCTCTCATCCCTTGTTCAAGGAGATGTCTTACAAATACCAAAAATATTGCACTACTGTTGAGTAAAATGATTGTCTCCCATTTGACATTGACCAAGTCCTTGGGTCTCATTTATAAAGCATGTGCATTTACAAAAATGTTTTGTCAGGCTAAGTTTATGATATATAAAAAGACAATTTGACATCGAAATTAGCCGTCAATTCCAAAACTCTGACTTTGTGCATCAGGGTTTTTAGAGCTGAGACAAAAGGAGATCTGTGATCAGTTAGACGAGTGGTGAGCAAAGTCAGATTTGAGCAAACTTATATAAACTGTGGCGTTTAAATGTCGAAATGTTTTTATAATTGTTTGCTGCAAGTATCCCACTTTGGGCCACTTCAGTTTGTGTTTGAACTGGTTAAATAAAGGTTAGTAAAATAAAATAATGCGGTGGGGATGGGAGTATCGATACGCAAGTATGAATATTCTCTACCCAGACGTCATTTTTTGGGTATCAGTCTCATCAATGAATACCGATACTACTTCAAATGTGTTGCACAGGTGTGCAGGGGTATATTTCTCAACTACACACGTTCTGGACAGGTTTGAGCACAGTGCTTGTGTCACTTAACTGGTCCATCTACGTCACATGCGTGGAGCACAACCGCATCCTAATGTCGTTGTGTTTGGACAATGTCTGAACGCAAAAGGAGTGTGTCATGGGCATATTTAGGGGCAAAAACTAAAGAGAACATTTGGCGCTCACAGAGCACAGAATAAATGAACAGTTGGATGTATTGCACAGCCAATGGCCTGACGTGTAACGTTACCTATGGATAAACTTCTCATCTGGTGAGTGAGACCGTGTGTGATGCGCGTTACAATACGTGCTATGTGATAACTAGGTAGTAGTTTAATGAGAGAATACCGTGATATGCTCGGACTGACCATTGACTCGTCATGTGCACTCATGTGGCTGTATCGATCAGCTAAACAGTTTGTAATGTGTTTGCAGTGCCCTCTGCCTGCAGCGCACCTCCGCAAGTGAATGCAGGAGCCGAGAGACTCTGTAGAGTCGTTTTGGCATTTCTACTGAGACTTGTATTTGTAAATAATAATGTCTGAAGTGCCAGAAGTGCACTGAATATATCATATATTTACGCACACTTCCGGTATTGGAAACGGTATCGATTGAAATGTCCTCCAAAATACTTCAATACTAAAATGTGTGGTATCTAGGTTGCGAACGACACCACCCTCATCTCGGACGGGGGGAGTCTGTCTATCTCCCACCTCAAGTGGGAGCCCACTATCAGCTTAAGTCCATCCTCACCTCCTCCATCACCGTGTGGTACGCTGGAGCCACAGCCTGGGACAAACAGAGACTACAGCGCATTGTGCGTTCTGCTGAGAAGGTGATCGGTTGCGGACTTCCATCTCTGCAGGACCTGTACGTCTCCAGGGCTCTGGGACGAGCAGGTGGGATCACAGCTGCCCCTTCTCACCCTGGACATGGACTATTTGATCCACTCCCGTCAGGCAGGAGGCTACGGTCCATCCGGACCAGAACCTCCCGCCACAAGAGCAGTTTCATTTAGGCCCTAAATGCCATGTGATTGGCCCGTTTACCACTGGTGCAGACTGCAAACAAATCAGCGAGAGCCTAACAAGATGAATTCTCAAGAGTTTGTGAACTCACATAAATCACGAGAGTTCCTCTTGCTGGCAAGGTTATGTTTTTCCTTGAGAGCAAAACTAGATATATTTTAACAGCAATAAGATAAGTTAAGGTGAGACACACAAATGCAAGAAAATATTGTTTTACACGTTTTTCCATCATGTAAGGTTTTTCAATAAAAATATGGCCTTTTACGTGTAAAAGTGCCAAACTAACACCTATTTGGGACATTTAAAACTGAGGTGGATTTTGAATATTTTAGCTCTGACTGAAAATTGGCCTAGAAATTCAAATTGTGTCAAATTTTTTTAGACTTAAAATTTAAATCAGGCTGAGAATTAGAGAATCAACAAATCCTTCAATATCTGTGAAAATGTTGTTGAGTTCAAGACTGTAAAGTTTGGTTTGTATAGGTGCTACTTTAAGTGGTGATCATTATGGCCCCATGGGAGGAAAATGGTTAGCTTAGCTCGTTGCACCGTGTTGCTGCCATAATGCTGTATACTGTGTCAAACAATAATAATATTTACCTTTTGGCCCATTGCCAAATGTACTGGGGCATGATTTTCCACATGTAGAAGGCACAGTTCATTATTTCTTACTCGTGTGTGTGACTGTGTGACGGTGTGTGCGCGTAAAGTGAGGCTGAGCACTGACATTGTTCTGTAAGCAGAGTCAAATTATTTCTTTATGCATTCACTCTGGTATATTTTCATCATATTACATGGGTCCAGAAATTATTTTTGTGTGAGTTTGTTGGCCTTAAATAAACCAATGCAACTGCATGCAAAAAATAAATAAACTAAATAAATGCACCCCCTTTCAAAATGTCGTTTCCGCAGCTATGAATAAAAGCTTCTGTTATTGATGCAAAACAATTTTACCTCCATCTATGTTGAAAAGCAGGTAACAAACTCACACGCCATGTTTTTACATTTTCAGTGTTTTCTTGTTGACCGCTATATCCTTTTTATTTATATATTCAATATTTTTATTTCATTTTATTCAATATCCTGGCCGATTGCAGACCCTCCACCACAAAAGTTTCTTTTTAAAATAGGGAAAATGCACATTTCACATGCAAATATTAAAGTTGGCTCGACTACAAGCTAACTTTCACTTTTAGTCCTTTGCCGCATTCAAACATGGCAGCCTATATATATATATACAGACAATAAAGACTATTAAAACCACAGACTAACACAATATACATTATTAAACATTAATAATGCGACTGTAACAAATCTTCAAATAATAAAATTGTAATCCCGGTTTCAAGTTGCTCGAACAACACCACTTATTTATACTATCAATACGATTGATACTGTAGATAAGTGATGGTATGAAATTACAACTTGAAGCAGTATCATAGCACGCTGCCAATATTTAGCACAACAAATACAAAAAATTAGAAATCGAATATAAAGTGCACATTTCCATATGCATTTTCGAACAATTTAACAACTTGGATAATCCTCCTGATGGGCTCTCAAATAATAATGCCTCTTTCTTTAACATTCCCCTCCCCTGGAAAGTGCTGTTTGTGAGAGAGAGAGTGAGACATCTTGGTGCAATCCGGTGTAACATTCATGATCCACAAAGGCCAAATCGGACCATGGACCATGGCAGAAAAGCAGAACGTGGCTCTCATGATGGGGACAGTTTGGATTTCATGCCTCTTGTCCCGTGTCCAGGCAGATGTAATAAAAATGCCAGATTTCATGGTTTTGTGCTGAAATACACACTGCTGTTTTTACCTGGTGGAGGCTCTATAAACAGTTCCACAATATGAGAGTTTTAAAAAGTAGTTTGATCAGTTTTTCCTTTGCAAGATAAGGAATGATGTGTGCCAACTGCTAAATAAATGGGAATTACGTGAAGTAGTTGTATTAAGACCTTTCAGTTAATCACTAATTAGGTTAATCGCTGTCACAGTTCGAGTTGTAAGATTTACTGTAAAATAGATAATATTGCAATTGTTGTTTTAGTGATATGCAAAACTGGTGTACCAAGTTTTAGATAGATAGGGTTTGTTTGAGGCGAGTAACAGCGCTCAGGACAAAATACATGTATATAATCTCTAAGGACGTTAAGTGGTTTATTCACGTTTTGTTCAATACTTAAACCTCAACCAAGTCATTTACAAACACATTTCTGCACGTTCCTGATGCATTGTTAAAATATTGTCCGAATATTACAATCAAGATTATGCCAAAAAGACTGAGCTATACATTTTTGTCAATATCGCCCACCACTAGTCACAATACAATCTTGCAAGCACACACATAACTGTATTTATTGTTATGTCCTTCAGTCATGTGTAGTAATGTAGTTTTGATCCTAACATAGTTGGCCACCGGGCACCGCATGTGGAATACTTTGCCTGTGATCTCGGCTGGGGCAGGGATTGTTGTTCCCATGGAGATACAGTGGGATGTTCAGGGCTACAAACCTCTGTCGGCAGTTTAGTCCTTGTTCACTTTAACTTCATTTCTGTTTCTAGATGTGATGACTTCAAGGAGCCGTGGTGCGTGCACCGGAGCTGTTGCCTTGCCCTGCTTTTTTTAAGTGGACCTGTTTTCTGTGGCCTGTTGACGTTCTCCTAGACAGAACAGAAACAAACTGATTTGACTATTCCTTCCTGAAACTATGGTAATCAACTTTAATGAACTATGGTTATTACTACATGGGTTATTTAACTAGAATCCAGCCTCTGTATAATCAAGAACGTACCTGTGTGTCCTTATTTTTAGTTTACTTTCCGGGTTAAACCCCAGTGGCTTTGTTGGAATATTTTAGTTAAATTCTACACAGTTGTTAACATCCCCACTTGCCTTGCTACACGTGTACTTCAAAGTTAAAATGGCAACTTTGCACAATTGTACTTTTAAAGTCTATGGTGAAATGCAAGAAAAAAACAAGCAGGCAACGTCGCAGACCAAGTTTCAGCTCAGTTCTGTGGCGAGGCAACCCTGCTCACAGTAAGAATGCATGTTATTGAAAAGACATGAGAGATTATTGAAAAATGATAATGTTTAATACTGTGGAACTTTCAAACAAAGCAAACAAGCATACAAGCATCTCAATCTGGCGGCAGACCCTCAACAAGAACAGAGCACCTTTAAATTGTATTATACTTCACAAAGCTTGGTACAAAAAAACAAAATCCTTTTGTTTTCTTTTATGCCTACATTTTTCACAATTTTTTGCTTCAAATGTAGAAAAGAAAACATTTGCTAAATATTAGCTTATTCATTCCTTTCTCATAACCTCTAGATATTGCAAATGACTTCTCCTAAGACAGATGTAGCTAATATCAGCAGCAGTTCCAGTCCAGGCTTTCAAAGTGGCATGGCTGTATTTCCTCGTTGCTATCGAGCTAAACGTTGTTATGAAAAGCTGAAATGACATCAGGGAGCAGGAGGCAGCAATGGAGACATGCTTCTTCATTAGCATAAACATGCGCTATTGGTTTATATGAGGAGATGGAGTCGTGAATTACATTTAGCGGCTGTTAAAAAGCGCTACAGCAAGTTGTAAACATGGCACGGCTCTGATTAAAATGGTCCAACCCGAGTTAAAATGTTCATAAATCAGAACAGAGGGGCTTCTGGGGAGCTAATGCTAACGTAGCTCTGTTTGATTTGGGTCTATAAAGGGAGCCTGTGCAAAGCATCCTGGGAAACACGTTTGGGACACGCAGGCCTGATGTATTTGAACAAAACTAGATGAACACATGCAATTACAAGAATGTGATATCACTATCACTTTTGTAACTTGTTTCCACGGAGACAAGCCAGGTACAGACCCACCACCACAAAAGTTACATAGTGTAACTTTATGTAATCATGGTATTTTTAGTTATCTGTTTGAAATAGGGATGTGTACATTAATCAACATTAGATTTGCTAGAATATAGGTTTAATTTAAGTTTAAGTTTAATTTGTACTATATAAAAATAAAACAACAAAAAGCAAATATTGCAACAGTAATAACGCTGCAATTTTTATATGTCTTTTTAGAACTGAACAAAATGCTATCAGAGAGCAAAAAACACATGAAAATAACACAAATAGCACAGGACATTCAAAGACACAAAATTATGGCACATTCAAATCAAAATAACAGTCCCACCTGTTCCAAAGTCCGTAATAATGTCAGTCCAGTCCTTTATTTTATGTGCAATTTGTGACATACATTTTTTGTGAGCGCCTTTTACCCCAACCTGGCTCCCACCAGACTGATATGTGTGGCACTCTTGAGTTCAACACATGAATCAATTTGGGAAGTCGCTCACTGAAAGCCGTCTGAAAAAGGTGGGACATTAATTGAAATAATTCAAGCTGATTGGGCGAAGTATCATTTAGTGCCATCCTATCATAATTTGTGCTTATCAAATCACAGCAAGGTGTGCGTTGGATGTAACAAGTGCCATTGGATTGAATGGGATGTACTTGGAACACTAATTTGCGAGTGAAAGTTTATGTTAAATAATACAACACTGGTTTTTGAACCAAATCAATGACTTACCATGTTGAGTGTACTTAGTGGCAGTTTTCTACCGAAGACCAGCTGGCATTTACTGTTGAGGACGTGGCTAAATCATAAAATATAGCCATATGATATATAGCTCATTATCACAGAGCTTTGCAGAAGAAATCCCCTGCTTTACAGCCTCGCATACTTGAGCCACCAATGGCCATAATAATAACACTGGGATTCTGCAGCCGCTGGAGTTCTTTAACCACGACGGGAAAAAGTTGGTAAATCGAACTCTTGCCAAATCCAGTAGGTAGAAAAGCACAAACATCTTTCCCTTCCAAAAATGCACAAAGCGTTTCCTGCTGCCCTAGTTTCAAACAAGAAATTGTCTGTATTTCTAACAACAGAATCAACTGCAGCTGCAGTACATCCCCGACGTCGCCATTTTTGTTTTTGTTGTTTCCTGCGCACCTTGCTGTAGTCGTCCCTGAAAACCTCAACCCACACCGCTGCCCGTTAAACCACTGGTGCGGGAGCCTTATAAGATGGAGTATTTATTCTCACAAGAATCACGAGAATTAAACTTGCTGTCAAGGGTACCTTTTCCCTGCTGCCAGAAGTACACGCCAAAGATACCCATTGACTGCGTCCATGGCAGGAGTTTTAAGGCCTAAGTCCATCGTTCTGAAATCAATTCGATATCAAAAACTGTCAGCGCTTTGTTGATCTCAGTCCATTGCAATTTTTATCATCCCTTCTTCAAGTTGCTCTAAACTAGTACCAGCTTTGGGGATTTGTGGATAAGCTAATGTATGGTATCAATACTGCTCTAAAATAATTAGAACTAAATTACACGACACATACCTTAGACAAATAAATAAATATACATTTGATGCTCATGCTATTGATCATGAACTCTGGAGCCAGTCCTATGTATTTGTTCATAATAGTCATTAGCAATAACCTGCAAAAATCCTGTGTTATGAATATTCAACTCAATTAAATGTATTTTTGTCACATCCAAAACAACAGATGGACAGGCTGCAGATGTTCATTTGCAGAGAAAGAGTTTATCTAGGCAGTTGAGGAGCATCCTGGTCTACAGGTCGGAGTCATGAGACGGGGTATCTAAGGTGCAGTCGTCACTGGAGCAACATCAGCAGAGTCTGAAGCAGCATCACTCCCTGAGAGGAGTGGAAGAAGGAGAAAAACATGTGAACAGCAATGAACAGACACAGGTGGACTAAAATATGAAATATTGTTTCATAGTAAAAGTAGTCACAAACAGAGGATAGTGCTCAAGCTGCCATATTTCCCCCAGTATAGTTGCTCCTAGGGCAGCATAGCTGGGAACTGTAGGTTTTTATTTCTGTTCCTAACTGGCCTGACCATAAGCGATTTCAAAGAGGAACGTTTTAAGCCTGGTCTTGAAGAGACTGTGTCGGCCTCTTTAACATGGACAGGAGCTGATTCCACAACACAGGAGCTTAGTAGAGGGTCTGAGTTTGTACCAACCCATCGACCATATTTAGGTCAAAGCCTTGTTAAGTCATTGTTGAGTGTGTAAACCTACTGGAAATGAAAGAGAATACGACAAAAATTGTCTGTGCTTTAAAATTCTTGCATTTATTTGTCCTCAAATTAGTACACTGTACTAAAAGGGGGTGGTTCTACATAAGGTTGTACTTCTACCCGCTACTTTTCAAACTATTTTTATTTTGTATATAACTAATGTACAATGTACATGCATTCTTTAATCAATGTTTTTGATGTTCGAAATAAAGATAACCAAACAAAACTAATGTCTCTTAAGTGTGTAAACGTTTTATGATTTGTGTGCTGTTATATTTTTCCCTTGCCCCGAGTCACCCTTGAAAACGAGGTCTCGATCTCAGTGGGTTTAAATAAAGGGTAATAAATACATCAATATTTTTTCGATAATAATTAGCATGTGGAACTAGCATCTGAGCTAAAGATGCGCTTCTGTAAGGCTCTAGTGCTCCCACTCTCCACATACACATCCTCGGTAGAGTGGTCAGTAGTGACGGGAATCTCAGATCTCTGTCCGATCCGATATACACCTCGTGATTTGATTTGAACCAACCCCAAATCCCGATGCATCATGTTTCATACAAAATGGTGTTTTTGACTCCCGATCCAATTTGTTATAATTTGTTATCTCCCATAAGAATCCCATACAGATCTCAATCCAACTGGGATCTTTTTTTTTAAGTATTGTTTTTTCTATTAACACCGTTTAGTCTAATGTTGTGCCTTTATTAACAAAGGCGGGCAATGCTGAATTTGGCTCCATTTGGAGTAAACTATTTCCTGTATAAAATAGGCCTACTTAAAATAGCCCAATTATTTGTTATAATGTTTGTACAATGTTACTCCTCCACAGTACAGAGCCTCACATTAGGTGATGTTTTAGCCCTCTGTTTATAAAGGCAATGTTTTTTCCCCATATTATTTACGTTTGAGGCCTGTAAAAAGGTGAGAACCATGAGAGGGCATCGCGTAAAAAAAAAAAGCATCAGCCCTGCTCCACTGCCCATTTGACCAAAGTTTGGATTTCATTTTTAAAGCTCAGTGAGCATAATGAAGACGTAAAACAAATACTATGTCTGTCAGTAATGTTTTAGCTGCATAAAGCCTCCTCCGTGAGCGTTTCAGTCCGTGTTTCAACTGCTCTGGGCGTTAGCGATAGCATTAGCAATGTCAGCTTTGGGTGAATCTAGATTAACCTAGGCAACAGTAGAAAGTCTGATGCACTGTCATTTTATCACTTGAATTGCATCGATCATGCATCACTTTTCTATTGAGGCACTTGCATCGCACATGCGCGAGCTGGAGTAGCCAGGCAAATCAGTTAATTTTGCCATCAATAGTGGTCAGATCCACTGGCCCACAGGTTGGTGGTGCAATCGCAACTGCCCCAGGTGAATACTGCCGTTGTGTCCTTGGGCAAGACACCTTGCCCTCGGTGTCTGCATACACTGGTGTGTGAATGTGTGTGCGTGAATGGGTGAGTGGTTCCTTGATGTAAAGCGCTTTGAGTGCCTTGATTAAAGAAAAGCACTATATAAATGTCACCATTTTATGTGACCATTTAGTGACACTAAACATCCTCTTTTACATTACTGTAAAAGAGGATTTTACTTTTACTGGTGAAGAGTCGATAAATTACATAAATATCATGAAATGACCTGCCAACTGGTGGAGAAATTGTGGTTGCCAAGAGGCTCACCATTACCATGTTTTTTGGGACTGTCCTGTTGCTCAGAAATATTGGAATGAGATCAATAAAGCGCTACAGACATCGTCATCCCAATCAATCGATTTCAGATCTAAATGTATATTGTTTGTATGCTGTCTCTGTTGTTATTGTGTTGTTTTGTATATAAAAAAAATAATCGTCATAATAATGAAAAAAAATAAATAAAAATCGAATATGGGGAATGTCTTATTCTGTATGTGACTGAACGTTTGATTTGATGCAACTCCGGTTTAGCATCGGGCAAGTTAAGACTTTGAGCAAAGGACAGAGAGAGAGAATGTTGTGTCTATGAACGTCTATGTGTCTAAATGATGACTTTCAGTTGTGTGGACACAAATGTTTGTTGTAAATTATCCGCAGTGTTGTATGACTTAATAGGTTCAAATGTGTGTCAAAGTTTATGATGAAAAATACCCAGAAAATAAGAAACAATGAGATCTATTCAAATGTATTTATAATTGGAATCAGTATTGGTATTGTGGATTCCAGCCTTGGAATCATTTAGAATCAAACTGAAGGTGAAAAACATCCCAGCCCAGCCCATCCACAGCATTCCAATGAAGCGAAGATAAAAAAAAAAAGACAATGAATTTAAATCTTGACTTGGCCATGTTTTCTAAAGATGCGTGGGCAGTGAAGCCAGTGTGAACCCTTGATACAGATAAAGTGATTTATTAGACTTTTTTTCATCTTTGCTTTGGGAATCTCCAAAGCAAATTTTCCTTTATGCGCCCCGACGTTTTGAAGAGGAAGAAGATGCTGATTGAGTTAAAACAACAAAATGTCCGCCCTCGGCTTTTGGCTGCAACCATTTCCCCTTTGAGATTAAATTTTTTATATATTTAATTTTTCCTTCCGCTTCTCCAGTCTCTCATTCAAAACTGGCATGGAACATCTCTGCACATATTGGAGTAGGCTGGGGTTGGCGTCGGCAGAAAAATCCACAGCAATGGTTAGTGATTAAATTCGCTGGCAGCTCTAGCACCACACATAAACAAGCCGGACGGCTGTGTTTATATCGTTGGAAGCTAATCCCGTTAATGAAAAAATGTGGTGATTTTTACAGCCACTGGTGTTAAGAGGGAGGGAAGGAAGGAGGAACAGGAGACAAGGAGACAAGAGCCAAAGTGAAGACATCTTACTGTAGGGAGCAAAAATAACAAATGTCATAATCGGGTGAAAGATAGGGACTGCAATCAAACCCACATGCCGATAGCACCAGCACCATCTTATTTCATCAACTATTACCTACATGGTACACATACTGCCAGTGTGCACTAACCTTGCCAGCAAGATGAATTCTTGCGATTTTTGTGAGTTCACAAACCCTTGAGAATCCATCTTGCTCCCACTGATCAATCACATGGCATTTAGGGCCCAATCACTTCGAACATGGCCGTACTTCGGCCTATTTTAGGAGAAATATGAACTATTTTGTTTTTCCAAAACATGCATACAATGGCACAATGTACATTTGTGGATGAGAAAGACGACTGTGCTTTTCTGAACACTTAATACAATTTAGATATGTCCGCTTCTTCTGCTGTTGTGACCAATCAGCATGAAGTATATTTTTAACGTTTCGGTGGCTTTCGGTGAGAACCTTCACAGATTGATTTATGTGAAGAACTCAATTCAGAGTGAGACACAGATCAATCTGGAATGAGCCAGGTTAAGTGTCCATTGAATTTTCAATTTAGAGTGTACTGTCATCAGCTGCATGGTTATCTACTGAGTTTTATAAAACTATTCATATTTCACCTCTTTAAGGGAATTCAGGCTTCATTTGAGCTTAGAAAAGATCCTATAACCTATTGAGTTTAACATCTCTGCGTCCCCCTCTGGGACCCTCACGCACAATTTGAGAAGCACTGTTCTAAACCAACTTTTACTTGCCCTTAACACGTAGCTGCATTTGAAAGATTTTTGAGCCAATGCACTCATTAACACTTTCACAGAACTGCAGTTACATTAACGCGGCTGCACAGATCATGCACAGATCCACATCTGCTGGTCACAAATGGGCTCATGCAGCTGCTAGAGCACACTTTACACACTTTACAAACAACAGTCCTCTGCAAGCACACTGTGGAATTAGTTTGAGTTTAGATTTTCTCATCATTGTGAATCATGACACTGGACGTATGCGTGGTGCTGGGATGAGGAAGATGTGAAAGCCGTGGAGCGACACGGAGGAGTGAGGTGGAAAGGTATAGGACTGTGTGTGGGTGTGGGAGCGCCTGTTCAGAGCGCCTGTTCAGAGCGCCTGTTCAGAGCGCCTGTTCAGAGCGTTCAGTGCTCCGATGGCCCCAGTGTTTCTGGAGCAGAGAGAGAAGATGAGCTGCACTGGAGAGACGGTAGAGCACGCGGGATCAGGAAGACAGAAGTTAGAGTGGCGTGAGAGCGTCTGAAGGCTCACGGTGAATGCATGAGAGTTGGCAGTTGCCAGTTAACTCTCACAATAAAGGCTAACATACATTAGCATGCTAACAGCGCATTAACTGCTTGTCAGAGAATTGTGTTTATTAAAGGACACATATTCTGCAAAACTGACTTTTCTGTGCTGTTCTAACATTGTTTCCTCAAAAACATGCCTGGAGTTGTAATTAGCATCATTCATGCTTTTCATAATGATTAATTCAGTCCTTTCTCTCTGAGCCTCAGAAAACCCTCTGTTTCAAATGTATCAGATTTGTGATGTCATAGATAAAGCACAGAGCTCTCCTGTGCGGTTTTTAAGTCCATAAATCATCACCAGACTCATTCTAAGCATTTCTGCCTCAAATCACATTCATTACAAGCGTATATGCTACATGTCGGTGGAAGGCTAGATGTCTTTATCTCCCCTTTGTAATTCACTCTGCTGCCAGTAGATGTTCTAACACAATCTTGAAGAGGGAATGTCTGACTGAAAGAAACTGATTTGTGCCTTTTATTTTATTTTAAGATCTAAAACAGAAGGAAGACACTAAAGCAAAGCTACAAGAGCTAGAGGCCAATAATTCAATTCAATTCAATTTATTTTTGTAACGCCCCAAAATCACAACAGCAGTTGCCTCGAGGGGCGACAATAACAATACAACTAATGTGTAATACTGTATGTGTCCTTTAAATAGCAAATAGCTTGTTTCTTTATAACAACCTTCCCTCTCACTATTGCAAGCAGGAGCACAATATGTGTTTACTTAGATTATTTTCAAAGCCAGCCTAAAGCATTTTTCATTTAGATTTTTTTCTTTTTGCATATGTAAAAGGAATGTCTGCATTTCAAAAGGTTTAAAAAATAAATAAATAAATCTTCAAGCCACAAATGAAAGATAATGATAATGATGCTGACTTTTAACATTTTAATTTCAGTTCAAGCTTTTTCAAGTACATCAAGCACTCTTTGTAACAGCATGGTTAAAGCAGAAAAAACAACAGAAGAATTCTTAATAAAATGGTACGACATTTTTTTATTCAAAGCACAACTTTAACAACAATCCAAGAAATTCCAAAAGCTTTCAAATATTTATCAAAACAAATAAAATGAAAATCTGTGCTATGTTTTGAAGCTTGCAAAATGCCTACTGATAGTGCCAGGTAACAGCCATTGGATTTTCATAAAAACAAAATTGTCAAATGCTTTCCTGGCTTCGGCGAACAAGGAGTGGCATGTGTACTGTAACAGTGCACACGCCAAAACTCAAATGAAACGATTCCATTTGTTTTTGGCTGGTTTCATCAGACTGTTATTTTAAAAACAGGAACATTTGTCCAACTCCGTCTCAATGATGTACATTGGTAGAGCATGGTAGAGCCAAGCGTTTTTTATTATTCCTGACTTTCCTATTTTCAAAAATGAGGGCGTTTGCCATAGCAATATAGACAAAAATGTCATCTATCAGTGAAAACAAGATATGGTTATGCATTTAATTACATTTTAACCGTAAATACAATGAATACAGTCAATTACAAAATCAAGTCAAAATGGACTGATTAGAATTTGACTGACTTGATCTCTCACTTGACAAAGGTGTGCAGATTGTAAACATTATACCTCAACCCACTATTTTTGTTCAAAAAGGATTCTCTTTTTTTCAAAAAAGAAATCTTCTTTCATTCTTCTTTAAAACCAACCCTTCTCCTGCTTAAAATCTGCCCCTCACTGTCTTCAAAGGAGTGATTTGGGCTTTAAGATGAAAGTGGACAAGTTGATTCAATTTGTATCATCAACACGGAAAGCACTCAAATCTGGGTTTGCAATCAGCCGTTCACCTTCACCTTAAAGCCACAAAATATGTTGACTATATTACACAATAAACCACTGACATAATAACACAATTAAACCAAAATGTAAATAGTTTTGCAACTTGCAACAATTAAATAATTACAAACATTACTATAAGTTTGCCGTGGGGTTCCTGGATTGGTTGCATTAGCATTTTGGGGGTTCCGGCCTGATAAATTGAAAAACCCTTGGGGTATAATCTGCCTTCTGTTTACAACTGTAACTAAACTTCAAGTGAGAGATCAACTCAATCAATGCTAATCAGGTTCGTATAGCTTTGAAGAAGAGTGAGGTAGAACACACTCAGGCTAGAACGACCCATAACGAGGCACGCATGTAAACAAAGGCAGGACAGTTTCAGGTTATAACTCCTCCCTTAGGGCAGGACTTATTTAGCTCAGGCAGTACAAAAGCCTATGTCCTGATGGCAACCTTTGAAACATTTTCTACCTCGCAAGATTGAAACAAAACACAACCGCACACACATTTTTATTATTTTGTTATCATTTAATCTCCAAAAACAAATTCTTAAATTAAGTGGGGTTATTATAAGTACAGCAGCTTGAAAGACAAAAATCTTCACATAACCTGATCTGCCCTGTATCTCTACCAGACTTTATGCCTATGAGTCCATATTGTAGCGCTGAGTGTTAGCCTGGCCGCTAGCTTGTCTCTTGTCCCTTGAGACGCTCTCCTCCGTGCCATCTGTCCGCGGAGTTGATTAATTAGCCGTGGGTTCCTGTGTGGCCCCCCATTGCGAGACGGGTCCGCAGCTCTATCCTCCGTCTGTCACTCCGCAAAGCTGCTGATCACGTCGTCATGGAAAGATGTATCTGCGAGTCTCCGTTATCTCAGCAAAATTAGGGACATTTTTCACACAGGAGAGAAATGAGTGCTAGCATTAGTCATGGTCTTAACGAAACACGTCATGCTAAAGCTAACAGTACACAATATCCAAATAAGAGTGTTATGGAGTTTAAAGTGAAGTCGATGGATTAATGATGGGACTGTGCTAGTTTGGTCATGCTATTGTCATTATCTCTGGTTAAGTTTTTGTACAGTTCAGATTTTTACCTGAATTCACATAGTTTAGTTCTGGTTTGGACATGGTTTAGTAACTTGTTGAGTCAGGATTGGTTTAGTTCTTACATTGGATGGATGGTTTAGTTCAAGCCAAGCCCTCATTCCATCCAACTTGTTCGACCTTGAGAAGATTTCTGCTCATTTCGTCATGTGTAGTCCCAGTTTAGTTCAGAGTTTGTCAATATTTGATACCATATTGAGGAGAGAGATTATAAGCAAAACATTTTATTTTCATTTTTAGTCAGTTTGCGCTCTCAAAATGTAAGTTTCGAGCTGGAAACAACAACATTGTCCAATCTGACACCTAAAGATGTTTTATTGTTTCATGTAATCCACTTGAATCTTCATATTCAAGCAACATTTTTCAGTCAAATCCAGCCGGACCAGCCGAAAGCTTGGAAGCAGTGGCAGCACCAACACTTTGGAGCCTTTGCACATTAGACCTGTTTTTAAATAATTCCTTAAAACACACTTTTTCACTTTGGCCTTTGACACAGTTTGAGTAGTGCACATTAGTTCAGATTTAATTTAATTTAAATCTTATTTATTTTATTCTGTTTTCAAATCTAGTTTATTCAAATACTAAATAAGATTTCCACCAATTCCTCTATATTTTTTTGGGATCTCCTATGTCAACAAACTGAAGCATGGAATTTAAACCTGGCTTAGTCCATTTTTCAGATTGATATGTCCTAAATAAGATTTACATGTATGAAAGCATTACATGATGAAAACCTAATAATACATGTTTTCTTTTTACTACAGACCTTACCTCAGGGTCTTGCCTTAATTCCTTGTTTGCTAGTTCATATCATGTAGGCCTATTGTACAAAAAAGCCCACAGTTTTTGACTGTACTTAAGACTATATTCTCTTTACCCTTATCACTATACTTCAGCAATGCCTATTTTTATTACCTGTTTTACTTTATCAAGATTTTTAAATACATTAAATTGCGGCGCTGTTTTTGTACTTTGCCATTGAAATGTGCCAATTGAACGACCAATAAAGTTTCTCTGGACACATCAGTCTGTCTTTAGTCCTTGATTAATGTTGCAGTCCAGTGCTCTTCATAATGTAGTCAATATTAGGCCTATGCATCTCAAAACGGGGTAGTGAAAATTAAAAATTGATCTCTGCTTCTGCGTGTGAGGACGGAAGCAGTTTAACTAAGGCTAAATCAATAACTTTAAAGGGGACATATCATGCAAATGATACTTTTTTGATCTTTTAACCATGTTATAACATCGTTCTCTCCTCAAAAACATAGCTGGAGTTGAATTCAAGATCATTCATGCTTATTTCCGTAATCGTCTCGCCCTGATCCTGCAGTTTTTACTCCATAAATAATTACTGGATTGTTTTAAACATTTATCTGGCCAAATTCATGACAACTACATGATCGTATTAGCATGCCGGTCACGTTGCTTAAATGGCTATTTTGTTTGTTCTTTCCATGATTCCTACTGCTGCCAGTAGATGGTAGATGCCCGTGCAAACCCCAAAACCTGGCAGGAGTGCAGCTGATGCAAATGATGTGTGTTTTCTCTACATATGTATTATTTTAGGTGCTGAAACATGAGATGCCGAAGCAAAGGCCCAAGACTTTGAATGTATTTATTGAAAACTTACACTACTTTATGTCTGTGACACGATCCCTCATCAGGAATCGAGTTATAACTCCAGAAGTAATTACAACTGAGATATTAACAAACCTAGCTTGCTCCCGACATGCCAATGTAAGCACACAGATGTAATTAAGGCAATTTTGAGAATGAGTCTGCAGATAATAATTTATGGACTTAAAAACAGAGCAAAAGATTGTGAGATCATCTGCTCTGTTTACGGTCACAAAACTGGTTGTTTTTTGAGGCTAAGAGTTACTAAACAAGATTCATCAAACAAGTTTATATAACGCTAATTACAACTTTCTGATGAGTAACCAATGTTTTAGCATGATAAAAAGCTTACAAAAAAGAAGTACAATTTGTATAATAATAATAATAATAATAATTTGAATGTGTTTTACATTTGATAGCATCTGAATGAACCAGGTGGAGGTGCATGGACTCTAAAAACATGGAGCAATTATGGAGAACCTGCTTAAAAAAAACTGTTCAAGTGTAAATCAACAGGTTATTGAATAAATGAAATTATGACTTCAGGTGAGTTTTCCTCATTGATTTTTTTTCATTCATGCTATTTTTTTATGCAAACCCCCTCATATTTTAGTCCCACTTTCCCAAAGCATGCTGATCATTCCTCCTGCTCGTGGTGAAATCCAGGAAAAGTCTTGGAAAATCCTCTCCCCACACACAGGATCCCCGTGAATGAATTCTGCCGTATTACACCTGGAAGCAAGGCCTCCTCGGCTCAGCCATCCGCGCGCTCAGATGAGTGGAATATGATTGAAAAATATTGCTCCTCCCGCTGCCCTGATATAATCTCACCCCTTTTTTTTCATTTTTTATTGCTTTGTGGGATATTGCCGGAGCGCGGAATTAGATCGCGGCGCCCCCTCTGGCTGGGAGCGATAAGGTGGAGAGAAAAGAGGATCTAGATTCGGAGAGTGGAACGGACTAAACAGATTAAAGCGCTTTTGGAAATGGCTTTATTTCCCAGCACTGGACAAAGAGACCACCGTTAGCTTGTAGCGCTAAAGACAGGAAGAAGCCAAATTAGATTAAGGTCGGTTTACTCAGTATTATGGTGTTCTGTGGATGAGCGCAGGGCTTTCAGTGGCCAGGCCAAACATTTTATTTACGTTATATGAGATGAAATGGATCTGAAAAGTACATAGTAGTTTAGCACTAGCAAGAATTTCAGTAGCATTGATAGCACGTTTTGCCTTACTACTATTACTAGCAGCCAGTGGCGGAGCCAGACTTTTAAACAGGGGGGCCAGAAGGTGGCAAGGGTTTATTGAAGGGGTCCGCAATAATGGTAATTAATATATGGCTTAAAGATACATTTTTAATAATCAAAACAATCAATAAGTAAAATTAAGATAACAGGGTAAACAATTTATTAACAATAATTCAACCAACATGTGCCCATAATACTTTCAGTAGATACAAGATACTGCTAGGCGAAGGTATGTAGTAATCAGTTACATTTGTTAAGTTACATGTTCATGAGTAAAAACCTATTGTATTCTTGACAGTCTTTCTTGAGTGTAGCTAAGTTTTTTTTTTAATTTAGGAAGTATTTTAATGCAAAAATGATACTCTTGAACTAGTTTGGACCGTTTGTTTGTTTGTTTTTCCGCCTTCTTTCCAAGTTTGGCATGGGGAGTTCAGTTGCCTCTTCTCCTAACAAGCCTGGCTCTTGTCCTCCTCCAAAGACGACATGCCTGTCTCACCTTCATCTTCTGAAGCTGAATTGTGAAATATACATTTGTACAAATCCAGCACATTCCTTAGCATAAACACTAGTAGAACACTCAAGCAATTGCCATTGACTGTCTCTGACCTGCAGGTGACAGACGAGGAGCTTGAGACTTCCCTGCTCATCTCCTCCAGGTTGACACCTGATACTTTGGCAAGAGTTTTATTGTATAGTAATTTTAAATTGTTTCTTAATGCATGCCCTTTTTCGATTGAATATATGTTGTTTTATTATTGCTCAGTGTTTATGTTGCACCTTAAGGCCGAGACAAGTTCCTATGTTAGTGAATTTTGTTCATTGACAATGGCAATAAACTCTTTCTGATTCTGATTCTGATTCTGATTCAGAGTTTGTTGGGTCCTGATCTGCCCCTGATGGTTTCTGCTTCTTTAGGAAGAAGAAAGTTGAAATATCTCCTTTTCTCTTCATTTCTTTTTGGTCTCTATAAAAAAGAAAGGTAGAGTGCAGTCATTTGTTTTATTTAGAAGATATTAATTTACATTCCCTGTGCTGTAGCTAGCCAAATAAAAGATGGATTAAAATGTGGTATCGTTGCCGGCACTCAGAGGCAGTATTAGTAAAATATTAAATTACATTATAAGGTCAGAATTTCTATTATTATATTGATTCTTAGCAACTTATTGAAGACAAGAGGCCTATAAGTTCAGAAAAGTGCTCAAAATCATAATATTATTTAAATATAAATACTATTGAGCACAAATGAAATAGAAATAGGGTACAGAAACGAAACAAACCATACAGTCATGTGAGTGTACACCGTGGGCACCACACAGAGCTTTTCAGTAATTAGTTAACAAAGCCTTGCTCCCGAGACGCGACGATTGCTTGTTTTAGCACACACAGGTCTCCATATGGAGTAACGTTAGCTGTTATTTCATATTTTTCTACATAAAGTAGCATTATAACCATGCCACAAACACAACTAAGCGGTTCAAATGTTCAAAGGCACACGTCTTCCTCTTCATGCAGCAGCTTTATCACCTCGTTATCCCTACATTTCAAAGCAGGGTCCAACACTAACGTTACTCCTGTACCGCCACTAACTTATGGGCTAACCCTACTTTCATGTTCCCATCATCAGTGGGGTGGCAACAGGGGTGGAAAGGGGATTAACAAAATGTATTAAAAAAAAATTGTTTTAATTCATTTTGTTCATCTTTGTGTATTACATTGTTCATACTTTCGCATATGCAAATATATTTACTATTCATATTAGTTCAAGTAGAGGTTAAAAGACAAATAATCATGGCCAATGTAAGATTGTTCATAGTTGAGCAGTTACATACAATATCATGTTACCCTAGTGCACTTGAAAGACTCTTAAAACTCGCTTGCTCTATGTAGCCTTTCTGGTGGGGTGGGAGTCTGCCACGTCTCCATGGAGATGTTATTGTTTAGATCTGACCTGTAGCCTGGCCTGCTTGCCTCCATGGCGATAGATATGTTTGATGCTATACTGTGCATTTTATTGCAAAACAAATGGTCACAAGCTGATATGGTGGAGACGTATTCAGAAAAGTTACGTAGTGCACTTTGAAATCTTCCACATCATCATATGAGCTTGCCTCACTAAAAAACTCTGCATGTTGACTGAATGAAAGAACATTTCAAATAAGGCTAACGTTAGCTTAGCTTGTATGTAAGTGCAGATATGGCTAATAGAATGGTTGCACTAATCCTAAGACTTACATTAATTGAGGAGGAAAAAACTGCTGAATAAAATCCCTCCCAAATTAGTGTTGACTCATTGTAGTTTGCGTTGCTACAAAGTTGAGAAGCTGGAGAAGGCTTTATCTTTCATCTTCTAACAAGGACAAAAACATTAAAATGATATGTTAAGCAAGGGATTTTCTTATTTATTAATCAAACAATAATAACAAAACCAATGATATGTTATGTTCATATTGTGAAAACAAAAACTGCCTTTTGTTTTTCATTTCATCTTGATTTAACCAGGAGAATCCTATGGAGATACATGTCCTCTGTTTGCAGTGTTTCATGGCCAAGAAGTAGAACAAGTACTTCAACAAAGGCCGGTCATGGCCAGCACTCACTCATTCAGTAAACGGTGGCTAAAAGCTAAACTTATTATAGATGCTATTGACTAAATATTTCATTCTAAACTTTTTTTAGATATAATATTGTACATTTAGAGTGTTTACTTGTCCTGCTGTAGGGTTATTACAGAATAAACAATCATTTGGCAGACTTATTTTAAAGTTATTTAAAGTGTTCAAATAACTACTTTGTCAAACGTTGATGCTCCACTGTCAATGCATTATTTTACAATGAGATGTGTTTGTTTATATCTGTAGTTTTTAGAGCTTGAATGAAAACGCTTTGACACTTTGGATAAATCAATAAGAATCTTGCTTCAAAAGCCTAAAAACAACTAGCCACTAAATCTCCTCAATGTCAACTGAGTAACGCTGATTTATAATGGAGTGTTTGGAAACACTTCATCTTGAACTATTCGTGTCATATATAAATGCATGTAATGTAATTCTACAAACTCTCCCTGTTATCCTGTTGACGGCTAAAAGGTTTGCACAGTGGATACGCAGTAAAATGACATAAATCTTTCTAAAAATCTGAGCAGTTTCTTTTGAAAGTCTGAAACATCGTTGTGCTGTGGAGTTTGTGACTTTAGAGTGAACCATTGCACTTTGAAGAGGGATTATATCAGGCGTTACACGGTGGACATTTTACTGCACAAGCACCAAGAAAAATATTAAATGAGCACATTAAGGTTTTGAAACACTCAAGTCAATTTTTACTCACTTGTTTTATAAGCCAGCATTTTCCACTAAGATAAGATTTTGCTGCTTTCAAACTTTTTAAAATGAAAATATTTGTTTTTCCACATCAACCCAATAATGCAATATTTATTTACTTTTTACAATTTTCTTGGCAGACTGAGATGAGTAAAATCCCATTGTTCCACCACACATTTTAGAGGAATCATTTCAAATCTCACCAGAAGCTTGGTGAAAATGGTCTTGTTTACAGTATTTGTTGTGTTAGGGAGTTTCTACAGAATGTTTGTAATAAAGCACAAAGAGAGACAGAACATAGATGGACAGAAATAACTCAACAGTGCAAACATCCAGTGAAAGTCTAGTGATGATACTCTGCTCCCAAAATGTAAATCTGGAAAATTCCGTAGACAATTTTTTCATAAAACATACAGCAGGTCCAAAGACATAGGTTGGGGCTGTTCAAACTGCAGGTCGAATCAATCATAAAAAAAAAAAAAAATGTATTACATTTTTAAATGTTTTTTAACCATTTTCAAAATGTTTCTTTTTGAGCCAAAAAGAAACAATTTCCTGAATATTCTGCCCCCTTTCAACCCGTGACGCAAATCGCTTTACTCTAGACAGGAAACAGCTGATGCTAGGTGCGCTAGGATATCTGGATCGGGTATAGCTAGCCTAAACCAGTCGTGAATTGGACTGTGAAAATGCTCCACAGTCAGAGACAGGGACCTAGAGCTTTCACAAAGGTTACAGTTTGTGGTGATTTTTGCCTTTTTTAAGATCATGAACTTATTCTCTATGGAAAATCCTTCTGTTTTCTTTCAAACAGATTTTTAATCTTTAGTTTCGGCTCGCTCTGCACTGCTCTAGCAGCTCTCGCTCTGATTGGACAGAGCTGCCACATGGTACGTAATCTGTGCTCCTTGGACGCGCTCATGTGGGAGAAGAGCACTATTGCGCATGTTCGGCGAAATGTGAACTACCGGCTGTTGCTAGCCGCTAAAGGCTAATCGAGCAACACGCGCCAATGAGAGCCGCCATTGACTTAAACGGCCATGTTTGCTGACAGGGGCTTGGTGCGGCTCGGAGGGTTGATTCTCTTCTTGTCTGTGGTCTGCACTTTTTGTCTCCCGTTTAAAAGTTGTTTAAGACTCAAAAATTCTGTAGTGAGTTCTGTCCTTTACTGTACATCGCTGCACACCACCTGCTCGTCTCATGTTCGTTTCAGTTTACTTATTGGATGAAATGTTACACAGTGGGGCTTTAAACTGATTTGACTGTGGAATAAGTGAAAAAAGAAAACTGCACTTAAAAAAGAATATGTATTATTGCTGGTCTTTTCAAAAGGAAAATAACTCTTCTGAAGGTGTGAAAATCTCATCTTCTTCTCTGGACTCGCCTCTGCTTTGAGGGCTTTGAGCTCCCAGTCTCTTTGTACGTTCAGTTCTCCAAAAGGTGGACCACAGTCAGATAAGAATACTGCCATAGACAGACCTCCTCAAACCTCCTGCTGCCACATACAGGTCTGTTTGAGATTTCACATTGTAAGACAAATGTCATGAGCCCTATTCTATTTTCTATTATAAACCTGTTCTGTAGCGTGAGACGTCACATCACATCCAAGAGATCACATTGATCCATTCACACTGACACAACCTCTCAACCCAAACTTTGCACCAAAAGCATCCCACCTTTCCCAAAGAGCCTCCATGTTATTTGGCCCTCCATGTTCATTTAATTGTAGATAAAAACAACAATGGGATTGGACAATGGTCCATGGTGACATCTTATACATTTTGGACATTCTGGACCTGATAGACATTTTGAATCGACACATATTCATAGACATTTTCACAGACATTTTCACAGTCCCGTGGTAAAACTAAACTGTTCTTTAGCCCTAGTTTTATCTTGGATCTAACCACAGCTGTTTATTCAATGTCCTTGGTAAGTCCTGGATTAGACTTGCTTTGGTTTAGAGCCTTGTCTTTGTATCCAGCCTTAAACCTGCATTTGTCCTTCAGTCCTGTTTTAGTCCTTTAGTTTACACCTGCTTTAGAGTTGCCTTTGTCCAGGTTTAGTCCTTGTTTAGACCTGCTTTATCCTTGTCTGAACCTGTTTCAGTCCTGCTGTAGTTTCTGTATGGACCTATTTTAGTCTTGGTTAAGTCTCGGTTTCGTCCTGCTTTGGTCCTGGTTTAGTCCTTGTTCAGACCTCCTTTTGTCCAGTCCAGATTTAACCCGTGTGGACCGGCTTTAATCCAGAGTGTTTCTCTTGACAAAGTCCTGCATTATAGTCCTGGTTTAGACCCGACACAGTTCTGGTTTGGACCTTCTTTACAGTCTTGGTCTAGTTCTGATACAGTCCTGGTTTAGACTTGATTCAGTCCTAGTTTTGATCTGCTTTATAGTTCGAGTTCGACGTGGTCCCATGTTTTAAGTCCTGATACAGTCCTGGTTTCGACCTGCATTATAGTCCTAGCGTAGACCCGACACAGTCCTG
The DNA here is from genome assembly GCA_015082035.1 of Chaenogobius annularis. NCBI lineage: Eukaryota > Metazoa > Chordata > Actinopteri > Gobiiformes > Gobiidae > Chaenogobius > Chaenogobius annularis. The sequence goes on from BJKM01000257.1 coordinate 76,624, forward strand.
GTTTAGTCCTTGTTTGGGTCTAAATGAGAGGATGGCCTGCGATAGATAAACAACATGGTGACGAGCCTGACAGAATTGATCCAAAATGTCCGCTCGGCCTTGAGATGTTACGAGTGCACAGGGAGCTCTACAGAGGCGCACATAAAACCAGATCCTCCAGCTCAAAGATAAGCCTCTTAGTGGTCTTACTGAGTGAGTGAGACATAGACTGTGTCCGATTGTTTGTCCGAATCGATTATATTGTTATTATTTGTGTTCTTGTTTGGGACAGTGCATGTTCATGAACATACATGACACACATGCTGCAAACACAGATTGTATCCATGAGCTCATTCCCACCATTGTCCCACATTCACTCTCACAAAGACCAGCTCATGGACACTGGAGGTAAGGTGGTGAAGTGTCTTGCCCAAGGACACAACAGCAGTATGCAATACTTCAGTAGCTTCTAAGATCTGACAAGTTGGTAGTTTGGGCTGTTCTTCTATGTAACTAATACATACGGTTTATTACATATTGCTTATGTGTAGGTCATTCATGTTAATTATCATTTTTATTAGAGGCACCAGCTGAACGTTGGGGAGGGGTGGGGGGACCTCAATCAGACTTTTTGTTACTTGTTTGGACAATTTTAACTTAAGAACATATGAAAAAATATTACAACATTGTCAATTACGACACACATCTTTAACAGGTCATGAGGAAATGTACATTACGGCAAACATGGCATAAACATACCATTTCAGACACAGTTCATAAGGCATCTGTTTACAAATGGATTCATTCCAGGTTTAAAACACACAGTGAAACATGGAGTCAGTTTAAATGGAGTTAACTGTCCTCTGTGTTCTCAGAGAGGTGTTTTCCCAGGTCAGAGGGCCGAAAAGGCCCAGTCTATGTCCTATTTTCATTCTTTGTGTTTTATTATGTCATCACAGCTAAGCAACAAGTGTCCCTCTCTCTCTCTCTGTTTCCCTCTCTCTCCATGTGCCCCGGGCTGAGTGTGAGGGGTGAGGGGGCGGAGAGACAAACAGGAGCTGCTTCTCTGCTGCTTGTCTGCTAACGAGAGCGAGAGCGGAGGAGAAACTGTCACGCTGTTAACAGGGCCTGCTCCGAGCCGCGACTCTGGAGGGAAAGAGACAAAAACTGCTCTGCTTTGTCCAAAATACAGACGACAGACAGCAGCGGCGTGCGCGAGGAGTCATGTGACCAGGAGAGGGACAGAAGAAGAGGAGAAAGAGAGACAGAGAGAGAAGAAAATGAGAAGAAGAGAAAGGGAGAAAGAGGGGAGAGACACAATAAGAGAGAGAGGCTAGGGACAAAGAGAATCAGAAAGAGACAGCAGAGGAGAAAAAGAGAGAAAGAAGGGAGATAGAGAGAAAAGAGAAGATGAAGGGACGTGGAGAGACAGCCAGAGACAGAAAAGAAGGGGAAAGAGAGAGAAAGAGCGAGACAGTGAGGGGGAAAGAGAAAAAGAGAAGGAGATGAAAAGAGAGACATAGAGAGACTAAGAGTCAGAGCGAAAAGAAAGAGAAAGAAGAGGAGAGAAAGACATAAGTGAGAGAGAGGAGGAGGGGGGCAAACGGACAGCAAGAGAAAGAAGGGAGAGAACCAGAGTTTGAGCGCTGCAACTCGCAGAGTTCTAAAGAGAGATGACTGAGAGATGAGACTCGTTTAACATCTCCCTCTTTGACTGTCTCGAAAAATAGCTTGGGTTTTATTCGTAGCGTTGGCTTTTGTGGCGTTTTGGACAAAAGAACTCTCTGCGCCGTAAGCCCGCTGTCTTCACCGTCTGAAAAAGCGTACAAATAATAATGAGTTTGAGTTTAGAGCCGTATCAGGGGACAAGACGCACACCGCGCGGGAGATTTCTCATTTTTATCACAAATACGATACGCAGAGACACCCGCGCTGCCTCGATCTGCTGTTTATCTCCGCCATAAAGCGAAAATGTGGCGCCGTTGGTCAAATAAAGAACAGGTTATGTGTTAAGGAGACGAAATATGCACAACACATCACTTTTCAGGGGGGAAGTGTTATTCAGAATCAATACAGGAATCATTTTAAAGTTTTATGGTCTGGCGCCGATTTTATTTTATTTTTTGTACTTTTTCTAGCTTTATTGCTTCATTTGAGCTGCTAAAAGTTGCAGAGTGATTTTATAGTATGTATTTAAAGAAGACGTTGTGCTTTTTACGGGTATTTTGTCTTAAACTATAACGCAATTTGACTTTTTTTTTAACATTTTGTTCATTGTAAACAGAAAAATTGACGTAACAATGTTATTTCTAATCACATTTTTTGTGAAAAACTTATTTTGTATACTTTATCTTTGCTAAATTTCCTATTTGTGGGCTTTTTGTGATTGAAAGAAGTCAGTTAATCAAAGGAATTATTGATTATCTTAATAAATGTCAGTTGTACCATTGCTGACGCGTGAAAGGGGAATATTGGAGATAATAATGTTTCATTTATTTATTGGCTTTTTAAAAAAGACATACCATATGTAGATCATTATTTTACATTCTGTTCATTGTAAACGGCAAAACTCTTCTAAAAGTAAAGTAAGTAATCAGCAAGATGCTTGTTACGGCATTTCACTTATTTTATATATATATATATATATATATATACATATACATATACACATACATATATAAGATAACTAATGATGCGTAAACACTAAATTCAATGGTGCCTTATGTAACTGTTCTGAGTCCTTCTGGCTCTGTGGAGATGTCAAAAAAACAGATTTAAAGTCTTTTATTCTTACTGTTTCATTTTTACCTTTTTATTTTTGACAACTTTCTTCCTTTGCATGTCTGTAACTAAATGAAATTCTTCTTCAAGTTTAATAAAAGCAATTCTGATCACAAGTCAGATCTGTGGAGACGTTTCATGTTTTTTGTTAGGGTTTTTTATGGCCCGTAGGGTTTATTAGACAGGACAGTCTTAGTGTGAAATGGGGATGAGAGAAGGGAGGACATGCAGTAAATTGTCAGCCGGCTGCACAGAGCTGGCGCGTTTAACCACTCCACCCCCGGGCAAAGCGATGACATCTCCTTGGAGACCAGTAGGTGGCAGACCCTTCCCCAGCAAAGTTACATAGTGCACATAAGCAGTTCCATTCAACAAGAAAAACTGCAAACTCCAGTGGATTCCGATATACCCAAGCATACGGCATCTCCAGCACATTCAGCACTGGACCTCCACCAATCAAACATTTATATTCCAATACCCTCAAAGTTACAACCCCATTGACTTTCCAAAAGAGTACTTTTGGCAGTACCAGTTCGCCGCTAAAGTCGCAGCTTTTTGTGTACAAGTACTTAGAGCGGAGGGGACCTTGCTTTGCGTTTGACTGTGGAAAATGTTTTATTAAAATGAAAGCGGCACAAGGACAGAGGGAGTGCTGAGAGCGGAGTTTGAACACTTCTCCACAAAATGACTGTGTTTAAAGAGTGACTTGTGCGAGCGGCTCTGCTCTTACACTCGTACAGGCACATCAGCAGTTTCTTTTCAAAAAGTGTTTTCGGTTCATAAGAGAACAAAGATATGTACTCTTGAAGCAGAACTCTGACCTGTCTTTAATCTGCTGCTTTTTTGCTTTGTGGCATGATGAATCTAAACTGAAACTGCAACAAAACTTGATTTATTTATGTGTGTGTTCAAACTAGGGTTCAGTGCCACTCTCTGGCGGAGTGGACAGCACATATGCCTGCCATGTGTGAAGAATCTGGACCAATAATTTGCAGCATGTCCTTCCCCAGTCTCATGCCACTACACTGTCCTGTCCAATAAAGCCAAAACATCCTTCAAAAACTAACGCACGAGGGTTCAGCTCACAGTGCAACATCTGAAATGCTAATAAAAGAACCCCATGCATTTAGAGCAGGGGGTCCAAACTGTTTTCATCGAGGGTCTCATTCTGAAACATACACAGAGCAGAGGGCCACAGACAACAGGACAGTGTAGACAATCAGTCAAAAGGTTGCATTTGATGTAGTTTTGATCCAATCCAACCCAACTTTTATTTCAACAACGTAATAAAAAACACCGCAATGAAAAAAGATGGATACAAATAAGGTGCAGGGGCAGGGCCCTTCCACAGTTTTGGACCCGCGACAGAGAAGGAGCGTTCTCCTCTAAGATTCCTCCTTGTTTTTGAGACCAATAACAAGGAATGATCCGCTGACCTGAGCGAGCGCGCAGGGGCGCAGGGCTGCATCAGGTCGGACGTATAATATGGAGCCAGGCCCGTGAACGCATTTAAAAACAAATAAAAGGATTTTAAAATCAATACCCCAAGAGGCAGGAAGTGCAGAGACATTCAAAACTCTGGTGATGAGCCACTGCACCTTAAATAAGGCTTGTAACATTATTTTCAGAGGGACGAGGTTTATGAGAGAGTTTCCAATGCAACAGTAAAAATGACTACTTTTGGTTATTTGGGCCAATTTAGCAGGACGCCTGAGGGTCTACACAGATTGAGGGGCATAGTTTGGAATCCCCTGATTTAGAGCATACGGTGAGGCAGCATATTATAGCCATGTTTCGACTGGTCCTGATCCACCAGACTGGTCCACTCTTTGGAACAGTTCTATCCAAGGCAGAAGGTGTTTTACGAAAGAAGCTAAAAAACAAACATAATAAATATTTTCATCATCATACTTTTTGATCTTAAGGCCGATCTCATGACCATAAACAAATGTGCTTAACCGGACGAACAGGAAACAGCTGATGCCAACGCGTGGGCTCAACATACTGTATACGTTAGCATCACGAGTCAACACTGTGTCCTTTAAACAACAAAACCGTGGCACGTCTCATTTGGTGTGTGACTTCCCCGTTCTCCCCTCTCAACCTCTCTCACCTCTGTCCTCCTCCCCTCTCCCTCTCTCCCTCTCCCCCTCTTTCCAGCTCAGACCCGCCGGATCCTCTGCTCTTTTGTGCCGAGCCCGGAGCAGCGCTTGTTTGATGCGCCTTTCACAGACGGACCCCGCCGCATCGCACTCTCCCCCTCTCTATATGTCATATGCCACCATTTTTTGTATTTAATTTTTTTTTATTTGGAGTTCTTGGTATTCTGGCTGCTCCATTAGCTAACACAAATGTCAGATATCACTGGCACAGCTGTCCACCCACCTTCCAACTCCAAACGATTCCTTGCCACGGGTTAGGAATGTGGGCTAGCAGAACACTAGCAGTCGAAGAAGGCCAAGAGAGATGATAATAATGAATAAATAAATAAGAAAGAAACAAAAACTTACTGTGCACTTTAAAGAAATGCAATTTTAACATTTAAGAGTGGAATTGTTCCAAGTATAAGGCTCAACTTTCAAGTGTCTCGATCAGACGGCACACTTTATAGTTTACATATATTCATTGTCAGATGCAAAACTGGATTAGGCATGGATCTATAATTTGACCTGGATAAACACTCCCCCTCTGCCAGAGCACCAGTGGACGCTCCGAAGGTCCTGGGCCCTGACAGTGGCCTACAGCTTTCACAAAAGTCTTGAAGATTTGTACGGTTTAGCCAAGCCTTGCTCTCAGCTCCGCTGCAGCCGCCACTGCGCTGATTGTGGACCTGGACACTCCCGACCTGCCTGGGTGACCTCTGCTGTAGATCAGCCTCTGTCTTGAGTGTTTCTGGCTCAGTCTCCATCTGCAAATGGAAGCAGGTCAGTCCTGGACCATCTACAACCTATTGGTCCTGGTTCAGTCCTGGTTCAGTCCTGGTTCGGACCTGGTTCAGTCCTGGTTCAGTCCTGGTTAAATCCTGGTTTAGTCCTGGTTTAGCCCTGGTTTAGTTCCGGTTCAGTCCGTGGGAGGAGGATCTCTCCTTCACTGTGGTTCTCCTCCTGGTTTCTACTTTTTCCCTCTGTGTTTTGTGTATCTTTTCCTGCAGAAGGAGGGTCTAAGGACAGGGGGCTGAGTTGTGACACCTTTATCCTTTTACTACACCTTTACCTAATATCTGGGAAGAGGAGGAGGAGGAGGAGGAGGTGGAGGAGGAGGAGAAGGAGGATTATGGCAAACTTTACACAGACTTGTGTGGTTGCATCTTTGCACACATTTACTTTTGGATCTTTGGTTTTACCTGGACCAAGAGCAGGAGAACTTTGGCCGAGATTGAATCATGCCATAGTCTTGGTTTGGCTGCTCCACCCTGCAGACTGCGACTGGATGTAGATATTATCGAGCACAACGCTTAAAGTGTCTCGGGGTGTTGTGTTGATGGATACTTGCAACTCTAGACACACTTTTGGTTCAGCTTGTGTTTAGCTGATGAACTGCCTGGAATGTTCCACAGTATGGCGTTGTATCTCCTTGGATACGAGCAGTATGTGCCCCCACTTACAAATGTTAGCAAACACATTCACATTTATTTCAGCAGTTCAACATTGAAGAAAATGAAATCGAATTATCTTTCCTTTTGAACAACAATTTCTTATTTGTTACGACGCTAAATCAAACTTTAATTGACTCATTTATTTTTCATTCCAATCACAGTTATTTCCAAAGCTACAAAAAGCCCCCAAAAGGTAGAAAATATGGAAATGGAATGGAAAGTATTTAGAGCCAGGAGGCACACGTATCGTTGAGAGAAAGAAATCAATACAGGTGTAATAAAAAGTGTGTTTAAAATGCTGAGTACAAGTTTGAGCTGGACTTTGGGGTTGTTGTGGCGCGAGGACACAGAACCGCGGGGCTGTGAGAGGAGAGGCAGAGCGGTGTAAATAAGGTTCACGCACGTATAGATTTGTCTTCAGGACCTCACAGTGCATATGGAAGCTCGCAAACTGAAATATGAACTGTATAGGAAAGTTTGAAATGTATGTTATTGATATGGAATATAGTCAAGGTAAGTCAAGGATTCTTTCTCCGCCATGGGGAATTTGTCAAGTTTGTATGTTGAGCTTTTAATCATGTTCTAATGTTGAGTTGTATTTAACTCCATTCTCACGTTTCCTGTTTAGAAAGTCCTCTCCCTCTGAGCCTCAGAAACACTTCATTCTGAAGTTCCCCGATGTGTGATCCCATATTTTACCGAAGACAGTCATTCCCAACCCTGGGGTCGGGACACAAATTGGGTCCCCTAAGATTCTCAGGGGGTCCCCAAGGGTTTAAGAAAATGAAGGGATGGCATGTTAATTGCTTCTTTAGAGTATTATAATACTTCATAGTTTTATAATACTATTCTGTTACATATCTATTGACCATAAAAAACATATCTTTCATTATAAGACAGTGGCATCTGAGGTAAGAGAAGGATGTTGGTGTCATCAACGTATCCGTTTGTAAAATACTCACCTGAGACATCGCTCTGAGACTCTTCTGTGACTCGTTCTGAGCATTTCTGCCTCAAATCACGTCCATTACAACAGTGTGGCTGACACTGTTGGTCAGATTACTTTGTGAAAGTAATCAGATTAATGATTACTTTAGATACTTTGAGAAAAGGGAAATATAATATAAATGATCAAAAGTTGAAAATCTTTCTGCTTTTTAGACATCCATTCATTTTTGTTTTAAAACTATATAGCTATAATGAATTTAGAAAGCAGTGTCTCTCACCTTGTCACTCCTGTTTATTGTTTACGCTTATGTTTATTATAACCGTTTTTTTTCCTTACGCCAAGATCAAACAGGTCCACACTTTTTCAACTATTGTGCTTCACATCTGAACTCCCTCTGTTTCTGTTTTACTAGATCGATGGGCTTCATAAGGCATTATTATAATAGCTGTGCACATTGAAGTTGTGCGCTGTTGAATAGAAAGTGAATGAGTTCAGATGTGAAACACAAAAGGAGCCAACACCGATCCACGCTCTGCTGCAGGAACAGGCTGAAGTGTGGACCTGTTTAATCTGAGTGTTTGGAGCGAATATGAAGACAATCAATCCAGTAAAAGAGCCTGCGCTTTCATCAAAATCGCTTGCTCCTTTAAACATTTCCACCTTATTCCTAATCGACAACAAACAACACTGTTTCTTACTTTGGCTTGAACAGCATAAAACTTAGAAACGTCAAAGCGACTAAACCCTAAAGCACATGGTTTTGTTTTGTTCACAGCTGCGCCGAACGTCACGAAGATGCACGCCGCTTCCTTTTATAGCAGATTTATCTGGACAAAAGTATTTTTGGTCAGAAAAAGTAACATACTTTACTCCAACTTTAATGACAAAACTTAAGTTAAAGTTAAATTACTACGTTACAAGAAATGTAATCAGATTACAGTAACCCAACACTGGTCGCTGCATTAGCATGTTGGAGTAAAGATAGCATTCATTCATATTTCCTATGTAATTCCCTTTTACAGTGGGTAAACGACCTAAACTCTCACTTCCTGAGATTTGATCAATCACCCACCCCTCCCCCTGCACAGCTGCATGCTCTCACCACCACAGCTGGACAATGGCCCACACCCGTTCCTCTTCACACCTCTGCTGCGGCTGATCAGCTCAATCCTCCACCTGGACTCACCCATCCCCCAGCCACAATCCCCCTGCCAACCACTTGCTGTCACAGCAGCATAGGTGAAGAGAGAGATGAAGAGGATTAGAATAAGGAAGGCAGCAGGACCAGAGGGCATCAGCTCCAGGCTCCTTAAATCCTGCACAGATGAACTGTGTGGAGTTATGGAGCATTTCTTCAACCTGAGCCTGTAGCTGAGGGTGGTACCACAGGACTGGAAGACCTCCTGTGTGGTACCAGTGTCCAAGACACCACGCGCCAAAGACCGCAGCTTCAGGCCAGTGGCTCTCATGTCCCATCTGATGAAGACACTGGCTCGTCCTGCACAGGACTTTGTGGACTGGTGTCAGCAAAACCACCTCCTCATCAATGCAAGGAAGACCAAGGAGATGGTGGTGGACTTCCGTAGATGCCACTCTACTGCCCCCTCTCTAGTGAACATCCAGGGAAGGGACATTGAGAGAGTGGAATCATCCAAGTACCTGGGTGTTCATCTGAACCACAAACTGGACTGGACTCATCACATAGATGCACTGTACAGGAAGAGCCAGAGTCGGCTCTACCTCCTGAGGGGCCTTCGGTCCTTTGGAGTGACAGGGCCACTCCTGAGGACCTTCTACGACTCGGTGGTGGCATCAGCCCTCCTGTACGGTGTGGTCTGCTGGAGCAGCAGCATTACAGAGAGGGAGAGGAAGAAGCTGGACAAAGTCATCAAGAAGTCCAGCTCCGTCCTGGGCTGTGCTCTGGACTCGGTGCAGGAGGTGGGGGACAGAAGGGTCCTGGCTAAACTCACATCTATGCTGGACCATGAGTGTCGCCCCCTGCAGGACACTCTGTCCTCTCTGGAGAGCAGCTTCAGTGACAGACTGATCCACCCTCGCTGTGTGAAGGAGAGGTTTCACAGGTCTTTCCTTCTGCTGCTGTCAGACTTTACAACAAACACTGTTTGTCCTGAACGAGTCATTCAGCTTTCATAATCCTGTGCAATACTGTTATACTCCTGCAATACTGTTATACTCCTGTGCAATACTGTTATACTCCTGCAATACTGTGACATAATGTCAATCATTCCTGGTGCAATATTTTTCTTTTCATATAACAGCTGCAAATAAGAGTGTGTAATTGTTCTGTTATTCTGTTATTTTTAAGTTATCTTTTTTTTTAAATTATTATTATACTTCTGCTGCTAATGTGTGTTGCAACAGTGAAATTTCCCCATTGTGGGACAACTAAAGGTTATCTTATCTCATCTTAGCTTATTGCCAGTCAGAGACTTGAAATTCATCCAAACTTTTTTTTTCAAAAGATGAGATGCCAAAGTAAAGGTACTCAAGAGCATGTTTAAAAGCTGATATCAAAACAAATAACACGGAATGAACTCTCTGAATTATTAGATTGTCGTTGTTGCAATAGATAAAAAATATATAATTTCGAGGGGTGAGTAATAAGCAACCGAGATGGATGTGTAGTTAAGAGTACCCGATGGAACAGCAATTATTCTGCACTGAGAGCAAACCAGATCTTCCTAAAAACGAGAAAAGAGCTAGCAACATTAACATTGGAAATCTATCAAAGCATATCTGTAAATATCTTAAGAGCAAATGCACTCAGAGACAAGCTAACTGAGGCTGAGGCACGTATCACCGAGGCGGGAGACAGTTTATGGCCGTAATATTTTAAAAACAATAATAATCAAATAGAATCAAATGGATTTATTAAACGCTTTAAAACAACAAGGTGGACCAAAGTGCTGCACATGCCAAAGTTACAACATTGAAAAAACAAACATGGACAAAAGGACAACAACTCATTCTTGGTTAAAAGATAAAGAGAAAAATATGTTTTCAAAAGAAACTTAAAAGCATTCATCAGGATCAGGTCAGATAAATATTTAAAGATTCATAAACAAATAAAATTTTTTATTGGAAAACGTATTAGCAACCAGTATAGAGATGCTAATATAATGATATATTAGCATCTCTACACATTAAATAATGATAATTTAACTCTCGACATACCTCAGTCGTATGCTATAAATGCCTGAAGTAAAACAAAGCACAATAATACAAACTGAAGGCGCACTGAGGAATGAAGCGGACACAATTGTGGAACCTAACCTTTGTGACTTTGCTTTGGAATTTTGAATAAAGGTGTTGTACCTAATTTTTACAGTCAAAAACAGAACTAGTTCATTTTACACAGTTTGCAGCTGTCCAAATGCATGGCTCACTTTCATAATACGATTAGTTCAGAAGGGTTTTGCGTAGAATAAAACGCTATAATTAGACGCGGACAGCACACAGCGGCCTCATTTTCACCTGAAGAACTGCTTTTAAAATATATCTGTACAGTCCCTTTAAAGGTGCTCAATTGTAACTTCTCCGATGGAGGTCTGCCCCCTGTTTGTCTCCATGGAGATGTTATTGCTTTGCGTAGAACGTGCCGCAGTATGGCATTTCAGTTGAACTGTCTTGCATTTATTCAATGACAGCTGTTTTCATTGCTCAAAAAGCCCTTGAAAAACCTGCATTCGTACAGTGAGCGGGCTCGTCTCTCCGCAGATCTCACCTGTAACTTGGCCTGGTCGCCTACACTTGCATGTGATGTTAGTTTTATGTACAGGCTCAGGATTCTTAGCTCGCTATATGTTATCGTAGCTGCAGATGTGTAGTACGTGGTTGGTTGAAAGCTCTGGTCCCATTGATCATGTTGTGGTCTGCTTCGTGACAGGGGACAGATGGAGACTCAGACTTTTGGCCTGGTTTCACAGCAGCTGGTCCTGGGTCTGGACTTGGAAGTGGTCCTGGAAGGGCCTATAGTCAACTGTATGCGTTAGGCCAAGGCTGGAGACGAGCTAACCACTCTGCCACAGTAACACAAGGAGGATAAGCACACTCCACTCAGAGAGCTCAGGAGACTAACTATTCTAATATTATTCACACTCAGTAGTTGTAAGCTAATCGAATGCACGCTCATTTTATTCTGCACTCTTGTGGATTTAATTGGCTTTTAAATATGACTTTGCTCACCATGGCATTAGTATTTCACATTTTCTAACTTAAAATAATGTCTACACCTCTGTTTCCGATTAGGTATTTAGGCGTCAGTCTTCTGCTGTCAAGAGAGAGATTGAACTATGGAAACATAAATAAATTAAGCCTTTACGCAATGTGAATACTAAGCAAATACAACATAACTGGTGATGGTTTATAGACTTAAAAACTGATCAGGAGAAGTTCGGATTTTAACCTGTGACACAACAATCAGGAGAAAATTTAAACAGAGTCATTTGTGAGGCTCAGAGAGAAGACAAGCCCATAAGCAGGATTCATCAAACTAGCATGAACGATGCTAAATACAACTCCAGGTATGTTTTTAATATGGTTAAAAGCTCCATAAAGTGTAAACAAATCCATGAGTGAAGAACATGTCACCGCTGCCCATTTAGTCCCCTCTCTCCCCCTGATGTTGAAGCATGACAAAGACATAACTGTCTGATAGGTACATGCAGCTGTTTCCACATGGTTCTCATCCAACGGCATCAAAAGTCAGGTAAATTTTTTGTGTTGTTTGAACTGAAAGATATTGACACATATTATGCATATTTGACTTTTTTGAGCTTTTTCAATGTTTTCACATGAAACATGAAAACACTACTGAGTTGCATTGAGCTTCATTCACGCTAGTCGGATGAATCCTGGTTAGAACGTCCCCTCCGAGCGTCAAAAACACTCTGAATCGCCTCCATAATTGACATTTCCCGACCTGTGACGTGGCTCTGAGAAACTTCTCTACTATTCTCTACTAGATTATCTCTAATATATAATATTGAAATGAATGTGATTTGAGGCAGAAATGCTCAGAATGATAATTTATAGGAGTAAAAACAACACAGAAGATCTTGGAGCTCTATGACATCAAAGATCTGGGACAATGTGTGTTTTTGTTAGGCTCGGAAAAGACAACCTTATAATCATAAACTTTGATGATGGAACAATGTTAGAACAATGTTAGAACAACATACATTTTTATGAAGTATGTCCTTAAAAGTGAAAACGGCAACCACAACAGAACCCCTAAGATCTTTACACACTTCGGTCTTGCTAGTCCCTCTCCTAACACACTGCCTAAAATAAACTCTCGCCCTTCGTCCGGTCCAGAGATCCTGTCGTCCCTGTAAAACTGGGTGTAAATCCGACTCTGGCTGGTCATCTAAATGTGAAAAATGTCCGACGCCGTTTCTTGCCACTTTTATTCCTCTTCTATCTTTACCATGTGCGGGTCGAACGGAGCGAGAGATCAGGGCAGCAAGGGCAGAAAAGAGATGATGTCATTTGTGCTCAGTCATTTAAATGTCTCCTCTCTGTCAGGCGGAGAGGGAGAGGGGTGCAGGTCAAAGGTCATAGGGCACCGCAAGGTTTTCAAAAGGAAGAGCGTGGAATGATAGTGTATTTATAGAGAGGAAAGTAAAAGGTAAGATAAGGTTGATCAGAGGGGAATAAATAGATGGACAGAACTGAGTCGGGTCCGTCACCTGTTTGCCTAATAATTACTAATAATAATAATGCAAATTATACAATCAAATAATATAATCTAGGTTTAGAGCACAGCAATTTAACATGAACCTTTTTTTATTTATTTTTATTTTTTTATTTTGTAACTGCAGATGACACGGTGGAGTGGAGGTCTATCTAAGTCCCCTGTTCAACTTCTTCTTCTTCTTGTTCGGCTCCAGGAGTTGAACCTTCTCCACCAGCTGTGTGTTCTTCTCCTGCTCTCCTCTTAGCTCCTCCTTCATTCAGAGAGACATCTTCTCCTTCTGAGTTCCTGACCTCTGCGCTTCTTCAGCTCGCATTTGCCCCAAAACACAGAGTTTCTCCTCCAGTTTCGTGTTCTCTTCTGGCGTTCCTCACCACTGTACCCTCAAATCAGCTATCTCCTCTTCCCAAGCAGTTGACCTCTTTGAGATCTTTGTTGATGTTCTTGAGAGCGCTCCAATACAGTAGCCTAATATATGCCCTATAACATTTTCCAACCGAATCTCCTCTGATTACGGTTCATTCCCGTGTCAAGTCTTTGATTGTACAAAAGCTGTGTTTTCCAACTGCGCACCCATAAAAGATTCATGCTAAGAACTCTGCTGCACCTGCCTAAAGCCCAAATTTGTTGTGATAAAAGACTTTTTCTTAGTGCTCTAAAATCCTCCCAGGTAACACCAGCTTTCAATTATTCATCTGCAGCAGCCCATTCTGTACACACGCATCTGAATTCGATAGTACTTTTGGCCCTTTAAGCCACAAACATGCAAAGAATGTAAGAGAAGGATTAAGCGTACAAACAAACGTACACGATGTCAAAAACATGCTTATAGGTGCAGTCACGTTGGAGATCAGTTGGTTTGCAGATAACAATGTGCTGATGTCTTTCTCTCATATCAGTGTTCATATTGTCAACATAATACTTTTGTCACATCTTGCAGACGTAAGCCGGGTGTCCACTGCATGATTTAGGCCGTCTGTGAACGATTTCTGATTGTGGGGAATCTCTTGAGTCGAGGCTGAAACTTGTGGGTCGTAGGTCTGAGACTGAGACAGGGACAAAGACTAAACCTCGACCTGTCGTACGACCAGAGACGAGCTGCGATTGATGCTCGATTTATCTGTCCCTCGATGGCAGAGTGAGCTCTCCTCTCACTGTGTGTGATCAACTTCTTTCAAACATGGGACCAACAGTAAACACAAACATGTGACCAAGCATAAACACAAACCTACGAACAAGAGTAAACACAAACATGTGACTAACAGTAAACACAAACATGTGACCAAGCATAAACACAAACCTACGAATAAGAGTAAACACAAACATCTGACTAACAGTAAACACATACATGTGACCATGCACGAACACAAACCTACGAACAAGAGTAAACACAAACATGTGACTAACAGTAAACACATACATGTGACCATGCATACGAACACAAACCTACGAAAAGAGTAAACACAAACATGCTGACTAACAGTAAACACATACATGTGACCATGCACGAACACAAACCTACGAACAAGAGGTAAACACAAACATGTGACTAACAGTAAACACAAACATCTGACCAGGCAGAAATAAAAACCTGTGAACAGGAGTAAACACAAACCTGTGACCAAGCGTAAACGCAGACTTGTCACTATTAGCAAACACAAACATGTGAACAACATCAACACAAACCTACAAACAAGAGTAAACACAAACATGTGAATAACAGTAAACACAAACATGTGACCAGCATAAACACAAACCTACAAACAAGAGTAAACACAAACATGTGACTAGTAAACACAAACATGTGACCAAGCATAAACACAACTAACACAAATAACTTTTACAAATGCAAAACCCTTCAGTGATTTTACCACACGAAGCCTGAGATCCGCTTTGATCGTAGACACAACTGGTCATGTGAACCCTCGCAAACATTGCACATACGACACCAGGCTTTTCTCACAGTGGGAAGAGGGACCAAGCAAGAGTACTGTCAAATGTATCACTCAAGTAAGAGTAAAAAAAAGTGTATTAATAAGCTACTCAGAAATGTACAATTTTATTTAAAAAGTTACTCAAGTAAAGGTAGTACTACACTACTATGAGTGTTGGACTTTTTATGTTATGTTACGCTGGGAAACTGTTTGTCCTGTGACCATCCTTTCAACAGCTAATTCATCTTTGTTAGTCCAAAAGTGTAGAGTCCAACCGTTTTTTGTAAGACTGGCCTCGTTTTAAACCACATTGTGTTTGCCCAGCGTTCTACTGCACCATCTGCTCACCATTCACATGCCAAAACCAGGCACATGACTAGAAATTGTTATTGCTTTGCCTTGAAAGTTCCATAGTATGGCTTTAAACTGGATCTTAATGGAGATTAGCATGTGGAGCCCACCATGTTTTGCAAAGTATTTTGAGCAATAAGAATAAAAGTAAATAGATACAGTACGTTTAAAGGTGCAGGTGTATGCGTGATGCCATACTGTGGAACACTCCAGACAAAGCAATAACATCTCCATGGAGACAAGCAGGTGGCGGATGCGCTACCAGAAAAGTTAAGTAGTGCATTACAATGAGCTTATGTGTTTACAGATATCAGCAACATTAAAACAAACTGCTTGAACAGCTTTCTATTCTGGTCTCCACATGTGTACCTGGCCTTCGCTTTCCCCGGTCCATTACCCTCTGTGGAGTTTGCAGTGACGCACTTCTCTGTCTGAAGATGTACCTTGGGATGTTTTCTGTTGGAAGCGTGTGTCGGTCGCTTGGATCTATGATCTCTTCTTGTTTAAAGTTTGATTTGGCAGCAAAGTAAAGGCCTTTGGAGAGAGGGGGAAAGAGGGAGGCATGCATGTTTGATGAAGAGTGGAAGAAAGACCTAAACTCCAGCACACATAGGTACCGTCAGGAATAGAGTTTAGGACTAAAAATTGACATTCTACTCTATCGCCAGACCCATCGGCGGAGCGGGGTGTCGGCTTGAGGGCTTGAGCCCCGGATGTTTCTAGGAAAGCCCCGAATGTTTTGAGGGGTTTATTTTATTTTATTTGTTTGTTTGTTTTTAAAATGATCTTTTAACGAATTTAGCTGTACATGTGAAACAAGTTAATAAATAAATATATTAAAATAAAACAAACCCCCCACATGTGGTACGATCCAACACCAAGCACGTGCTCGGGGCGGTCCCCGGTGGAGCAGGTGGCGCCTCGTCTGTGACACGGACACACACTTGTATTGTTCATTCACGAAAGGTATTCCCTGGCGTTAGCCAGTCTAGTCAACTAATTATAACTCTCACAAACTGATGAACCACCACGAGCTCTTCAGTGTTTAAGCTGTGCGTGTCTCGTTAACTTTATTCTTAACACTGGTGCATTATCATTGTTTCGTGGTAATCTGGTTTGCAGGGTGGTAATATTTTGTGTAAAAATGTTTATAATTTGCCTTTTTATTTTAGTTCTATGTATAATTACGTTCAATGATCTCTACCATGACAGTTAAGTAACATAAACTTAACCTTTTATAGTCACTACCGAGGACATTAGGTCTTTTTTTTTAAAACAAGTCAACCCAGGTGAGGGGAACACCAGAAAGAAGAATTAATTCATGTGAATCCAATGCTGCATTTTATAATATGTATTGTTTTGATGCCTGGTTGTTAGCACAAAGAGGGAGAGATGAAAAGGAGGACGACACCGACCAAACTTTGGAAAGTGCAGAGATCAATCTTGAGCCAGGTGAGAAAGCTGCTATTCAAAACGTTTAGTGCCAATCACCTCTTAAAAACCTAACTAACCTACAAACAAACATATGGACTGGTGCTAAATGCAGTCATTGATGGTCCAAGGCACTCTGTCACCTAAAGCCTGTGCGGGCAGTGTTTTCTCCCATTTAGGATCGTTCTCCAAAGGTTTAAAATGATGTTTCTTTGACAAAGTGACTATGACCTTTCGCAGAGATGATTGACTTTGCTTTACCAATCATTTCCATTTGGTTCTGGCTATTTTCAGATATCATTTTCCTACCCAAACCATTTACACAATAAAAAGTTGAATTACAAAGAAATGCCTTCACTCAAAATTTAGATTAATGTGAACTTTTAATTCATGTTCTTATTGGATGTTTGGGCCATAGCACAAAGAGTGAGAGATGGAAGAGGAGGAATGATAGGCCCCCCACAGGCCCCCACAGGCCCCCACAGGCCCCCACAGGCCCCCCACAGGCCCCCACAGGCCCCCACAGAAATTTTGATTTCCTGATTAAGTTCCTGCTGGACTGGGATTCTGGTTTAATGGTGGTCTTTCTTCTGTCTTGTCCTGATCCCGTCAAGATTTGTTTTGTTTCCGTCCTGATGCTGATTTTCCCCTGGTTTCACCCTTTAGCTCATGGTTTGGTGGTCAAAGGCTCATCCTTACGTGGTGCTCTTTACCTCCTTGCTCGCTATATATATATATATATATATATATATATATATGTATATATATATATATATACACACACACACACACACATACACATATATATACACATATATATACATACATACATACATACCTACAAACATATATGTATGTATGTATAAGAGGAATTGTCAATGCCATTGATGTTGATAAATCTTATCAATACCCATCCCTAATCGAGCATGTCTGATGTTTCAGACCCTTGGTTGCAGTGAGCACTCCTCTATGATCAATCCCTGTCAAACCTGTGACTACAGCTTTTCAGTCTGTTGAAGCCTCTTGAAGCACTACACTGTAGTATTCATTCACTCCTAACTCTGTAGTGGAAAGCCACTTCTGTAGCCACAGCTGCCCTGGGGGAGACTGCTGGGACCGCCCCTGTCCGCCTCACATTCATACATGTGGGTGTGGGTGTCTTGCCTAAGGACACACCAGCATCTCTAATCTCTGAGCCACTGTCGACCAACAGTAAACATGTGTGCTCCTCGAAGTAACAGCTCAGACGTGAACGGGAGCCATTTCTCTTTCATTTACTGACTTTTACAAGCGCTAAAACCCATAGACATGAAGGTTAACCCTAAAACCCCTTTACACACCAAACTTTACTGTCTAGTACTTAACAATATTTGGAGTAATCCCCAAAAAGTGAGGTGAAATTTGAAGTTTACGCCAATTTTAGAATCAAGTTTACTCAAATACTAAATAAGATCCCCTCTAACTTTTTTGTATCTGATACATCTACAAATTTAATCCTGACTTTATCTCAAATTTTTCAGATGTATATGTTCCAAGTATGTGCAATTATCTATATATGGAAACATTACATGATCAAAATAGGAATCGTCTTGTGATCCGAAGGCCAGCGGTTCGAATCCCACTCTTGACATAAACATCCTTGGTCAGATCCTCTGACCCACAGGTTGGCAGTTGAGCTGTCTCAGGTGAATACTGCTGTTATGTCCTTGGGCAAGACACCTAACCCGCATCGCCCCCCGTGTCTGCGTACAACTGGTGTGTGAGTGAATGGGTGAGTGGTTGATGTCAAGTGCCTTGAAGGTAGAAAAGCACTATATAAATGTGACCATTTACCATTTAACCTTTTCACCTGTAGTGCCTTGCCTTCAACTCTCCAATTATAAAACTCCAATTTATTCAGACTTAGAACTTCGGCCAATCACAAATGCGCATAAATGTGGTTATTTTTGTAAATGGACGACAAACCTTAAGCATATGTTAGACGTGATAGTGTACAGATTTATTACTGTCAGTCACACAGGAAGAATACAATAGTGGGTATACTCATTTAAATCAGAAAGACTCAAATAGAAATGAAGAAAGCAATCAGGGAGCAGATGGTAAACCGGAGCGACGCCACAGGAGACACGTGCCGTCATCAATCTGCATCAGTTTGTACACTCTTTGATGTGACACATACTCTAAAGACAAATGTAATGTCCACAGGAAATGACTGAAATGAGCATGTAGGATATTTCACTGCTGAGGTTGTGGAGGACTGAAGTAAACCTATCTACCTCCATGGAGACAAGCTGGCCAAGTTACAGGTCAGATCTGTGAAGAGGTAACCCTGTTCTCTGCAGTTTTAGGTAAGGTAAATTTTACTAATGTAACATCCTGTAAGAAATAGAAAAGAAATGCTCATAAAAATATTGTGTGTAGGAAAACAACGTTCCAAACCGATATTACACATTCAACTCCAGATAGTAAAGGACAAATATTGTGCATTTTTTGGGTATTGTTATTGAGTACTTTTACTTAAATTTAAAATGTTGTATTTGAAATGTTCAGAACGAGTCTGGCAATAAAACAGCACAGAAGAACATAGAACTCTGCCTATGATGTCACAGTTCTGGGATATTTGAAACCTTTCTGAGCCTCGAAAGGGAGAAGATTTACTAAACAGCAGTCATCAAACAAGTGTGACTGAAGTTAAATACAACCCCAGGTATTTCTTTGAGGGAGTAATATTATGATAATATATAATTATATATATAAGATGCATATTTTTTTGCTTAATATGTGTCCTTTAAAATCTTTATTATATGTTTAACAATTTTAAAGACCCATATAATATATGGAACTAAATAACTGTGGTTTTTAAACTTTTCATACCACGTACCACCAAAGACAGTATTTGGCTTTACGAGTATCACCAGATATAAACTCGGACTATATCCGGCCTAAATTAGGGCTAAACATTCTGTAAATTGAGACAAAACCAGGTCTAAAATGAGACTGTTAGGTAGTTTTAAATAATGATTAACCCAAAGGAGGTCAAACACATGAAAGGGATTTGTCTCTAATTAAAACAAATATTCAAACACTGATTTTGTCAAGACAACTTTTTTTGCCTCCTCTAAATTCATAATATATTCCTAATATAACAAGACTGGGAAAAATGGCATTAAAAACCGACAGTGCTTTATACAGCACTTTACATTAAGGCACTCAAAGTGGTTTGCATCAAGGACCCACTCACACATTCCCACACCTGCCTGCGCAGACACTGGGGGCGAGGCAGGTTAAGTGCCTTGTCCAAGGACACCACGACCATACTGTGCTATTTGGCGATAACGTCATATCATAATTCAGTATTTCTTTATTTATTGCGGCGCTAGTCCATGGATCTATGCAAATAACTGGATAGGGTTTTGCTCAAACCTGTCTCCAGTCGTCACTAGTGGCCAGTCCATTGAGCGAAATGTAAAAACAAACTGTTGGTGTTCGGTTGACATGAGCCTACACCTTTCACAAAGGTGGGATTTTTGCCTACTTGCTCTACGTTTAAAAAGTATCACCCACTTTCTCCTATTGGGCAGCGTCAATCATGCTCTGAGTGATGGATTCAACCGATCGCAGTAAAGTTACAAGAATAACGAAGAACTGTGATCAAACCGAATCAGGATTTTTCTTAGCGATCGCCCACCCGTACTATGTAACATAGTTATCAGCTCAAAAAGGCCCAATTAGCATTATTTAGGCCATTAGCTTCACATTTCTGAATGCTAACAATCTGCAATTTTCTCATGTTGAAATACTTCTATCATCAATACGCTATAAATCTTTTCACTTATGTACCATTCCGATTCCATTTCAAACCCAACACTGTATGATCTTTCTTCCTCCCTCACAGACCTAACCATTAGCGCTCACACCGGAGCCATTAGCGACCCTCTCCTCCTCTTACCGAGTCAATAAAACGAGACTTGTCACTTCCACACTCGATCCTCAAAATGAACGCCGCGCTGTTGTTCTCTCGGCGGCCCGCACATAACGATAACGCACCGAGAATTGTGGTCATAAATTACCTGAGAAGGAGAAGGGGGGGGGCAGATGATGGATTGCCGGCAGAGGAGTGCTGGTGGACGGGAGGAGAGGCACAAAGCAAAGACGGAGGTGCGTTAGCCAAACAGCGCAGTGATTTACTGCCCGTCCGTCGCCCGGGAGATGCCAACATGACAAAGAGCAGACAAAAGAAGAAGAGGCAGAAATGTGGGCGCAACAGACAAGAGGAACAAAGCTTAAGGGAAGATGGAGTAAAAATACAGTGTTTAAAGAACTAATATGACGCTGTCTTTTTTCCAAGTCAATGATTATACACTGGATTTCTAAAGAAGGAGAAAAAAGCCTTAAGAATCCCCAAAAACAAGTGAAACATCACAAACAAGTGCTGATTGGTTGCACATATTTGTAATGATATAATTACCGTCTTCGGAAATTTAACATGCTGTTTCTGGGTTTGTTAACAAGAAAAAGATCTGCCAAAATGCTCTAAATCATCATTCTGCTCCCCCTCTGCCTGTTCACTGACTCACTCGAGGAGGACTAAAGTTTCTCACCACTCTTGTGGTGAGAAGTGCCTCTCTTCTTCCTTGAGGCTCAATTCAGTGTTTACGGCCCCCGTCTGTGGACAGTCTACCTGAGGAGCTGAGGTCTGCTGCGAGTGTTCATATTTTAACTTTAAACATAAATACACTTAAAACCTATATTTTTAGCCTAGCTTTAAATCGAAATTTAAACCTGCCATAAACATTTATTTTCTTAGGTTATACGTATTTCAACCTTATTTTACATGTGGGTTTTCTGGCCTGTCTACAACCAGTGCTACAGGAGGAGGTGCGATGTGTGTTTACAGGAGGTGCAGTGTACGCTTACAGGAGGAGGTGTAGTGTGCGGTTACTGGAGGAGATACTGTGTGTGTTTACAGGAGGTGCAGTGTACACTTACAGGAGGAGGTGTAGTGTGCGGTTACTGGAGGAGATACTTTGTGTGTTTACAGGAGGTGCAGTGTATGCTTACAGGAGGAGGTGTAGTGTGCGGTTACTGGAGGAGATACTGTGTGTGTTTACAGGAGGTGCAGTGTATGCTTACAGTGTGAGGTGCTGTGTGCGCTTACAGGAGGTGGTGCTGTGTGTACTTACAGATGAATGTGCGCTTACAGGAGGAGGTGCTGTGTGCGCTTAGAGGAGGTGGTGCTGTGTGTACTTACAGATGGAGGTGCGCTTACAGGAGGTGGTGTTGTGTGAACGTACAGGTTGAGGCGCGCTTACAGGAGGAGGTGCTAACTTTTTCCCTTGCAGCAGAATCAAATCCTTTGGACCGTAGTGTACAGTAAAAGCCCCAGTTTGACTCCTCCCTGCGGTGTATCGCTCACTCATGGTTCAGCAGTCTCTCATCAGTCTGTGCCCAAAACTGTGGCGTGTTTGTCAAGATTAGGTGAGTCACAAACCCCACTTCGCAAGTGTTTAAAATCTCGAACTCTTTTCTAGTAATAGTTTGGGACAACGGGACCAAACGGGTGCATCTTTTATGGGTCAAGTTTGGGACCCATTGCGGAAACCTTTTCTTCACTCACGTTAGCGGGTCCACCATCACCTGCTGTGTCCTCCCTTCGCCTCCGTTGACGTTCCCCTTCGGGTCCATAAATCAGCTCGCCTGTACGCGTTTGTTTACCTCTCCGCTGGGTCTGTCTCCAACACCAGTATCTGCCCCGCACAGCTGCTCGTCTCTCCGTCTCTCACCGCTGCCGCGCGCTAATCTCTGCTTTCCGACTTTCCTTAATTCGGCTCCTTCATTGTCCTCCGCATAAAGAGTTGGGGACAAACTTCGCCCCTCTCCTGCACTTTTTATTTGATTTTTTTTTCTCTTCCTTCGCTCTCGGAGTTCCTATCTTCCGGCACAAGTCGTGACTCTGTGTGGGTTTTGTTAATTCTGTTCCTTTTAGTTTTCTTTGCGAGAGAGCTGTGGTGATTCGAGGAACAGTTGGGTTGTGAGTAATACATTTATGTGATTTAGTTAGAAATGGAAGTCGTTATTTCTACCAAGATTAACCTAAATTATTTAGTTTTGCAATAATCATTACCCACTGATTTTTAGACCATGAGAATATTTCTTAAAGCATATGACAGGTCCTAATGTTTGCCTAATTATGACTTTAGGTGAGATAGTCTCGGAAAGGAAATATTTGTTATAGTATATATAAACTATAACTTATAACTGGGTTATAAAAGGGCAAAATTTATTGTGAAATACTCAATTCAATTAAATATATATTTGTAAATATATGCATGTACTCTTCGTTTTAATGTAAGTGTAGTCTAACCTGTCATATGGACTTTAAAGATGATACTAACTAAAGTTTAATTGGTGCATTGTTGTGATATGCTGAAATTCTACAGGGCCTGTACGTTTTAGATGGTGGCAGCTCATGGCCAATTAGTGCCTTACAATAAAATACATTAAAATTATACTCGGGGCTCCTGCCACGGACACAACCAGTAGCTATTTCTGGAGCATCCTACTGGCTGCGGCGAAAAAGGCGCACACAAAATGCATCGACGATCTCGGACTGACTAACATTACACTGGACATGCATAAAATGGAATATATTACATTCAGACTTAATTTGAAAATGGACAAATTTGACAGACTTTGGACTAAATGGGAAGTTTTCTTTCGGTTTTGTGTGCTATGATTTTCTCTTCTTTTTTATTAGTATTTGTCTGTTCTCTCGCTGGTCTTTTTATTTATATATATTTTTTTCACTGTGTTATATAAAGGCATAATATTGCAATACAATATAAAACCACACAATAAACCCAAAATATTTTGAAAAAGGTATTGTGCCATCACTGCACCATTAACTCCGACCTCCACCTGCCAATCAGTCCCACGCATCTTCAGACTAAGCAAGTCTCACCCAAGGACACAACATGAATCTAGCCGGAGCTTCAGGTTGGTGTGCAAGCACTCTTACGACTGAGCATCTAATGATTTGCAGTTTGGCTCAGATCTGATTAAATTAGAGCTGAATCTTTAGCTGCTCCTACTCAGATAACCGAAAAACCCACGCTATAATAAGAGCGTAAATGTCAAAACAAAAAGCACAAACACAAAATATTTTATATTTCGCTGTTTAATACTTATTTCCCACCACTTGAAGAAACAATCCCGGCCATTCCCTTGAGACTCCTTTTACATTAAACAGCTCATTTTAGGACTTTCATTTCTCCACTTCAGCTCCGACACGGCTCAGAGTGCTCGTCGAACCGCCTCGGGGCCACATTATAGAAGTTTGTACCGCCCACTCTCTCCCGGGGGCCCCTGTCCTCCAGCTCCTCATGCTCCTCCGGCCCCTCAGACCCACTGTAAGCGCGTCGCGTGCTCTCAAATGGGGCTCTTTCTGGTGCTTTGTAGGCCCTTCCCCGGCGGATCTCGACCAATTAGCCCCGGACCCTGGCTTTATGAGGACTGGATTTGGGTCCCTGGTGGAGCTTTTTAACGGGCGACCGCCGGAGAGGGGTTGAAAGAGGAGCGAGGAGAAGAGCCTCGGATAATAGATGACCCTTTTGTCTGTTTTGCCGCTAAGGATTTTGAATCAATTGTGTAGCGACGAGTGTGGAGCCTCAGCCTGGAGTGCAAAAGGGAGACAGTGAAATAGTAGCATGGAAAGCATGTGTGTGTGTGTGTGTGTGTGTGTGTGTGTGTGGTGCGCTTCAACTTTTTTAGACTTTAAACTATGCTCTTTTGTCTTTGTCTCTGCGCAAGTTTTAAACATTTTTTTTTTATATGTGAAGAGTTCCAGTTGTAGTTTTGTTCCAGGGGCTTCTAACAATGCAAAAGTGAAATGGAAACTTGAAATGTATAAATTCTAGTTAAGTTTAGCTCAGATGCAATCACACAAAGGTCTAAAGGACATGGGTCAGTGTTAGAGTGGGGAACATGGACTATCAACAGAGACAAGGGGGCTTATACCTTGTCTCACACAAGGGACTCACTTCCCCAGAGACCGTCACATGGTGGGGGGGGGGCGTGGTCAGTGTCATAGATCTGCCACATCTGTCAAGCTGACAATAGATGTCTACGGTCATACGTCACTTCCTGTGCCACCAGAACGTCCCCGCCCCCGTTTGGATGAAAACAAACTGTGTTAGCTGAGAGGCGAGCGACACGAATTGTTTCTCTATCTTTGTTTTTTTTCACCAAAAAGGGACCGTGGCCGTTGCCCGGAAGTACCCATAGTATTGGAGACATCTATGCCTTAGGACAGCTGATCAGAGACATGTCACAACAATTAGGAGGCTAGGAGGTCAACGCAAAATCAGCGGGCCGGGTCTTTGGGAATTTAATCATGGATTGGTTATTCTAAGGGCTCAACTATGTGTTTCTATGGGAGGAAAACACACTTTGAGAAAGTGGCCTACGAAGTCACAATGTCTCATATAAATTGAATGGATGGAAGTAGATTAAATGAAGTAATTAAAACATCATTAGCAGCCAATTAGACAAAGTTTTGCCTAATATTGTCTTGAATTGTTAATGGCCACAGAGCACGTTTTCCATCACTCTGAAGCCCGTGAATAGGTGAGAAAAACAAATAGTCCACAGAGAATTGTCAAGTTCAGGGCTAAATGCTTTCACCTTACCTCTTTGCTCTTAGAATACAAAATACATAAAGTCACTTGTTTACACCTGAATAAAAGCAAGGCTAAATTGTGGTTATAGTGGCACTCTAATTATCCCTGCAGCTCCATGACAGAGCTGTTTATTTCCCTTCTCCCCGGGCCCCGGAGAAAGAAAAGGAGCCGGCTTTTTTGTATCTGGTTGTGGACTTGAAAGGACTTGAAAAGGACCGCGATCTCACCTCATTAGCGGCAGACAGCTCGGAGACGGCGTCAGATGTGCAGGATACAGGGCCGATTGCTGCAGAGAGCTCCAGAACAATCAATGGAGCTCAAAGCGACGCACTGTTTACACCGCACACACACAGAGAAGTTAAGGAGACGCTATTTACTCGCTGCCCACACCTTCGGAAAGACTGGAGTGGGAGGAGGACCAGGACTAAAACAGGTTCAACGCAAGCCTAGACTATGTAGACTGTGTATACTAAACCATGACAACCATCAGCAGTAGCAGGCAGGGACTTTTCACACTATTTACATTGCAATTTAGAAGGTTTACCGGCATATTAAACACATATAATTACTAATGAACTGTTTGGAGCAAAACAAGCCTCGATCGATATCTTTGCTTTATTAATATTTCATACAAAGGCATGTATTTGACTCACTGTAGGTACAAACTCAGTGGGCTATGTTTGGTTCTTCAAAATTATAGTCATTTATTTGATTATTTATGCACCAGAAACCATTTGAATGAGTGACAAATGAAAGCTCTACGACAGGTGTGTAATACTTTTACTACGCAAAGCACATACATATGCAGAGATACTCACGATAACAGCGCACTGGTCGGACAGACGCACTTAAAATAAATCTTCACGCGCCACAAACGACACATTAAAAATCGTCCCTGCGTGAAACCAGTCACATTAAACCTCACCTGTCACTCCCTGAAGTGGAGTTGCCACGGAGTCACTCATTCTTCTGTAAACGTCACGTTATTCCTTTATGGCTGTTGTAGCTTCATAAAACCTCCAGGCACAGACGGACTCGGCTAATGTCGCTGGTCTTCATTGCTTCATCTGGAGCCATTGCACATAAATTAGCTCAGCGTGTGATTAAAATACTGCCTGTATTTCTAACTAACTTATAGTTCCGGGTTTTGACTGCCTTAAAAATCAGTTTATCTCACATAATCCCAAGAAATGAGGCGCAAGAGATGAGTAGACATGGAAAACACAAGACAGATAATGCCACGGGAACTAAACAAACGAGCAGCATATCAGTACCTTTAGGTGTTGCCGGGGCAATTTACTGGGATGTCTAGCTCCGAATCCAAACTGCCCCTGAGCCGCTGCGTTAACCCGGCTG
This sequence comes from Chaenogobius annularis, assembly GCA_015082035.1. Classification (NCBI taxonomy): domain Eukaryota; kingdom Metazoa; phylum Chordata; class Actinopteri; order Gobiiformes; family Gobiidae; genus Chaenogobius; species Chaenogobius annularis. Next base: position 103,394 of record BJKM01000257.1, read on the forward strand.
TAGATGACCTGCAGCTGCGGGACTGACGTGGCCTTGTGCAGGAGCAGGCTGCTACGCGAGTACAAAGTCCAGTGGTGTAGGCTACGATATGCATATATATCTACCCAATAGAAGTGTGCACTAGAATAAACCTTTAAAAACACATCAAATAAAACAACATCATGCGACCAAGTGACTGGGCAATGGCCTGCTAAAATAATACTTCTAAAATTCACCAGAGGATTCAACTGATAAAAAATATTAATTGTCAATGATTTAAAGCAAAATATAAAAATAATGATACTAATATTAATATTAATTACACTTGAGACTACTATCAAGTGAAACTGTAAACACAGACAGATCGAGAATGACTCTAGGAAGAGAGTCGAAACGTTCGTTTTTCTAAAAAAGCAGGGTCCAGATGACTGCAACTGAATCTTTTTCTACTTATAATGATAAAGAACTTAGTGGAGACTTGTACATTAGTCTATAATGAACCTCTCAGACTATGCTACAGCACCTTTCATCAGTAGCACTCGGACAATACAATTTTAGACCTCAGTTATTAGTTAGAATATAGAAAAATATCAGGCCTTTATGTGCCACATTTGTTCATAAAAAATACTCACACACTTGAGCTGCCCAAGAGCTCTTAGAATTCACCAGAATGCAGGAAAAGTCTGCTCTTTTCAAATTTTCCTCGGTGACCTTGGACCCCCAGACCTCCCTTTGTATGTGTTATTTCTTTATTTTTGTTATTGACATTTGACATTGTTGTTGCTTTGTGGTTTGCGCCATTGTGCGAGTTATCTGTATAAATCCAAATCTTTCATTTCTTTTGACACATATGATTCTCACCATGTCCGGGGTCCCCTTGGGTCGTATCATAACTTTACAATCTCCCGTCAAGTTTTCTGTATTTTATTTGTTTGCAGAAGATGCGTGCCTCTCTGACTATTTCAGCATCAATGTTTTTTCCCCGTCTTGTCTTTCCGTCTTTTAAATCTCAGTATAATATGTGTTTTCCTGTTGTTGTTTTTTGGAAGTGTGTGACAGGCAACGATTTGGCTACTATCAATGCACATGTGGTGTTTTTTTTTAGAGAACTGCTCAACTTGTGTTTCCAAAGGTAGCAGTTCTTGGAGCGGTGCGTCCTCGCCTTTGTTCGTGCTTGTCCTAGCCCAAGCTCAGGTTTGGTGGCTCGCCTCCAACCTGGAACCAATCAAATCATCCATGCGCGTATCCTGCTTATCTTGCATCTAACATTTTCTCAAGGGATTCAACTTTCTTATCCCTTTCTTTGATTATTGATTTGAGATGCTTTCCCTCTCCCGGCAGTTTGGTTTGCTGTGCTAAGCTCCTCTGACGTAAAGTTGATAGATTTCTTTATTCCGTCCGTCTCTTCTTGCTTCCCCTTTGTGCGCCATAATATGTCAAACACTTGAATTGCATTGAGGTCATTCACATCTGCGTCATAGTGCAGAAGCATCACGCATGAGCCAAGTCTGCAGTGCATCGTTGTCACACACTGTAATTTTAGCTTTTCACTGATCGCCTTGCTTGCCCTGTGACCACACCTTGTAGAATACAAGAGGAAGCAGCGTCCCAAAATGAAGGACAACTTTTGCCAGCCTTCTTTTTTATCTCAACGAGTCAGAGGAACACAATGCCAGCACGTGCACTAGATATTACCAGAGTTGGGATTAAGGCAGTTAACGGTGCCAGACCTGATGTTCTTTAAAATGTGAAAGGTCTTTAAAATGTGGAAAACGATTTATTTGGAAACAACTGGCAGTGGTTCAAAGTTATTGCTCGCTTACGATGAACAACACTAGTTTTTCTCTCATTTTTCATAAACTGAACGCAAAGATATTAAACTTTTCTATGCACACAAAAGACCCATTTCTCTCAAATACTGTTCATAAATCTGTCTAGATCTGTGTTACTGAGCGATCAATGTTTAATATGAATCCATCCCACCTGACATCAAGATACTGATATGACAGCATCTTGATCTGACACACCTATGACACCTGTATTGTGCGTTCTATGTTTATTCTTAAAACAAATAGAAATAATAATAATAATACTCATTGTCACTTGTTTGAGTCAAAAGTGAATCACTAAACGCTACTGTAGAATCAGAAGGATCAGTATTGTGACATGAAACGTGACTTTTGGTACTGATTAAAGTGCTCATGGCCTTTTCTTACTTTTGTACTGACTGATTGGAAATTAGTTTTGCCTTGATAGCGAAACACATGCATGTACTTTCTATATACAAGCGACTCTAAATCTCTTCCAGTTTATTAGCAAAACACTTAACGAAGGACAAGAAAACAACGAGGCGATAGATGGCTGTAAAACTAACAAGTCAATTGGGTTTATGGGAGAATAAATTGTGGGAATAAAGCAGGGGATAGAGTTGTGTGGGTGCGCTGCTGATGGATGTTTTATCAGTCCGCAGACAAGGATCAGATCTGGACTGAACGGGCGGACTGCTGATGCTGCACTTTGAGTAATGTTTTAATTAAAGAGGTAGATCTTTATATGAGCTGCATTAGAAGCCACAAGAGAATGACTATGGAGATAAGATTGTTACTCTGCCCCATTATGTCCATTCATATCTCAAGGATAGGTTTCTTTATTTTGAAAGACTTTCTGGCCTGAAGGCTTGATTAGACAGGACAGATTGAGTGTGCAATGCTGATAAAGAGGGAAGAGACATTCAGCAAACAGTCAAAACTAGGAAGTGAACCCTTACCGATGTGCCTTTAAACGCATTAAAGGATAAATATTGTGCATTATTTGTGTTGTTATTGGCTTTTAAACTTGCTCTTGAGTACTTTTACTTTGTACTTTTACATTTCAATTTTTAGAACTAAAAAATTTCAAATGTATACACAAAAAACAAATCACTAAAACGCTTACCACACAAGGAATTGAGTGTTACATGCTAATGCCGCAATGCAGTTGTAACGATCCTAATTAGATGGCAGAAATGCTCAGAATGAGTCTGCCGATGATTAACGGACTTAAAAACAGCACAGGAAATCCCTGCATAACTGGGACATTTTAAATTGAGTGTTTTCTGAGGCTCAGAGGGAGTGGACATCGTAAACAGGACGAATGAAACAAGCTAAACACAACTCCAGGTACGTGTGTTGGACGAGGGAACAATGTCCATCGGCGAACATGGAACATATGCACTGTTTTGTTTGTTTGTAATAAAGCAATTGGCTTTTTTGAAGCGATGCTAGAGGGTTAAATGTTCCTTGTATAATACGTTTTGCTCAAATACAAATGTAAAAGTAGTTCCTAGTGACAGAATTATAAATCTTTTTTATATGCTGAAAATTGGGAAATGCTCCGTTAGCGTGCTAGTTGTAGTTAGCATTAGGGTGATGGCAAAACTCTGCTCTGGCCTCTAAAAATTGTGGATTCTCACAGTTTTGTTTTTTACTTAAATATATATAGAGATTTGTCATTATTATTTTATTGGTTTTAATATACTGCTTTCATAGTTCCTAATCTTCAAACCTGACAGATCCGCAGATCCGGTTTCACTATACGCTGTAAACAACTCCACTTGACATTTCAGCTATTTCCAGACATCGCCTTTGAAATAATGATGCACACAAATAATGGAGCTTTTACGGACGTTTGAATTCAGAACACTAAGAATGTGCCTTTTCAAGATGTTATTTTTACCCCACAGCCATAGCATGAAATGAACGCTAGAAGATATTGTAGATGAAAGATGGAGCCGCTTTGATAGGAAGGTGTGAGAAAGCGCTCGCGTTTGTTTATAATAGTAAAAAGTAAAAAGAAAAAAGAAAAGTTTTACAAATACCCAAATACACCCAGAACAAGTGTTAGTAATAGTCTATTCTCCTCCACAGAGCTCAAAAGCACCAACACAAACATGGGTCAACTGTGCAACGCATCTTTACACAGCAAACTGAGGCCAAACGCACACTGATATTTGAACATAACATACAACCAGAAATGAATAGCCAAATAGACAATACAACAACTTAATTCAGTTTAAACTATTTAATTGTTCAAGTTTTGTATGAAATATTTGTCCGAATTGCTACTAAAGTTGTGTCAAAATGTAACTAGTAGTAGTATGTTTCATTTTTCATTTTGGCAGCTGTACTTGTAATTAAGTACATTATTAGCCATGTAACTTACCACTGTGCAGTCTGATCATTCTAATTACTGTCTTCACCGTGATGAGTTTATGAGCATGTTTCACCACTTTCAGGCCAGAGTAAGGTTTACAGGAAAGAAGAAAACATTAGCATGCTAACAGTGCATTTCCTGCTTTGCGGAGAATAAAACGATCTAAAATTAGACACAGACCGCACACAGTGGTCTCATTTTGACCCTAAGACAGGCATGTCCAAACTACGGCCCGGGGGCCAAATGCAGCCCTCTGACCAATTTTCCTGCTAAGTTGGTCCAAACAACAAAAATTAGTACTTTTTACTGTAAAATTTGAACATTTCAAGCATTTTGATGTTATACCAACCGAATATTAATGTTCCAAGTCTCATTAAAGGTGTGGAGGCTCATCAAAACAATGTCAAATGCAAAATTTCAAATGATTCACTTCATTGTCTGTGGCCCTCTGCTCCGTATAAGTTTCAAAATGCTGCCCTCTGTGAAAAAAGTTTGGACACCCCTGCCATAAGAGCTGCTTTTACAATATATCTGTGGGGCAAACAAAGTTTACTTTAACTCATGAAAAAAATAAATACGCCTTTTAAGTTTCTCAACGGATTTGGATAAATCAATAAATAAATACAAATATGTAACTTGCAAACAGTCAATTTTCAGTAAAACAGGATTAATTTTAAAACTGTGAATTTACATGTAACGTGCAAAGGGTTTGGCTAAAATCCTAGGCCAGTGTCATAAATTAGTTGTCCACAAACGACCCTCTCTTCACAACGAACCAGCCTGACCCTGTTAAAGCGAGAGAATTCCCAAAATGCTGATGTGTTTCTTAAGAAAAAAGTTGAGTCCGGCTGTTTTTGAAGAGGAGAGCTATTCCCTTTGGCATGTGTTGAAATCTGCTGTACAGCCTGTTACAGTACGCTGCTGTGGTGTGGAGTTTTGCATTAGTTTGATGATCAGATCTGCGCTCCCCAGACTGACTCCAGACCCACTCAAAGCCACCATAATATTTGAAAGAAACGGCCCAAAAGGAAGTCTGTGCAACGAGGGGATAGTGTTTGGAAAGTATAGGATTTATTCAGTGTTTTTGTCAGGCTCGAGGTTTATCTTTGCGGTCCGCTGGGAGTTTAGCCCGTGGCATTGGAGGACACAGAGAAATAAAAAAACAGCAAAGGGAATCTGAACTCTTGTACAACGGCCAGGGAAAACGACAAATGCTAAGCTTGGATACATTTGCAGGGGGGTCTTACTGTTGCTTGATTATATTATTTACAGTATGTGGGACTACGAGGCGTCATTCCAGTACTACGGCCCTCGTCTATGGAGAACATATTTATTCTATCTTTTTAATTTTTTTTAGGCTTGCATTTTTATGTCCTAGTTTTATTCTGTTTCTACCCCAACTGTATATTAATGCCATTTTATACTCTTAGCTTCTACTCATATATTTAGATCTTACTTATTTTCATCCTTTTATCACTTTCAGACTCTCCAGTGTTTCCTCTGAGGAAGCAGGAGCAGTTGTCGGCTGTGGCCTGACTAGTGGGCCGTATGGTGGAGGTTTCGTGTCTCCTCTCTCCTCTGGGCCTATGTCCCGGCGGAGGTTTCGTGTCTCCTCTCTCCTCTGGGCCCGTGTCCCGGTGGCGTTTTGGTGTCTCCTTTCCCCTTGGGGCCAGTCAGTATCCTCTGGCTGCAGGCAACTCTCTGCTCCTGGTGTAAACGGCTCCTCTGATGTTGCTTCCCCAACTGGTCCATCTGTACTCAGCCTTATGTATTTTACCATGTGTGTGTCTGTGTGTGTGTGTGAATGGGGCAGAGGATATGTGCATTTGACTTTGTCTGTGGGTGGGTTGTGTGGGGCCATGAATGTCTCCGATTGGCTAATCCACCAGCCAATCACGGCCATCTGTATTTGGGGAGACGTCACCGGGGACCAGACTCACTACTTTGGGAAGTTTTGAGGAAGTGTGCATTCCAGATCCCAGGCGCGTTGCCCACTGCTGCCATGGTAATGTGGCTGGTTGAGACTGTTAGAACATCCAGCAACAAAATCTGCTAATTCGCAACACAAATACGCAGAATACTTGTACCCTCAATGTAGTTTTAATAGTCATTCGTAATATGTAAGTAAGTAGTAGGCCTAATAGTACCAAAAGAGGCTCGCCCACCTCCAAGATACCATTTTGTCCTCATGTAAATTTGTCTTGGACACACAACAAAGATATCCATAGAACATGACATAGACACTGGAATAAGACATGTAAATGATGGGAGCAGCTCATAGTGGGAGTGTAAGACATGAGAAGGATCCATGGTTATTTCCCTCGCCTGTTTGATAACACTCCTCAAATATTTGCTGAGATGATGGCTGTTATTACTCCCATAACTCTGACGTCTACTCACTTCTGAATGTTTTGATGGACAGATCACCAAACCACCCTCACATACTATGTCTTATAACACTTTCGACCACAGGATGTTAACAAAACAAATGATCCAGGTTGGATTTTCTGGGTCTGGGAGGTTTACTTGATTTTCTCCTGATTCCTCCAGTTTGACACTCCTGATCTGAGAATTTGCTGAATGTCGTCCCTACTTTCCCCCTGCTACTCACCTTCCCTTACCCTGTCGAATAACACCTACAAAAACAAGTGAATAAATAAATAAAACAGCCAATGTTTAATACTTACATACTTTATTTCCACAAAACAAACAATGTTTTGCCAATTTGTTGCCTCTGTCCTCAGTTGTTGGGAGTTCTTCCATCTTTGTGTGGTGTCTGTCTGCTCATGTTTGGGCCCGTTGGGAGTTGAAGCGGCGTCGCTGGTGGACGCGGGACCCTCTCCTGCTCCTGTGGCTCTCCTGGGAATAAGACCACACCATTGATTTGTGCTGATAAACTCAAAGCACTGCGACAGAGAGGGATAGACAGCTCAACCAAAACAGATACAGTCCAAAACACATCAGCAGCTTTTTCTAGTGTGTTACAAAGTACAAAACACCCCTACTCGAGCTGTAAGGCTATCATTTCGAGAGCAAGTTTGTTTCTGTTGCACTCTGTAACTTTTCTGCCTGAAGTTTGCTACCTGCGTTGTAATGAGACTTTATTTGTCCAGGTCTATCTGAACAATGTTTAGACTCCCATCCAGAAGTATTTTTTTTAAGTAAAGTTTATGTAGTGTTGTAAAGCATTCAGTTGTAGTCATCTGGACACTGGACGTTTCGACTATTAGCAAATTTAAACAACCACAATGGGCAAAAGTGCTGGAAAATCTGATTTATGCAAAAACAAACTAATTAAAAGACACATACAAATGTTCTGCTCATCTTCAGAGATCCAGAGGAAGATTGTTCCAGAGTCTGGGGCCTGTTTCAGCAAAGGCCCGATCCCCTCTAGTTTTTAGCCATGACATTGGGACATCCAAAAAAAGGTGCTAATCTCAGTGCTCTACTAGGAAGAAAATATAGCCCTCGAGCTAAAGGACTGCTTATGAAGTGAGGCTCCATTTTGGCCATAGATAACCTTAAGTTATAGTGTCTATCTAAAATGCACTTAAATCTCTTAATGATTCATAATGTGTATTTTGCTGCTAATAATTATAACTGTCCCTCTAAAATGATTCATATTTTGCCAGAAACATAATTGTACTGCATTGTATTCAATGTGACACAATTATTATTATTACTATTATTATTATTATTATTATTATCATTATTATTATTATTATTATTATTATTATTATTATTATTATTATTATTATTATTATTATTATTATTATTATTATTATATTTTAGATACAATGTTTTTTGTATTTCTATATTTATCTGACTTATTTATGTTATTTTATTTTCCAGAAAATGCTGTGGAAAAATGACCTAAGAATAAAGCAGGCAACTGGAGCTTGCAAGGAACTGGTGGGTATTTCTTACACAACTGGAAAAAGAAATCTAAACTAAGAGAAGTCCAGAAAGAACCCAATCTACCAGAGCATCCCGTTGTCACAGAGACAGAGAGTGTTGGAGCAGAACAAGTCTGTGAAGCAACATGAAGCAACACGACACCTGGTACCATCTTGGCAGGTTCTTGAGTCTATAAACAATGCCCTCAAACCTCTTCCAGAGTTCACTGATGTATTTCCCGGCGAGGGTAATACCAGTGCGTCATGCCTTGTCTCAAGCTGTGGGATCTTGTCTCCTTCCTGGATCCAAGATTCAAGACCAACCACGAATCCAGATAATGTCATGCTTATCAAAGAAAGGGATACTATTTCCCAGGTAAAGTCTAGTTTTCATGCTTATTACATTGAACTAATATTTGATTTATTTATCTGTCACATGACCACATAACATTTCCCGTTCTAGGACTGCACCGTTAATATGTCAATATTATAATGGCAAAAAAATTATTAAAAAATACTGACTGCAAGTCCACTATGCTCGAAAGCAATAAGAGGTCGTTTTTGTCGAAAATACCAGTTTCCAACAGCATTAAAAAAATTTATGAAAGCAAAGTGACTGTACACTTCATTTTCATTCACTTTCTCCTTTCCTTTGCAGATCAACATGTGACAATTTCAGTACAATGAATACCCAACACACATTTAATGCATCAATATGTGTGTATTTTGCAGATGTTTTCTTTATCATTTCTATTGTAAGTAGAAAAGAGAATTACTTTTTTTTACATCCTCAATGGGAACCTATTTTTAGAACCTGAATGCAATCCCAATCAGAATGACTTTGATTCAAATTATTTACATGCAGAAGAAATAGAATGATCAAAAATAAACTAAACCTAAATATCTGTAAGAATAAAACACCATATATCTGTCCTTTTATCAACCACACCCTGGTACAAACAGAATACATTTACACTTATTATAAACGTATATATTTAACTAACCTATAAAGATGGTCATGCTCAGTGTGGACCAGAAGACAAAATAGGGTTATCAATGCAAGAAAGTAGATTATAATGCGCTCAAATATGCACTGTCTTTCACGCCTTAAGCTTGACATGTCTTTAAATCTAAGCCCCACATGAAGGGCTCAAATGGACCAGAGTTCTTAAACCCTTACTTATATACTGCCTACCTACGACTATCCTCATGTCTCCCGCTTGTTCACATGTTGCGTTCTCACCCTCTGCTCCTTCTCATTCCCCACATTAGCCGCTGCGTTCTCCCTTCGCCTGTGTGAGCTGCAGATTTACTCCGAGCAGAGTGGAGGCGTGGGCAGTGTGTAAACCCTGGCTCCTCCACTTCTCAGTGTGAGTCCACTGAAACATTGCAGGGATGGCCGCTCTTTACAACACTCATTATTATTTCATTTTCTGCTGCTTTCTGATATTTAACAGGTTAGTAAAGCCGGGGTACCTGATCTGTCAAACCATGAAGAGGTAGACAGCAAAGCAGAGGCTGCGATGGCTCAGTTCAAAAGATATTTCTAGCTGAGGAGCCATCTGTTTGTCAGGTTCTCGTTTTACTTAGCTCCATTCACGCTGGTTTGATGAATCCTGTTTACAGACTTGTCTTCTCTGCATCTACTCTGATTTGTGCTGTTTTTAATTCAGTAAATCCTCACCAGACTCGCGCTGAGCATTTCCGCCTCAAATCGCGTCCACTACAACACTGTGCTGGGGATGTCAGGGAACGCTTTTGCCCCATGGGATTTCCCTCCGGTACCAGTAGATGGAGTGGTCACACAAATCCTGAAGCAGTGAACTCCTGACAGATAGAAGGTCAATTGTGGTTTAATATTTTAAGTTGTAAAACATGAGACGCCAATGCAAAGATACGAAAGAGTATGTTTAAAACCCAAAAACAAATACCCAAAGCGCAGCATAGATAAACAGAATTTACTCCTTTATGAGAAAAAATTGTGGTTTAGAGCTAGTTTATGAACTGTTTAGTCCTAGTTTAGAGCTAATTCTCTGTTTAGTAAAGGTTTAGTTCTGGTTTTGGCATGTTTATTTGTAAAAAACTGGCTTAAGGGCTCCTTCATTTTGGGGACACAGGCATTCATAGTTTGTACTATACGCTAGTCTAGAACGTTCCTGGAAAATATATCCATGGATACAAGCAGAGCACCACCTGAAAAGTTACACAGTGCAGCTTTAAGACGGCTTCACATTAGCGCAACCAATCTTCATGTGCGCGTGGGAAAGTTTAGCAAAGCAGGACTTTACTGGACTCATTTTTACAATGCGTAATAATAATGGTACAATAAGAGATGGATTTTTATTTACAATTTTCTCCTAAAAAGAACCATTCAAAAGTATATTTGTGTGTAGTTCATCAGACAGATATTTGTGCTGTCTTTTTACATCAAAGTCCCACTGGAAGAATCCTAAATGTGTAAAGTTAAAATATCTCTCCCCAAGGTGAAGGCGCTCTGCGAAGTTCATTTGCAAAGCACTTATTTCTGTTTTAATTAATTCTTTGATAATAAAAACATCTTCAAAAACAAGGTGATTATGGTGCTTTTGTGGGAGGATCAACAGAGCAATATTAAGCTTTTTGACTGAACATTTTAGAGCTCTCCAAATTACCAAAGGAAAATCGAAACAGAGTAAAATTTTCACAGAGAAAGAAGTGTGTGAAAGGCCAAAGAAGGAAAGGAAAGTGTTTTCCTGAGAACGAGAAAGTTCTAGCCGATTAAACTGGTTAAATTCTGGTTAGGTTGTTGTTATGATCTGATGCAGTGCCTTGATTATTCCTAGTTCAAGTATAGGTTGTACTTAAAGGGTAATATTTAAACTTGGTTTTAGTCTTGAATTAGTCCGAAGTTCAGTCCTGTCTTAGACCATGTTTAGAACTTTTTAAGACTGTATTTCATCTTGCTTTAGATTTGATTTCCCCCTTCTTTTGTCTTGATCTGGAACTTGATTAAGACATATTTTGGTGCTTGATTTAGTACTTCTTTGCTCCATGTCTAGATATGGGTTGCATCCACTGTTCCAGAAACAGAGGGAGGTTGAGGAGAAGCGTCAGCCTCTTCCCACATGGCACACTGACATGGACCTGAATGTGCTTCATACAAAGCACAAAACCAAAGGAAACAGTTCGGAATCTATAAAGATGTTCTGCATCATGAGCATTCAGCCAGTCTTTATTTCAGCCCAATCTGAGGCTAGGCTCAATAGTGCGAATTATACTGCGGACAACTGCAGCATATCAGCTCACAGAGGCTCAGAACAGAGAACACAGAGAACACAGAGATGACCGAAAGAACAGAGAGAACAGACAGCACAGTGAACACAGGGAACACAGAGAGCACCGGAACACAGAGAGCACAGGGAACACATAGAACAGAGAGAGGACAGAGAGAACAGAAAGCACAGAGAACACAGAGAACATAGAGATGACCGAAAGGACAGAGTGCACAGGGAACACAGAGAGGACAGGGAACACAAAAAACGCAGAGAACACAAGGAGGACAGAGAGGACAGAGGTCACAGGGAACACAGAGAACACAGAGAGGAGAGAGAAAACAAAGAGAACAGAGAGCACAGAGAGAACAGAAATAACCAAGAAAATAGAAAACACAGAGAGACTGGAGCTCTGAGAACCTCTGTCACGTGATCTGCATCAGATCACAGATTACAACAGGTTGAACACAACTGTGCCACAAGTGTTCTTATGATAAACGGTCCCATTTGAACCTTGAAGAGAAGTAGCCCGCAATCAGAATGTATGGCTAAAGGTGCACTATGTCACTTTTGTGTGGGGGGTCCACCACCTGGTTAACCACATGATCATGCAATTTGCTGCTGTACATTTTGGATGTGTTGGTCTACAGGAAATCCCATATATTATGTTGAAAATGACCCCCCTGTTTTCAAAACTACCTCTTACCAAATCAGTTCAGAAGTCTATCCAGGGATTCTTAATAACTGGACTAATGCCTAAAGGTCTTGTCAAAATGACCCAATGTCAGACTAAGTGTTACTGCGGGTGAGAGCAGAGGACAATTAGAAATCTTGCCTAGGGCGTCAAGTTCAACATACTACACAGTTCATATTTCTGTCCTTCTCATTGTACATTGATGAAAGCACTTCATTAAAATAATCTAACAGACATGACTGCTGTGATTCTTTTAATAAGACATGTAAATATCTCTGAACTTAGCTTTTGGACAGGTGTGATACCAGTGTGTGCATGACTGATGGTGCTCACTGTGGTCCAGGCTGCTCAGGGAGTTTGTGTGCCTGCTCAGACTAAATTAGAGGGAACATCTATGTTTAGTTCTGATTTTGTCCTGAGTTCTTTGTCACGTCCACCTCTGGTCCCACTCTTTGTCTTTCTGTCGTTGGCTGCTGTTGCCGTGATCCCCTGTCACGCCTCCTGACACGCTGTGACAGAAGGACAACAGGATGAACGCGACACAATTGGAACTAAAAGAGTTGGAGCGTTTAATCCATCCAAAGGACATCACAGTGGTGTCGCGCTCAAGGAAAATAAGTGAAGAACTACACACATACGCAACCTGACCTCCTTAACCCTTACTATTTTTTATTTATTTAGCGCACCTGAACTCGTCATCACGGAGCTCGGGACGTGGATACGCTCTGACGGTATGAACTGGTTACACACATGCGCTTGCTATTCTTTTAATGTCCACGAAGAGCAGAAGAGGAGTCGCTTTGCCAGGAGTGAGGTGAGTGAACAAACTTCCTAAAGACAGACGTAATGATTTCTTTGCTCAAACACATTCTAAATCCGCACCACGAGACATGTGCGATTGTACCGTCGTACTGCCGCGGTATAATCAGAGGACGGGACGATCCAAATCCAACTCCAAGCCGTTTCCTTTCTGCTGATACGTATAAATCCTTAAAATTGCATTTAACATAATCCAAATGTAATAACGATAACAAAATATGACTCAGTGACAGTTCACACTAGAATATACCAGAATAATCACAGTTTGTGTTGATTTAGCTCCTCCTTCAGACAGATATAAGGCATTGACTCACCGTTCTCTGGCAGATGAACTGAAGAAGCGACTTGAATGAGTGGCAAAACAGCTTTACTCTTACAAAAAAATACTTTTGTCCAGTTGATATAATTCAATCTTCTTCTGCTATAGAAGCTGCCTGGGCGACACAGGGTTACACAGACAAATTAAACGTATGTGTATGTAGGCACGGAGCACGTCAGAGAGGTGACCGCACTCATACTAAGAATTTAGTATTTTATTTTTCTGCAGTAATAAAGCTTGTACAAGTTAGCCATAAAGCTGACTATTCAAGGCTAAGCTGTAACATTCCCATTACACAGTGCACTAAACTCTCATGGTGGACCCATTACTTTGACATCATAAAATGGATTTAATCACAGAAAAAACAACTCCACCAATGTCCCCAGGTTGTCTCCATCTCAGTTAAAACCAGTCCCTCTTCCCCCAGCTCTCCCAATCTCCACATCTCCCTGCACTCCTGCTATTGTCCTCTGCTCATGTTTGCCGTCACCACCTGCCACTCTCGGAGACACAACGTGACAAAGCTACAAAGCCACACGAGCAGGACAATCAGAGAGAGGAGGGAAAAAACCAAGTGAGGAGCGGGAGGAAGAAAGGCCACCAGGTACCTTCATTTTATCTGATAGACACGTGTCCAACAGCCCTGCGCATCCAGATATGAGGGCGCCGAGTAATTGCTCGGTCAGGGAGCAGGCTAATTGCTGGGCGGGGCTGGATAAACCACTGCCTGTTTTAGGAGGAGATAGAGCATTGGAAAAACACTACGCAACAAGATTAGGATGGTATGTTGGAATGGACAAATGTAAACGTGTTATGGTAACTCAAAAATGTGTTGTTCAATTATTCAAAATTGTATTTGTATTTTTTGTAAATATCAGAATGTGCCATTGTCAGAAGGAAGTATAAGTCGGTAATTATATAGTGATTATATTGTAATTTCATCAGAAATATTCAAAATAAAATCCCCAAATCCTCCTATTTGTTCCCTCTGCTGCTGTTGTTGTTGTGATCATGGAAAAGACACTTATCTGTGAATTTATATTTAAAATGGTTAAAATTTGGTTTAAATATTTACATGAAATAAAAGAGAATCATTTGAAACTAAGAAATAGAGATAACAAAAAAACGACCAAACAACTGAGAACTTAAATCTGACTCCAGCTAATTACAGACAACTTAATTAAAACTGTTGTAATAATGCTAATTAACTAAGCTAATTAATTCAGTCTCAACAATAAAATACCCGCGCACAAAAGTGTTTATGGGCTCTAAAAGCAACTCTCTCAAACAAAAACAAAACAAAAAAACAAATAATTCTCAATCAACACATTTTTTACAATTTTCTTGCACTTAAACTGCATCTTCCAATTTAAGATCTTTTTGTAAATGATTCCAAGATCAAGGTGCATGATAGGAAAAAGCAGATTTTCACAGCTCTGCGAGGCACGTTGAAAAGCAGTCGGGAGGAAGAGCAAAGCTGGTAACTACTGGAGCTGATCATGAGGAGGTCACTGAGGTACTCTGGAAGTTTCCCCAGAATAGCTTTTGAAATGAATATGTACCAATGTTGTTTTGTACAAACTGACATGATGTCCAGCCAAACTAAACCATAAAGAGTGCAGTGTGAGTGAGGGACTTATCATTAGTGATGATGAGGGATTATACAAAACAAAACGCCGGGAAAAGAGAATATTTTGTTCTATAAAGGTCCCACTACTGTGAACTTTTAACCATCTATTGATGTTAATTGTACCTGAAAACAACTCCCGCTGTAGTTTTCTCTTTCATCCATGCTTTTAGTAGATGCATGTTTGTTTGTTTTTTGAGACATTCTTCTTGCGATGAAAACACCTACAATTGAATCTGAAGCTAGACTTCTACATTTAATACCATATTGTGTAACATTGCAGGCAAAGCTCTGTAAGGAAACAAGCATGTGACCCCTAACACCTCTCACGTAACGTACATGTCGACATACAGTATAGTGACATTCTCTGCGTTAGATCAAACTTCTCCTCTGAGTTCATGGTCAGGAGCATTATCGTGCATGTTTTATTCACAGAAGACCCCGACGTACCAGAAGTAAACCCACCTCGACATAGTGTTAGTAAAAACTCTACACGTTTGAAATCGAGCTAACCCACCCGAGCTGTGACTGTGCTGTAGGCAAATGGATCTGAACATAAGGTCGTTCTAATGTAGTCTATGATAATATATAATAATGATAATAAAAGTAATGTGAGAGAGTGTGGAGGGACCAGCTGTGGAGACGCAGTGACTGAGCGAAGTGTTGCGAGAGGAACAGATGTACCAACTTCGACTGCAGACTGACAATGGAAAATCTACTTCTGCTGGCTTTGATAAACATATGGGTAATAATACAAGTATAATAATATCATTTGTAAGATGTGGGGATTGTATTGTCAGTCATCAACCAAAGCACAGTAAGATAACTCCGCAGTTAGGAATGGATTTATTTTTATTATTTCATATGCCCATGATGGATAATGTTAGTTTACGGGGGCTGTTTTTGAAATCGGGTCATTTTCAATCTGAGGATCCTGGAGAAGCTACAATTTATACTCTCCTGAGCTCGATTAGTCCCGCCCTGAGGGAGGAGTTATAAGGGAAACTTGCCCTGCCCATATTTACACTATGGGTTATTCTTTCCTATTGTTCTTTCTATTGTTCTCGTTGTTTTGTAATTCTATTTTGTTATTTTCTATTTTTACAACAAACGATAAAACATAAAGCAAAAAACATGAACTTCTAACTGAAATAATAAAGATATTAAAACGAAATAAAAAAGACTCTGATTTCCGCCCGCAAAAAGCTTCATCTCCATTATTTCAGCATTAGCCGCTACGCCTTGGTAACACGCCAGCCGCATTCTACCTCGGTGCTATTCTACCTCGGTGCTATTCTACCTCGGTGCTATTCTACCTCGGTGCTATTCTACCTCGGTGCTATTCTACCTCGGTGCTATTCTACCTCGGTGCTATTCTACCTCGTTGCTATTCTAACTTTGGTGCTCTCTCCGGGCTCCCACATCTGCCTCCACCTTGTCAAATATTGCACCGTGTTCCGCCTTCATCTCAGCTCTTATTGATGTCATCTCACGATGCATTGCAACAAGCTTTGCCATTACTTGCTTCAGCGTCATGTCTTCAACAGTGACGTTTTCTCCTCCAACTGTTGTGCCTGCGCAAGTCCTGCGCCTACAGACCTGCTCTCTGGAGCCTCCTTGCTAATTTTAGTTTGACAAACTAACTTTTCCCGTAGGCTGCAATTGTTAACTTCGGCTGACTGGATGTTGGTGTATTCTTTCCTTTCCTTGCTTTACTTGAGTGAGACATCCCTCAATGAGTGTTATTTCTGGATTTTTCTAATTAGCTTTTTGCTCTCTGCCATGGTTTGATGAGGCTGTTGTAAACAGAAGGTAGATTATATCTCAGAGCACCATTCCTGTGCAAAGAAGGATTGTGCTTTTGTCTGATATAGTTCAAATCTATGACGCCCATGGATCATTATTTCATCATTCATTATCATTATTTATTTTATTTTGGATATTTTATGTCGCAATAATGATCTAAAACGACTTAAATAAAATCAGCTGACTCCTGGTGGAAAATTGCGGCACTGTTTTGAGCCTGCTCCTTTACGGTATGTCACCGTAAACGTCATCTCAACAAAGCACGCTCTGCAGGACCACGCTGACGACCTGACTGTGGAGAGCTAAATGATATAATTTTTAACTCTAGGTGCTGCTCAGTGGTCGAGTGGGTGGGATACGCGTTCTCCATGTGAACAACACAAAGCGTTGTGGGTTCAAATCCAAGACTTCAACAGTTTGCTGCAATGTCCTTCCCTGGTCTCGTCCACATTACGCTTTACTGTGCTGTCTGATAAAGCCCATGGGCCAAAAATACCTTTCAAAAGTAAAATAAAAGACCTTGTGGTCGAGTGGCCCTCATGCCAGGCTCCATGTGCAGCCGGCCACAGTGTCGTGAGTTAGAATCCCAGCTCTGACAATTTTTCCTACATGTCCTCCCTTCTCCCATCCCTATTCCTCACTAAGATGTCCTGTCTAACAAAGCCTATGGGCCAAAAAATCCTTTAAAAAAAACAAACAAAAAAACCCAATAATAATACTGGAAAGTTTCAAAGGTGTAAGTCTCACAACTGCACAAAAAGCATGTGCAGGAAAAAGACTGTATGTGGAAGCTCTGGGTTGTATATGCAGGCAGTATAGACAAATCTAATTTTACCTCTATACTGCCCTTTCAACAAGCCTCCATAACGTGTGAAATGAAAAACGCCATGCATTAATGACACAAGGGCATTGGCTGGGTGCTATGGAAAAACGAATGGGCCTCATGAACGAATGTTCGTTTTGCACCTTCCACTTTCAGCAGACAATAAGAGAACTCTGAAGTGCTCTTAAGCAGAACTCCGTCTTGAGATGAAATTTACCAACATCCAGCAACAAACACCTCTGTCACTTATTTGTATTTACATAAAAAAAACAGAGAACAGAGAACTCTAAGTGCCGCTAAACTCTTTTCCAAGTGTGCATGCAGCAAAAGAACCAACTAGATGCAAGCAGTGGCTGAAGGGACATTCAGAGACGTCTAGTAATTTAAAAAAGCACCAAAAATGTGCAGCTTAAATTGTTAAAAAAAACCCACAATCATCATGCATAACCACACATGGCAAACATAGATAAGTGGCAACTCATTTACTTTTTAACACAGTTTTCGGACATGCTAGTGTGAAGGTGAGTTCGTTTTTTATTACCAAAAATCTGTGTTGAAAATCTATGGAAAATAATACAGTGCTTTAATATGCAGTTTGTACAGTGTTTTTAATTCCAGTGTATAAAAATACAATGTCTTAAAATTCAGTGTATGAAGATTCAATGTTTTAAAATTAACTTTGTTAAAATGCAATTGCTGTTTTTTTAATTTGGTGCAAAAAAATGCAGAATAAAAATATTCAGTGTCTCAAAGTTTCGCTTTAAATTCCAGTTGAATCCAGACTGAAGCAGTCGAGCTCCTATTCCCCATGAGCAGAGAACTTCTACTTCATAACCTCTGCTTTGCTTTTAAAATTAGGAAAATAATTATATTAATTACATATTTAATTAATATTGTTTCACTTGATGGGATGTTTAAAAAATGCAGTTCACATAATTCAAATGCAAAAAAAAATAAAATCATAAATTCAGTGTAAAATAAAAGCTCTGGTAATAAAAACACAAAATAACCTTCAAATGCTAGGAACAGCTTTGATCACACGTTATTTGCACTTCACTGATAAACACACTGACGCTCTGGTCTAATACTCCTGGTGCAGA
Organism: Chaenogobius annularis; assembly: GCA_015082035.1. Classification (NCBI taxonomy): domain Eukaryota; kingdom Metazoa; phylum Chordata; class Actinopteri; order Gobiiformes; family Gobiidae; genus Chaenogobius; species Chaenogobius annularis. Next base: position 121,899 of record BJKM01000257.1, read on the forward strand.
TGAAGCTTCTCCTCGACTGCTCCTCGTGTGACTGTTACGTGCAGCATGTGTTATTTCGATGTTTGAGATTCAAATCAAGACACCTCAATCGTAGTTCCCTGTATCAGGCCGAAGTCCCCCTGACTGGAATATACCCAGGGTTTAAGGTGCCTAGGCTCTATTATACATTGGTATATTTTGGCCTAGACCACAACATGATAAAGTTTTTTTTTTTTTTTTACTTTAGCTAAATTTGGTTTGGTAAGTTAAATAATTGCTGTAATCAGAGCTCTAGTGGTAAAAAATGACAATGCTGTGTGTGCGTGTGAATGGGTGAGTCCCTTGAAGGTAGAGAAGTGCTATATAAATTTGACCATTTATTTACAATTGGTAACACCAAACGTGAACTACTTTTGTACAAAGACATTTTGATCTATATTCATAAATAAATCAACCTCTGGTAATGACCGAAAGGACAAGATCACAGATACAAGCGGTCGAAATAACTTTCCTCCGCAGGGTGGCTGGGCGCTCCCTTAGAGATGGGGTGAGGAGCTCAGTCACACAGGAGGAGCTTGGAGTAAAGCCACTGCTCCCCCATGTCGAGAGGTGCCAGCTGAGGTGGCTCTGGGCATCTGTTGCCTCCTGGGCGCCTCCCTGGGGAGGTGTTTTTGTTAAGATTTTGTTGCCTGTAGGCTTTATTAGGCAGGAGAGGACAGGGTGTAATGGGGAATGAGAGAGGGGAAGACATGCGGTCAGGATTCAAACTCACGACACTGCAGCCGGCTGCACTAGGAGCCTGGCAGACGTGTGCATGTTTTAATTGATGTGAGTGTATCATTGTGTCAGATAAATTTAGGCTTCATTAACAAGACATGAGGTTGACAAATGGAGGGGTTTAACCTGGCCCAGAGGGGCTTAGTCTGGCCGAGGCTACTTTACCATCCCAGGTATAATTTGGCCCAAGACAGTTCATCCCCGGGTTTACTTCATCCTCGGCCTAACTACACCCGGGGTTAGTCTGGTCAGGGGGTCAATCTGGCCTGTTACACCAAGTTTACATGCACTTTGAAAGATCTGTTAAAATGAGGTTATATTATGAGTGTAACAATATTATGCAACAGCAGAATGTTTGTGAATATGTTCAATTCTTCGTAAAAATGTCCAACGTCTGATTTCTGCTCCAAACCAGATGCTTTTACTGACTAAAGGCAAAAGACTCAAGCTGATCATTGACCATTTGAAACTTGAATCAGGGCTAAAAGACGTTATATTATTATATCATTATATCTATATAACAATAATACTACACTAGAACTAAAACAGCTACACCAACTGCTACTACAACTACTGCGTCTGCTTTCCAAACCAGGAATAAACTGTTCTGCCACAATGTCAAAAAATACTTTTCTCCAAATATACTTCTATAAATCACTTGTAGAATGTACTTAGATGTTTTCCTTTGCTTACCTCTGGCAGTTGTGCTTTGGGTGTTTGTTCTCAGCTGTGTGTTGTGGAGCAAAGATCTAAATATGCGTACAGTAGCTGTTTCCCCTCGCGTTAGACCGAGGAGCTGGTGTATTCTTCAACAACACTGTAAACAAAAATACATCAAAATAAAGACAAGAAAATACATATGACGTTTGTGAAATGATTTAGCATGACAAAAATACTATCCATCTTCCATCAGTGTGACTATATAAAAATCACAATTTTGAGCACCACATTTTTTTCGCTGCAGTATTTTTGGTCAAACTGCGCCCTCTGTCTGCTGCTTGCATCTAATTAAAGAGCATTAAATGTCTTCCAAAAAACAGGAAGTGCGCTGTTAGCATGCTAGTTGTTTTTAGCATCACTGTGACGGCTCTGACTCTGCTATGGCCTTTAAAAACTGCGTAAAGCATTTATAGACTCATAACGGTGAATCATTTCTAGGAATGCGTTAATAAATTGAGATATACATTTGTACAATGAGTTTAAAATAAACTAATTCTGTTGTGTTTTAAAATTTTTAGGATGGTAAAAATCAGGTGCAGCACTCAGGTGATTTTTTGAATATTTCATGTTAAAAGTGCACTATGTAGCTGTTCTGGTGGGAGGTCTGCACCCTGCCTTGTCTGCCCCCTGGTTGTCTCCATAAATATGTTATTGCTTTGCCTGGAATGTTCCAAAGTATGGCATTAATCTGAACTCTCTTGCATTTATTCAGTTACAGGTACAGAAGTCATATTGTGGAACATGACAGGCAAAACAATGACATCTCCGTTTGCAGTCCTCGTACCAGAAAGGTTACATAGTGTACCTTTAATACATTGTAGCTACGGAATTTTACAGTCTTAAAACATAACTAGTGGTTGCAGTGGTCCAAAGTTATTTCTCACTCACCCTAATGCATTCTGAGCATTTTAATTATTCATCATGATGAGTTAAAAGCACTTTCACTTTCAGAGACCAGAGGAGAGTTTACCGTCATGGTAATGCTAAGTTAACATGCTAACAAAGCACTCCTGCTTCCCTGAGAATAAAACACTCTAGAGTAATGCAGACGGCACACAACAGCCTGATTTTCACCCAAGAGCTGCTTTCACAATATATCTGTGCCGGGGCAAAACCAATCCAGACACCACTTAAAGTATATGTCATTTTGTTTGATTATTGCTAATAATAACAGATAATAACTGCTAATATTTACTTTTACTGCTACTTGCTCTTGTAACATATAAGTATGAGTATAATACTACTCTGGCGCAACTTTAACTGCTTCTGTGTTTACTACTACTACTACTACTACTACTACTACTACTATTACTGCTGTCAAATAAGCCACCACATTGTCAGAAATGTTGCGCAATAATTTTCTTTCTTCTTTTTTCTTAAATTGTACATTTTCAGTTAAATTTGATATACTGTTTTGTCTTGTGCTGCCCTGTGGTTGAGTGGTTAGAGCAGCAGCACTTATGCCAGGCTCCACGTGCAGAAGGCCGCAGTGTTGCGAGTTCCAATCCCGATTCTGACAATTTACAGCATGTCCTCCCTTCTCTCTCTCCCCATCCCATACGCAGCTGTCCTGCCTAATAAAGCCTACGGGCCCATATTTTGTTTTCTTTGGCATGCTTCTGGTTTTGTGCATTGCGGTTTTGGCGCTTGTGTCATGTGGGACGAAGATCTAAAAATGCGTACAGTAGCTCTTCTCCGTTACATCTCGGCTTTCTAACAAACTTGCGCTCTCCTCTCCGGTGCGTCCTTTCTTCTCTCCTCGTCTGAACAGAGGTCTTCTTGAAGCCCGCGTTTCAAGTGCACGCGAGGAGCACTCAAAGCCGCCACGCCGTCTTCTCCTCCACCCTTCTGCAATACAAAGAAGCTTTTCAATTTTTAATGCGGCGCCCCTAACAACAAGAGCCGTAACGAAGCTCAAAATACACCCGTGTTCAACAGGGCTTGTATGCAAGGACTTGAGATTAACAAGTCATAATTATAGGAACAAGATTGTGCCTGGGTTCATGCTAAGAATTGGGAATCTCGAAAAAATAGACGAGTGAGTACAGAATAAGAAGTAATTGACTTTCTAATTTAAAGACACCCAACATTATAACTTTGGGGATATTAGAATAGATTTTGTTGGACATGCTCGACCAATGCCTGGTTCTTAGATTTTAAAAAGTCTTATTGATTGAAAATATTTGTCCCTTGAATGCATTCCATTACAACATTCTACTGCAGAGGTTAGAATCTGATGTAGGTGTGTCAGAGGGACAGCCCTCAGCTGGTTTAAATCCTACCTATCGGATAGGTACCAGTTTGTTAATGTAAACCAGAGCTCCTCACCCTGTTCTAAAGTAACCTACGATGTGCCACAGGGTTCAGTTCTCGGTCCAATTCTGTTTACTCTTTATATGCTGCCGTTAGGTAACACTATCAGAAAGCATGGCATTAACTTCCACTGCTATGCAGATGACACACAGCTGTATTTATCAATGAAACCTGATCAGACCGATCAAGCAGACAGACTTGGTGCTTGTGTGAAGGATATAAAAAACCTGAGATGACAATTAATTATCTGCTTCTTAACCCTGAAAAACCGAGGTCATAGTACTCGGCCCTAATCATCTACGAGATGCTTTATCTGCGATGCAGATAGTCACACTGGACCACGTCATGTAGTAGCCTCCAGCTCCACTGTAAGAAACCTTGGAGTCTTATTTGACCAAGAGCTCTCATTCAAAGCACACATAAATCAAGCCTGTAAAACAGCCTATTTTCCATCTGCGTAATATAGCCAAAATCTGAAAAATCTTGCCTAAAAGCGATGCTGAGAAAAAACTTGTCCATGCATTTGTAACATCTAGATTAGACTACTGTAATCTCCCTGCTTGCAGCGTGCCCTAAAAGCAACCATAAAAAGCTTTTCAACTGGTTCAAAAGGCAGCAGCAAGATTACTAACAGGAACTAAAAGAAGAGAGCACATTACGCCGGTGCTCGAGTCTCTTCACTGGCCCCCTGTTGAGTTTAGAATCAAATTCAAAATCCTCCTCCTGACTTACAAAGCCATAAATGACCTGGCCCCATCCTACCTCAAAGAGGCTATAGTACCTTATCATCCAAACAGAGCACTTCGCTGGGGGAAGTATGGCAGCTGAGCACTATCCTTTGCTTCTTCTACTTTTCTATCAAACCATATTTAAATATATCACTTGCAATTTGTTCATTGCTTTTCCTTCTTTTTCTCCCACTTCCCCGACGGGAGTGGAGCAGGCACATCGATGACCTGTGGATCCAGATGCTCCTCATCTGCCTGGAGAAACGGTCTGCCTTTTTCCCTACTCCATATGAACGTTTCTTCATCGGCCTCGAAGAATTGGTTCTCCTCCTGAGTGGGTCTAGCTCCTCCGTGTATCTGCAAATTGAGGCTCGTCCGCTTGTCCGTCCGAGGGAGTCGGATCTCTCCTTCACTGTGGAAAACTCCTACAGGTTTCTACTTTTTCCCAAAGAGGTTTGGTAGTTTTTCCTGGCCGAGAAGGAGGGTCTACGGACAGGGGGGCTTGGGACATCTGTCTAAGGACACAGGACGCTGGGACATTTCCAAGTCCCTATGAACATTGTTTATTTTGTTTTCCACTGTAGCCCCTCGAGGCAATACAGCTTCTGTCCAGTAGGTTTTTTTGTGTGTTTTATTTTTTTTCCTTTCAGTACATCAGTAGTCCACTTATTTCTTACCACGTTTTCTATTTGTGTTCCATAAACATCCCACCAGCTACCATGACAACCATATGTGAGGAAAAGTTTGCTTTTATGCTTGGGTAACACTATCCACTGTGGGTTTCTGTGTTTTCAGATTTTTCCCCACAAATTTTGCTTTGATGTTACAACATTCTTGTTTATTATTTATTTTCCGCATGTGTTGATTATGTAATGCATGAGCAGTGTCCTTCCCATTTTGGACCACTTGCCTTTGTGTATATTTGTGTAGGTCTTAAATGTCACTTTTCTTCTAATAAGACAGAGGTATACAAGTAATAGCTCATGTACCTGACATGTTTTGGGGCGGCAGGACTTCCGTCTCCGTCAGAGGTGACGTCTGATGTGACGTGTCTTACATCAGATGTTATTCCCAGGCGTGGTCAGTTTCACAGATCTGTCAGACCAACCATGCCCGTGCCCTCGCGGTGGTCTCCGGAGAAGTGAGTCCCAGGTGTGAGCCAAAGTAAACGCTCCCTCGTCTCTGTTGATGGTCCGTGCGCCCCGCTTCCTGATTTCAATAGCCTCTCTTATCCATCTTTTGTACTTGTGTTCCTCTGTTCCTACTATTTTTGCATTGTCCCAGTCCATTAGGTGGTCTTCTCTTTCGCAGTGGTCAAATGGCAGATTTGAGGTTTTCTTGTGTTACCTTTTCTTTTTCTCATCTGAGCTATTGCTTGTATACCACTGTTTTATTGGAAGAAAAGTGAGATTTAGTTTGAAAAAGAAGACAGAATGCAGTTTCCAAATATGGTATTGATCAAAATTGTGCTTTAGTAGATTGTACTGTTGGTCTTTAGGTTTTATGTCTAGTCTCACTATTGCTATCATTCTGGACTTTCCAGGTAAATAAAGTGTACCTTGACCTAAATTATTTTATATATTTGATATGGGCATAACAATCCCACACACTGTTTGACACCCGATGCATTGTTTTAAGTGTTATAGCACCTGTTATAGCTCCTAAAGCCCCCTATAGGTCCCATAGGGGGAGTTTAGTCCAGATAAGAAAATTCTACCCAACAATTACATAAAACAGAAACATTATTGTGCATTATAAAACAACCAAGTTAGAAATTCTCATTAAATAAACATCAGATCACATCAGAGGAAACCATTCTGTCACTGGCACTCACTTTTTTCTTTCTTCTTTGATGCAAAATAATACATTTTTACATTTAGTGGCACATAAATTGTCTTGCTTCGTTTGCTGGTATTGACTTCTAACCCTGATAAGACTAAAATACATTAATGAGAAATATTTCTAATTACATACAGAAATCCATGCTTTTTTAAGTGAAGTAACACCTAAGCTCACCACTCTGCCAGCCTCACCTCTCCCACTCTCCTGTCATATATTCGTTCTGCTCATTATAACAGTTCTTTGTATATTGACGGATGTGAACTGTGAACCCTGCGCTTCTGGATCCGACAGCTACAAATGTGTCCATCGATCCCACGTCACTTATGAAGGACTAAAAACAAACAGGACTTAATGATCATTGACCGAGCGCCGTGTTATGAAGGCGTAAGTGCAGTTTAGAGGGAGTCCCAGAGGAGATCTCGCCCAGATCTGTCCATCAGTGGGACTCCGTGGGACTCAGTGGGACAGGAAGGGAGCTGACTGTGGCTGACCGACCCGCAGTGAGAGACGGGGCAAGTCTTTGGGAAATCATATTATCTGCATGAATTAAAGGTACACCAAGTAATGTTTCCAGCGGTCCACAGCATAGCCACGTTTCGATCTGGACCTGATCCCCCAGACCGAACGTTCAAGAGTGATTTGGAATGAACGGTTCTTTCTAATGTGTTTCCATGTCCAGAGGCAGAAACGTCACCCAAACATTACTAATGATCATAAATTAATCTAAATTTGACCTGAATTAAACTTTTTAATCATGAGGCCAATCTCAGCTATTCACAAAAAGGCGTTTAGTAATTCCAAGTTTGTGTTTCTGTGAGATGTAAACAGGAAACTAAGTCTGTTTTATTGTCAGCTTTGGATTCATGTATTTCACTTCTCAACAAACAAAACCTCTGCGCCATATTTGAACCTCTCTTTGAAATGCATTTGGTTAAGATCATGTCAGATGCACTATATTTTTTGGGATAAACAGGAAACAGCTGAAATAGTTGCGCTAACTTTAGATTGCTAAGCATGTGGGCTCAACAGACAAGTTAGCATCAGCAGAAATACAGCAGTTTATGGTTGGAATTTTATATTTTCTTTTATCTCCAAAGTGAACCTGTGGAACCTCTTTGCGTTAAAGATTTCCACCAAAGCTATTTAGATCATTGTAGTTTATATTGCGCCTTAAAAAACATGCACTCTTACTGTGAGGGGTAATGTCTCTCCACAGATCTACTTGTACCTTCTGAAAACTGTAGCCTCCGCAGTAAAATTTTTTCATAATTTTTTTTTACATTATTTTCCATTTCATATAAGAAGTTCACAATGCATCAGGAAAGGGCCTCATGCCGTCTCACCACAGAGTATAGAAGGGTATAGAAAAGTATTGAAAATGTGCTGCTTTTATCGGCTCAGCTCTAATGGACCTAAGAGCACTCAGCTGCGTTCAGCCAAGCCCAAGGACAGATATGTACAGTACACGGCTCAGAGACCGGAGAGGAAAACAGACCAGACCAGTCCACCACATGTGCACTGCCAGTATTGTAGGGTGTCTGAAAGGTGATTGTTGTGTTGTGAAAAATTGCAGATGAAACATTTGCTAGACTTCATCCAATAAAGTCGACATGGAACAAAATACTTTGCTCTTCATGGAGATGGAGATGTTATTACTGTGCCTGGATTGTTCCACAGCATGGTATTAAACGTGTCTATCTTGCATTTAATCAACTGCAAGAGTTTTATTGCTGAAAACTAAAACTTAAAAAAAAAAAAAAAATAGCATTCTTGCTGTAAGCCTCTCCACAGATCTCACCTATAACTTGCCTTCATTCACGCAATGTAACGGCAGATAAAACGTATAAACAGCACAGGAGACTTCCGGATCTCTACCTTTGACGTCAATACAACTCCAGGTTTGTTTTTGACTGGGGTTGATGTTATTGACAATAAAGTCCATTTTACGTAATGTTTCCTTTAAAAACAACTTCCATTTTACACATTTAAATTGATCAAGTTTGTTTTAAAAAAATATGATCTAAGATGCTTCCAAAACTGCATTATAACCTAACTCTTAAATAGTGATTTGAGTAGTGTTTTTCATGTGTATTTAAGACTTTTACTTGAGCACAAATTGGGCTGCAGTACTTCTTTTTGTTATTGAGTAATTTTTTACCGTACATGTACTTTTACTTAAAAGCCAAATATTGTATTATTTTTTGTACTGTTATCTGCCTTTAAACATACTCTTGATTAGTTATAGAACTAAAAAAAAATTAAAATGACTTCATGTCACTCTGGGGTTTTCCATGCCAGGAATTGATCTATGGCTCCATCTACTGGCAGCAGAGGCAATTATATAGGTGGGGGGGGGGGGAAATAGTGTCCCTTTGACATGCTAATGCCCCATACAGTTTTAATGATGGCAATTTGTGGCAGAAATGCTCAGAACGAGTCTGGTGATTATTTATGGAGTTGAATGAAAGGACATTACTAATATGGAATCCGTCTATCTCTGTCAATCAATACACACAATTATTAATCTTACTGCATAGACAAATTACACACAAGGGACTTTTTTTTCTGACAGTTTAAACATTAATTACAGTTTTAGAATTACGTATGTCACGTCTGCTGCTCATGTCCAACCAAGAAGTAACATTATAAACTTACTATTGAGGAAAATGCTACTGTCAATGTTTTAAATACAATATGTAGTTTAACCTGTCATAAACACTGTAAGACACATTTGATGCTACTGACAAATTGTTAATTAAGTAGGCCTTGATGTAACTGCACTTTTAATACAGCTAAATAGTTCTAATCTGCGTACAATATCCATGGATCATTATGTTATTATTCGGACATTTTAAACTGCAATATTGACCTGAAGACCATAAAAAGTCAGCTGGATAAAAGACCCACATTGTCAGGTACGCTTTTGCTTCCACCTCTGCTTAAACACCTCTCACATCTCTGCACTATTTGTACTTTTTGTCCTTGTTCGCGGAGGCTGACGGCTGTTTTGCACGCGCTGCTGTGTGTTTTGCAGTGATTTGTGGCTCTAATTGGGATCTACTGTTCAAACTCTGAGGAATAAAGAACTCACCTATCTCCGTTCACAAATACAGAAATAATAAAGTAAAAACAAAAAAAAAAGGCTTTAAAGCTGCTAATGTAATGAACTAACTTGTGGGGTTTTGTTTGAGTATTTGTCTTTCAGTCAACACATTTAGTCATCATTATTTTTGAAACATTTTGCAATCTGTAGTTTTTGTAGACTTTGTTAGATTAGGTTGTGTTCATGTTTCCTCAAAGTCTGGGTTTAGTTTTGGTATGGATCCCTTTCAGTTAGTTCGGGTTAAGAAAAAGTTTTTGATCTGGATTTAAATGTATCTAATACAATCTGTTTTAGCCCTGGTTTATCCTTGATTTAGTCCTGGTTTAGATCAAGTGAAATAAATTTTCAGCCCTGATTAACTGGTGGTTTAGATCTGTTACAGCGCTGATTAATCCCTGGTTTAGGACCGGTCAAATTCCAAGTTTGTGTCACTGTGAGACGTAAACTAGAGCAAACAGGACATTTTCCAGTTTATCTTATACTTTGGGAGCTTGTACTCTACCTCTTGTGTACTATGGACCCTTTAAACATGCCGGTAGAGTCCACTTAAAGGACAAAATGTGTGGGCTCCATCGACTGCCAGAAGAGTGAATTACATATTTGAGATAAAAAAAATATTGGAGGGAAGTCACAGGCGCATGTTGTCGAGCAGTTGTAATTATTATGATTTGACAGAGATGCTCGGGTGTGTTCATGTCACTGAGAACACGTCACGCACTGAGAAACACGTCACGCATTGAGAACACGTCACGCACTGAGAACACGTCACGCATTGAGAACACGTCACGCATTGAGAACACGTCACGCACTGAGAACATGTCACAGATTGAGAACACGTCACACATCGAGAACATGTCACAGATTGAGAACACGTCACGCATTGAGAACATGTCACACATCGAGAACACGTCACGCACTGAGAACACGTCACGCATTGAGAACACGTCACGCATCGAGAACATGTCACGTATCGAGAACACGTCACGCACCGTGACCACGTCACACACTCATCGAGACCACGTCACACACTCATCGAGAACACGTCACACACGCATTGAGAACATGTCACACTCTCATCGAGAACACGTCACACACGCATCGAGAACACGTCACACACGCATCGAGAACATGGCACACACGCATCGAGAACATGGCACGCATTGAGAACATGTCACATATTGGGAACACTTCACGCAACAAAAACACGTCACACACTCATCGAGAACATGTCACGCATCGAGAACACGTCACACATCGAGAACATTTCACGCATCGAGAACACATCACGCATCGTGAACACGTCACACATGCATCAAGAACACGTTATACATTGGGGAAATGCGTTTTTGATGCTAAACAGGATTCACCAAACTAGTGTGAATGAAGCTAAATGCCACTCCAGGTATGTTTTTGATGAAAGAACAATGTTTCAACATGGTTAAATGCTCCAAAAAGTCAATTTAGAATGATATATGTACTTTAAAATTGTGGAGACCGATCCGCTCCAAAGCGAACCAGTGGAAACAGACATAGTGCTGACTTGGTCCTGGTTTAGATCTGGTATAAGCCTGTATTGTCCTTGCTTAATTTGATCATTATTTTGTGTTCACAAAAATGACCGCAACTCAATCTCGTTTGTTTAATTTTTAAAAATCTGTTTTATAGTTCTGATTTAGTCCTTGTCTTCAACCTCCATTTCCTTCTTTCAGTCCCCCCTTCTCTGTCTCCCTCTCTGGTGCGTTGCTGAGAGCGCCCCCTGTCTGCCTGCATGTGGGCTTAGGCGCAGTGGTGTTTTTGTTGTTAACGTGCCGGTCGAAGCTGGAGCTCACATCTGAGGAGGCCATTGATCGAGCCCTCTCCAAAGTGTCCATATAGATTTCCTGCGCTTTCTCTCACTCTCAGGCTGGTCTTCAGTGACTGTTGGTGTGCTAACATGAGCTGTGCATGGCTAAATGGATTGGACATGTGTAAAAGATGTGCTTCTATGTGTTTACTTGAATGTTAACTGATGTTATGGGTGTATTATCATGGTACATTATCAGGGAGTTATATGGAAGGGTTTGTTTTTCAATGTCACTCAGAAAAGGAATCAAACTTGGAATGTATATGCAAAGTGTGCTCATTTGTCAGACTATTAAAAATAAGCAACCCCATAAATCCATAAAAGCTATGGAATGAATCCAAACTAAAGTCCTTTTCCATGTTTGTTTATATGACGGATCAGCCAGGGGCTCCACTGGGGATCCATGTTTCTGTCACGTCGTTTCTCTGTTATTCATTCGGCGTATTCTGTATGCAGTTAGAAAGCCATTCTACATATTTACATTGATTCATTATAAGTATTTTGTGAGCTCAGCTCCAGAAAATGTATACAATGTTGCAACTGTGATTCAGAATCTCCAATAAATGTGTGTTGTGAATATACCCGTGGTCCTATCTTGGTCCTATCATTGCAGTTCTCAAATGGCCTCCGTGAATAACCAGTCATAAGGGAAAGAAGCTTCCAGAGGCCTGCTTTGTCCAGTCAAAGTTGACTTCAGTCCAGTCAAAATTGACTCCAACAGAAAGAATCCATTGCACTGCAACCCCTCCGCCGGCATGACTGGAATTCGTGTTGCCGCTGCACCTCGTGCAGTCTTAGCTCGGGATTAGGATGAAAATGAGACCGCAGTGTGCTTTCTGCATCCAAGCAAGAACTGCACTGTTAGCATGCTGGTTATTGTTAAACAAACTAGTTTTGTTTTTCACACCTTTAATATTTAACACAGTCCAAAAAAACGAACTAGTGTTGCATGATTAATTTTGGGTGAGAAACTCTTTTTAACAACCCAAAACACGCTCTAGGTCCTTTTCTTTACGGTGCACAGCAACATACATGCAACATTAGATTTTTTGTCACAGTGCAACACCAGCTCTCGCGTTGCAAAAGCCAACTTTCCACCGGCGTCTCTCTCTCTCTTCCCTCGCTCGCTGCTTTCCCGTGCGACTTGGTTTCGGACACAGTTTCCATGGAGACGTGTCTCTGAGCGCTACAGATGAACAAGAAGCTTGAAAAACACACACGAAATGGACACCTATCTTCATTTAGAAAAAAAAATCTCATCTCAGATGATTCACAGGAGTTTTAAGTCTAGAAAGGCCAAATGTTTGTATGTTTTTTTCTAAATTCTTCAAAATACTCACAAATAAAAACTCAAATGAAGCAGCTGCCGGTGACTTGGTGCAGCACAGCAGAGAGCAGAGGAGGGAAACTTTTTCAGCTAAAGAAATGTACGTTGTAAAGAGACAATTAAATAAATCTATTCACAATTATTTTCTTGTTGTTCAGTTTAGACCTGAGTTGGATCAGCTTTAGTCCTGGATTTGTCCTGGTCTAATCCTGGTTTGGACCTGGTGTAGAAAAAACAGCTTTAACTTCAATTCGGAACTCAGCGGGGAAGCTAACCAAATCAAGAATACATAAACCAGGTCCCCTCCTACCAAACTCAACCAAGAACAAGTTAACTAAATACTACAGTCCGCATGCAAAATAATAAAGCACCAGGACTGGATGGCTTCTCTGCTGAGTTCCATAAGCATTTTTGGTCAATCTTATCCCACTATTCGCGAGAACATTAACAGAAACAAAATGCTGTACTCCCATCCCACATGAACACAGCCCTAACGTCACACACTCACATCTAATTACCGTCCCATCTCACTTGTAAATGTTGACATAAAAATGATCAGTAAAGCATTATCTCATAGAATTGAAAAAATTATACGCATAACATCCATCCTGATTTATGGAAGGAAGACACGCATCCAACAACAGCCGCGGATTATATAATTGAATGCATTACTCATCAGTACAACAGAAAGACACACTCATAGCCACATTATACACAGAATGTACGTCTCCAGGGCTCTGGGACGAGCAGGTCGGATCACAGCTGACCCTTCTCACCCTAGATATAGACCATTTAAGCCACTCCCCTAAGGCAGGAGGCCACTCCCATCAAAAGAATAGTTTCCTTCCCTCTGCCGTTGGACTCATGAACACTTCTTAAACACCTGCCACTTTAACAATAATTTATTCAACAACCACTCATTGGACTGTTCACTTTCTACACTACATTTGTAAATTTAAATGTACATTTTATGTACATACTAAGTCTATTTTTATCTTATTAGAAATGTAATTTGTTTTTCTTTAATGTATGCCTTATTAGACATATCTTGCTTCTACTATTGTTCATTGTTGAATGCTCCACCGAATCACTAAAGCAAGTTGCTAGCCTGTGAATTTCGTTCGCTGACAATGGCAAAAAACCTTTTCTGATTCTGATTCTGATTCAGAAAAAGCCTTAGATAGGGTCAACTGGAAATTTCTATTCACCACACTACAAAGAGTTGGCTTTGGAGAGTCATTTATTAACTGGATCAAGATTCTATACACATCCCCATCTGCCACAGTCACAACCAATGGACTAACATCACAACGCTTCACACTGAATAGGGGGACGAGGCAAGGATGTCCACACTCTCCGTCTCTATTCACCATTTTTATTGAACCCCTGGCAGCAGCTAACCGACTGAACCCATCAATCAAAGGTATTGAAACACCACAAGCCAATCAAATCTCACTTTATGCAGAGGATAGACTACTGTTTGTACAAGAATCTCAAACATCTATTCAAGAAATAATCAAAACAATTGAGTCTTTAAAAAAAAATTGGATTATGCAATTAATTAATCCTCCTCGTTACATAAATCCAAATGGGATGTGGTATCCCACCCACCTTCGGAGCAAAAAAAGGTATTGTACTGTATTGTTTCTTTGTGTGGATCACTGTTATTCACCCGTCTTTAACCTTAGCAGTAGTACATCAAGATACAAATGTAATAGTAATGTGCATTGCTACATGTAAATTATTTAACTTTCAAATTAAAGGCTTTGTTTATATAACAAATGTGTGTGTTTTTAATGAGAAACTGAAAATGCTTAAAACATTAATGCATGCAGTAGATGTTACACAATACTCCTTTAAGCCCTGTATACTCCCTGCTATCTCCGGTCTCTGCCTTTCACCTCGGCGGCAGACCCAAGCTCCTCTGTGCACATCATTAGTGCTTCCTCCTGAATAATAAACTCTTCTTTAATAGCTTTTTAGACACGATTATCTTTGTGTACATTTGCTTTAAGCCTGTGTAGCACCACGCGGAGTACAGCAGTCAGTCTGAATACATCTCTAACATATGCTCGCCTCTCTTCTGGCTACATTTTTATGGATTTCTTTGTAAACACAAGTCCATTTGAATGATCATTTCTCTGTTGTTTTTAAGTGTGTGTAATCCGTCCAAAGGGTTGCACAAGCCTCCAGATCAGGGCTAATTATGAACAAACGGGAAGCCTTTGAGAGCAGTTATGAATATTTATGACGCTGCTTTTTTGTGTTGTGTAGTCCACTCTGTACGCAAAGTTTCACCACACATTTGATGATGCTGAGTACTTTCATGCAAACAAGGATGGCTTTAGGTCTACCACCAATTTTGAACTGAGTCACACCCACCAGTCTTTTTTCACGTGTATTGTTTCACTGCAAATCTTTAGGGCTCCACCAGCCACAAAATGTAAAGCTAACATAAAAGCTAACATTAAAGGACAAATATTATGCATCGTTTCCATTGTTATTTGCCATTAAACGTGAGATAAATAAATGCAAGCTCTCCTCCGACATGCTAATGCAGCCAAACAACTCTAATGAACGTGATTTGAGGCAGAAATGCTCAGAACGAGTCATGTGATTATTTACGGCCTGAATCAATTTTTTTTGCATGTAATAAAGTAAAATCTATTTTGCTCCAGTACAGATATTTTGTAAAAGCATTTATTCAGGTGAAAATGAAATTACAGCGCTTTCTCTGCATTGTGCATCGTTAGCATGCTAATGTTTGTTAGCTTTACCACGATAGAAAAACACTCTGGGCTCAGAGAGTCGTGAAAAGTACTTCGAAACTCAATGCGATTAATATTTAGGATGGTGGGAAGGCATTGGGTAAGTGAATACATGTGGCCTATTGCAAAGAGTTCACTCGTTCTGTTTTTCACATTTCACGTCTTTAAAAGGAGCTATAGGGAAATACTTCAGAGTCTGGGGACAGGACAAGCATTTACAGAGATCTGAACCATAAACCCATTCAAACATCTACAACTTTTACAGTTTGAAAGCAAATTCTTCAAAAAAAGAAAAATTCTGCCCTGCCCTCCTGCTCCATTTTAACACTTGGCAATTTAGTTATTAAGTGACGTGGACCCAACGGGTTTGATATTTTTCTGCAAACACAATGATAATGTTGCTGTCCATGTCTTTTGATGAATACCTCTGCAGTGCCTATGGAGGAGTCGTAGCTGTTTTGTGATTGGCTGCAGCTCTGGTCCACAGTCCCAGTCTCAGGTCTCTGAGGGGCGGACATTTTGGGCCTGAGTGCCCTTTATGTACCAGCGCTGCGGTTTAATAAAGCTCTCCCTCGCTCTTATTGCTTTGGAACGGGTCACAAGCACAAAGCATTCCATTTTAAACACAATTAAACTTTTTAGGAACAACTTTCGGAGTGTGTAAAGCATCGCTGACAAATACAAAGTTTATGAACCAAGAAGTTACAATAAATGGACACAGGGAGTGAAGTTATTTTATCTTAGAACTGAGGAAAACTGCATTTCTGTCTAAAATAAAAATGAAAAGAATGAATCGCTGCTTTAGTACAGTCCTAATTTAAACCTAAGGTCAGGTTTAACTCATAAACATGAAGGTTATTTGTGAAATCCCAGCTTTACTAAATCATACACTATATTAATGTAAATGGAGGCATAATTGCTTAAATAGTAGGATGTAAGAATGAAAATGTAACGTAGCCTCATCCGTTTGAAAATCACAACTGACTGATTAAAATCGATCACATTTTATTTGATTTTTTACCCATCTTCAAATTACACACATTGTGCATTATTTGTATTGTGTTAATGGCCTTCAAACATGCTCTTGTACCTCTGCTTTGGAATCACATTTTACAACTTAAAATAATGTGTCTACTAAAAGCACACGGTAAAGTACTTTCAGTCAGGCGTTTCCCGCGTCAAGAATTCAGATAGAGCTCCATCTACTGGCTGCAGAGGGAGTTAGCTAAAACAAAAGCTAGCTCACAATGTGCCAAAATCAGTTCCTCATTTTAGTGAAGGTGAGTTGACGGCAGTAAGACTCAGAATGAGCCTGGTGATGATTTATGGACTTAAAAGCATCTCAAACAAGTCCGGGGAAATGGAAACAGGTGTTTTCTGAGGCTCAGAGGGAGAGGACTTAAACAGGATTCATCAAACAAGCGTGAATGCAGCTAAACACCACTTGATGAGGGAACAATGTTGTAACATGGTTAAAAAAGACCATTGTATGAAAGGTGTCCTTCAAGTGTGACTGAGGACTAGCTTAGCTCTTACTTAAACTTGGTTTGGACCTGATTTACTGTGGTTGAGACGTACCAACACTTTTTGATGCTGTTGTGAAGAATGTACACATTACTTTCTGTAACCAGAGAAAATGTTAAGCGGGACAGTTTTTGTTTGATAGTACTTAACTACTTACTTTATCACTTGATTGACATGGCATAGATAACATTAAACCCAGGAACTTAAAAACTAAAATCTCTGTATATTGTCAGAAAATATTGAGACAAATCAAAAAATCATGATCAAATTGTTGCTTTGAACCACCAGCCAACCAAGAGTAAACTAGGACCAACACATGTTATGACTACAGCAACGCCAAGACTGTGTGCCTCGGGCTTTTGGCCTCTCAGTCTCAGTCTAAACCAGGACGGATTCAAGAAAAATAAAGGATTGATCACATTTGGCGTCATTGGCGGGAATCACACAACAGGTTTTCTGTCTGCTTTTCCCTAAACGTGTCAAATCATGTTTTGTGATTCATCATTTGTTTTGATCTGAATGGAATAAATCATCTCTTCATCCATGTGGCTAAGCAGTAATTGCCAACAGGTGGCGCTGTGCCCTGCTTCCTCTGTTCTGGACCCATTAACCCAGCTCAGTGAACCCGTCTGGCTGTAATTACTTTTTTTCTTTTCTTTTTTTGGTGTGACTCGAAATGATCAAACCACACAAAGGAAATCATCTCCTCACTCACTCGCCAAATTGTCTTTCAGCCTGCGCCCCTGAACCTCCTTTAAAACAAAAAATAACAAAGTGGAGAGATATTCCTGCCTGATTTATCCATTTCACCAACTTTAATCAAGGCGGGGCACCACAAAAACAACAGCATGGGAAGGTAATTGTTGGAAAGCCTCTCTCCTCCGTCGCTCACTCTGCACTTTTCAATTAGAGCCGGAGAAAGACTGATCCAGAGCTTATATTTGGAAGAGGGGGAAAAGGGACGCCTTGGCAATGCATCTGCCACCTACAGTACAGACATGTGCGTCCCTGTTCAGCCAGATACCAGTACACATAATTGCTTTAATATCATAACTTAAAGGGGCTCTTCCAGATTTTTCATGTAATAAACGAAAATGCCCCAGCACAGAATATTATAACGCAAGGCTATTCAACATAAACTTTCCCAAGGGCCAGATATTTCGAAGGGGCAAACGCCTCTGGGCTGGAGGAGCACAACAGGCTACTACTGCAACAACATTTTCTTTTCAATAAATTGAATAAGTACAATAAAATAGCAACTGATAGACTGGATCTTTGTGAGAACAAATATACAAAATGCTTTACCAACATTGCTTTGCAAAATTGCCCATCCGGAACTGAACCAGAATTAAACTAGGACTAGACTAGTACAAACCAGGTCTGACCCAGGACTAACCCAAAATCAAAACAGGTCTAAAGCAGAATTAAACAAGGACTAAACCAAGATCAAACCAGGTCTAAACAAGGGCTAACCTAGAATTAAACCAGTAAACAAGATTATAACTGTTTTTGTTTGGAAGATGGGTCGAGGGCCGGATTAAATCGCTTGGAGAAGGACTAATTTGGCCCCCGGGCCTTATGTTGAGTAGCCTTGTTATAAAGGCAGCTTTTAGGGCAAAAATGAGACTGCTGTGTGTGCTGTCTACATCTAATTGTAGAGCATTGTATTCTTTGCAACGGTGCAACTTGATCTGTAATGTAGTGAAAAGTGCAGAATACATTAGTTAAGTGAGCAATACCTTTGGACCACTGCAAACAATTTAAAATGTTTTTTTTTTTTTTTTTTTGAGACAATAAAAAATAAGGTGCAGCAACCAAAGTTATACCCTTGTTTGGACAATTATGTCAGGTTTTGATTTTTGATTTTTGAAAATATGTTTTTTATTGCAGTTAAAAAAAAGCATTTGAGGGAATGCTCACTAACGGACCTCTGTGGGGGAAATAATCCATTCATTTTAATGGAGCACAGCAGCTCTGTCACCCACTGTACTACAACCACAGGAGCAATTGTGCCAAATACAGAGGATGAACACATGGAGGAGAATAGAGTGATCAAACGGCTCATAAGTGTATAAATATCCAAGGATGCTAACGGAAGCTGCAGGCTAAATGCTACTACAATGCTATTTTAACCTAACAGAACAATCTGTTTACTTTTGTTAGGTTTTTCATTCATGTTTGAGTATTTTTGATTCTTCTGCATTCAAGACGTTATCGCTCCAACTCGCTTTCTTTTAACCCCCCTCAGACAAGCCCACTGCTTTGTACTTAATGATTTGTTATTCCTTTTCCTTAATCGATGAGGAATACATGTTGAGACAACAAATAAATACTCCACTGTCTGCTACCCTAGCAATTTAATTTTTACCATGACGTAGACAATAATCTCCTTTAATATCTTTAGCCTACCCCTCCTGAAGATCTAAAGCCCGTTCTTCCTTTGTGCCAATAAGCTGTGGTTCTCCTCAGATCCTCCTCAGTGGATTAACCCAAAGTCGACCTTTACTGTAAAATCCATACCAGGCTCCAGTTCCATTTGAAAAGGTCATCCTATAATCACTTGTCAGGAGCTTTTAAGGTCTAAAATCTGAACTCGACCTCTAGTCTCAAATGGCCATGGCTTTGTTTGTCATGTAGTTAAAGGTAAACAACACAACTTTTCAAGCAAAGAGATGTCATTGCTCTGCCGGGACGGTTCCACGCTGTGACAAATTACTAACCTATATATTATGAATTACAAACTGTCCCGTATTCTGTTCAGTCTACTGTTGGTTCTTGTTGTTGTGTGAGCCTATGTCCTGTGTTGGGCGGCACGATAGCACAGCAGTTAGCACTCTCGCTTCACAGCAAGAAGGTCCTGGGTGGTGCACTCAACACATGTACAACAGGCTCCTCCCCTCTGGGACCAGGACTCCCCGGCAAAAAAGACATGCTGCGCCTCAGTGGGACTTTCCCTAGTTAAATAAAGGTCAGTAAATAAAACTGTTTGTGGTCCTAATGTGGTTTGTGATGTTTGTTGGACTGTTGTTGTGTTTTCTGTGACCTTAATGGTACTACCAGCCTGTCCAGGGACAACAGATGGGAACGAATCTGTGGCTAAAATCTGACATGTTTACTGTACATATGTATCGTTTGTTCATTAATATGCACTGTCCCTTCTCTAAACAAAACATAACATTTAGGTCAAAGCCGTGCTAAAATCATTATTTCGTGTGTAACATTTTTGGAGCTTTATTTGAGATATTAATTAGCTTGTCATTTTAAGTTCTGATTTTGTACCTCTGTAAGAATCTAGTGGCACTAATCATCCTCTTTTACATGAGTGAGTAGCAGATAAATGACAAATATAATGAAATAAACATGTAATATGCCGTACTTTAAGATGTGGAATGGCTTCACCATTCATTTGTGTTCGATTTGACGTAAGTGATCGAGCAACGGGCCGAGAGAGAGGGAATTCCGTGTCTATGAACTCCTGTCTTCCTTCTGCGATTATAACGTCATCCATCCTAGAACATAAAAGCAACCTGGCTACAAACTCGCTGCATGGGTTACTTCATGTCTTCTTTACCTCCACTCACCCTGGTCACGACTCTTCCTCTCCTCTCCCTCTCCTCTCCTCTCCCTCTCCCCTCTCTCACCTCTCCCTCTTTTCCCTCTGAACCCCTCTGTCCTAAATGTAAATGTGTCCAAAAAGTGCCTACGACGTGGATCTTTTTTTAGCCGTTCAACAATGTTTCTTTGAAGCTAGGATTTCCACATCAGCACTCCTCGCCCCCTGCTCCTCTCCCTCTATTCCATCTTCTTTTAATCTATTTATTTATGTTTTCCAATCCTACTTTTCATTTCGCTAACCTAGCTCAACCTGAATTTGCAGGCAAACTAATTGAATTGATAGTAAGGTCAGTTTTCTGCCTTAAAGTGTTTTTTATGTAATCAAGTAAAATCCGCTTTACCCCCGTACAGATATAAGAGAAAATGAGCCTGCTGTGAGCTGTCTGCATTTATGTTTCAAGGGAAATAAATAAATAAACACAGCAGCTTTAACATGGAAGTTTGTCCATTTAAACTAGCAGCTACAGACATCATATTTGTACTGAACACAATGTATAATGTTGAAATTTGATTTATTTTTTAAACATATTTTAGCAGTAATATTTTTAATTTCTTAATTAAAATAAATAAATTGTATCTTCTGTGTTTTTGTATGTATATTTACTAACCCAACAACGACTTTCACTGCAAACTAAATTTATCTGTGAAACAATGGTCGGAAAACACAAAAACGTATTGAAAATGTGCGAAGCAGTGGCTGTTCTTTGAGTTGACTTGGAGTTGCACATTTGGCACTGGCTCCTTCCTCGTTTTGTACAGTAGCAGCCTTCTCTCGCCTTATGTCTCGCAAGTTGCCTGGAGCTCAGAGAAATTTGGCAGTGCGGCTCGTTCCTTTCTCTGTTTGTTTTTGTCGACATCTGCCAAAAAGCCAGCACTAAAGATGATCCGAAAAGGGTAAAAAGAAGGAATAGAAGAATGAGGATGTCTGTGAAATCTGAAAAGCTGGAGATCAGCTGAAGAAGTGGTGCAACAGACGTCTAACTCTGACCCGAAAGTCCCAAAGTTTGTCTGGTTTTAGAGGGAATTTAATGCAGAGTGCAAAGGAGAAGTGCTACATTGGAGCAATGGAGAAAGTGCGATCATCAATATTGATCATGACAACCTACTACAAGATATCACACCTTTACAAATAACAAATGCATTTTTATAACAGTGCTTCTGTACTTTTCACAAAGGCAATAGGCAAAACACTGTTTTGCTGCCAAAATATGTGGAAACCATATATGCCACACTTTATTCTACAGCACTTGACTATTCGATGTAATCCACATGGTAGAGAAGGTGTCAACGATGTCATCTTGAAATCAATGGTTGCATCCGAAAGTCATTTTCGATCTAATGGTACTAAGGTATTGGTCTGAGGAGAAACATCAAACATTCACTCCACATTCAGTGGTGGTAAGCTACAATTGTAGCCACATCTGCCCTACAGCAGACAGACAGAAGTGAGGCTGGTAATCTGTGCCATCCCGCCACCACCAATCACACACACTTACTCACACACACACATTCATACTACGCACTGTGGGTGAAGTGTCTTGCCTAAGGACACAACTATGGTCGGTTACATGTTATTACATGTTATGGCATGTTATGACATTTATTACATGTTTATGACATGTTTATGAACATGTTGTTGCAGTTGTAGCTTAATGATGGTAGCGTCCATTATATTAAGGATAGTGCTATAACACCAGGATACAGTATCACAAAATGAAGTATCCAAAGGAAATATTTATTTGATCACATCCTTGCTATTTCTTTTTACAAAACCCTGGTTCATCTAAGTTCCTTGTGGCGCACGTGGCGCACTTACCGCAGCTGTCTGACAGTGACAGCTCCGATTGATTGTAATGAGGTGGAGAGAGTGTGTATTTTATTTTTTTATTTTAACACGCCGTTCCTTCTCTAAATTGTTCTGATCCGGCACTTCCGCACTAGAATTTGTAATAACCGCTGTTATTAGGGGATATGGGAATATGACCATTCATTTGCACATGGTTTCCTTGAAGTATCAGGAATTTCTGGATTGGCATTCCTGCCAATAATCTAGAACGGTGGTTCAATCTACATTTACGCAACAATATACCAGAAAGAAGAAAATATTTGGCCCTCTGAGTACCACCAGATCTAAACTGGCCCCAAAGCAGGACTGTTCTAGGCCTAAACTATGGCTAAAAGAGAGATCTAAATGGACTAGAGAATTGTTTCTCTAGGTTTAAACCAGGCCAAACTCAAGAGAAGACAATAATAGGGGTTAAATTGTCTTTAGCTTCAGCAAATATTTCAACTGCAGAGGCACCAAATGAAGGAGCCCACAGTTTGAGAACCACTGATCTAGAAGGTTCTTGGTTTGATTCCTTAGCTGGGGTGTGCAATACAAGACCTAAATGAGCGTTTAAGAGTTGTATTTTGTGTGTACAGTATCTTTGAGTAACCCTGTACTGTGTTACATTAGGCTTGAGTACTCAGAAAAGTTCTGTTTTCAACTACCCCCTATCCCTGCCCATGCTTGCTTTTTTTAGACCCCAGATTATGCACCCATAATTTCTTTAAGCAAAAGCATTTTGTTTTACACATTTTTGTTCAGTGTTGCTTTGTTCTAAATGTTGGTGAAAATGTCTTGGAATATAATCTGAGGTATACCTGGTAAAAAGAGTAGTCCAAAATTGATTTATTTCATGTGGACATAACAATTACATTGGTTGACACCTGATGCATTGTTTTAAGTGTTATACAGTTTTCAAAGGTGAAAAGCTCGTGCTTTTAATCTTCAAACTGACAAATGCAGCATTACAGATGATGAGGTACATTTTCTCTAGGGTGAACAGATTAGATATCCAGGGTTCGTACAGACATGGAAAACCTGGAAAAGTTATGGAAAATGAGACTTCAATTTCCAGGTCCTGTAAAAGTGTTGGAATTGTTTTGGTTTTGGAGAGGGTTTTGGAAATTTAGAAACAAATTTGGTTTCAAAAGAACGAAGAAAGGCCCATCGGCCCGCCCGTGGCCACTCCGTAACTACACTGCGGCCCTTGTTGAGCCTGAGCCCACGGTCACTGACAGACACAGGTCGCACTCAATGTGTCTGCAGAGGTGACCGGAGCCACATGGAGCACAAGCCGCTTCGGGATCGAGTGAATCCCTCCGAACGCTGGGGATAAACAGCACTGTTTTGTTAGAATCATAAGCACGAATCAGACCAGTGTCCCACAACGTGCACCGAAATCCGCTTGTGCAGCAAAATTGATAATGAAATGTGTGTGAAGAGAAGATTGACATGGATTTTACTACATGGAATAAGGAGACGTGCACCCCACGCCTGCTTCACAAGGGTAAGCCCACAGTCATTGTACATGACTCAGTCTTTACTCCAGTTTTCATTTCATGCCAATAAACTCCATATCAATGTTGTTCTGGTTATGTTTAGCTCATTGAAATAATGCGTTCATTTTCATGCAACCCGATCGTTCGCCGCGTAGCGTCTTTTTGACATGATATCTGAAAAGGGCATTGGCCCAATATGTTAGACAATCAAAAACAATTCATGGTGTTACAATCGATGAGCTGGATAAAAAATGTCCCCGCTATGCAGATGATGTTCTATTGTATTTGACCAAACCAGAAATGTCTGTACCTCAATGTGATGCATTTTCTTAAATAAAATTGGCCCAATGTCTGCATAGAAAATGAATGTACAAAAAATGAAATCATCTCATTCTGCCGCCCCCCCTTTGACCTTTAGAAAGATCTATCCATTGAAATGGCAAATGGAATTTAGGTGTGGTCCTCCGGAAAGATCTATCAACAATTTTGGAGAAAAATTATACCCATCTTTTTACCAGTGGTGTGCGGTCAGGGCAATCAAATTCAACCCGTGATTTATCAAATCAAAATCAAATAAAAAATAAAAATTACAGTGAGTCACAACTATATATAAAATGTTCTGAAATATGTTCAAATAAGCCCGTTTTCTCCTCACTTCTGCTGCTGAAGCTTAGCTGAAGTTACGGTGTCTTGTAGTGGCCTCTACAGGCTGCTGAGCAGTACTGCGGGAAGCTTGGTTCTTCTCCCACAGCGGCTCAGTCTGTGACCGTGTTCAGGGGCCCGTACATGCTCCGCTCTAACATGAGCTTTTAGAACCAGAGCAGACTGCAGCTTCTTTTAGAGGTCTGCACATGCGCTCTGAGGACCACACAGCCTCAAACCCATGGATCTATGCTCAAACCACGCCACGCTGAATAAACTCTGTGTGGGAATCAAGGATGTTTGCAGGTTCTGCCCTAACTGAGCATGTGCGAGACGGAGAAAGTGAAGCAACAGCAGCGCCATTTCAACATAAAAACTATCTTTTAGAGACAAGTCTTTGTTTGTAGTTAAGTTCATGTTTCCAATGATTAGATGTTAGTTAGAAATACAGGCAGTAATTTAACAACACTGAGCACTAATTCGTGTCATGAATTGGTCAATGAAGTCAGGTTATGTATCCATTTAGCGCTCCAATAAGTTATGTGAGTTTAGCTCAGTAGGTGTACACTCTTCTTGTTGGAGATCTGGGTTTGAAGCCCACCCTTGCGTAATAGTTTTTGTTTTTGTTTTCACTTTTCTATTATCCACTAAACATTGATGAACACCCCAGGTCTGCTTACCCATCCATGAAAGTCACCGCAGGCCACTGGTATATGGGGCTTCAAACTCCTGCCACGGACACAGTAAATGCATATATTTGGAGCGTACTCCTGGCTGCAGGACAGAAGGCTATTACAAAAAACAGATGACTCAAACTGCATTGAAGATCAGGGACTGGTCTGACATTGTAACTAGCACACGGAAAATAGTGAAAAGTTTGGACTTAACTTGAAATTGGACACATTTGACAGACTTTGGACCAGGTCGTTTTGGAGGTTATGTGCCTTAGTTTTATTCATAAAATGTTTTTATTTATCTTTTGTTTAACCAGGAAATCCCCATTGAGATTAACGATCTCTTTTGCAAGGGAGTCCTTGCCAAGACAGCAGCACAGCACATTCATAAACACATTTAGACGATAAAACATAAATATCTTCCTTAAAAACAGCTACAAACCATAGACCCCATTTCCAGACCTTTCAACATAGAGTTAAACTGACCTATTGAACTCAGTTCTTTTAATTTCCAGGCCTTTTGTAGGTTATTTAGATGTTGTGTATTGTTTTTATTTTGTCGATTTTCTCTCTGGTCATGTTCTGTGTTCCGCTATCTTGTGTTAAAAGTTTTTAAATTTAAAAAAAGAAAATATGAATAAAACGGAAAATCACTTAAAAGGAGCAAAAAGTAGCACAAAACATTGGTTCCGATGTCCTGATACAAGTCTGTGGATCCTGGGCTGTTTAGGGGCCACTTTAAACAACAAGCATGCAGTTGTAGAGGACGAGATTTTAGGTAGAAATGCAAACGAGTCTGGTGATGATCTATGGATTTAAAAACCACTCAGGAGACCTCAGGAGCTCTACCTTTAACATCACACATCTGGAGTATGTTTCTGAGGCTCACAGGAGAAGAAGCATTTGTAATGAAACACGTGAATGAAGCTAAATACAACTCCAGGTATGTTTTTGATGATGGATGGTTAATATGTGTCCTTTTAGAAAGAGCCTTATTTACCTCAACCTTTATAAACAATTTAAAACTCCCAAATCGCTCACCTTCATCGTTCAAAACATTCCAAAAATGCTCCCATCTGTAACAGGATCAAACCTCTGTTCTCTTGGCCCGTTAGCGTTAGCTTTAGCCATGGGTGCCGTTTCTGTGCTCTCTGATTGGCCGAGCGGCGTGCTGTGGTTTGTATTTTTAGTATTTCTTCAGCGAAAGCCCTTAACTCGGTGGATCAGAGACGAGCGGGATGGGCCCATGTTCAAACGCTCTCCTCCATCTGCGGACGTACGCCGTGTTGTGATCTTCCGCGTAGCCTCCAGCGCACCCTGTGAAGTCGGAAGAAAACCACGCCAGGAAATCTGCAGAACCAGAAGAGCCGTGCGCAACAGGAACACACAAAACACAAGGTGAAACTTTTTTATTTTTTATTGGTTTGGTGTAATGTGTTTGTTTGTTTTTTTGTCCCAAATTCTGTGTACTACTACAACTTTAACCCAATTATGCGACGAGCGGTGTATTTTGGAATGATCCAAAAGAAAATGTAAATCATGCATCGCAACATCAACAACAACAAGCAATAACTAATAAATGAAGATAAGTTTTTTATCATTTAGTATTGGGAAGCAGGACCACAATCAAGAACCCCCTTTCACGCCCCTTTTCCTTGGCCTGGCGGTATTGAAGCCGGGAGCCAATTGCAGAGTCAATAACATCAAAGAGCACATAGATTAAAACACCTTTGGTAATGGTTTAATTGGTAAAAAAAAAAAATTATGCTGATTTTACATCCTAAAAAAAAATATATATTAATATATTATATTAATTTATATATTATTTCCTTTATTCTCTTTAATAAAACAGTTTGCAGGCAGTCGCCTCTGAGCATCCTAATTATTGTTACAACGATGAGTTTTATGAGCGCTTTTCACAACTGTTTTGAGCCCAGACGCAGAGCATTTATTTTACAATGTAAATGTAGAATGAGCTGTCCAGAATTAGTTTATATAATTTGACATTATTTCCTGTTGAGGTTTCGATTAAATGCCTTGTTATTATTATTATTTTCACTTTCAGGAGGGTTCAAATAGTAATTGTTCTTGTTTAATTTCATGGTGCTATTAAAATTTACTTCCTCTTAATTTGTACGCAGTAAATTGCACAGCCGTTATAGCATATGAGTGGGAGACCAGCTAGAAGACACCACAACACACATATGACGCTGCACCAACAAGCAGCTCCTCCTCAACATCATCCGGTGCCCATACCAATCCATTGCGGATCCAAGTCTATTGCCTTCCTTCTTCTACGGCGCCCGAGTCTGGCTTGAATCAAGAGTTCAAAGGATTTTTCAAAAATGTCAAACACTATTTTACATTGATGATTTTTAAACTTTGATCAGAAACCAACGTTTAAAGATTTTAAACATTTAATGTTTAGTTGTATCTGTACTTGTGGCGAACAGAGTTCGTTTCCTTGGTCGTAAGCAAAGATTTTACCCAGGATTCTATCTCAGCTCCATTATGACCCAGCTTATTTTAAAGGTTCCAGACAACTGTGATCAAATTGGCTACAGTTAAATGCCAGATTTGAAGCCACTTTCAGCCACTATCACCGTTGAACATGGATCAGTAGGGACTGGGGGAGTCGATAGGGAACTTTTTAGTTCTTGGTGCCTATTTATGTGTGATAACGCAAAAAGAAATGGAAGGAAAGAGGGCTAAAAATGAGCGGTACCAGTCCTGCGCGCACCCCCATTTTGCGTTTCTGATCTGTTTCTTTATCTTGCTCGTCTCTACTCATCTCTCACAACTCTTTCCCTTCCAGTACATACCGCGTCTCCTCGTACGTCTCATCGATGCCCTCCCTCTTACCTGGACGTCTTTCTTTTATCATGATCTCTACCGCTGAACCTCTTTTCTCTCATTGTGTCTCTCCCTTACATAGCTCCACTGTCTTGTCTCTTAGCCCTGTACGTGTCTTTCATCCGTGCTTTCTTTTTTTTTGATCAAAGTTTTTTTTTATTGGATTGTGTGCAATTTCTGACATTAGGCATCATCATCAACATTTACAGAAGGTGGCTGAAAGAAAAATTGTTTTCTTTTTTTACCCCTCTTCATTCAGTCCTCTCCAAAGAAGATACCCCTCACATCGCTTCCAGACACACACACACACACGAGCACACACATCATACATTGCTAACAATTCTTTTATATGCACTTACAGTATATACTTGCATATATACATGCAGCATACATAACATTTACAGAATATGGATTGTGAGAAGGGGAAGGGTCCGGTTATGACCCCATCATTGGCACCACCAGAACAAGTAGTAATAGTAATAATTTGATGTAGTTTATGTATACAATAAACCGAGTTGAAATAGAAGTAACACATTAACTGTACATCTAATGCATAGCGCTTCATCTACAGAGAGATCCCTTTCCTGCACCTCTCAGTATCTCATATTCATTTATTCATTTATTTTTCTAACAAAACCAACACAAAACAAACAAAAACAAACTAAGTAGAAAATTAACACCATGGATACATTTGAAAATAATGCATCCTAAGTAAAGAAAATGTGCCGTTTGTGTCGTCCATTTTTTGTCATTTGGCTTTTTAGCTTTTCTCTCTCTCATCTCTCTCCTATCTTGCATTCTCTCTGCCTCACCTCTTTCTCTCCCCACTTTGACCTTCTCTCTCTCTTCTCTCTACCCCCTTTTTATCCTCTCTCTCTCCCCTCATTTACCCTCTCCCCCTCCTTCCTTTAACCTCTCTCTCTCCACTTCTCTCTGCCCTCATACGCTCTCTTTCTTCTCTCTCCCCCTCACCTCTTTTGCTCCTCTCTTTTATCATCTCTCTCTTTCTCCGCCCCTTTTTTACCTTCTCTCTCTTTCCCTGCCCTCTTTTACCTTTGCTCTCTCTCTCTCTCTCGCCCTCCCTCCCCTGTTTTACTCCCCCACACACTCTCTCTCTCTCTCCCTCTCTCTCAGGCCTCCATCAGAGCATCTGCGCCGACCCGATAAGTCTAATTCCCTCCACTCTGCGCTGTTTACTGACCCCACATCAAAGCCGCTCGGCCCGCTGCATTGTGGGAGATTTGCATGCTCTCACTCTCTTGACTCCACAGACTGCAACGTCATGTTTTTTTTTTCTTTCTTTTTTTTACCCCCTCTTTTTTAATGTAAAATCCGATCAGTTCAAGTATGTGTCACTGTGTACAGGAAAAAAAACGTAAAGCCCAAATGACAGGGTGTCATGTTTTTCTAATTATGATCATGGTTTTTCATCAGTCAAGTTGCAGTTTGTGAAGAAAATTTGACAAATAAACAACAAAATACATGTACTTCTGTGACATCATCAATAAGCGCCATTCCATAAAAAAATCTGAGAACATTTACATACACCCTTTTATGACAGCTTAAACAATAACTTAACAACATCAAGCTGTTGTCACGTGTAAGTATTTGTCAAATCATAACTATTGTATGATTTAAATTGATTTGCATACTGACAAGAAAGTCCAACTTGATTCTGGATCAGAGGTGATGCAGATTGAACACTTTTTGATGTTTCCAGTTGAAAGCTTATAGGTCAAACGGATGAGACATGACCTGTAGTGGCTCATCTTAAAGCCCAAGTACGTAACTTTAAAAAAAAAGAGACAAAAATAATTTCACTCGACTTCAGAACAATGTATTAGGGCCTCAAAACTCCTGCCATGGACACAATACTCGGATACATTGTGAGCATAGGCCATCACAAAAACAAAATGGGTGACACACCCTGCAGTAAGAATCAAGGAGTGAACTGATATAATTGACAAAGATAAAAATGAAAAAACATGACTTTGGACTATATGGGACGTTTATGTGCCTTCATTTTCTTTAGCGGCCTTTTTTGTTTTTCTCGAACTGAAAAGAAAACTGACTAAAATATTATTGTTGAAATATAAAAACTGAAAATAAAGACAAACAAGCCTCCTTACTGTGAGCAGAAAGTTCACAGAGTTCACCATTTTGTTGATTCCCTCTCCTGCTCTTCTGTTTCTCTATCTGTTTGTCTTATTATTTGTCAGAAATTTCCCTGAAATGCATCTTCAACATTGCCAAATTGCACAAAAAAATATAATTTGCGATGTTACAAAACAGTGTGATTTATCCTAAAGACAACGTACTTCAGTGGAAATAAGCAATTAAGAAATGTAGGTCGGCTCTGCAGATGTGCTTCTACTCCAACACATAGAAGCCATTCGTCAGGAGAACGAGACGTCACATCTGCCTCAGCAAACAACTCTGTGGTGGGATTCTAGTGTAGGAGTGTGAACAACACATGCACGGATCGGTCGGATTAATTAAGATGTGTGTCTGTTTTAGGAATCAAACTTTGGAATGGTCTCAGTGATCAATTAAAGTGAATTAATTCTCAAATATGAAGTGATGAAAACAAATTGTTGTAATAAATTGAAAGATTTATTGGAGAAAACAAGAAAGCTGACTTTTGGATGCTGATTCAGTGGATATTGTTATGTCTGAATTGTTGCGTTGTCATTTATTTGAGCACCCACTTTCCAGCCCAAATCCCTTTTGTGGTTGCATTGTGGTTGTTTATTGGTTTGTTTTTTTCTGAATATAAACAACAACAACACAAAAGAATTGTAATGTGGCACGGACTATGTTTTTCATGACTACACTTATGATCTGTGAAATAGTTATGTGTTAATCGTAATTACACTTGTATTTAAAGGTGCCCTATGTAACTTTTCTGGTGGAGGGGCTGCTTGTCTCTATGGAGATGTCTTGGCATTCTCTGGAATGTTCCACAGTATGAAATTACGCTTATTTATGTGGTGTTTGTTTATGATCAAACTCAAAAGGTCCATGCAGATACATAACTTAAATGGCACACTGTCGAACATTCTAGGCAAAGCAATGACCTCACCATGGAGATAAGGAGGTGACAGACCCGCTACTCGAAAAGTTACATAATGCACATTTATGTAAATAAAACATTTTTTGAGTGGTGATGTGATTCATATTAATCAAATCAAACTAAGTCTGTGACAGAACCAGCAATGCCACTGGAATTTAATCCATTAAAAAATATCATAAAACAACACCGTCCGTTCATTGAAACAGAAGCAATATTGAATAAGCTCCATTATTTATTTTAGGTTAAAAAAAATGTTTTACTTGTCACTGTATGTTGTTCAGTTCACAATTCTTTGTCATTTCAGTTCTTTGGTTCACATATGTTCTTGAGTTCACAGGTTCACATACGGTAAAGCCAATTTCATCCCTCCATCCATTTTCATCTGCTTTATCCAGTACCGGGTCACGGGGGCAGCAGTCTGAGCAGGGAGGCCCACACTTCTCTTTCCACAAACACACTTCACGCTAGCACCCAGCCACCCGCGGAGAAAACTCATTTAGACCACTTGTATCCGCGATCTTATCCTTTTGGTCATCACCCAAAGATCATGACCATAGGTGAGATTAGGAACGTAAATCGAGAGCTTTTGCCGTTTGACTCAGCTCCTTGTTCACCACAACAGTCTGATGCAGCGGCCGCGTCACTGCAGACGCTGCAGACGCTGCGGACGCTGCGGACGCTGCAGACGCTGCACCGATCCACCTGTCAATCTCACGCTCCACCTGGAGCGGGCAAGACACCTTTTTCCGGTCGAGAACCATGGCCTTGGATTTGGAGGGGCTGATTTTCATCCCAGCCACTTCCCACTCAGATGCAAACCGTCCCAGTGCATGTTGCAGGTCTTAGTACAATCGAGCCATCAGGACAACATCATCTGCAGCAGAGATGAGATATTGTGGTCCCTAAACCGGACTCCCTCTCACCTCTGACTGTGCCTTGAAATTCTTCTTAGACAGAGGGACCATGACTCCAATCTGCCAGTCCAGAGTTCTGTCCCTGACTTCCACGCGATGTTGCAGAGACGTGTCTGCCACAACATCCACAGACTCAAAGGTACTCAGACGGAACTCTTCTACCCCCTGAACCTTGCCACTGTAGAGCCCGCCAACAACCTCAGTGACTTCAGCTCAGAAGATGAACACATCCGCCTTTGTCTCTGCTCCTCCTTGGAAGATGTGACAGTGGGATTGAGGAGATCCTCAAAGTATTCCTTCCGAGGTCCGACGACATCCCCAGCTGAGGTCAAGAGCTCTCCACTGGCACTGTAAACGGTGTTGGTGAAGAAATACTTCCCGCTCCTGAGGTGTCGGACGGTTTGCCTGAATTTCTTTGAGGCAAACCATGGGCTTCCATGGCCTCCCAGCCCGAATTTTTATTGTATATTAGTTTGGCCTGCCGATGGTGCCTGTTTAATGGCTACCTCAACAGTAGGGTTACCATCCTAACAGGGTTCCTCTGAGACCTTGCATCTACCCAAGGTTTGCACTGCTGAAGAGGTCTCCGCAAGACATTCCTATCTGAACAGACCCCAATTGACCCTTCATGTGCAACAGGAACAAAACAGAATTCTATGTATGTTTTTTGATGAGGTAAAACTGGAGGAAACTTTTCAAAAACTGAATTTACAATGTTTGTTTGACATTTTTTCATGAGGAAAATCTCATATGTACAGAGAGCTTTGGGGGTCTAGAGATCTCCCAAGACAATTTTGAGATCAAACAAATGAGATCACCAGTCCCCGGAATCACCAGAGATTATGTGGCCTTTATGAGGCTTAGGTGACTCTAATCAGTTGTCGAGGGTCAGTGGTTCCCAAACCTTTTCTCCCAGTGACCCATATTTTACCCATGGATGCATTGGGGACCTAAACATCTTTCTCTCTACCAGCAATTTGTACTGTCTAGTAAGAGAAATATAATTATTTTATGATAAATTATAGATGTTATGTAATGTTAGTAATGATTATAAAATACTTTATTCGCTATTAACATGCCATTCCTTAATTAAAAATCAAGCACATTATCTAGTCCAGACCTCTTTTTTCTAAGAAATATTTTTGAGGACCAAACTGTGGTTATCCAAACAACATGACTTGGTCTGGATCATTGATAGATGCCACAAGCCGGCTTTGGGGAGCAGACCACAGACAGAAGGCCATTAAAAAAAATAAAAATCATTGTCTCACAATCAGTGACACCACTAATGTTTTCTTTAGACACCACAAAAGTCATATGATTGAACGGGGTAGGATAGCGTGCTGATGTCAACTACATTTGCAGTGTTCCACTGCCCCACGTCCTCCGCAGTAATGTGCACAGCCGTTATGGTGATGAGGGCAGTACCACATCCCACATATGCGCTGCACCACAGCTCCGTCACTCCATCGGTGCCCAACCAAATTGCGGATCAAGTCTATTTTCTTCTGCGCCCGAGTCTGCTCTGGATCAAAGCTCCTCAAAACAGAATGACAGCAAACAAAGAAATTTAGTTTATTCCGTTCATCCCCGTTTGGTCTTAACATAAGGACTTTTATTTCACATACATGTGATTTCCGCGCATGCAAAGTATGAAACTCACATAAGTAACGTGTGTGAATTAAACCCGGCTGCTCGTAAAGGACACCAGGAGCAATGTGTTCACTGGAAGGTAAGGAGCCTTGTTACAGTCATCGTACTGATGGGATAAAATGATAACTCCATGTTGGTGTGAAATTGCAATATTTGATGTTTTGGAGCTGTGACGCTTTGACACCACTGACATGATAAATGTTCCCGTTTTAACTACATTTAAATGAATGAACTTATTCATGAAACACACTTAAAATGCTATATTGCGGTGTCTCTGAAACAATTAAAAACTAAAGTAATAATAATGACTATTTTGACATTGTTGTACTGTGCTTGTCAGGAAAATTAAATGGTAATTGTACATGCATTTTTTTGCTTGATGTTTGTTCTGAGAAACATGAAATACAGAATATGGTTGACTTTAAACTGTTTACAAGAGGTCCACATGCATACCTCACTTTCCTTAATGCATTCTGATATATTTCCCAATTATTCACCACACTTGAGTTTATAAGTGCTTACCACAACGTTCCAGAAGGCTCAGAGCAAGATTTACCTTAGCAGCAATTGCTCGAGAGCGCACTGTTCTGTTCTGCAGAGGATAATGTCGTCTTATAATTTATATACATATTGTATATTCTGCTACTGGACGTGAAAACAGATGCTACTTTATTACATGAAAACATCTGGATACAGGTCCTCTTAAGTGGAATCAATTGAAGGCCCAACCTTTCCATTTATATATTTAGCATCTGTTCTATATATAACAGTTTACTAATTTATTTATTTATTTATTATTTGGCTAACCCTATCATAAGCCTGTAATCCGTTCACTGTCGCTTGTGCTAGCAAGTGTCCATCATTATCAATTAGCTTGAATGAACCAGTTAGTAGAGAGGACCCATAGGTGCCAATATCCAGATCCATATGTGGATCAGAAGCCTTATGTGCATTGATCCAGGGTGCGTGGTGATCCGTCTCGCAGCGCTGTCTCCTCGTCCACGGCGCGTGATGGGGTCTTGAGAGGACACCCAGGCCTCACTAACAAGACGGAGCCTGAGTGCAGCCCATTCAGCTCTCCGCCCACCCACTTACATGTGACCTATCAGCCCGTTCACGACATGTAACTTTGGTGTGGTCGCCAGCGAGAACATGGGGTGGTACCCGAATATAACCAGCCCTAAGCAAAGCGTCTACCATGCAACCCTGCGTTCAACCCAGTGATGCAAATCACCGCAAACACGGGCGCCGAGATGCCTGCCAGAGAGTTGCCTGAGAGAGGAGGTAAGGAATATCTACTACACGCACATTAGCATGGTACTCTACAAGGAGCCAATGTACTGATCCTGATCTTGCCTTATCCCAAATACTATTGCTCACTTTACCGATGCTCTCCTAATTACATTCCTAATGACTTTATAAGCTGCTTTTCACAACGTTCAGAGGCAATTACATTAGCACTGCTAAAAGAACAATTCAGCATGCCTAACAAGACGCACTTCCTGATTCACTATGAAATAAAATTGCTCAAGACACAAACCGCACAGGAGATGCGAGAAGAGGGTGGACTCTCCATCCATAAAACGATTACATACTACACCTCTTAAATTCCACAAACTAAACATGTAACAATTAATTTAGTTAGTTAATAATAATTTAAATAATAATAATATAATAATAATAATGAATAATAATAATAATAAATAATAATAATAAATATGATACTGTTGCCTTTAGAATTGGCTGTAATCTCAGTTTGTAGAGGTTTGGCACTTAAGAATCCAAAATGTCCTACAGTTCTATTACCGGGTTTTTTCCCGCCCCCTGCTTCTCTTGCTCTCTCACAATTTAAACAGGAAACCACAGGTTCTTGACTGCGTCTCCCCAAAAGAATACCTTGCCTCTACTTCCCCTTATTCCATTGGTTGGCTACGTTCCTTAGTTTGATCCTGCTGGAGCAACAGGGAGAACAGGCAAAGACATTACCTGACCTGGGAATCTGACCTTAGTGCTGTGAGGTTTCATCTGGCCCCTATGTTCAATGTCTAAAAATAAAAGGTTATATATTGTTTCAGTTATATTGTTGACATTTCTTGTTTATCATACTTTCAAAGTTGTGTGTTACCGAAACTACAGCTAAAAGTGTTCTCTCGATATTTTCTCAACTACTCTTTCCCCATTCTCTTCTCCTTTCCTTTTGAAATTCCCCAATATCTTTTTTAAAACAAACTTGAAATGACACCTTCGTTAAATTAACGGAACATTTTGGTACAGTACAATTTATGTTTATTTTTTTTTCTTTTACAGTTGTTCACCGTATTTTTCTCTCGACGGTAACATTGTGTTGGAGATTGCTTTTAAAACGAGCTGACACTTGGAGCAGCAGTCACCCACCCAGCATCTGCCTGCCACCCACGAGTAAACAATCGGAAAATAAAACTCCTCATTAAACGCCAATATGCAACTTTATCAGCCGCGCCACCCACGGCTAATGCGCTAACATCCCCGAGTGTGAACCGGGAGTCAATGGGGCAGGCCGTTAGCGACGTTTCTATAATTACACCATATATATTTGAACCGGAGACATGCGAAAGAAGGGGGTGAAAATTGGGAGACAGGTGTTGCTCTGACCTGAACATAATGATGCCACGTTATGAAATATATGATTTGAAATGCAGACGCTTGTTGCTGTGACTAGTGTGGACATGTAGGGCTAAAAATATAGGACCCCTCAAAGCGGATGGAATTATGTGGGGGGGGAAAAGATTATAAAGTAGTGTTTAAATTCGGATAAATGTTATAGGTTTAGGTACACTTTATTGTCGCTTTAGGGAAATGTGCCCTCTGCATTTGACCCATTCTTCAGTGTCTCTTGGGCACTATTTCATTTTGTTACTCAAAGCACATACATGATGCATTATTTGCATTGTTGTTAACCTTTAAAATGCTCTTGAGTACCTCTGGATTTCTGCTGTTTCCCACGGCACTCACTGAGTTTCGGTGCCATCTACTGGCTGCAGAGGGAATTGCACGTAAAAAAAAATACAATACTTCAAACTTCCCTCCGACATTATGCTAGGTAGCCACGCATTTGCAATGATCATGATTTGACGGCTCTTAACGAGTCTGATGACTTAAAAACAGCAGAGAAGATTCCCGGAGCCACGTCACAGATCGAGAATACGTCACACATCAAGGAAAGTGTGTTTGACGCTCGGACGGGAGAAGATTTTATAACCAGGATTCATCAAACTTGCGTGAATGAACTCCAACTGTGTTTTTGACGAGGGAACAATGTTAGAACATGGTTAAAAGCTCAAAAAAGTCTATTTTGTGTAATATGTGTTTATCTGAAAGACTGATTTTGAAATGTATTGGAGTAGGAAGTACAGATACCTGCTCTGATGTATAGTGAAGTACCCACCGCAAACTGGTACTTCGGTAAAGTTCAAAGATACACTTTTCTTTTTAAGGCGATGGCCACAGCGAGATTTGCTTTCACTATCTCAAAGATAGAGAACTAGAAGGCTAACAGTGCACTGCCTGGTTTTCGGTGAATAAAACACTTTATAATTAAATGCAGACAGTCAACAGTCTAATTTTCACTTTAAGAGTGGCTTTTACGGCATATCTGCACAACTGCTGTACAAAAATCGCATAGCTCCCATTCATGTACCAATAGAACAGGTTGCAGGATGCCAAGAAGGCCTTAGATAAGTGAGCGATACTGCTGTAAAGAGTTTGAAATTAGCCAGTTCTGTTTTTCGCATTTCAAAAATCAGGTACAGCCCCTTTAAATTATCGATGTATCGAATTTCACTTTATAGACCAAATATGAATAGTGGACAAAGCGTTTAGGGTTGCAGCTATCAGTTATTTTAGTAATTGAGTAATCTATTCAGTTCCATACCTAAAAAAAGGAAGTTAAATATGTTTTCAAATAAAAGTTACAGTTCATAGTGATAAACAAATCATAAATAAGGAGTTTCTGCTTAAAATAACATTTTATTATTAATTGCACATAAATATATTCCTAAAACAGCATTATTTACTACTATAAAGACACACCAGTCCAAAGTCCATGATCAGTGCATCTGCCACAAAGAAAAGCAATAGCATCTCCATGGAGACAAGCAGGTGACAGCACCAGAAAGGTTACACAGAGCACTTAGATCACCAAAGACAATTCTTTCTCCATCCTCAAATTTCCTTGTCTCTCAACCAAAACCAGGATATTGCGGACAAAAAG
This sequence comes from Chaenogobius annularis, assembly GCA_015082035.1. Classification (NCBI taxonomy): domain Eukaryota; kingdom Metazoa; phylum Chordata; class Actinopteri; order Gobiiformes; family Gobiidae; genus Chaenogobius; species Chaenogobius annularis. The sequence continues at coordinate 159,823 of BJKM01000257.1, forward strand.
TTCCAAACAAATAAAAGCACATTAGGTCTCAGTGGACAGAGGGAGAGTGTCTAACATCTGCTCCTCTCTGTCTCCACAGCTCTAGGCGATGGTTTGACTGACGCCCATCTGCTGCCGACTCGAACGCGCTGTTAATAATCCCACTGCTCTTAACAATGGAATAAATGGGATTACCAACTCCTTACTGGGATAACCATGGCCCGGGGACCAGTCTCACTCAGGCTTGTTCTACATTTAATTATGTAAGTTTAATTAATATACTGTTATTTTTATTTATTCATTTTAAAAGAGTGGTTGTGAGTCTGGTCTGGTCAGTTATTTTCAAGGATTTGTTTTTATTTTCTGCATTGCATTGATTGTTATTTCTTTCTATAGACACAACTATTCATACACACTCCAGGGTCATTGGAGTAAATTAAACTCCTAGCCACAGCTGCCCAAGGCTTACTGGTGGTTGTGACTGAATGGATTTGATCTGGATTCTTCTCTGTTACAGTAAAATGTATAATGATTATTTTCTGTTTTAATTGGTTTCTCCCAGTGGTGTGCGGTCAGTGCAATCAAGGCAATCAGTGATTGGCCAATCAAATCTAAAATTACCGTGAGTCACAACTTTATATGAATTGTCCTAAAATATATCCGAATAAACCCGTTTTCCCCACTTCTGCTGCTGAAGCTTGGCTGAACTCACAGTGTCTTTTAGTGGCCGCTACAGGCCGCTGGGTATTACTGCGCTGCAATGCTCCGCTCTCTAAGAGCAGCTTCTTTTAGAGGTCTGCACATGCGCTCTGAGGACCACACAGCCTCAAACCCATGGATCTATGCTCAAACCAATAAACCTGTGTGGGAATCAAGGATGTTTGCAGGTTCTGCCCTAACTGAGCATGTGCAGAGGAGAAGTGAAGCAACAGCAGCGCCCAAGATTCAACAGACGGACTTAAAAACTATCTTTTAGAGATAAGTTTTTGTTTGTTGCTAAGGCTGATTTTATGTAATCCAATCAGCATCTATCTCAGTTATGTAAGTTTAGCTCAGTAGAATAGGCTTTTGCCCTTTCTGTGGGAGGCTGGGTTTCAAAGTCCCACTTTGCGTGGAAGATTTTGTATTTCGTTTAACTTTTGTGTTATCCACGAAATATTAAACACCCCAAGTCTGCTTGCCCATTCATAAAAGTCACCGCACGCTACTGGTTTCTACTATGGTATGATGCATATTTTCTTGTTGACTTGTGGACTATTTGAACCACTCCCCTCAGGCAGGAGGCTACGGTCCATCCGGACCAGAACCTCCTGTCACAAGAATAGTTTCTTTCCCTCTGCCGTTGGACTCATGAACACTTCAAAACACCTGTCACTTTAACTACAACTATTCATCACTCACTGCACTGTCACTTTCTGCACTACAACTTTAAACTTAACTGTAAACTTGTGTACATAGCAATGCCTATTTTTATTTTTATTTTTATTTTATACTATAGTAATTTTAAATTGTCCCTTAAATGCATGCCCTTTTTGTTTGACTGAATATATGTTGTTTTATTATTGCTCAGTGTTTTGTGTTGCTCCTTAAGCCCGAGACAAGTTCCTATGTCTGTGAAGTTTCTTCATTGACAATGGCAATAAACCCCTTTCTGATTCTGATTCTGATTCTGATTGTTGTGTAGCGCACTGTGAATTATGTTGTGTCCGAATTGTGCCCTACAAAAAAACTTGCCACCGTACGTCCGTAGTGCAATTATTTATTATTTGGGGGATAAAGCTGTTGTGCTGTGTTGTTTAGACTCTGTGGATGGAGTGGATTTTACATCCATTCTGACTCGACCCTGTTCTCTACTACATCTGTCTCTGACTTTTCATTTTGTGCCAAAAGACACAGGTTTCGCAAATTAATAAGCAATAGGTGTGTATTAGGGATCAATGAAAACAGGGATTGTCGGAGTAATGGCTTCATGAAGGCAGGGGATTGCTCTAGCATGCGTGAATCACTCGAAATACAACTCGTTTAATGAGAAGGGAAAGCAATTATAACATGGTTAAATGCTCTTAAAAGTTGCTTCGGCAATAATATCTCCTCTTTAAGATATTCAAAACAATAGATTTTTGATTCCTAACCTATTAAAAAATGCTTCTCATATCAAGGTTTTTCTTTACCAAAGCGAGCATAGCCGCAATTCGACATACTTTAACTGATCACCTCCCATTACAAACAGTTTGTCATGGATCCCAAATGTGCATGTTTACCATAAATATAGTCAATCTATAACACTGTTCTTCCCCACAAACGGCACAAACGGACTGTCAGGAGCCATCAGGCCCTACAAATGAATTGCATGTTATTGTGTGTTATGGTTGTGTGTGCGTTCAGCCTCGTATTGATCCGGCTGACAGTGAAAACCATTAGCGGCGCGCTACATTTCAAAGGACTCACATAAAACGCGCTGAAATTGGAGAACGCGTGTTAGCCCGCGAGTCAGACGGACGATGATTAAAGGATTCATCTGCTTCCCAAACGCACAGACGAGAATCAAAAGACAGGCAAGAAATTATGTTATTGTCTCGTAACTGTCTGTGGTGGAGGTTATGGAGGAGTGGAGTGGATGAAAGTGCAATGATTGGAAGAGAAAATGAGACGGCTAATGGGGGAATTGGTTACAACGTATACTGGGTTTGGAGTTAAGATGAGGAAAAGGTGATCGACAGCCTGTGTGTGCATGCAGGATAACAACTCTGCCACACTTTCAGGTTGATCCAAATAGTCAAATTGTTTGCCGTATTTGTATTGGGATTGGATTTTAAAGTTTGCTTTGCTTTGGCATCTCATGTTTTAGAAGCACACATTCCATTTGATCCGTCTCAGCAACGTGGCCGTCTTGTTAAATGCAGTTAGGCAATTTGACTTCAATTCAGGAAAAATTCAAACAGAGTAATTTCTGAGGTTCACAGGGAAAGGGCATCATACACAGGATTGCAGTAACTATCACGAATGAAGCTGAATATAACTTCAGGTATTTTTGATGAGAGAACAATGTTTATAACGGGGTTAAAAACTCCAACTCAACTGCGCACTATATGTGTCCTTTAAAAAAACTGTAACCTGTATGGGAGTTTTACTCCACTCAGTGATTTTTTAATGAATGAAATTGGCTTACACATATTTCTCGCAATCTGTTGTGTTTTCACTCAAAAAAATTGTCAACTCACCTCATCAATACATCAATACATCAATACATCAATTAACCCCAATTATTGAAATTATTTGAATGAGCGACATATTACAGCTGTAGTTCTACGGGTAACTTCACAAAACAGCATTCATGACGAGATACTCACAGTAACAGCGTACTGTTCAGACAGATGCACTTATAATCATGCCTCATTTGCCACAAACGTAACCTTAAAAACATCTATGCATTACAACAGCAGCCATGACAAAACTCACCTGTCACTCCCAGATTGAAATCAAACCACTGAAGAAATGTGCAGTATTTCCTGAAGTGGAGTTAGTCCAAAACAGCCACCGATTCCCTCACTCTTCATCAAATATCCCGTTATTTCTTTGTCGTTGTTTTTGCTTCATAAAATAGTGTGCCGTTTCAGTGCTGTCCTCCTGTCATTTCACTTCTCAGCCCAGAATCCTCTAGTGGACGCAAACTAACTCACTATGTCCTTAAATGACTCCCTGTATTTCTAACTAACTTCTAAATAATTAGAAACACAAACATAGCCTTAATTACAAACAAAGACTTGTGGTTAAAGTCACTTGTTGAAAGTTTTCTGCATTGCCGTCACTTGTGCAGCAGGAACTTCCTGCAGTTTGAGCACAGGATCACAACCTGTTGACTTATCAGGTTTTCATACAGGTTTAGTCAGAGCGGTTTAAGCCTGTGTGGTCCTCAGAGCGCATGTGCAGACCTCTAAAAGAAGCCGCTCTGGTTCTAAAAGCTCATGTTAGAGAGCAGGCCTTTGACTGGTCGAAGAAGTAACACCTTCTACTCGAGGTTTTTCTCACTGACAATGGCAATAAACCTCTTCTGATTCTGATGAGCATGTGAATGTAAAAATATAATTAAAACTGAAGCAATCCTTGTGACCGTGGAAGGCCGTGCTTCAGTGGGAGGGCTACTCACCAACCCTGGCTTTACATGTTGTTGAAACAGGTGTCACATTGGAGATCATTGTTTTGCTCCGATTATAACTTTTCAGTGGGCACTTGTCGCTTTGTTAAGAGGCTGTGATGACAACACACACCCTAAAACGTACGCAATTTTTTAAAGCAATTTTTGATCGTACATTGTGACCGGCTGTTGCTGCCTCATTTTGGTAACCACTGGATAAAAACTCTATGACAAGTTTGTTAAAGTACAAGATAGATTTTGCAAAGCAGCATATTTTGACTCAAAATGGCTAGAGATAGGGTGTGGTCTTTGTTAACTCTTTTGTTTATTATCACATAAGAGGGCCCGGGAAGACCGAGGACACGCTGGAGGGACTCAGTTGGCTTGGGAGAGCCTTGGGAAGTCTGGGAGTCCCTACTTAGACTGCCGCCCCCACGACCCGGCCCTAGATAAGCGGAAGAAGATGGATGGATAGATGGAGGTGTGAGTACTAAATCTTACAAGTCTTTGACAAAGAATGATTTCTATATTTACATTATAATGTTGCAGTGGATCACTGACTTCCTGACGGATCGGAGGCAGTGCGTGCGGCTGGGGAAGAATGTCTCAGACACTCGGGACTATCAGAACAGGATCTCCACAGGGCTGTGTACATTCTCCTCTGCTCTTCTCCCTGTACACAAACCACTGCACCTCCAGCCATGACTCCGTAAAACTCATCAAGTTTGCGGACGACACCACTCTCATCCGGCTCATCTTGGACGGGGATCGGTCTGTCTACAGGAGGGAGGTGGACCGGCTGGTGTCCTGGTGCAGCGTTATCAACCTGAAGTTCAATGCCCAGAAGACAGTGGAGATGATCGTGGACTTCAGGAAAGTCACAGCCCCCAGCCCGCCCTATTCGTTACAGACTCCCCCATCACCACCGTGGACTCCTTCCGCTTCCTCGACACCACCATCACCTGCGGCAGCTGAGGTAAAGCCAAGTTGCAGATGATGGTGCAGTTTTACACGGTCATCATTGAGTCCATCCTCATCTCCTCCATCACCGTGTGGTACGCTGGAGCCACAGCCAGGGACAAACAGAGACTACAGCGCATTATGCGCTCTGCTGAGAAGGTGATGGCTGCAGACTTCCATCTATGCAGGACCCGTACGTCACCAGGTCGGATCACAGCTGACCCTTCTCACCCTGGACATGGTCTATTTGAACCACTCCCTTCAGGCAGGAGGCTACGGACCATCCGGCAAGAACCTCCCGCCACAAGAATAGTTCCTTTCCCTCTGCTGTTGGACTCATGAACACTTCTTAGCACCTGTTACTTTAACTGCAACTATTCAACCACTCACTGCACTGTCACTTTCTGCACTACAGCTGTAAATTTGACTGTTATTCTCATGTACATAGTAATGCCTATTTTATTTTCATTTTTATTTTGTATTATAGTATAGTATTTTAAATAGTCTCTTAAAGCATGCCCTTTTTGATTTCATATATGTTGTTTTTTATTATTGATCAGTGTTTAATGTTGCACCTTAATGCCGAGACAAGTTCTTATGTGAATTTTGTTCATTGACAATGGCAATAAACCCCTTCTGATACTGATTCTGAAACGTTCCTCAGCAAAATGCAGAATGCAGAGACCTGAACAGCAGCAAGAGTTGGATACATCAACATGGGTTATGGGAGTTCATGTGGTTGACACATTGTAGGATATTTCTGATGACAGTTGGGTGATCTAATTGTTTTGGGCATCTGATACTGTGAGTATGAGGATACTAAACAGAAAGTGATGTTTGATCATGTTTTAGTCACATGATCAAATGCAAGAGTCTAAAGATCTCTCGAGGTCGGCAGCCCTATGTTAACTAATACAAGCAGAAGGCAGATTGGCCACTTCAGGAATAAGGTGAATAGCACAAAAATACCCTAAACTTCACTAAAACAATATAACAAGGTCCTGGCCTTGACAATAACCCTACAACAAAGTTCTAACTATTAAAAACAGTCCCTCAAATGTGGAAACCATAGGCATGGGGGAACATGGATTTTTAAAAAAAAAAAAACAACATACGAGCTGTGGGAACATTGGGCTGTGCAGACATAGAGCTAACCCTGTTTACTATATTTTAATAAACCCATTCTTTATTTCTTTAATGCTATAGTCTTATTACTGTGTATTCCATTGCCGTATGAACAACAATAATTAAAAAGAGATTAAAATAAAACCGGAGGCTTTTTGGAACCTGCCGGGACCTTTTGTTTTGGCGTTGGAGGTGAACAGTTTGTAGCTTGAGCATCCTATGAGACTGACTGACAGCATTTCTCACTGTCACTCCCAAGGAAAAAAAAATCCGACACCCTGGATCTTAGCCATCTGTCGCTAACGTAGAAGCTAGCACAGAACTCCACCTGCTGCTGCCGGGGCTGGGTCATGCACCAGTGTAGGGGATGTGAGTGCGTTAGCTTGGGGCACATATGGATGAAGGAGAGGGTAGAGCCGGAGGTGAGCCGTCAGTCACGCTAACATATGCTAACACTCACTCTGACAAGTACGCAGTGGTTATTAGTGACAGCTGCAGGAGGCAAATTGACTTCGTAAACAGAATGGATTTGGAAAGTTTTGTGTAGGCGTGTATAATATTACTTAAGTAAGATGTTCTTATACATTTATATATTTAATCAGAGAGTTAAAAAAAATATATTAAAAAAACTGAATTCATTTTAATTTTATACAGGGAAAATATGAAAATACTATAATTCCCTGCACGTTCCTATTCTTCAGCAAAATACAAAGAAACAACAACATTCACAATTAAAGCTGACAGCCAGAAACACTGTAATATCACACACTCTACATTTCACAGTAAGTGTTACCGATATCGACGATATCGATATCAGTGTGTTTCAGCTCTGCATGTTCATGGACACTCATGGTCTGTATCAAAACAAATATGGCTGCTTAAGAGTGCTGCCCGGTGGTGAGGTTGGAGCACCACACATGCCAGGCTTCAAGTGCAGCCAGCCGCAGTGCTGTGAGTTTGAATCCCGGCCTCAAAACAACTTACTGCAGTTCAGCATTATTTATTTTGAATGCTGGATATAATACAATTGTGGCGGTCGCTTATGTGCTTCTATTTATGTAATTTATTTTAAGCATAAGGCATGTTTTTGATCAGATAAAGCTGTGTTAACATTTATATAAGTAACTGCCCAGCACTGATTGTAACTGACATAGTTAAAACTATGAAAATGCCAATTTGCCATAAGATATTATATTTAGAAGGGTAAAAGTCGAAGCTTTTTTAAAGTGTAAGAAAAAACAATTCTAGACACTGGTAAAGGTATGATTCACGAATCATCACTAAAATCATTAAAATATTATGCTTCAGTTGTCATGAACATCCTCAGCCTTTTTTCCATATACTTACTCAAAACACCCCTTTAATGCCTCTCTATCCGAAGTTTTATTAATGCCTCCTCACCTCCGCTGCGGCACCACATCCCTTTAAGAACACTGCACTTCACAATTTGTCACATTGACCACATTTTACATTGAATTAGAGATGAAGTTTCCCTGGATGGGTACGGAGGAGGAGAGCCTGTCATTATTTGGGGCTGAGGTAAGTTTTGCGTCTCCCTGACACCTGTCGTTTGGAGGGGAAGTAAAGTGAAAGTAATGGGCAAAATGGCCTCCAGTGTCAGGGTCCCTTGTCAGCTCTGTGAAGCACCAGATCCTCAGACAAATGATGTGGATCCCAGAGGGGGGAGAACAAGAGCTGCTGGAGCAAACGCCAAGCGTTAGATTTTGGTCTCTTAATATGCAATAGTGTAACAGAGGAGAGCACTAATATCAGGAAGACTTTACTGATCAACAATGGTAAACACTCAAAAATTTAAAGTTAATATAGGGCACTACCCTACCATAACTACACCATAATTAGTCTTAATAAAGCATGAATAAAGACTTCATTCATAATAAATAAGGCTTAATAACAACTTAATGAGCTAAGTAACTGAGCCTGAATCATCCTTAATAAACTATTATTATAAAGGGTTCATTATGGTGCGCTTTGCATCTTTTTTGGTGGAGGATCTGTACCTGCTTGTCGCCATGGAGATGTTATTGTTTTGTCTGTTAACCTCATCTATCATGTATTTAGTCAGGTAAAAGGTGTTTTATTATTTAAAATCAGCACGAACAGCATGCATACTTACTGAAAGCAGACCTGTAATCTGCTTGCTGATTTAACCCCATACATATGGAGTGTAACAGTACTCGTGGGTGTAGTGAATGTATACGGTTTTCATAGTATTTTATTTATGTTGTATTGTTGTATTTTAGCAATGGATTAGCTAATGTTTGGAACACTTTTTTCCTGGCCTATTATTCGTCAGTACTACTTTCTGCACCAAAATACACCAAACCGAACCAAATGATGATTTTGGCGTACCGTTACGCCTCTACATTGTGTGGAAAGTTTAAGGAAATGAAATAACATCTTCATGATGAGAGGCAGGAGACAGACCCCCACCATCGATCAATCAATCAATCAAGGCTCAGAGGGCCCAGAGGAGAGAGGAGACACCAAATCTCCGCTCGGACATGGGGCCCAGAGGAGAGAGGAGACACCAAACCTCCACCGGGACTCAGGGCCCAAAATGGGGCCCACGAGTCAGGCCCTAGCAACCATTGCTGACCACTGCTCCTGGTACAGATGGCTCCTCAATTGGGGTAAAATAAAATAAAAAGAAGAATAAATACCTAAAAGAAATGCAAATAAAACAATAAATATGAATAAAAAGCTAAATGTGTAATGTGGGTCTAGAGTCTGCTCTTAAAATCCTGATTGTTCTCTGAGGCCTTGAGCTCCTCCTCCTCAGTCGAAGTACTGGAAAGACGCCTCGCCCTGTATGTCCTGACTTTGGGACTGACTAGGAGCCTGCTGCTAGAGGAGCCCAGGGGCCATGAGGGTTCTCATGGTAAAAGTTGTTCTAAAAGACAAGAAGGCCCAAGACCATCAAGACATTTAAAAAAAAACAGTAAAAGAACCTTAAACTCGATCCTCAAACACACGAGAACCAATGTAGCAATTTTAAAACTGGTGTGATGTGATCTTGTCCCATGGCCTTAATCTGTTTATTTGATTATTTCATTTCTTTATTTTGGTCTGGACAGTGCATATTGATGTGGATACACTTGCTGTAAACACGCCGGATTGTATCCATGGGCTCGTTTCCATCAGTCGTCCCGCATTCACTCTCACAACACACTCTCATTATTGGCCATATTTGACGTTTACCATTTTGCTCTTTCATTGCAATCTTCATCAAGTTGAAATAAAAATAAATAAATAAAAAAAACATAGATGAAAAATACAATTAAAGTACAAACACAATTACTAACCTTTTTGCTAATTGGCGTTATTCAATCTTTCAGAAGTGCGCACGAGTTAAGTTTGAGGCATTGTTCCATTAGCGCTGCCAGCCCATTGTTCCTTGCTATGTGTGCGCATTAAGCTAATTGTGGCTTGTCATCGAGTATTTAAAACCGTCCACATTTCACTGCCTTGACACAGCGTTTGATGGAAGTTAATAACCAATGCAGACTTATTACATGTGCGTCTTTGTGCACACTAAGCTCCCAATTAGCGCGGTTAGCTTGTGTCGCGCCAACCACGCACACGTTTTTCATTAAGGGGCATTTAAAAAAGCTTGTCAGGTGCCGTGAAAATAATGGATGGAGGAAGTACAGGAACATTTTTGATGGGATTGGAGGTCGTGGGGATACAAGAGTCTGAGGAGAGCGGAAAATAATTTGACCTCTAGAATTAAACGAGGAAAAGGCGAGGGAGGAGCTTTATTTAGCACTTCATTAGCGGTGAACAATTTGACTTTGACTTTGGCTTCATTCTAAATTGCTAAATGAACTTTTAGCAATATTACAGCATCATCATTGACCTATATTTTGTAGTTTGTCTAAAGGTGTACTGTGTAACTTTTCTGCCACCTGCTTGTCTTCATGGAGCTGTTTGCAGTTTGACATAAACTTGCATCTAACATAATTTATAGCAATGGCGGCTTGCAGGAGAATAAGAAGTACTCTTTTGATTTTGAACAATAGGTTTCCTTTGATGGTATGATTCTTGTATAAAGAGCAAAAACCGCTTCAGTCTGTCCAATCCCAATCCTTGATGTTGACCGATTCTTATATAAATTGCCGTGGTACTGGCAATATATTGAAGCTATAGGCAAAATGTATACTTTTTTTTGTCTTTTGTGGCGGTAAAAACACTTAAAAAACACACAGGCTGGTCAGGAGCACAGTTGGGACAGTTTTGGATGTGTTCTATAAAGCTCAAGCTGCAAAACACTCAAAATGTGTCAAGCAATTAATATGCACCGCAGCACTAACTGGATAAGTCAAACTCGTTTAACTAAACTAACCTTAAGTGCCTTGGTATTTAGACTATAGTTCAAAAGTGGTTATCTGGAGGCTCTCAGCACAGAGGGGAGGAGAGGATAGGAGAGGGGAGGAGATGGGGAGTGAAGTGTGAGAGGGCCACATACTGTAGGTGTGATGAAGGGGGCCCACATAAACACTCAGTATACAGTACACAAGTCTACAGCTCCACTCTAAGACTCTTACTTATCTTTAAGTATAACCTGGTTTGACCTGGTCAAATAAATGATAATATAATGATAGAATGAGAATGTTTTGCGTTGCCTATGCAAATGTAACAATTCTAAAGTGCATCAGAAAATAGGCAGTGATTTGTTCAACTGTTGTATGTTCCATTGTTCTGCCCATGTATTTAATGACAGTGGTCATTTGGTGAGCCACAACCAAAATCTTGTTTAGGGTCACCAAGTGCCTAGAACCGGCCCTGGTTTGTAACACAGTAGTAGACCTATAAGTCACTGTCCAACTTCCAGCTCCAGTCTCTAAAGTTCACTAATGTTTGGTGGATTTCTGGTGTGCTTGATGAAACAAAACCAAAATTTCAATGTCAAACTGATGTGGCTCGCTATATTTTTGGTGCATTTAAGAAATGTTTATGTGTGGTCATTAGTAGCCCACGGCTAATCCGGCGTGTTTACATCATGTGTTTCATGTATGTTCATTAACATGCACTGTCCCGACCAAATAAACAGTGTAATTCCTCTTAATTTAACTGTAAAATGGCAATCACCATGTGCCGCAACACTGTCTATGGCTTGAGAGGTAAGGCGCTTGTCCCAGGTGTGGGTGACCCTGGATTGTGACCTGACCTGACCTGATCTTTGAGTTTCCATTTTCTTCTGTTTATGTTTTTGTGTTCAGACTTTTAGAGTCAGAGATTGCACAGTCTGGGTTTTTTTTTGTGGGTTTTTTTACAGAGCTAGCAGGTTCATAAAACTGTGTCATTTGTGCAGAGCTGAGGCTGACCCTCTCCTCCTGCACCTCTGCCTTTCCTTGACCTGCTCTGAGCACTGATTGGCTGGATTCGCTCTTCTCTATCTCTGATTGGATGCCCTCTTTACCCGCTGTCTCATTGGTTATTTTTGTGGAGCTGGTGCATGTTGGCCGCATGTAGAAAGAGGTTGGGAGCATTGCCGGTGTTCGTGGTCTTTCCAACACAGCAGAAGGGCCGAGGAGCATGCGATCTGACAATGGATCTGACATAAAGGCCTTTTTTTCATCATTTAACTGACGTTTGAGTTTTGCAATAAAGTGTAGGGCATAAATAAGTGGCAGATGGACTGGAATAAAGAGGCATTTATAACGTGTGCTAAAAAACAAAGTCAGTTAAGTTTTTCTAACTGACAACAACATGAAACTAACACATGATTGTTCAAAGGATGAATTAAAAACAAAGTAAACAGAGTAAAAGAATGTTGCGATTGGCAGTGTAGCAGAGGAGAGGATTTATTCGTCTACAAGAGCGAAAGCCGAACAGCTACAGGACAAGCAGTAGCTCATTAAGACAAGTGTTCTGCTAAAGGTAAGACTTTTACTTGTGTTCACTGTGAGTGAAGTTTTAATTCACAGCCTTTAAAATACACCAGCAGACAGCAAATAATGACTGCTCTGCATAGGTGGGTATAGTATCCAAGGAATGTACCATAATTTTCGGACTGTAGAGTGGTCTTGAATATATCAATGAAATTTACAAACAAAAAATAAATTGTACATATACAGGCCGCACCTGTCAATAACCCGCAGGTGCCCACATTGTAAAATGTTTACACTTAAATACTGTACACGGTAGTGATGTGCCATAGTCTTTTGAATTGGGGGTCTTGCGTTGCACCGCTGGGTTTTAATTTGACTATTTTCTCAGTGAATATGAGTTGGATTGTAATAAAACACACAGCATTTTGAAGTTTAACATACAGAAAACACATCACAGCTGTCCCTACTGTCCCCTGTCCCCTCTGTCCCCTCTGTCCTTGATTACTCTGTGTGAGCTGATTTACCTGTGTCTGTGTCTTCACATCTGGTTCATCTGCTCCAGAGCTTGTGCTTAGCGAGTCAGTGTTACGTTGTAACTTAAGATATTTAAACAGAAATATGTTCCCCGGTAGTGATGCAGGGTTGTCTTTTGACCCGTAGGTCAGGTCGTCATTTTCAATTCTTCAGGTTCTAAACTGCAGAACCGCCGTATATAAAAATAATGTAATATTGTCAACATAAATCCTTTGTCACTTGTAGATTTACTCCCAGAGGAACCAATTTGACTGTTACTTAAAACAAAATAGTAAGAGTACTGTGTCAGAAAGTTAGTCCAAGAAGTACAATTTAAATGCAATTCAGTAAATGTAAATGAGTACTTGCCTTCCATGGAGGAATAGTCATGGTGCATCATTCTCCTCATTCTTAAATCATCAGGCGTCAAACTTAGGAATTTCTAGTTGCTTGGCCCTTGTTCTATGTCACAGGGATGCATGTACAAAAGAGTAAAATAATATAGAAAGTTAGTAACATCAAAGGTAAAAATACAAAAAATATATATAGCCTATTCTTGGTCCTTCTACAAAACAATGCATTTTTGTATCCAGTCTTCCACTAATACAAGGAAGCCACAGTAAACAATTAAAACCTGATTTGATCACAACAGCTTATTTAGCGACAAATACAAATGTACCTTTTCCCAAGTCGAGCGCAAAATTAAATCATGAGTCCACAAATGAGCAGAAATGAGCAGTATGGAAACATCATTTGTGCATGTTCAGTGGTTCCATCATTACTGGAGTAAACAGACATGCAGTTCTTACCAGGCAGTTGGGCTAATATTTCATCTAATGTGGTAAATGTGTGCGGTCAGCGGTGAGTGTGTCCATGTGGAGACATTAAGCATGGAAAGAAATGGCTTTGGACTTCTATAAAATACACATTTCTCTTGATATACTAATTACTGTAATTGTATGGTTTTAATGGTTTAGATGTACTAAAATGTGAATGTAGTTTCATTAGCAAATACATACTTGTGTGTTGTTTCACTCACTTGTAGCCTATTAGCAATCATGCAGGCAAAAGCCACGTCCTTCTCAAGAGTTATTTGTTATTTGTATTGTTATTGGCCTTTAAACATGCTCTTGTGTGCATTCACTTTGGTATTTCATGTTTTAGATCTAAAAATAATAGTAATGATTTCATGTTACTCTGGCGTTTCCCATGCTAGGAATTGAGTTTTGGCTCCATCTACTGGCATAGGTGGGATAAACAAATTTAGCTTTGTTTTTAATGATTTGAGGCAGTAATGCTCAGAGCGAGTCTGGTGATGATTTATGGACTTAAAACAAGATGTCAAAGATGTGGGGTGTTTTTGACGCTCGGAGGGGAGAGGACTTTCTGAACAGGATTACTGAAACAAGCCTGAATGAAGGTGAATACAACTACAAGTACGTTTTGTATGAGAGAACAACGTTATAACATGTTCAATAAAAGTTAAATATTTGTCCTTATACACTATATACACTATAACATATACACTATAAAGAATGTGAATATTTTAAAATGACCTTCACTACTAGCAGTTACTGTTTTTAGCCTCTTTTTAACTGCGCACTCTCCCAGCTGTGGTCATTTTTATTAAACATTAATGACTTAAGATATAAAAACTTTAAATATAAATGAGAAATATTTGTGGATTTTGTGAAAGAGGATAAAGTTTGTGTGAGAACAGAAGGTGCAGCGGAGAGGGTCAAACAGAGCTACAAAAAAATTGCCGTTTCCAACCTAAAAAAATGTGTCCCGTCATTAAAAATCCTGCTTCTTGCGTGAACAAAGTAAGACATTTTGCAGAAAGTCCAAAAAATCTAGCTTGCGTATGTTCCGTGGTGCGCGAGGTCGCCCCTTGTGCCTTTGCGCCCGTTTTAGAATCCAGCTCACGACCTTTCAAAGTATGCAAAGTGCGCAGAGCTGTCCGGAGTGCAGGGCTGCGAGGGAAAACGGGCTGAAGATGTACAACTCTGCCATCACCGATGGGAGGGGCGTGGGGCTTTATTTAGCCAGCACTCTTTATTACCGTCATCAAATCCCTACTCGCGAAACCGGCAAACTGCTGACGGGGTGCGAAAGAAAAAAAAAACACACACAAAAAACGCACAGAGACCCAAATAAGCTCAATCAAGGCCTAATTTTTTACAAGGGAAGCACGGCCCTCCTCTGTATCCCGGACAGGAGGCCATTTTTCAGGCCGTGTTTGGACAGGACCGGAGGCGTTTGGACAGGACCGGCCTACATGGGAGCAGTTGCGTAGTGCGTGTGTCCCGAACAGAAGGGAGGAGGAAGAGAGGTGACTTTGGGAAACGGACGTCCCTTCTACGCCCCAAGCCCCAGTGGGATATTCCGGGGAGCGGCGCGGAGCTGTAGGCGACTCGTAGTATAGAATGTTCACTTTTACACACTATGCCAAGGTGAATCTTAGAACAGCTATACTGAGAGCTGGGAATCAAAAAAAAGGGGGCGAGTGAACTTCAGGTAACTTCACTGGACAGACAGTCTTTTTAGAAATGATTTTATTTTTGAATATAAACAGAACAAAACACATCCAAACAGTCCTATAAGTTTAGCCCAGAATAGTTGTCCAAATCACTCATGAAATGTTTCAACCCATTTTTCATTGGATCTCTGTCTGATTTGGACTGTTCCTGGTAATCATTAAACCCATTGGTAGCAGTTCACTTAAAGGACACATATTCTGCATTGTTTGTGTTGTTATTGTTCTTTAAACATGTTCTTGAGTACCATTACTTTGGCATCTCATGTTTTAAAACTTAAAATAATGTTAATGCTGAAAAATAGCACTTTATCTCTCTCTCTAAGGAGTTCGCTCATCAGGATTGGTGTTAGCATACCATCTACTGGGTGCAGAGGGGAAAATGAGAAAATTAACAAACGCTAGCTTGCCTCTGACATGCTTATGTTAGCACACAGTTGTAATGAAGGTGATTTCAGACAGATATGCTCCGAACAAGTCCGGTGATGATTTCTAGATCTAAAAAGCACAAGAGCCCTCTAGATTTCTACCTTTGCTCTCACAAATCTGGGAAATTTGAGTTGTGTGTTTGTGTTTTTGCTCAGACATAGTGAGCTAATTGCAACTTCAATTATGTTTTTGATGAGGGAACAGTCTTAAAACACGGTAAACAAAAAAGTTAAAAAACTAAATTCAATATGTAAGTTTTCTGGGTGTCTGTTACCTTTTTATCTCCTTGGGAATGTTATGCTTTGCTGTGTGTTCCACAGTATACAGCAGTGTTGCCAACTTTATCCCCCTCCATGGAGTTAAAGTCTTTGGTAAAAAAAACCCTTCAAATTAATTAATGACAGATTAAAAAAAGTTTGTGCCGTACTTTGGAACATTCCAGGCCAAGCTATATCTCCATTCCCCAAGCATAGGGTGAACCGCCCCGACAGGAAAGTTGCATTTTACACCTTTAACAGTACAGCAATTGTACAGAATTAGTGCGGAAATAGCATTGTAACTAAAGGTGTAATTATTAAATACACAGTAATTACTCCTGGAAACGAACAAATTTTTAGCCCTATTGGGACGGGGATAATGTTACCAAGGGGCCTTGCGTAAATTGTAATAATTACGAACGTCAGCTGTGTGTCCTGTGCGAATAATCCCTGCCTGTGAAAATATCCATATAAATTCCCCTGAGTTTTCCGTACTGTAATTCATCAAACTCAGAGGTCCTGTAGTCCCATGCGAATGCTCATGTCTGTGACTGTTTTTAGTCGCTGGAGCTGAATTCATTCATGATCTCTAAATCCTTTTATTGTACGCCCAAGTTTAAATTAGGTTCATATTATTAATTTGACACTGACCATTAAGAGATCTAATTATTGCTTTTTTCTACAGAAAAAAAAAGAAAAAAACACAAAACTGCAGTAAATACGTGACCATGGATACACAACACTATTGATGTGACAACCGCGGACCAAGTAGCATGGCCTTTCACCCTACAGAACATGATGCTAAAAAAAATCCTAAAAGTGACTGAAAATAGAAGAAATGCATGGATGAATTTTATAAAGTTCTGGTCGTCTTTCAATGCGTTTATCATTCCACTATTTCCGGAATAAAGTGATTTACTGATATTTCCTCACTCACAAAAACTCACAAAAAACACGTCCGAATACTATTTCATGATAATAATTAACTCTAGTTCAGTTTATGGACTGTAAATGTTTGGGGCTCTTAAGAACACTTTCCGTATAGTTTTCTTTATTTGTTATTCTGTTTGCATTCGTAACCTCTGTTGTGATAATTTTGTAATAATAATTTAAAAAAACAGTAATGCACTTAAACAGTTTTTGACCTTTCGTATTTGAAATGAATTTATTTTAGTCACTCTTTCCCCACTGCACAAATCATTCATTGGTAATCCATGGAGCTCCTCTGTGTTTTTAAAGTCTTTGTCCTGCACCTACACACATTCTGATCATTTCAATGGCTTGCAACCATAATCAACCTTAGCACGATCAGCAATTGTTATTATCTAAGAGTTGTTAGTATGTTATGCATGAAAATTAGACCTTTTTAGTTAATGTACACGCACTACCAAGACTAGTCTACAAAATATATATATAAAAATGCACAACATTGGACCCTTAAAGGCATTTTACTAATATTTTACAATGATCTCTACTAATCCCATATGTTCCCTTTGGTCTGAGTGAAGCGTATCCCTGGCTGTTCACATGCACACCAAAAATCTGATCATTATCTTTTTTCTGAAGATATGAGATTATACAAATGACATGTAAACAGTTCCATCTGATCTCTGTCTGATTGTTCACAACCCGTGCAGGTTTTGACAAGGAAAATGATGCAAAAGAAAGGGCCAACTAATGTGACAAAAACGAAAGCGAAAATGTGAAATATTGCAATAGTTATTTGAAAATTCACTGTGCTTTGTCTTCCAAATACAATAGAAAAAAACATTAATTTAACACTGCAGCTCAGATGTGTTAGTCCTGCTCTAACCAAAGCTCTCCCTGCTTCGGTGCGTTCTGCAATTGGGTTCAGACTTTACACTTTTTGGGACTGAAAAGATGTGGTTGTTTATCTAAAACCAATATATTTGCTTTTGATACATTTGAACATTTCTATAATAATGTGTCTAAATGTAGTAATTGTTCAAATGATCAGTTTGTGGACTGGAGATTTCCTAAAATATTTATGCCAAAAGAAAATTTAAAAAATGTCAGAATAGCAGAGAATATGCACTACTTTTACTATAGTATTTCTAATATATAATATCTCTTAACTACTGCACGTCTAATGTCTTTCTGTTCGTGCTGTCTTCTTCTGCTGAGACGCTTCTCCCTGTTTGATTCATGAGTAAAATCATTTGTTAGATTTAGGGTGCTCACAAATTGTACTTTATTGATGTCGTAGTTGAGTTTCCAGATTGAAAGTGACCTAACAACAAAAAGTTGTAATATAAACTTGTTTAACTGATGTAGATATTCACTTGTATTTCAACATTTCTGTTCTGGAGACTAATGCCAGTAGTACTAGTAACAGAAGTAATAATACTGAATACTCAACACCAGAAGCTGTTACAACCCTAGTAACATTAGGAAACATTAAGTCCTTAAGTAAATGTTCCGCCCCACTGGTCGGGAGCCAGCAGACCTCGCAGCACAAGACAACCAGGGCGGGCTTCCACCGAGGAGCAGAATGACTGTAATAAGTACAGCGCATTACTGCATAATTATACGGTATTAAAGTGTGGATTTATGAGGCTTCGGCCATTACCGGCGCTCGCACAAGATGTCTGCCACCGCGCGCACTCTTAATGGGAAATAAAGGAAGCTACTTAAGAGCTGTGGATCAAATAAACCAACACGGGGATAAATAAAGATGATGGAAGGATGGGAACAGGTTTGAGAGTTAGAGTAAAAGGAGCTTAAGTGGACGTTGGCTATATGAGTAATTGTGATTTATGTATAAGCAATAAAATAGGTATGCGTAAACTGGTTGGAGAGTTGGGATGGAGGATTTCTTTGAGGTTCTTTGACTTGAACAAACATCGTAGTGTTCACGAGACACATCTGTGGACGGTCGCATTTACGACTTAGCCATCCCCACATGAAAGCGTCATGACTTTTTTTGCCCGATTTGCCTCGCCACGATTTTGTTGCCACTATTTTTTGTGAAGTTTCGACATGTTTAGATTGAATCCCCACGCGTTTCTTCTTCTTCTTCTTCTTCTTCTTTTTCTTCCTTTCCCCTCCACCTCAGAGCGCACCGCAAAAGCAGCTGGCGCCACTGGCATCGTATCCTCATGTGTTTGTGTGGCTTTGACGACACCCGTTTGATCATGTGACACTTCCGTAGTCCTCTTGAAGTGTGTGACCGCTGCAGTGTGTCGTTAGGGCTGTAAATCTGTAAACTTTTTGTCACATTAAAATCCTTTAGCGTGACCCGGTCGAAGGGATTGGTGGAAATCGATGAGGTCATTGGTGCAGCTCTAGCTTATAACTACAATGTGTGTAATAAATGAATCATCAGGAATCAGGATTTTTTTAATGCCATTGTCAATGAACAAAATTCACATCATAGGAACTTGATTTGATGACAGATGCGACATGGAAAGACATGCAACAAAGAGCATCAGCCACCCATGCACTTTATATCCAATACATTACATTACAAACTTTTATTATATGCTAAAGTTTAGTCTTTAACAGTTTTACTTTTTGCAATTTTCTATTCAGCAACAATGTACATAGAAAAGTACATGTCTTTAAACACGGGATTAAGGTTCAGGCACACTTTATTGTCCTTGTGAACTGTGACCTCTGCACTCCATAATGGGAACAAGCTATAGAGAGGGAATTATAGGCTATCACGAAAAATGGGTGACACAAACTGCACCGATGTGTAAGGACTTGACCGACACCATAACTGACATGCGGACAACGGAAAAAAACCACACACTCAGCTTAGAGGTGGACAATTTGAACAGAAACTGTACTGAATGGGACACTTATCTTTGACTTATGACTTTATGTTTATGTCTTGTGTATTTTATTGTTTTGTTGGGTTTTATTAAAAAAAAATCTCTCTCTCTCTCTCTTTCTCTCTCTCTCTCTCTCTCTATATATATATATAAAAATTCCCTTCTCACCTTCCGTGAGTGGTCTCATCCCTTTTTCTAAGCTCGGGTCCTCTACCAGAGGCCTGGGAGCTTGAGGGTTCTGCGCAGTATCTTTGCTGTTCCTAGTACTGCACTTTTCTGGACTGAGATGTCTGATGATTTTCCAGGGATCTGTTGTAGCCACTCCTCCAGTTTGGGGGTCACTGCCCCGAGTGCTCCGATGACCACGGGCACCACTTGTGCCTTCCCCCTCCACGCCTTCTCCAGCTCTTCTCTGCGAGTTTCTCGTGTTCCTTTTTCCTGATGTTGCCATCACTTGGTATCGCCACGTCGACCACAACGGCTTTCCTCTGCTGTTTATCCACCACCACAATGTCTGGGTGGTTTGCCATTACCATTCTGTCAGTCTGTATCTGGAAGTCCCACAGGATCTTGCCTCGGTCATTCTCTACCACCTTTGGGGGTGTTTCCCACTTTGACCTTGGGGTTTCCAGGATTTCTTGATATCAGCCACTTCAGTTATGTTCCGGTGGTACATCCCATGTAGGGACTTGTCCTCCCATGATGGTCCCACCGCTGTATATATATATATTTATGTATATATATATATTTTTAAATATATATATTTTTTAATATATATCTAATATAGTATAATATAATAATGAATTGCTTTATCGATGCATCTGCACCACTTTATACTTTTTGCTTTTTAAACGTTGCAAACTTTGTCAATCTGTGGGCGACAAATACATTACATTTTGTATTTTCAAGAGCAAATTTCTTCTATTATAAAATTGTTTTTGTACAGTTCCACTTGGAAAACAACCAATGTTTATTTTTTTGCAGTACATGTATTACTTTTTAATTTCCTCATTAAAAGGAGTTCACAGTACGCAGTTGGCTCTGTAATGGCTCTCCTGCCAATTTTTAACCATTTTTTATTCGGTTACAACACGCCTACGATCTCTCCTTTCATTCCTCAATCTTTCCTCTCACCTCAGAGAATTCCCAAAACGCCGCTCACTGCTTTGTTCTACTCAACCACACATTTTTATGATTTTCTGTTTTTTTTTTCATAAGCTTGTGGAACATTTTTGAGTGATTGTTCAATTGTGAATCTCAAAGAACCTCAAGCAAAGACATGAAAACGTGCACAAGAGGCACAAGAGGCACAGGAGTCCAAGGGGAATGTGCTTTTGTAGCGGGTTTGTGTTGTTCAAACCAGCAGCAGCGAGAGAAAGTCAAGTGCAGCTTTAGTCCTGGTTCAGACCTTGGTTTGAACTGTTTTACTATCTGAGTGGATTGGGTTGAGTAGGTTGGTTCTTTTGCAGTTGGTTTATGTTATTTAAATCAGAATAAGAACGTCAAGATCAATCGATAATCGTGATTATTCTGACCACAACATAATCGTTTGAACTCAAACATTGCTGCTGATAGGTCATAGTGCCAACAATTATTATTAATCACAAAATCTTAGTGTTTGTTCTCACAAAATGTTAACACTAAAATGTTCCCTAAATCAGAAGCAGAAATAGAATGTCAAGTACTGGTTTAGTCCTGATTTGTACAGATTTAGACCTGCTAAAGGCTGCTTTGTTTTAACATCTGGGTTGGACCTGGTTCAGTTCTGGTTTCGTAGGTTACAAAACAGATGAAAAAAATAAAAGTGACACGACGATAGAGCTTTATCCCACAATGTTGGCGGTTCCATCCCAACCCAAACTTTTGTTGTGACCGTCATTGTAAAAATAAAGTGACTGTGGTATGCTAAATGCGAATGGTGGAAAGTACCTAGCACCTTATTTTAACGTAGTATGTGTGATTTAATTGAGGAGCGGCTAAGTACATTTTACAGTAGATACTTTATACTTTGAATTTACTACATCTGAGAGCAGGTATGTGTACTTGTTGCGGTATATTCTTCTTCTCTGCTGAATTGGCTGAGGGATTTTGGGGGTTTTTAGAATCTCCAGTCCCGGATTTGAGCAAATACTATTAAACGATATAAATGACCAGGAAAAATTAGCAATAATCAGGAAAATTCTTTATCAAGAGCTCAATTTTACGCTTTAATACTTTCCACAATCGATATAAATTACTTTTACTCTTAAAGTAAATGTTTGAAGTTGCTTTTGAGTATTTTTTCGCTCCTGTGTCTGCACTTTTACAAAAATGTAGCATTTCTTCCACCACAGCCGCTCAGACTTCACACATATATACATTATTGCGCCAGTTATAGCATTAGCGTTGTGGAAGCTTAAACCCTGATGTCCGTGCTGTGTCCCCCCACTCCCCCGCTCGACTCCGGCTTGCACAATGCCAGTGTTCCTGTAAACACGCCCCCATTAGCCTTTTAGTTAAAAGCACATTCATGCTCAGAGCCGGTAATGTGTCCGTGAATCAGGCCTAGAGTAAAGGAGACGTGTGATGTGCCAAATGGTTGTGCACTGCATACCCAGGACACGGCGGCTTCACTTGTACTTGTACACAGGTAGGTTCCATGTACACGCAGGAGATTTACTCTTTAAATAGACTATGTAAAGAGTCAGTGAAACCTTTCGTGTCTCATATCGCTGAGAAAACGCGCTCCTTGAGGTTAGTCAAAGAAGGACACTTTACCCAAGTCATTGTGTCTTATTTGCACTGGTTTAAACCCAGTTTATTCCTGGGTTTAACTCTTCGATTGCATTTACAATTGGCTCCTGATTTGAGCCCAGTTCAGTCATGAGGACCTGTTTCTGGTCTTGGTTCTGAACTGGTTCGTAGCTGGTTTAAACCTGGTTCTCAATACAAAAGGGACATAATAAGTTCAGTTCTACGGTTCTCCTTTATCCTGGCATTTACTCTTCAAACAAGTGGGATTTTGAAAAGTAAAAAATATATTAAAAAAGAAACATGTCCCTTTTCTCCTATTTTTGATTCCCTGCACGGTTCGGCTGCAGCTTTCATCTTCCTCGCTCTTAACTAAATGCTGGTGTGTTTGCGTGGAATCAAAGCAAATGATTAGTGAGAAAACTATTCGGAGAAGTAAAAAGTAAAAGAAGATGACATATAAAAAGAAACATGCTCGAAATTGTTGAATAAAAGTTAAATTTACAATCTCCACAAAGTTGTCGACACCACAGGAGCTGGAGCCTCAAGCTGCGACTGGAATAATCCTGTCTTTGTTCACAAAAACTCAATTGTTGACTTAAAAAAGCGACTTGTTCAGCGCGTGTAGAGAGCCCACGGCACTCACTTTGTTTGTACTGTCTTTTGTATTCTGCCACTCATCTCAGTTTAACACCAGCACTCATTTAAAGACTTAATTTCAGTTTCAGAACCGGTTTTAACTTCGGGGTTTGTCCTGGATTATCTTTTGTTTATTTTTCTTACCTGTTTATGTGGTAAAAAATGGTGTGTCTAGGTTTAGTCTTGGTTCTTTTGTGTTCTGGCACTAAATTCAACCCCAGAAGTCGCGTAATCCCTCATTCGCCGTGGAGTGGTCCGAGGTAGAAGGTCGTTATCATTATCGACCCGCAACCTTAGAATTGAATTGACCGGTAAATCTCGTTTAGCTCTGGAATGGACCTGGTTCAGTCATGGATTTTAATTTCATTTTTGTGTCAATTCTGGATTAACGCTCATTTGGCCTCTGTACTGACCGAAGTATCGATTCTCATGCAAGAATTTCGATACTTGAATTTAAATTTTTCTTTTCAAAGTAGAATTTTTTAGGGAATTATATCGTTTGCATTTGCACAAATATTTCATTTTAGAAACAGCTGGGCAAGATAATGCTAATGCGTCTAAATGCCAAGGTCAAATTCTGTATAGTGGAGAGGTTTCAATGCGTTTTCAATAGAAATTCCATAGTATCGGTATTGGATCGATATCGGCAATACCAGTGATATTGGCGCAAAGCAAAAAAATTGATAAAAATAATTCATCAACATCACAAACAAAGCACAATCGATTCAGTCAACTTTTTGTCATTTTCATATATTATATTTAACATTTTGGGGGGCTGAACGACGTCATCGAATGTTTGACACAGTGTTGGGCCGTTTTGCAGCATTTTGAAGCTTCCTGTGGGGCTGGTTGACCCTAATTTGACCTATAAGTAAATCATTATTATCTCAAAGACTAAAGCAGCACAGACAAAACTTTTTGCAGCACAAACCACCACAAACGAATCACAAACGATTGACACAGTTTTTGTGTGACTGTGCGTTTGTTGGGTGAGTTCTGGCCGTGCTGTGAGGCGGTGGGCTGCAGTCAGGCAACAACGCTCTGTTTCCGCTGATGGGTCTAAACTCACAGGGAAACTGTCAAAAATATGCTGATTGAAGCTCGCAATTCAAATGTCGACCTCCGTGTAATGGACTGGTCGTTCAGGGCATTTATCCAGTCACAATAAACATAGAGAGGCTTGTGGATCGACCCCCTCTGCCTCGGAGATTGATTGGTAGATCGTGATCAAAGGGGCTACTGTCTATCCATCTCGGTTCAGTCCAGGTTCAGTCCAGGTTCAGTCCAGGTTCAGACCTGGCTCAGTCCTGGCTCAGTCCTGTCTGGCTCAGTCCTGGTTTGGTCCTGGCCCAGTCCTGGTTCAGTCCTGGTTTAGTCCTGGTCCAGTCCTGATTCAGTCCGTGGGTGTAGGAGCTCTCCTTCACTGTGGTTCTCCTCCAGGTTTATACTTTTCCCCTCTGTGTTTTGTGTAGTTTTTCCTGCAGATGGAGGGTCTAAGGACAGGGCGTGTCATCCTGGTCCAAATGAGTCCAGTTTTAGTGCTGGTTCCATTTGGGTCCGGCTTAGTCCACTTTAGTATGGGTTACATTTGAACTGATCCTGGTTTGAACTTCAAGTCTTGGTTCTGACTCTAGTTAATCTTGCATTCATCCTTAGACCTAATTTAAACTATATTCAGGTAAAAGGTTTCATGTATCATCTAGTTTTGACTGGTTTATTCCTGGTTTATTCCAAGAAACAACCATGTACGAACATGTTTTTCCAAATGTTTTTTTTTTTTTTTTATGCTTTTAATATACATTTTTTGTACAGGCTTTTAATAAATGCCCCCAAAAATAGTCCCATTCTCCCTCCATAGTCTGAATTTTGGCCCAAACCACACGCTTTTACTGACTGAGGATTGGCTGTGAATGTATACATGGACATTTATGATATTCACAATATTTACATCCGTATTGGGGGGAAAAAAACGATACAGGAATTCAATTTGCAAAACAGATAAATGATGCAATGCACAATGATTTCATCCCTTTTCGAGCAAATCCCGTCATCTATAGTGTTATTTATACGTGTAGAACATGGTTTAAAAACAATAAAAAATGTTGTCACTTTTTTGTCCTGGTTTGCTATAGTCGCACAGTGGGTAAATCTGGATTCCCTCCCTTTCACAAGCAGTCACATTTTGAGACTTATGTCCAAAGTTGGACAGGCATGAAAGCCCGTTTACCACACAGCTATGCCACAAGTAGGCTAATGTATTTAATACAGTTATTTAGATCTCAAGGTTACAAAATATCTGCTTTACTATGACCGTTATGTTCCATTTTCTTCCGTTTAAGCATCACTATCAGCCTTTTGCACTCCACTCGCTCGTAGCTCAGTTTAAACTCCGGGTCAAGTCCATTTTCCCCACTTCATTTTTATAAATCTCAATCTGTTGACCCAAAAATGACCCCCAACAACCTTTTTTACAGCAAGCTACAGCCCCGTTCGTCGCACTTCTGCTCCCGATAAGGCGCGATTACACGGCTAAGTGCTGCTAGCGTTAGCGTGAAGGATACACCCCCCGACACCATCCCAACCATCCCGCTACCACCGCTGGGGCTTTAGCCTGAATGTCAATGGGGCAATCATGTGTGCCGCCAGGAATTGGGAGTGTAAGGTCAAAGATTTAGCCGTGCGTATGTGTGTGGCGCTCCATGCTAGCGCTAGCCCCCCCTTGATGCTAATCCAGGCCCCGGAGCAGGTTCAGGGGGGATTAGTGCAAGCGAGACCCAGGATTAGAGCTCTCTGCTGGGTCGGAATGAGGAATGGAAGGCAGGTGCTTGTGGAGCACTTGGTGAAATAATAATATCATGGTGGTGAAGTGTTGTGGAGGCAGCTGGAGGGATTTTTTTTCTTTTCTTTTCTTTTTTTCCTCTTCTTTTTTGTGTGAATCAAGGCCAGTGCTGACTATAGCAGAATGAAAGAAAGAGAAAAAGGAAAAGCCAGTGGAGATTGGTGCTAGACGCTAACCCAGAAGGCAACAAAAAAAGTTATGATGGGTTTAAGAAAGCCAGATTGAACACAGAAAAAAATAAGGGCGCAGGAGACCAAAGTATGGTACGGGGGCCAAATGTGGCCCTCAGACCAATTTGTGTTGGCCGTCAGGCTTCATTTTAAATTGGCCCATGTAACCAAACAGAGACTGTAAAATTGGGGGGGGGAAATCTGCTGTCATAATTCAAATAACATGTTTTGATGTTTGACAGATTTCAAATTAAATGTCCTGTTCCAAGTAACACTAGTCAGACAATATTTTCACAAAGCACTGGAATGTGCTAAAAAGTCTTGGTTGAAGTACTCCACAAAGCGTGAATGGAATGAATTGATATTCAAATTTTGCATTATCTCCAAAACACTAATTTATGCATTTTTGGATACAGCTCTCCATTAAGACATTTGCTCAAGAACCTGTGGATTTTCACTTCAATACCTGCTACCCAAAAGCATACTACAGTTGTGATGCGAGACATCATAAAAAGTTTAGCCAATAGTATTATGAATTAATTGCATTAAACAAAACGTGATTATTTCTTGTACTCTAATGAGCTATATTAAATATATATATATATATATAGTACACTATAAAGATCATTAGTGTATGTCTCATATTGAATAAAAAATTGTATTCTTACTTTGAATTCTGCAAGCTTGTTCATTTCCAACACTTCCTCGGCTGCATGTGTGACCCCATTCCAGCCCGTACTGCTCCGTCATGCTGATTACCCCCATCGTTTAAACGCTCCAAGTGGGACGCAGCACCATAGTCCCATTCCGCAGGGATCCTCCGCACTTGTACTGCTGTGCCTTGCTCAAGGGCACCTCCACCGACCGCCTCGACCCGTACGACGAGTTTGGGATCACCTTTTAGGAGCGCAGGTACAGCGGTTTCTGCCCCTCATCCGTCTTTGGGATGAAAAGAGTGGGGCCATACGTCGAAAGGCAGGTGCGCCACGCCATGCATCACCCACCCCAGGGACGGAGGAGCCAGCTGGTCCGACCCAAAATAAAATAAACAGGAGAATATTCCCTCTAACAAGGACGCGCACGGAGAGGAGGCGGAGGAGGAGATATCTGCAGAATCAGGAGCTAAATTAAAAATAGCCACACCATCGGAGCAGCTCATTAGCCCGTTTCAGCGCGAGACAAACCTCAGCAAATATACAACACACTTTCAGATGTTCACAACAATGTGGAATATGCAGGAATATTTATATGCCTTTGAGGAGATTCTCACTCTTCAACAATAGTTAGAATGTCGCCTGTTTTTCCTTTTCTGGTCAGTGTAATGGGTGCTGTGAGTTACTACATCGCCCTGGAACTGCAGTCAGCATTGTTTAAGCAATATACAGTGCTTGAATGTCTTTAATGTTCAGGTTCAGAACCCATTTCATTGTATAGAGCAGCACGTATAGGACGACACATATTCTTTCATAATATAAATGTGGTATGTGTAACCTGGGTGGACTAACGTGTTGCTGAATCCTCCCAATTACAACATATATTTTAATCTGCCTCATGTAAACAGGGTGTTGCGTCATTGCGAGCCAATTGTTTTGCATATTAGCCGGAAGTTAGTTGGGGTGTGGGAATTTGGGCCCAGACCACCCCAAGTAGTGTGTGTTTGGCTAAAACTTCAGAGTCGGCCAGGTTAGATGGCGAGCTAGGAACTGAGCCAAACTGTACCTAAAGATGAGGACACATTATATGACTTTTAGACAGATTATTTGATTAATTTTCAGTGGCATTTCGTCACTCTCAGTCATCACTAGTAGAGTCAGTCACAGTTGCTTCAGTCCATAGTGTGGACCAGGTACGACTGGACTCTTGTTTTATTTGTATTTATTTATATTATTTATTTATTTATTCAAGGATAGCCAATTGAGGGGATCAATCTCTTTTTTGAGGGGGTCCTCGATGCCTGTTACATACACAACATCCCAACACATCCCGCATCATACAACAGACACGTGACAATAAACACATAAATCTAACAATTGTCCTGGCTCTACACCACTGTTCCCCGTATTCATTCTGATACTTACAAGCAATACATCCATGCCATCTTCTTCGGCTTTATCCGGGGCCGGGTCGCGGGGGGCAGCAGTCTAAGCAGGGACTTCCCAGACTTCCTTATCCCCAGACACTTCCTCAAACTCCTCCGGGAGGATCCCGAGGCGTTCCCAGGCCCAGCCGAGAGACATAGTCCCTCCAGCGTGTCCGCAGCCTGGGTCTTCCCCGGGGCCTCCTCCCAGTGGGACACGCCCGAAACACCTCCCTAGGGAGGCGTCCAGGAGGCATCCGGAACAGATGCCCGAGCCACCTCAGCTGGCTCCTGTTGACATGGAGGAGCAGCGCGCTCTACTCCGAGCTCCTCTCGTGTGACTGAGCTCCTCACCGTATCTCTAAGGGAGCGCCCAACCACCCTGCGGAGGAAACTCATTTCGACCGCTTGTATCCGCGATCTTGTCCTTTTGGTCACTACCCAAAGCTCATGACCATAGGTGAGGGTAGGAACGTAGATTGACCGGTAAATCGAGAGCTTTTTCTTTCGACTCAGCTCCTTCTTTACCACAACAGTCCGATGCACCGACAAGTCATACATACACAGAAAATGGAGTAGTACATGGTAATAATAGTAGTTATGTTTTACATCAATAGCAGGTACGGACTGAAGATTTATACAACTGATGTTATTGAACGAAGATCAACAGGCGAGTTAATTCCTATCTGAAGGGGCTTTAAAACAAAAGGCATGGTTTGCTGTTTCTTTTTTAACCAAAGGATTTCTAAGAGCACGTGATGAGCAAAATGGTACCAAATACTGTTTCAGGTAATAGGGAAAGACATTGCGGATGCTTTTAAAGATTAGCCAATGGAGCTGTCTCCTTTCCTTCAGCTGTAGCCAGTTAAGAGAATTGTACATAAAACAGTGATGAGTGCTGTAATGACTTTTTAGTACAAATCTGCAGTGAATTTGTTAATATTGTTAAAGGTTTGAGAGCATACTCTGTGTCATTTTGATGAATTACATCCATATAATCAATTATTGGTGGAATGAGTTGCTGAACTATTCTTGATCGTTTAGGTAAAGCAGTTATCTGATATTACTGATCTATAGAGCTGACCAACACAGATATTGACTTTTTTGATGATATAGTGAGATAGTAAAGGACTTTTTATTATTTATAATATGACTGTGTTCAAATCTGAAAGCGTGGACAGGGAAAAGACGCAACTAGACTCGAGTCGCAGTCATTCAAACATGTTTGAATTATACGCCCGGTGCAGCGGCATGTTTACTGGACTTATGGAGTCCAGCAGCCAATGACAGGGAGCGGTGGAGACACCAGAAACAGCTGCGTCAGGGCTATAATCTTCTATTTTTGTCTTCACAGAAAGAACAACACACAAACAATTATCAAAGCGAGACATGCTTAATGCCTAAACATCAGATCAATAATACAGAAAGGGCACACACACTCCTTTTACACTTAAAACGTCGTTGATGGCTCAATCCATACAAGCATGTCTACTCCAGGTCAGTGGGCGCTTGTGGAGCATCCAGCCTCACTACTGCCTGGTGGGCTGTGCATTAAAAACTCCCTCATCATGCTCCCAAGCCCATCCCATGCGAAGAATCTGGTTATCCTGAGAGACAGATGATAACGTAACTATTCAGCATCTCAGTACCATGCTCTCCATGTCCCCTCTGATCCTGTCACACAGTGTGTCAACCAGCCATTCAGCCTCCGACGGAGCATCTGAGCCTCTCAAGCTGGACTTCGGCGAATCACCAACTCATCTGGAAAGGAAATGAGAAGCTAAATATTTATTTTCACTTATGTGAAGTGGACACATATAATTATTATCCAATAGCTCTTATAGTAAAAGGGACCACAATTCAATTTCATTTCAAAATTTAAAAGAAAAAGAAACGTAAAATGAACATTTTCAAAGGTAGTCATTAAAATCAAGAAGTTTTGACTCCTAGTTGTTATTATCCAGATAACTTAAAAACCTTTTCTACAACATACTACTCCTGGACTAATGAGGGTTACACTGACTCATTTCAACTCAAAAACATGTTGTTCTTAAAACACGGTAGCCCGGGTGTTTCATTTCTGAATAGCTATATTTTACCTTTATGAAAATGCATCAATGATATTTAAAAGTCTAGACTGAATTGACTAAAAAGACCCAGTTTTCATCTTGGATCAATTTGCCTCTTTGAGGTTTTAAAAGAACATTGATGAGTTCATTTCCACTGACAAATTACACTCAACGCTGTCGTTCAAAAGTTTCAGATGGCCATGTTTCACTGTGAAAAACTCTCCTTCCACTAATGGATTTGAGGGCACTAAATGTTGACATATTCCTGTTTACTCCTACAGAGGATAAATTGAATAAATGTAAGTGTCTTGTCTCATTTCAGCTGATGGGTTATGGAGGTTATGGCAAGAACAGATAGTATTCTTTATAAAAAGCTTTTCTGTTTAGTATTTAAGCTTCAGAGGCTCGACAAATGTAGCTTTTATAAGTTGGGTCAAAGAAGGGTCAAAGAAAAATGTGTGATTGAATCGCTTATGTCAGAATTGGTCATCTTTCTATGTCTATAATTTTTATGTATTAATTAATAATGCCTAAGCAAGATTTAAATTAAATCGATACAATATTACTAATATATTTATATTAGAAATGATCAAACACAATTTGATTGGCCCTGATCCCCCAGACCAATTCTTGACTAGGAGCATTTATTAATTCCACCTTTTTCATTTTATTTTATAAAGAATAAACATAGAACATTACAGAACATAACACGGCCAGAGAGTGAAAATCTATGTCTAAAAACACAGGCAGACATCAACAATAGATCAATGAATAGAAACAAAATCACGGCACATTTAAAGTACAACAAAAGTCCCACTTCGTCCAAAGTCTGTTAAATTTGTCCAGTTCCAAATGAAGTCTGAATGTCATTTTTTCCATGTCTGTTATTATGTCATTATTATTATTATGTTCAGTCCTTAATCGTTGGTGAAGTTTGTGGCAGTTTGTGATGGTCATTTTTCTTGCAGGCAAAAGTATGTTCCAAAGATATCCATTTATTGTGTCCATCGCAGGAGTTTTGAGAGGGATGGAAATGTCAAAAACAGTCTGCAGTGCATTGTTAATTTCAGTCTAATGTTTCTGAGCAACAGGACAGTCCAAAAACAAGTGATAGTGGTTTGCATAGTGGTGCCACAGTTTCTCCAAAATATCCTTGCGAATAATTGGCACTTTGACATGGTGTTATAAAAAAACCTGATACATTTTTCCAACAAAATGTCCTCCAGATATGATTTTGTGGTCCTCTACTAGGATGTACACACATTTTCCCACTGTTCATCCGCCAAAACAAGGTTACTTTCTCTTTCCCATTAGTTTTTAATATATTTAGTAAAGTAGTTGTCCAGATTAGCAATGCATTGGTATAATTTAGATATTATTCCCCTTTAAAGTTCTGATTTGGAAGCCTTGATAAAAGTTTTGGTCAGAGAGTTATAATGATCATTACTTTGTTTATTTTTTTAATTATAATAACTTAATAACTAGAATTTGTTGTACATTCAGTTTGTCTATAGTCCATAAAGTCCATAAGTCCATAAATTGTTTCCGATTGTCTCATATGTTGGTTCCGAGTACAAATGGGGGGGGGGGGGGGGGGGGGGGTCAGTGGGTCTAGCAAGTGACAAAATTTTGATTCTTGATGTTGGGTTGTCAGAAAGAAAGTATAGATAAATCCACCATGGAGTTTCTCTCCATTAAGTCCATTTTTAAGCTTTAACATTATATTCCAGGGACATCTGAAGCACAAGTCAGCTCTCCTCGTCTCTCCCCTAGATTTCACATCCAGGCTGAACATTTAGAATTTCTGATACGTTAAAAAAGAATCTCCGCTAAGTTTCTGTTTTCTGTTCACATTTTGCAACTGTTCTGCGCGTGTTCCTTGTCATCTCTTCTTCTGTTTTGGTGTCATTCTATGGCAGTGTCACAGCACCACACTCAGGCCTGGTAAATGTATTACTGGGGTTTGAGGCATTTGTGTGGATGCACACATTAACTGAACCAGTGCCATGTCATTTTGGAAAATATAACCGTTTTGCGGGTCACCCTAACGGGAACAAGTGGTAGAAAATGGATGGATGGATGGATGGATAACCGTTTTGTCTCTGTGTGGATGTAGCCTTAGGTAGTAAGGATATGACGGCTTCCTTCCAACTCTCAGGGATCTGAGATTTTTTAAGGGCCCAGTTAAAAGTTGATAAAAGTTGAAGCTCTAAAGTGTCTTTTAGAGCTTCTTATACCACTCTGAGGTGAACCCGTCACTCCCTGGAGAAGTCTTGATTGCACTACAAATTTCAGTAGTTGTTATTTCAGCGGCTAATTTTTTGTTTTTCTCTTCGGTCATGGCAGGTAAATAGCGAGTATCCAGAATGTGTTTTATTTCTTCTTCTTTGTTTCCTGATATTTTAGTAAAATGTTGTTTTTTTGTAGAAGGATTTATATGGGATTGTATTTTGCCTTGTTTGGTTATTATTCTGCCTATCTCATTTATTTAAAAAAAAATCTCTGCCATTGTTTTTTAAGCTTCCAAACTAATCGTTTTGAGATATTTTGAACCTTTTTCATAATAGCTTTGTTTGGTGAAGAGCATTTTTTTGGTGAAGAGCTATTTCTCGTGAGGCCAAGTCATAGTCACAAGTTATTTTCCTGTAGCATTTGAGGATCCTTGTCTTCGTCATGTTTAGCTTCTGACAGCTTTAGTTTGTTTTGTAAATCGTTCAGTTTTTTTCTGCCTTTGTTTCTTTTTGGTTGAGGCAACAATACTGCCTTTCAATACTGCCTTAGTTGCAGGCCAATGGAGACATTTCACCGTTGTCGTTTCCCTCTACATAAGTCTCAGTGTCATTTGACACTGTTTTTATAAATTGAGGGTCATTGAGTAGACTAGCATTAAATCTCCAAAGTGTGTTTTTTTTGTTTCTGTTCCAGATTTACAGTGATGTAATAGGGTCATGGTCACAGAGATCTATTTTACCCATTTCTATTTAATCTTTGTTGAAAAAAACATTTATATTGGCGGACATTAGGATTCATCTCTCTCCAGAAATCAATTGGCCCTATACTATGTATTCATTTGCAAAATTTATTATTTACAGATTTACCACTACTTGTAAGTTTGAGATATCTAATTTTGGCTGAACATGCAAGTTCCAGTCACTGCCACAGACAAGGGTTTCCTCAGAGTGGTTTGCAATCAGATCCATAACTTAAGTATAGAAAGTGAGGTTGCTTCCTGGTGGAGCATATACATTTATCAAAGTAAACACACTTCCATAAGTAGTTCCTTTGACCAGTACATATCTGCAATATTTATTGTTGTGTTCAAAAGTCTATTCAATGTTCTCGACACCATTGCCCCTATGAAGGCTAAAATTGTTAAAAAATAAGCAGAAGGCACCATGGAGTTTGCATTATTCTTTAATGACAAAGTTCAGGGCATTAAACACGCTATAAATTCTACAGTGCAAAAAATAACCCTCAAACCACCTACACACTTAGAGCTGACTCACTAAACTGTCCAGGAGCTCATCACCAATCTGAGTTCATCTACATGCTTGATGTGTTAACCACCAGATTTCTAAAGTCTGTGCTGAACAGTTTGTTAGCACCACTCACTCAAATAGTTAACATGTCGCTTCAATCTGGAACATTCCCAATGTCTTTGAAAACTGCGGTCATAAAGCCTCTCCTAAAGAAGAGCAGTCTTGATGCCGCGAAGTACTTAGTAATTACCGGCCCATTCTAATCTGCCATTTTTGGGGCAAAGTCCTTGAAAAAGGTTGTTTTACCAACAGCTCCCTGATTTCCTCTTAATAAACAACTCATTTGATGTTTTCCAGTCAGGTTTTAGAGCTCATCACAGCACTGAGACTGCTCTTGTCAAGGTGACAAATGACATCCACCTGAACACTGACGTGGGCAAAGCACAGTCTTAATTCTGTTAGATCTGAGTGCTGCTTTTGACACTGTCGATCATGGGACCCTCTTACAGAGACTAGAGGACTTGGTGGGCATCACTGGCACTGCCTAAACTGGTTAAAGTCCTATCTGGGAAGACAGGAAGTTTCTTTGTCGAAATTGGTAACTGTGTCTCAGACCAGATGCCCCTGAACTGTGGGGTGCCCCAAGGGTCAATCCTGGACCCCTTCTATTTCAACTTGTATATGCTGCCGTTAGGTCAGTTGATACGCAGCGAAAATGTGTCCTATCACAATTATGACGACACTCCAGAACTATGTTTCACTGACGGCAGGTGAATATGGACCAGTGGATTCACTCTGTCACTGCATCCAACAGATCAGTGTGTGGATGCAAAACAACTTTCTCCAGCTGAACTCAGACAAGACTGAAATCATCGTCTTTGGCCCACAGAAACAAAGAGAAAGTGTTAGCAGTCACCTCCAGAGTCTCGCTCTAAAACCTACAAATCAAGTTAGAAAATCTGGGGTAATAATGGACCCAGATTTGAATTTTAACAGCCACGTCAGATCAATCACATCAGCAGCTTTTTACCATCTAAAAAACATTGCCAAAATCAAAAGTATTAGTGTTCTAAACCAGACCTGGAGAGAGACTTATCCATGCGTTTGTCTCTAGTAGATTAGACTACTGTAACGATCACATTAGTCCTGTGCTCAGGTCTCTGCACTGGCTCCCTGTTGGCTCAGAGAATAGACTTCCAAAGCAGCTCTGCTTGTATAACAAGTCTCTCCATGGCCTAGCACCAAAGTACATCTTGGACATGTTAGTGCCAATATGAACCATCTCGGACTCTGAGGACCTCAGGGACCGGCCTCCTGCTGGTGCCCAGAGTCAGGACTAAACATGGGGAATCTGCGTTTCAGTTTTATCCAGCTAAAATCTGGAACAGTCTTCCTGAGGATGTGAAACAGGCCTCTACTCTGGCAATGTTCAAATCTAAACTACAAACTGTTTTGTTTGGCTGTGCATATGACTGAAATGCTTTTCTTTGCACTCTTCTCTTTTATGTCTTGAACTATTTGACGTATAGTCTGAAAATGGCACTTTTAAATTAAGATTTAGTGATTTCTGCCATGTCTTTGTGATTTTAATGCATTTTTTTCCTGTTGTGTGAAGCACTATGAATTGCCTTTTGTACGAATTGTGCTCTACAAATAAACTTCAAAGGCTTCTCTGCTCGAGATCAATATGGCCACTCTCCTCTTACTGTATGTTTGCCCGTGTATTTGAAAAGTCTGTTATAACCAAATGTTGTTAATTTCTATGTTCTAAGTTGTTTAAATGGGTTTCTTGTAGGTATACAGTATCTATTTTTTCTTTTCTCATCGTTGTTACTAGCTTTGACTTAATTGACCTCAATATGCAATGAACATTTAAGGATGCTATTCGTAAGTTTTCATGGACACAAGTAATTGGAACTTCTGACTTGGTGGTCAGTGACTTGGGAGTTGAGTACTTGAGACTTTGAACCCAAAGATTTGAGACTTGACTAAGACTTGAGACCAAAGCCATCAGACTTGACCTGGGACCCAAAGACATGAGCCCTAACTTGGGACCCAAAGACTTGAGACTTGACTTCATACTTGATATGGCACCCGAATATTTGAGACTTAAGACCTATACATGACTTTGGACCTCAAGACTTGAGACTTGACTTGGAACCCAAAGATTTGAGACATTACTGATTTGAGACTTGACTTATTGATCTTTATTTAATCAAGAAAGTCCCACTGTGAAAGCGCTAACTGTTGCGCCACCTGGTCACTCAGTGTTGACTTGGAACCCCAAGATTTGAGACTTGACATGGAACCCAAAGATTTGAGACTTGACTTGGGCCCTAAAGACTTGAGACATGACTTAGGACCAAAGAACTGAGACTTGACATTGGACCCAAAGACTTGAGATTTGACTTGGGACCGGAAGACTTGAGACTTGAGACCCAAAGACTTGAGATTTGATATGGACTTGCAGCTAAAGTCTTGTCTCTGATACAAATTTACTATGAATGTTACAGTGACTCAAGAAGCATAGCTGTTATCTTCAAACCAGAAGTTTGGCAGTTCAATTCCATCTCCAAACAGCACATACTTGTTGTGTTCTTTGGCAAGACACATTATGTCACTATTTTTTATCTAAATACTATCTTATGTTAAATGGGCGTATACATAGATTTGCTTTGGATTAGCAGAAAATAATTAAATGGAAAGGGATGACTATTTTATTTATGTAGGATCAACATTCACTTTGAAATTAAATACACAGACAACTGTGTAAAACATTTTGTTTAAATTTTAGTTAATTGGCAGCTTTTTCATTTTATAATTCTTTGGATCAAATGTGTCATCTTGCTTTACTATTTCTGAAGTTTTATGATATGCTTGAATCCTTTGGGGGTCATTCTGCCTTCTCTCTGTCATCTCCCGCCCACGCTTACATTTGATTGACACAAACGCCTTTGACAATTGTCGCTAGCATCACAGTCTGGCTCATCCAACGCTTTAGTTGTCACAAGAACAAAAAACCTGTTGCTTTTCTCTGTGCAAAAGCCCCGGCTCGACAATGGCAGGTGATTGTACAGCCGCACCACTTAGGAGCTGGTTAAATGAGGCTCCCCGGCGTGCGCTAATGAGGACGCTAACCAGACAAGTCGCCCAGTGTCAGCTAATGACAAACGGATCCGGCAGGAACTGAGATGCGTGATTGGCAGGTCACAGCAGGTGGGCGTGGTCACGAGGACAAAGCTAATTGCAAAGTTATAGAATAGCAGGGAAGGGTTGGTATTACATACAATTGTTCGAGTCAATGTTTTGTTCCCTAGCATCTTTAGGCAGTTTTCATTTTGACAAGAAATTTTTTTCAAAACATCCCCATTCCCGGGACAGTCCATATTTGAGCTTTAGTCAAATGATTCTTTGGCCAAAATAGATAAAAATTCCACTGATTTTACCCCATGTCGTCTCAGTTTTTGATTTCTAAAATGTCAAGCTAATTCAGTCGACTAAATCCACAATTCTATTTGCATTTAACATTGCACTGTCCTCTTTATAATACATAAAATCGAGGCATGTGTGCTGGTGTGATATATTATATATTATATTATATCTATCTATTTATCTAGTCAACCCAAAAATATATTTTTCTATTTCAACTCTGACTAATTGTATTGTCATTGCGTAATGGGACATGTATGGATGTGTTCCTTGGCCTTTGAGTTTGTCTGTGTTCTGGTAAGGAAAATGTGAAAAATACTTTTGGGAGAATTTTTTTAAATTTTATTTTATTTTATTTGACAAAATGAATACTGCTGAAGTCCAAGTGGTAAGATTATTAGTTTTGCTCTTTCACAGAGGTGGATGGAATGGCCAAAGATTATATTTAAAGATACACTATGTAATTTCTTGCTTGTCCCTATGGAGATGTATGGCTTTCGGACAAGACTGGGCCTTTCTCTGTGGAGTTTTTCCCTGTGTCTGGGTGGGTTTCCTCCAGGTTACCCCAATTTTTCCCATCAAACCCAAACAGTGACCAGTGCTACTGAGGAGATTCTCCAGTGGCATTGAAGGATGGGTCAAATGCAGAGGAACATTTCCCCATGGGGACAATAAAGTGTATCCTAATCTTAACCTTGACCTTTTCATCCAAATTGTGTTCCAAATCCTAGCTCCGGCCTTGGTCCTGCTTTGGGTGCACACAGCAGGGGGGCGTGGCTAATTGCAGAGTTAAAGAATAGCAGGGAGGAGGTTGTAATGTTAATGGGCACGCTGGTGCACTTTTGCTAGCGGATCGAACAGGATGCTATTGATTGCAGTGTTGTTTATTTGCTGGGATGCGGCGCCCGGACAAAGGTTACGGCGCGTTCGATGGGAGGTTGATGGGTTGTGGCCTTTAGGATTGGAGCGAGCAAGAGGTGAACGCAGCGGGAGACAGAGAGCTGATGATCAAACCGGATAGAAAACTATAGACAATCAACTTTATGCACATCTCTACTCAGGATCAATCGATTTTAGTCAATGCATATCAAAAACCCAACATTTGTAGCTTGACAAAGGATAGTAAATTGAAAGATTTACTAGCATGAGATTCAGACTAATTCTCTCTGCATACTCATACGGAAGATCTCTCAGTCTGGTCACCACCTCATCCTCTGCGACAGGTTTGTTTAGTTCAGTGACACATGGCAAACGAAGAAACTTTGTTATCTATCATTAAAAACAAAATAACACTTCTATAACCTCAGATAAACATTGATTAGGGGCTTAACCCATTGATTCTTCAGAAATATGCAACGTTTTTCAATCTTATTTTTGTGCTCATAAGTAGCCATATTGTGTCCCTGATTGGCTAATCCACCTAAACAATCAGGTCCATCTAAACTCGGGGAGATTAAGTCCGTCTCCAGGCAACACATGTTCGCAAAGTATTGGAGAAGCCTCTAAAATAGGTTGGCCAGGCAACATAGTCAGGACAAACCGGACAAGAATATGTAAATGTCCTGGTGAGGAGTCGGTTTTGATCAAGTATGTGATATGTGATTTCGGGGGTCCTGGCCCCTAAAGTTCAACTCTCAGCTCCGCCCGTGCAGCAGCAGCACCCGTCTATGAGCCTCCAGTCTGAAAACAATACAGGCTAAAAAATTCTCACTAGAAATGTCTGGACGTTTATATGTTGCTTTTATATGCCTTTATATATGCACTGCTTCTTGGCAGTGCACTTCGAATTTAATTTGATGTTCATATTAATAATTTATCCATAAATATGAGGTTGTTTTTGTATAAAAACTTATTAGATGTTTTAGGGGGGTTGAAAGAGAGAAAAAGGAGGTGTTGAAAGAGAGAAAATGACAGCCTGTGGGGGCGAGACACAGACTTAATTTACATTTACTTTCAGAAGAATGACAAAGGCCTGTCTGTATCTCCTGTTTTGGTGAAAACAAAGCACCATAAATGCACAAGTTTGTCTTCTCCTTCCGTCTCTGTCAGTCCGCCTTGAGCGCAGGTTCGTCAGTTCTCCTAATGGACCGAACCATTATGAGAGAGGAAGCGATTGAAACATAGAAAGCCATTGAATTTGTCAGGCAAATGTAAATATAATGAGGTCCGTACTCATTTATACTAAAATATAGTCGGCCTATTTGTAGGAAAGTGTTCTGCTCTTTCTAAGCTTTTACAATCCTTCTCACCTTATCCTTGTGTGGAAGCAGAACTGCTGTAAAAATTAAAAGGTGTTGTACCTGATTTTCACAGTCTTAACAATGTGAAAAGCAGAACATCTTAAACTCCTTGCAGCAGTCCACATCTTTTGCACTTACCTAATGCCCATAATACTGCTATCACTTCTGCAACTGATACACTTACCACTGTACCACTTCTCCTGTGTATTTCTTTGCTAATTAGCATTGACACGGAGTAAGAGACACCAGTTACGACAATGACACAACACAGAGTTGACATGGCCTTCTTAAAGTGACAGCGTGACTGTTTAGATTGACACAAATAACAGGGCGGGCGCGCAAGGATTAATCGCTTGTCTGTACTCGAAATGATACGCTTTGACTCTGCAGAACCTGTGGCAAACAGTGACAGTAAGATTTATTTACGCCAGAGAAAAGACTCGCAAACACAATAGGGACTTTACTAATGAGAATATAATGGGATGTTAAGCACAAATTAAGGAATAGCCCAGGGTACGAAAAATATAAACATATGGCATACTGCGTTGTCAAAATGAGGTTGTTATGCCACATACCCAATATGTAAATAAGGGTTGGTTATTATTGTTATGCTTAGTGGTGGAACAAGTGTGGGAACTGATTTATGGTAGTAATTATGGGATATTATTTGTGGTTGTAAATGTTTAAATTATATTTGTATTGAAAAAACAAATGAATGCTAGCTGTGACGGCAAAACTTTCATCGCTGAAAGTTGTTGAACATGCTTATAAACTCATGGAGGTGAATAAGTATTATGCTCAGAATGGGTTAGGTAAGTGAGAAATACACTGTCTGTCCGAAACAAAAATCACCACCTGGATTAAACCCGACTCATGCAGTGAGCGGCTTCTCATTTCTGAAACGACCATGCGGAAAGACAAATCCCGTGGTCATGTAAGAGATATCAGTACGTTTGAGAAGGTTCAAATCATTGGAGAAGCAGAACCTAATCTACTACAGATGTGAACCCCAGTGAGAGCGTTTGGGACGAGCTGGAGAAGGCTTTGTGCAGCGCTCACTCTCTCCGTCAGCAATACAAGAGCTGTGTGAAATATAATGGACAGGAATTATTTTCTGACATTGTAGAAGCTTACTGAAATGCCGTTAAAGGTCCAACCAAATATTGTAGCGTAAGACCTTTTTTTCTGTGGGAATTATTATTTTTTGACAGGCAGTGTATATGATTTATCTGACGCCACATGAAAGCAGCATTGGGTCAGAGACTATTTTTAGGTTTAAACCAACACATTTTAGTCGTAGGAGCTAGCAACCCAAATAAGAGACTCACGTGAGGCTAATTCTGCTCTCTTCAGATTGGATAATAAGCTTGAAAACCAAAACACCAAATGACAACATCAAAAACTTGTACATCCTGTCTACAATTATTATCACTGTATAAATTATAATCTGGGGACACAGATCGGTCATGACACAACCTATATTAACATGTAATCTGACCAACAGACCAATCATATCTAAACCATGTCTGACATTTCTTTCTTTGTATTCTTACTATCTTGTTTATATTTAGTCTCTTTATCATTAGTTCAAGAACACCCGACACCAGGGCTACAACACCAAACCGGCCATCATTCCTGCGGCATTTTTCTTGGAGGACACGGCTCTTGTATCGGCTGACACTGAGAAAAAATGTTTCTTTAAAATGTGATTCCGTGTCGGTTCGTCTTTTCCCATTCACCAGCGAGGGCCATCCAACAAAGAAATGTGTCCGCCGAACTCACGGAATAAAAGACCGCCGCGCTCCTCCTGGCTTTTTGCGAATCGTTTTCTTTCACCTGTAAAATAAAATAAAAAAGAATTGTGTGTCTGCGCCCGGTCATTTATATCCGAGAGGCAGGAGATGGTGAATACGACTAGGAAGAGAGAAAAAATTGATCCCTTTTCAACTTGACAGACGAATAAAACGCAATAGCAAAGTTCAATGGTTCTTTCCACCTGCGATTTGTCTGGAGGTATTGTCGTAGTTGTATTGTTAGAGGTACTCAAGTGTATCTGGGTGACTGTGGGGTCTGTTGAAGTTAAAGTAGATGGAGTATAAATGCAGTAAATCATGACGTGTAGATGGATGGTGAGGTGTTAAGATCATGGGGTTAAGTTTGTTTTAAGTTTTGTGTTGGAATAACATGAAAACTGAACACGGACAAAGATAAACATGGTGCATCTCAGGGCAAAATCAGGATTAAATTGGGACTAAACCAGATGCCAATCACAGCTGATGACTGGCCTAAACCTGCCCACCAAAAGAATTCTGACTAAATTGGAACACAACTTGAAACTCAATCTGGGCAAAACCAGACCTAATCTATTCAGAATTAAACTGGGGTCAAACCAGGCCAAGCGTCTAAATAAAACTAATTCTAAAACCTAACGACCTGTCTCAGGGTCTAAAGTCTAAAGCAGAAAGACAGAGCTCAAATGATGGACCTTTTTCAGAAAGACATTAAATAGACTGCAACTGTTAGTTATATCCAAGAGACAGGACTGCATAAATCTGTAGTGTGCGGTGACTTTTATGGATGGGTAAGCAGACTTGGGGTGTGGATAACACAAAAGTGAAGAAAAAAAAATCTAATATGCAAGGAGGGGCTTTGAACGCAAGCCTGCCACGTGAAGGGCAAACGATTAACCTACTGAGCTAGCCATACATAAATGACCTCCCCATGTTGTTAAATCACTGCCTGTATTTCTAACTATCGTCTAACCATAAACAGAGCCTTAGCAACATACAAAGACTTGTCTCTAAAAGATAGTTTTTATGTCTGTTTATTGAAACTTGGCGCTGCTGTTGCTTCACTTTCTCCTCTGCACATGCTCAGTTAGGGCAGAACCTGCAAACATCCTTGCTTCCCACACAGGTTTATTCAGCGTGGTTTGAGCATAGATCCATGGGTTTGAGGCTGTGTGGTCCTCAGAGCGCATGTGCAGACCTCTAAAAGAAGCTGCAGTCTGCCTCTGTTCTTAAAAGCCCATGTTAGAGCGGAGCATGTACGGGCCCTGAACACGGTCACAGACTGAGCCGCTGTGGGAGAAGAACCAAGCTTCCTGCAGTACTGCTCAGCAGCCTGTAGAGGCCACTACAAGACACCGTGAGTTCAGCCAAGCTTCAGCAGCCGAAGTGATGGGAAATCAGTCTTATTTGGATAATTTCAGAACAATTTATAGATAGTTGTGACACACTGTAATTTTAGATTTTATTGGTCAATCACTGCTTGCCTTGATTGCCCTAACCGCACGCCTCTGGCGTAAATACAACTTGGGAAATAGTTGACAAGATGAATAAAAAGCGATTTGTCTGTAAGTACTATAGTAAAGTAGTTGGAATAATGCTACAGTTACCTGTGTGTCCAGGTGAGTGTGGGGTCAGTAACAGTAGAACTGGGTGGATTACAAATGAAGTACATAATAAAGGGCAGATGTTAGGAGCAGTGGTGGAAGAAGTACTCAGGTAAACGTATAAGTAACATACAAAATCAACTTGTTTAAAAATCTACTTAAAGTGAGATTTTCAGAAATGTTAAAGCAGTAAGTGTGTAAAATTGAAAAGGAACAGATTTTTGGTCCACAATAGCAATTCATATAAAATTTACAAGGTTTTCTAGTGAATTTTTTGTAAGATTTTGTTTGCTGAAAGCCAGCACTTGAAACCTTTTTGCAAGATGTCACCATCAATGTGCTAAAAAAGAAAATAACCCCTCAAATGTACAAAAAGTTCTTTCTACTTACAAGTCATACTTTAGTCAAAATATACTTTAAATGTTAGGTATCTGCACTTTACATAAATAATAATACTTTTGTACTTCATTACTTTCTTCACTGGTTAGGTTAGTGGAAGTGGAATTATATATATATAGATATATATATATATATATATATTTTTTTTTTCTTTAGTATGTTAATGGAAAGATCAAGCTAAAAACAAACCTCAACCAGGAATAAATCTTTATTTATTTTTTTTATAACAGACGCAAAAGTAGGAGGAGTTCCAAAGATACAGGGACAGAACCAGGAACACAATCGAACAAAAAAAAACAGACCTAAACAAAGAACATTATACCACAAACTCTCCCTTCCTTTGCATTACTCTTTCAATATTTTCTTCCTGTATATTTGTTGCCTCTCATCTTCTATTGCCTCTCACCTGGACTTTCTGATGAATCAGCTGGAGCTAAAGCGGGGTAGACCTGCAGCTGTGCACCCAGGATCGGGGTCTGGAGAGGCTTAGACAGGGACTACATTTGTTCCGTTTGGCGTAGGCTCGTTCATCATTGCAACATATACGCTCGGAACGCAGGTGAGAGAAGTAAAATAAGCCTAAAGATGCTGCGCTCCATCCATTATACCCTATGTGTTGCATACAGAGCTGGAAACTTGTTGACCAAACATACTGTATTGTAGTTACAATCACTCTACTTCTTAGAGTGAAGGCGGCATGGGGGTATGCATGTTAGAGAGGTTGTGCATCAGGTTCAGGTCGCTTTATTTATACCCATGGGTAGAATTGGTTTGCAGTTGGATTTGGCTTCCATACAGCGCACACACCAATGAAATAAAAACAGAGATGTGCAGAGAAAGTAACCCAGTGCCGATCAAAAAGAAAAAGCGTATATAAAACCATAGAAAGACCTCAGAACTAAACATTTACAGTCAGCATAAAAAGATGTATACATTGCTATAGTAATAATAACAATAATAATAATAATAAATTAATAATGACAGTCAATTTGATTTATATTGTGCTATCACTCAGATGCTTCATATTGCATTATTCATTCACTGCAGGGTTCGGACAACCACCAGCATCCATGCACACAACAGAGTCATAATAGGCCATGTGGTAGAAGTGCCTTGCCTAAAGACACAAGAAAGGTTTACATTAGAGCTGCGGTTTCACTGTGGCTCCTGGTGTTCCAGCGGTCTCCCATC
The DNA here is from genome assembly GCA_015082035.1 of Chaenogobius annularis. NCBI lineage: Eukaryota > Metazoa > Chordata > Actinopteri > Gobiiformes > Gobiidae > Chaenogobius > Chaenogobius annularis. The sequence continues at coordinate 204,062 of BJKM01000257.1, forward strand.
CCAAGTACTAAGGCCCTGATATGCTTAACTTTGGTGATCTACCAAGATCGAGCGTTTCAGTTTTGACCGTTGTCTCCTAGAGCGTATGGAACTCAACAGCGACCACCCACAACTTGGTACCGAGTACGTTTTCCATACATTTTTCTCATAGGGTTTCCAAAAGAAATTACTCATCTTACGCAGGACCAATAAGATATGTATGGTAAGTAATGAGTTAAAGTTATTTAAACATCTAGCAACATTTTAACTCTGACATGTGTTTTGAGGAATGAGAACAACCGCGTTATGGACAATAGTTACCAGCTTCGGTCGTGCCTTGTAACTCTTCATATTGGAACATTTCTAAATTCCTATGACAAAAATGAATGAGAACCGCACGTCTGGAACCACGACAAACTTTGGAGGGTTATGGGACTGGTGAGCCATCGCACGGCTTTTGCTGATTTCTCTCTCACTTAAGCCGTTCAGTGCACAATGACACAATGAGCGCACACAGAACAGAAAGCTCTTTAAGATCATAAAAACACAGTGAACCAATAGAGCCATAGATGCATAAAAAGCATTGAATATTGTCTCTTTATCTTTAACAAAGAAATCTAACTTTATAATGAAAGTGTGATTAGTTCTTAACATTCATGGAGTCATTTAAATCAGAACAACCACTGAAACAAAAGGGTTATGGAGCCAAGCCAAGTTACAAGTCAGATCTGCGGCAAGGTGATGCCACTCACAGTTAGAATGCATGTCGTTCAAGGCATTTGTGAGTAATAAAAGCAGCTGGAATTGAAAACATGTAAGGCTAGTTCATCTCATGCCATATCGTGGAACAGTCAAGGCAAACCAATTCGATTGCCATGTAGACGATACCAGAAAAGTTACAAGGTGCACCTTTAAAGTAGCCTGTGTACATACAATTGCACCGGCATTACAGCTTGAAAACCGCAATTGTATTATTTCTCCTCAAATGATATCAGTTTGTTCCTATATCTGCACCTCCCAGATCATGATAATAGACCGTTCAAACCATCCGACGATAAGTGTCCCTTTGAAATCCCAAGCTCTTTCTAAATGTCAGTGTTTGCGCTTGGGTCCCTCCCAGTATTCTCTCCCCTCTCCTCTCCTCTGGTTTCATTTTGTTTGTCTATCTTTAGAGTGCTTATTAACTCCACCAGGGCCCCCAAATCAAAAAGCCTCTCCTTCTCCTTCCTATGCAATCAGCGGGGCTTCCTGAACAACACAGAAGCTTTGATTTGGAAATTAAAGACCACTGGACACTTGGTATTTTGGCGTGGGCTATTCCTGGACAACAAAATTTAAGGATGTCTAAAAGGAGATCGGTGTTGCATAACCAGTGTGTGGGAAAGTCGTGCGGTTTATTTCAAAAGGACAATGATTGCGAGTTTCTAGGGTTGCCATTTACTGTATCAAACGTTCGGGCATATTTTTCTTTTGTCAGTGCTTCTAAAATTGGTTCAAGTATAATTTTAAATCCTGTTTCCTGTGTTGCTGCATTTCTAGTGGCTGGCATGACACATGGTTATGTGCAGTATTTATTGCACATTCCCTAAAGCCCTTGTGCAGTTTTGGTTGCACATCCATTGGCGTGGCATGTTCCTGAGACGCCTGCATTGTCTCTTATAAATGCTGTAGGTTTTACAGCAGTATTTATGCTTAATATTGGCAGTGAGTATTGATAGTTAAGCGGCTGTGGGTAGTTTTGATCTAGCCAGTTTTTTCTTCTAATAAGACCTCGGACAAAGGTGGAAGCCCTACAACAAAACATGTCAGATAAATTAGCTGTGATGCGTTGAATGCCCACCCTGGTCTAGTGCTATGGACCAATAAAAGTCCCACTTAGTCCAAAGTCTGTCAATTTTGTCCATTTCCAGATTAAGTGCGAATGTCATTTTTTCCATTTGTCTGATGTCTGTCACGATGTCAGTCCAGTCCTTGATCGTTGGTAAGGTTTGTGTCATCCATTTCTTTGTGATGGCCTTTTTGGCTACTTTCCAAAGTACGTTCCAAAGGTAAGCTCTGCAGATATTTTTGGGCCCATACATAGGGTATATATTTGGCTATTTCCCCTAAATCATACAATTTAAATGTGCTACAAACTCATCCACAGCCCTGTTTTACTCCAAACTGGATAAGAGAGCTGATGTTTCAGTTTATGGAGTGCCCTAAGTGCACTTGAGCTCAAGTGTTCAAATAAAGCTTTATGCATATGCTTTAGGAAGCTGATAGGCCTGAACAAAATATCCACCTCTGTTGGAGATTTTAAAGTGCAAACTGACCTTTTTCTCTAATCTGAAGGAGCAGTGCAAGTCAACATAAAGCTTTTGTCACTTTTTACTCTTATAGTGAGAAGAGAAACTCAAACTTTCACTTAAGGAAAAGACTGTCACACTTACAATGCTGACCTCAAGATTTATGATTATTTTTTCATTCAATTTAAGACTATTGCAATTCACTTTTAAATTGTTTACACAAATAATCACTGAAACGACTTCAATTGAAAAATGCTTTTCACGTTTGACAGGAGCTATCAGATGGACTTACATATTCTTAGCGTCCTTACACTTCCTATTAAGTCTTATTTTCTTATCATCACATATATTACTGAAGTAGAAGTAAAAGCAGTGGTGGGAAGTAACAAAGTAAAAAAGTAAAAGTACTGAACTTAAGTAACACTTTTAGGTATCCGTACTTTACCTAGTAGTTTAATAGTGGATACTTTTACTTTTACTTCACCACATTTTAGACCAAGTATCTGTACTTTTTACTTCACTACATGTTTACACTGGACTGAAAACTAGAGAGTACTTTTCAGTTAGTTTAAGGAGTAATTTTAAGCACTGGTTGTGAAACTCTGACTAAAGTGTTTGAATTCAAGCCGCAGCTCTTAACAAAAGATAATACACACTTCAAAGTCACACAAAAAATGGATTTGGAATTGAGCTTTGTTGACCAAATATCTATACATTTAACACATAAAACAGCCCTCAAAATCTGTGTGAAATACTTATGATGTTGGCAAAGTACTCTGAGAAGTACTGTTTGATTTAACAAGTAAGTACTACCCACCTGTACACGCCATATGCACATGGAATTATCCTATTTCAGTGTCACACCCATTTCTGTCACTTCTCATTGTTCTCTCCGGCACACGCTGACACTGACGCTGTTTTTCTGCTCCATTTGGCACGCGCCGACACCGGACCCCTGTTTACCAAGCGCGTGTGCCAGTCTCCTCCTCTCATCCAGGTCCTCTCCCCCCGTTATCTGCACAAAGTCTGGTTCCCATCCAAAGTCCCCAGTCCCCAAGGATCCTAGCCACCTTTTCTTCTCCTCTTCTCCTTCCTGTCGTTGGCTCCAAATAGACAGGGAAATCTTCGCACAGCGGTGATCTGGGCGCGCTTCAAAGTAGAGTCCACGAACCCAAAGTTGAAAAGGTTTCAGGAGTGTTTGAAGAATGGAAAGGTCTTTTTTTTCTTCTTCTTTTCCTGCAAAGCCAAAGTGTGTTTTTTGTAGATGGAAAAGGCAGAAAAGATGAAACAAAGGGAGGGTGTGACATAAGGGTGAGGACACTGACAGATCAGATTCAAACATTTAAGATGAGAAGAGTCCCATGTGAGTAAATTGGACCATGGTACTTTAACTGGAGATTTACAGTATAATTGGAAACAGAAGCAGTAATGCATGAGACAAAGACAATTAGAGGTTGAGGCTGACAAATAAATGTGTGGAGTCTCTTACCTTACTACCACAAAGTTCCAGTGACAAACCATTTGACAACCCCCAATTAATAATCCAATCTAGTGGATAGCGATGCCAAATATTTAAAAAATGTATGGGGCCATAAGGTTTGAGCTTTTAAAAATTCCTTCTGTAACTTCACAGAGATGTTAGTACTTTTCTAAGAATGTTTTACAGCATGTTCTCTCGCAACCTCCAACTTGGTCTAGTGGTGCTTTTCTTCATGGAGATATTCATTTAATGCCATCCATCTCCATAGAGAAATCATAGTGTGGGGTCCCATATTTGGAGGGAGTACTGTTGGAAGAATGTGACCCGTGCCAAAGTGCTTATTATTCACAGTGAGAGGCTGAATGTTGGAGAAACTGTGTGACATATCATACAAAAATACTGGACCGAAATGAACAACACCACCATCCAACTACATTTTGGAATAATGTACTTGGGCCTCAAAACCCCTACAACGGACACAGTGGATGGATCTTTGGAACATTTGGAAAACTCAAACGATTAAGGACTGGACTAATATCATAAGACATATGGAAGAAATGACCTCAGGATTCAACTTAAAATGGCCAAATTTTAAAAAACAATGGGCAAAATGGGACAATGATTCAAAAGTTAATATGCTCTAATTCGTTTTTTTTTTTTTTTTTGTGCAACTCCCTCATTTTCTACGTTTACTTATTTACTTTACTTACCTTATGTTCTACCTGGTCCAGCTTGTTGTTTTTTTTGTGCGTGGGGATTTTTTCTGTGTTTTTTGTTTCGTTTTCGTTGATCTATGTTCCGAAAAAAAAAAAAAGAAGAGAGCCAGAAATCGTATTGTAATTGATTTTGCCAAGTTTGCATGAGAGAGCCTCTATCAGAAAAGTTACATAGTGCACCTTCAACGTCGGTTTCCTCTCCAAAGGTTTGCTCCATTTGCTGTAGCGCCTCACATACCTCAGGGCTCTATGGTACACAGTAGCTAACACATGCAAGGCCTGAGATGACACTTGCATGTAAACAACATCTTCACGCTCTAAATATAGCACACAAACAAAAAGGTTGCAGACAAAAGCTTCTTTTTTGTCTTGAAAGATATGTGATACATGTAGCTGCTGGAAGAATTGGTTCTGGGTTCAATTCCCCAATCATGCATGGGTTCTCCAAGTCCTTTAAACGTCTCATGGCAACTCATGTTTTAAAAACAAATAGTGTTTAATAAATGCATATGTTACCCTATATCAGTCAGGCGTTCCCTCCACAGGAATTGAATTAGAGCTCCATCGACTGGCTGCAGGGTGAATTACATAGCAGATACAAACAAAGCTATCTTTCCCCCGAACATGCGAGCACACAGTTGTAATGAACGTGATTTGAGGCAGAAATGCTCAGAACGAGTCTCGTGATGATTTACTTAAAAAGGATTTAAAAGCAGCACAGAATACTTCAGCTATGTATTCAGAAAATAATAATAATAAATAAATAATAAAAAAAAAAAATACATTTTCTGAATTTAACAAGTGAGAGCGAACGCAAGAGATCACACAAGTCCGAATGTTAGATTTTCCATTTTTCGAATGTCTGCCACAATGTCAGTCCAGTCCTTGATCATTGGTGATGTCTGTATCAACCATTTTTTTTGTGACAGGCTTTTTTCCTGCCGCTAAAAGTACATTCCAAAGGTATCCATTCATTGTATGTTTTGATGAGGGAACAATATTTTAACAATGCTTAAAAGCTCAAAAAAGTAGATTTTACGTAATATGTGTCCTTTAAAATCATTAGCATTTAGATCTGATGTCAGTGAAAATGTATTATGGTCCATTTCATTTTGCCTCCAGCCGCCTTCATTCTGGAATTTTGAACATTCTGATGACAGAGCATTTTAAAGGCGCAGTCACTCACTTCCATTTATCTTTCTCTCGTCCTCTATCCTTCTTTTTCTCCTTTTATTTCTCACCCTCTATTTCCCTCTCTACCACATATGCAAAGTGTAATGTTTGGTTTGACCTTTTAACCATGTTCTATCACAGTTCTCTCATCCAAAACATACTTGGAGTTGCATTTAGCTTCATTCACTTGTTTGATTGAGCCTGTTCGGTAAGTCCTTCCTCTAACCTCAGAAAACACTGAAAGGACATCATTTCCCAGATACATTGTAGGTTCAGCTCCGAGATCTTCTGTGCTGTTTTTAAGTCCATAAACCAGCACCAGACGGGTTCTGAGCATTTCTGTCACTAAGTTAGATTTCTTACAACTGCGTGCTTACGTTAGCATGTCGGGGGGGCATGCCAGGTTTGTTTATCTCCCCTTTGTAATTCCCTCTGCAGCCAGTAGATCCAGATGTAACTCACCTGTGCTTTTCTAAATCACATTATTGTTTTAAGTGTGTTAGAAGTAACAGTGATATTGGCGTTGTATTGAAAGAACACTTTACTTCTTGAGACATTTCTACTGTCACTAGTATTTGATGTAATCCAACTGTGTGAACTCATATATCTTGTATTGATTTTACAATTTTACATCGGTTTGTTCTTACTGCAGGTAATGCGTCTCCTAGTAATAAAAAACAAACATCCTTTCTCTCGCTTTTGCCCCTCCCTCTTCCATTCGCTCCCTCTTCCTCCCCATCTTGCCCTTTGTCCCTCCATTCTCCCTCTCTCTCTCTGCTGTCTGTGTCTGTGCGCAGGTGCTGCATCTCGGCTCGATAAAACACCTCTCTCCCTCTCCTCTCTGCCTGTTCTCCTCCAGGTCGCCCGCCATAATGAGGTCAAAGGTCGCAGGTCACGGCTGACAATGGGCCGAACAAACATGGCGGTGACCCACAGACCCAGATGAAAGCCCGAGTGGAGCCAGCCGGGGGCAGACAGAGGAGAGTAAACAAACCAGGGGATAGAGCAGAGACAAATATGAGCTTGCGGGGAAAGGCTCAGCGCGCTTATGCTGTCGTTTTTAGAGGTGATTTTTTGAGAATATGTTGACCCGACCTCTCAAAACTATTGACGGACGGAGGCAAATTTGGCCTACTGCGGTAAATAACAAGCCGTGCAATGCCAATTTTGTTTATAAAGCAAATAAAACACAGGGTGACAAGGTTCAGTTTGCTTTTTAACGGATAAAAGGAAACATATTAGGCAAAATTGACTTTTAAGAGCTTTTAAACATGTTACAGATGCTGTCATACGAGGGAAAGTGGTCTGTCGGTAACAGAACTTTTTCTCTCTTTTAACTCATTTCCTGGAAAATTATGTGTATTCCAGCACAACTAATTCAAGTCAAGCCACAATTGAGACTGAATCAGAATCAGAAAAAGGTTTATTGCCATCATCAGTGAACAAAATGCACGAAGAACTTGCTTTGGCAATATGCTGAAACAGGAAACATTGAGTAATAATAACAAAATATAAACTATGATTAAAAAAGTGCATGCATGGAAAAAACTGGTGTGATCCTAAATATGAAACTCAATGGAAAAATATTGAGAGTAATGTTGTGCCGGGGGTTCCTGTTCAGGCCTTACTGGCAGATGACAGACGATTGAGTAATTTGGAGGAAGTTAACACTAGGACTACCAAGATTTTAGAACTACTAGAACTCCCAAGCCGTCAATTTGATGGTTGCGCTCTGGCAATAACGTAATCAAAATGATGACTCCAACACGCTAAAAAAATTGGTATATTAGCCTCTTTAATGAATATCATCGTTACTCAGAGTGCCGAAGTTGACCAGCCTCAGCGGAGGAAGGAGGACGAGGAGGAGGATCGTTTGCGATTGCGAAGCCGCTGTTACAGAGAATATACGCATATTCATTCATTGATCTGGACCCACCTTCCTACAAATACTATTATAACACAGGATTTATAAATACCTTGAATTTTGCCGCCGTTGCCAAGAATATGCCGCTCACGTGCAGCATATTACCGGGGCAGCTGAAGCAACAGGCACTTAGTTTATTGATCCAACCTAAAATGCCATAACTACATAATACAGTTTGTCATAAATACCTTGAACATTTACAATAGATCTACTGCCAGGGAGATTTTACTGGCTTCTTTTTGCGGGGGCTTGTTCTTCATCCTCCGAATTGCTTCCTGATTCGGCTGAGCTGCCCAAAACCCACAAGTCCTCGTCTAATCGCCTTCACCCCCCGAATGAAACCTCATCAATGTTTTGAAGCATTGCCATGGCCTCTTGTACGGATAATCGCCTCAAATCCATTTTACCTTTATTACCTTTAGCTTTGCTGTGAGAGACACTAAAGGTGGCGCAGTGCTTGGTGGGTTTTTTACTATTTATTTTTAAACATAAAACAACATACATAAAATAAATTGACCTATCAAAGAAAGACAAATTATATATATATATAATATAAATATTATATTATATATATAATATATATATATATATATATATATATATATATATATATATATATTATATATATATATATATATATAGAAAAAATATTGAGCACCAGAGCAATAGAGGCCCAGATCTACCACACCAGACAAGACCAAGGTGTAGGTGGTGCAAAGGGACCCCTAGAGACAAGCCAGCACATAACTGCAGGATGCAAGATGCTGGCAGAGAAAGCATACATGGAGCGTCATAACCAAGTGGCTGGCATATTGTACAGGAACATCTGTGGACTGGAAACCCCAAGGTCAAAGGTGGTAAAGAATGACCGAGCCAAAATCCTATGGGACTTCCAGATACAGACCGACAGAATGGTAATGGCAAACCAACCAGACATTGTGGTGGATAAACAGCAGAGGAAAGCCGTTGTGGTCGACGTGGCGATACCAAGTGATGGCAACATCAGGACAAAGGACACGAGAAACTGGAAAATACCAAGGGCTCAGGGAAGAGCTGGAGAAAGCGTGGAAGGTGAAGGCGAAAGTGGTGCCCGTGGTCATCGGAGCAGTGACCCCAAACTGGAGGAGTGGCCACAACAGACCCTGGAAAATACATTCAGACATCTCAGTCCAGAAAAGTGCAGTACTACTGCAAAGATACTGCACAGAACCCTCAAGTTGCCAGGCCTCTGGTTAGAGGACCCGAGCTTAGAAAAAGGGGATGAGACCACCCGCGGAGGGTGAGAAGGGATTTTATATATATATATATATATATATATATATATATATATAAATAAAACAGAGCTGGGCAGGACCATGAGAACTAGAGATAAGTAAAGAATAAAATAATTACAAAGTAATAAGGTGGTATGCAAAGGAATGAGGGGTTACTGCATACTATGGCAAAAATATGAGTCCCATTTTGTCCATTGTTTTTTTAATTAGTCTTTTAATTAATCTTTTCAAGTTGAGTCCGTTGGGAATTTTTTCCATGGTGCGTATGTCAGTTATGATATCCGTCTAGTCCTTAATCATCAGAGCAGAGTTTACGTCATCCATTTTTTTTTGCGATTGCCTTCTTCCCGACTGCCAGAAGTACGCTCCAAAGATATCTATCCCAGTGGTGTGCGGTCAGGGCAATCAAGGCAAAATATATCCAAATAAGCCCGTTTTCCCCTCACTTCTGCTGCTGAAGCCTGTCTGAAGCCACTGTGACTTTTAATGGCCGCTACAGGAAATACTGGGCAATACTGCGTTTGAAGCATGATTCTGCTTTTACCACAGCTTCTCAGTTTGTGGCCGTGTTCAGAGGCCCGTTCATGCTTTGCTCGCTAACATGAGCTTTTATAACTAGAGCGCTGAACAAACCACGCTGAATAAACCTGGGTGGGAATCTTGGATGTTTGTAGGTTTTGCCCTAAATGACTTAAAATCGATCTTTAGAGACAATTCTGTGTTTGGAGCTAAAGCTCTGTTCATGTTTACCATGATTAGATGTTAAGTTAGAAATACAGGCAGTCATTTAACAACATAGAACGCTAATTTGTGTCATGACTTGGTGAAATGATCTTAGTTAATCCATTTAGCACTGTCATGCTGTAATGGAGAGTGGAAAGTCTGTTATCTTAAGTTTGGGAGCAGGACCACACCCCTTTCATGCCCCTTCCTGCAGCTACACTATTTAAGCCTCCAGTTAACACACGTCGGTGTTTGTGACTTCATGCACACACTCCATGGTGGCGGAAGCCCACGCTTGAATATGCACTTGTTCCATACCGTTAAATGGATCAGCTCGACCTCGTTCCCTCCGATGCATCGGCCCGACCCAGGCCTCACCTCGCCCGGCACAAAAGAGCCATACCGGGCCATCCTCCAACGGCCGTTCTCCCAGGCGCAGTTCTCGCTTACGGTCGTTATCTCCTTTCCTTTTTGCCTTCTACTGCTTCGTTTCACTCACACCTGTCCGGTAGCTCATTCTCTTGCCTCCATCCACGCTCCAAGTCTGCAGACCGTCGTCTGGCCACGGATCACCATCTGCAAGTTCTGAATTTAGATCCTCCTGCGGGTCCTCCCGGGCCTTGCCTTCCAAACTCCTCCTTCCTCGCACCATTTCATTTCGCAAAATCAAGGACATCAACATCAACACATTTTCATCTGACATTAATAACTTCCCCAGTACAGTCGCTAACACCCCAACTGACGACCTAGTCTCTCTCTATAATAACAACCTCCGCTACCCTTTCTTCAACTCCCACGCTCCAACTTAAAAAACCCCGAACCTGGTTTCCTTTCTCCCCGCTCTGCACCCTGCTGTTTACACCCACACTCGACTTACTCGCAAAGCCAAAGGACGGACAACTGGAAACGCCTTACAAAACCAAAAACTTGGACTCCACCATACACCAAGACATGTACAACAAATCCTCCTACTATTCTGCGTCTGATCCACTCGAATCAACACAACTCCAAGACTCTCTTCTCCCTCCTCTCAAACATAACGAAACCCCCTGACTCGCTCCCCAACCATCTGCATTCACCTGACTTCTGTAACTCCCTCATGTCCTTCTTTGTTTCCAAGGTGACTACCATCCATCACAACCTAACAAGCCAAGCTGCAGTTCCTGGAGTGGACATCTCTTCCCCCCTCTCTCATGTTAACACCATTTTCTATCTCTCCCTTCCCTCTGTCCAAACCAATCTCTGAATTCATTTTGAACTCCAAACCTCCACCTGTCACCTTGACCCTCTCCCACAGCTCTCGTCAAATCTTGCCTACCTTCGCTTGCCCCCTTCATTTCTAATATCATCCACTCATCCGACCTCCGAACTGTTCCATTATCACTCAAAACTGCCTCTGTACCCTATTCTGAAAAAACCTGATTAATCCCAACAACTTCAATAATCTGCGCCCCATCTCTAATTTACCTTTTATATCCAAAATTCTTGAAAAGTAGTCGCCTCTCAACTTCACACCCATCTCATTTCAAACAGTCTCTATGAACATTTCAAATCTGGTTCCGACCACTTCACAGCACTGAAACTGCACTTCTTAAAATCACAAATGATCTCCTCATAGCTTCTGACTCTAATTTACTATCTATTCTCATCCTCCTCGATCTAACAGCAGCATTTGACACCATCTCACACAGCACTCTCATCCATAGGCTTAAATCTATTGCATCTCCACATTCCTCTCTCTTGGTTCACTTCCTATCTCTCCGATCGCAGTCAATTCATACAACTGAAATCCCACCAATCCAACCCCTTCCCTTCCCAGCTGGTGTGCCCCAGGGCTCTGTCCTGGGTCCCCTTCTTTTCATCATCTACATTCTCCTCTTGGTTCCATCTTCCGTAAACACAACATTCATTTCCATTGCTACGCGGATGACACCCAGCTCTACCTCTCCTCTAAACCCACTGCATCACTTCCACCAGCCTCTTTACCTCTGTCTGCAGGAAATCAATTCCTGGTTCTCTTCAAATCTCCTCAAACTCAACAGCTCTAAAACCGAAGTCCTACTGGTAGGCACCCCTTCCACTCTCTCAAAATCAAACAGTTTCACAATTTCTATCAATGACTCCACTGTCCTCCCCTCCCCTCAAGTCAAGAGTCTGGGTGTCATCATCCTCGACAGCACCCTTCTTTCCACTCCCACATCAACAACATCACTCGTTCTGCCTACTTCCACCTTCGCAACATCTCTCGTCTCCGTCCTTCTCTCACTCCTCACACCACAGCCATACTTGTCCATAGTCTAGTCACCTCCCGGATCGATTATTGTAACTCTCTCCTCTTTGGTCTCCCCAATAAATCCCTCAGAAACTGCAGCTTCTCCAAACTCTGCAGCCCGCATTATCACCAGGACGCCCTCCGCCATCACATCACCCCCATCCTTCAACAACTTCACTGGCTCCCCATAAAACAACGGATTCACTTCAAAATTATCCTAAAATACTTTCAAAGCTATCCATAACCTGGCTCCACCCGTACATCTCTGACCTCCTCCACATCTCCACTCCCTCTCGCTCCCTCAGGTCCTCCTCCTCTCTCCAGCTCTCTGTCCCCTCTTTCCGTCTTATTTCAATGGGGGGCAGAGCCTTCAGCCGCTCTGCTCCTCAGCTCTGGAACTCTCTCCCTCCTGACCTCCGCAACATAGACACCCTTCCACTTTTCAAATCCAGACTCAAAAACTCACCTGTTCAGACAATCCTACACCACATAACTCAGTCACTCCAACACCATCATCCAGTTCTGTACTGTGGGTTTTATTCTGTTGTTTTATTCTGTTGTTTTATTCTCTTGTACAGTGTCCTTGGGTGTTCTGAAAGGCGCTTTTAAATAAAAATGTATATTTATATTATTATTACTAAGCGCGCGCCGTGCACGCTCATTGTTCCTCTCTACATTTGGCGGAGGGGACTGGAGGGGAGCAGCGGACGCGCCCCGTGCACGCACTCGTTCCTCTCTGCGTTTGGCCGTCTGCGTGGATGGTGGTAGGTCACCAGACTGTGCTTAAGACCACGTTTCCATCGCACCATCAAAAGAAACCTTGTTGTTCAAACTTCTCTTTGACTTGCACGATTTGCAAGCTGACTCTCTTCCCGCTGCCTCCTTCGCGCCCACCCCTGCGGGGCCCAGCAGCTCCTCCAGAAGAGCGAGCCCCCGTCACTGTCTCATTTTCGGCACCGGGTTGCCCATCACTTCTTCCCAAAGCACATCTACGGAGCACCAGTGTTGTTGCCAGACCTGATCACTCCCTTTCAAGTAATTAATTCAGTTATTTGCTAGCCCTCGGGCTTCCAATTGTCCTAACAGCAGAAGCGGCATCTCTCAAAGGAAATGTCAAAAATAAATGAATAACAAATAAATGAGTCACAATAATACAATTATCATAAAAAAAAATAAGACAAAAAATAAAAGTTAAAGACTCCTTCGCCATCGAGTCTCCGGCCAAGTTCCGAGGATTCTCCCTGAGCCTGTACTCTCTCCTATCTCACCCCCCTCACCCTCGCTCTCCTTCAATCTAACCGTCCCCTCTCTTTCCTTTCTCTCACGCCGTGCGCCTGCTCTCTGCCGTTTGGCTCTACTCCCTCTATCCCTTCTCCTTGATCACCGTATGCCGTAGAATCTTTTTGCTCGCCCCTGGCGACCGGGATGCCAGGTGCCCCTTCTGTCCCTCCCCGCCGGGGCACCGGGATGCCATGTCTCCACTCTCCCCCTCTGTCCACTGAGATCTCACCGTCCCCCCTTCCCTCCCCCCTGGACCGAGATGCCGACGCCCACCCTCTCTGTCCCCCCGGGCACCAAAGATGCCACGTCCCATCCCTCACCCCTGAGCACGAGCTGCCACGTCCCACCCCCTTCCCCCCCGGGCACCGGGGTTTCGCAGGTTTGCTACTCTTCCCGTTCACAGCACGGGCTTCCAGTCTTCCAGCGATTCCTGCCCCAGTCTAGTGCAAGCTGAAGCGCGTTCGCCTGTCCGTCCGAGGGGTCAGATCTCTCCTTCTCATATGGACTCCTCGAGGTGGCACAACATGCTAGCTTGTGTTGCGCCGACTCATTGCCGTTAATACTCACCGTTGATGTCCCCGCAGTGCAGCTGCAGGCACGAGATGGCTTGCCGCCGCCAGCTCCGAGATGCTGCCGCGGACATCGAGATGCCCCCGCCAGATGCGCCGACGGCACCGAGAGCCCCCTTCAGAGCTGGCACCGGGAATGCCCCCTCCAGCGCCGCCTCGGCACCAGGACGCACCTCCAGAGCTGCCCGTCCTTTCTACGTTCCCTGGCACCAACCCAAAGCTAAACCGGAGTCTCTCTCTCAGGAAACTTTGACCGCTGTAGCTCCACACCAGCAACTCTTGGTCATCTCAACTTCACTATGCAGATCAATTACCCAGTGGCAAGCCTTTCTTTTCCACCTTCCAACCCTAATGTCTTCTGTTCGAATTACTCCACAGCAATGGTGATTCCCATTCAGTCCATCAAGTTGTTGCGCCACTTGATATGCTGGTTCCATCAAGCCGAATTCTGGGGTTACTTTAAGGCAGGCTTTTTCCACCCCCCCAGCTTGACGAGTTCCTTCCACTTCATCTGCAAGCTTGGATGTCTTCGGCTGCTTATTATTTTTGAGATCGATCCAGTCCTGTCGGGCCATCTAATAGTTCGCGGCCATCTACGTCCGATAACCCTGCAGTCATCGACACCATCAACAAATACATTCAAAACACCGTGATCGACCCAGTTCCTCCATTCTCAGATACCATGCTTCCACACCTGAGCCCCGCTCCGGCTGACCTCCTCTTCATACTAGACCACCTGGTACAGCTTTCAGTCCTTCCATAATGGCTTCAACCTGCCTTTCCCCGCGTTTGATTTACTCTCCCTAACCTGTTATGTCCCATTCACCTTTGACTACCAGTCTCTATTTCCCAGTACTTAAAGAGGTTGCCCTGTCCACAACCGGTCAACCACGATCTACTTGTTTTAACTAAACTCCATTCTGAGCTCCTTCGCAATCTTCCAGGACTTCTTGTACCGATTGTCATACGGCGCCTCCCCTCAGGACTCACTCCACTACAGGCCAGATTGCATCAGGTTCCGTTTGTGGTCCTTGCTAGTGAATGTGGGTTTAGCTCAGTGGGATAGACATTTGCCTGTCGTGCGGGAGACCTGTGTTCAAGGCCCATCCAAATTTGTTTTCTTTTTTTCCCCCGATTTTCTATTATCCACTAAATATCGATGGACACCCCAGGTCTGCTTACCCATCCGTAAAAGTCAATGCACTGTACTGATCTATCCATTATATCCATGGCGGGAGTTTGGAGTATTAAATACATACAATACAAAATTGAGTAGGATGGCGGTATCAAAAATAGTCTATATTGCCTTGTTAATTTGTGCCCAATAATTCTATGCAACAGGACAGTCCCAAAACACAGGGTAATGATTTCAGTTCCGGCAAACATAGTTTCCCCAGCATTCAGCCTCTCCCTGGGAATAATTTGCGGGGTAAGGAGTTATTATAACCAAGAAATTAAACAAATAATGACCATTATAACCCTCTGACCAAACGTTTTATCAGAGCTGATTGTAATAAAACAGTGTGACAAACAATTGCGCTTCCTGCTAGAGTGCCGTAAGCCAGTAAAAATCTATAAATTAGACGCACCGTTGTATGGGCCGCAAGGTTCAAAGCGTGGGGAAAGTCTTAAAGTCTTTTCGGCTTAAAGTCCGAAAAGTACGGTAAATATATTAAAACAAATGGGAAAGTGAAAGTAACCTTGTTTTGATGGATGAAGAGTGGGAAAATGTGTGTACATCCCAGTGGAGGACCACACAATCACATGTCTGGAGGGAATTTTACTAGAAATAATGTGTCATGTTTTTTCATTACACCATGTCAAATTGCCCATTATTCACAAGGAAATCCCACTCAGTTTAAATAAATAAATAAATATTCACCTGTACCTAATATAATACATTAATACATATGTGTGTGTATATATACATATATTGTGGTATATATATATATATTACTATATATATATATATATATATATTAATATATAATGGGTAAGAGAAGGCAGATGAGGAATGGGAGGGTATTTATAATTCTCCAATAGAGGACCACAACAATAAATTATGTTATGCTTCATAACGCCATGTCAAAAGTGCTCACTATTCACAAAGAAATGCAAACTCACAGAGGGAATTGTTGATTGCGGTTCACTATTATTACATTTGTTTTGGGACTGTCCGTTTCTCAAAAATATTGGAGTGAAATTAACCAAGGCACTGCAGACTGTTTTTGACATTGCTATCCTTCACAATTTCAGAAACTCTGTACATAGGCTTCCCATGATATCTGTCAATGGATACATTTGAAGTATACTTCTGGTGGCAGCGAAAAAGGCAATCAAGGACTGGACCAATCAAGGACTGAACCAAAACGATAAACATTTGGGCATTTAAAATGATCTTTTTGACGGCCTGTAGACAGTAAATCAGACTGTATGTGCCGTGATTTGGTTTTGTGTGCTACTTTTTAAACAGAAAAAAAGAAAGTAAGACATAGATTTATATTGCATAATTTAACAATAGAACACATCCAGGAGCATTAAGATTTGACAGAATCCAGAATTGCATAAATTCAGATAAATCAGAACAAGTCTCTAATTGCAGGTACTACATATAAACACTGATGAAGAGGGCACAGTTGGCTGTGAATATTAGGTTGCCTCGAAAATAATTGCAGCCTTTGTGATGTGGTAATTGCAACCATTCAAAATGTTGATTTGATTACAATTCACATTTTAACCCCATTGCATGTTATGCTCCTTCTGATAATAACCAACCAGTTCTTGCCCATGGTCACATCAACAATAAGGAATGCTGCTATGGATAGACCCATATATTTGGAACCATGTGAACCACCTGTAATCAAGAAGCTCAGAAGGTAAAGAACACAATGATGCTTACTCATTTTGATGGTTGTTATTTCAGTTATAAACACATAAATTAGCAGTGGCGTGCGGTCAGGGCAATCAAGGCCAATCAGTGATTGGCCAATTAAAGCAAACATTTTCGTGTTTCACAACTATACATAAATTGTTCTAAAATATATCCAAAAAAGCCAGTTTTCCCCTCACTTCTGCTGCTGAAGCTTGGCTGAACTCACGGTGTCTTTTAGCGGCCTCTACAGGCCACTGAGCAGTACTGCGCAGGAAGCATGATTCCTATTTTCCCTCAGAACCAGAGCAGAAAGCAGCTTCTTTTAGGGGTCTGCACATGCGCCTCTGTATTTTTCCTACAGCCATCACAAAAAAACGCAAGATATAAATAGGAGGTTGTCTGCAGTTACAACCCATAAAGTACTTTTAGGACAAAGCCTCCTAAAAAGTCCTTCTTGAGTGTGTAAACCCTTTGTTGTTGTATCTTAGATGATAATTAGTCATCTGAGCTAAAGGCTAACAAACTGTTTGCTTAGATTAATGATGTTGTGCTTCTGTTTGTGAGTCTAGTGACACCAAACATCCTCTTTTACATATTATTTGAGTAGAGCAGCTAAATGACATGAAGTAAACATTTTACATAATTATGTCTTCACCATTTATTTGTTTGTGTTGGAATGTTTGATTTGACCTAACGAGTTCTGACTTCAGGGCGTTCCCAACTGAATTAACTCATATGTAAACAAATATTCACAATTTCTGATTGTGTAGATGATCATCGTTGCAATACATCACAGTTTAATCTTGTAGGTGAAGTGAAAATTCCTCGACCAGCTCTCAGTTCAAAAGTAGGATTTACCAGTTGGAGTGGCATTCTTGGGCATTTTTTCAAGTCGGACGCTGGTTACCAATTGCTCGGGACGCACCATTAGCGATTCAGGTGTAGCAAGGGGCTGAGATAAGAGAATTTTGCAGCCATGAATGTCTATGAGTTAAATCCCTGATCCTGTGAATCCAAGCTCTTGTTGTATTGTGAGAAAGGTGTGCGCACAGGACATGAAAATACAGAATTGTACCATTTCTACATTTATTTAAATCTGTCTAGGTATCATTTATTCAATTCCAGGTTCTGACATTGCTAAAAAACCTCTTCACATAGCAATAACAAGCTGGAAGATTAGTTTACTGACCATGTTTTAGGTTGAGTGTTGAGTGGAAGTGGAAAAAAACCATCAGCAGGAACAACAGATATGCTAATCGTCTACTACCGTGCCTCCAGTTTCTCTTTGTGAATCCTTTTGTTTTAAGTTAATTGTTCTCCAACATGTTAAAACATGTCTCACCATATTTTTTTTCTCTTTGTCAATCATCTGTGGAGCTGTGCAGATTGTTGGAAAGCTCTTCTTAACCTGCTCACTCCTGCGTTTGTCCTCCCACTTCCTCTAAACTGCGGCTGATCACAGCGACTATTGGCAGCGATGGGGTGTGTGTGACCTTTGACCCCTGCAGATCTGTGTGGGTTTCTTCGAGCGCGCTAGAGGAACTACAGGCTGACTCAGACATGTGTTTTCTTATGAGAGAGAAGGTGGGAGGATCATAATGAACTGTAATGCAAGCAAATGGGCATAAAGGAAAGGAAAACAGCCGCGCTGCTGTAGACCAATGTTAGAAGGGCAGAAATATTGTGAGTTATTCATGGATTTGAATGTAATCTCATGATTTTGTTTGATTCTGGGAACAAAGTTTGCACAAAGAAGCCAGAGCTTGTGCGAAGGGTTCAGAAGGTAGTATAGTTGCAATTGCCACCCAGGACTAATATCAAAACCTGCCAAAACAAAGTGACTTGTTTTGATGGTCAGGTACCTCATAAATGTTAATGGCCTGTAAATGAGCCACATATGTGCAGAAATAGAACTTTTTCATCCCGCATTTACATTGCAAGTGTTAATGTTTATCAGATTTCTTCAGCTTTTATATGTACAGTACTCCACATTCTACTGTTGCACAGGTTCAAAATAATGCATTTTATATTATCTTGTAAATAATACACAGTAAGAATTTTGGATTCTGCTATAACCACGTTTCGACTGGCTCTGGCCCTTCAGACCTTTTCGCCTAGGAACGCTTTAGAACAGTTAATGTAAGGGCAGAGTGTGTCTCCATGCCCAGGGCCTGGCTCTGCATTGTGGGACAGAAGTTTGCAATGTGAGCGGCTGAAGTCACCCGATCTTAGCGAATCAAATTGAAATCCTACATGAATTATGTTTTAATCATGAGGCAGATCTCAGCTATTCGCAAAAAGCCACTTTTCCAGCGAGGGTCCACTTGCTTGTCTCCATGGAGATGTTATTGCTTTGCCTGGAATGCTCCACTATGACATTAAAGGTTAAAGGTATCTATCTTACATTTACTCAATTACAGGCTTAGAGTTACCCTGAAATATCTGCATCCTTACTTTGAGTCACCTCCCCACAGACCTGACTTGTAACTGGGCCTGGAGGGGGCACTGCTTGTCTCCATGGAGATATCATATGCCACAGAACATTCTCGACAAGAGGTCAGCTCTGTGGAGACAAAGACCTCCATCAGAAAAGTTACACAGTGCACCTTTCATGATAAAAGATAAAACTGCTGATGCTACAGTCAGTTACAGCTGAATGTTAAATGTCATTCATTTCATTACTTTGGAGAACAACAAATCATTTCCATTGATCACAATCTAAAGCCTGTCTTCTCCTGCTCTTCTGCTGCTGTTCTGTCCTCTTCCTCCCTTCTCATTCTATTAACCAAGTAAACCAACGCTAATGTTCTGACATGTGAATACAGGCCTGATTTCGTCATCTAACAGACAGTAAAATGTGAATGAAACAATCTGAAAAGTCTGCGTGCCGTGGTTATCGATCGCTCCTTATACTTAGTGAATCCTCTGTATTTAACATCATGAACTTTAGCGCTTTGTATTTAAATGATCCCTGAACGGATTGAGACTAAATTAAAACTCCCAAAGAGCTAACAATCTCTTCTGTTTGGTGGAGGTCAGGCTGTGTGTCTCTGCTTCCTCCTTTGTCCTGCGCACTGACAAAAAGCACCATGTTCCTCCTGCTCTAGCACCGGGAGCGCGGAGGAGAGAAACTCAGTGTTCACTTAAAAGAGTGAGCTGCATGACAGTTTGCACTGTCAGCAAAGAGACATCAGAGAGACAGGGAAACATAGTGAAGTCAGATTTCTTAGTGACGAGCAGCTGCTGCGAAAGGGTGGGGGACACAAGCACTCCTTTTCAAAAGTGGAGGGGGTGGTGGAGTAATTAAGGCGGCAGCACACATGCCAGGCTCCATGTGCAGCCAGCCGCACTGTTGTGAGTTTGAATCCTGTCTCAGACAATTTACAGCATGTCCTCCCTTTTCTCATCCCCATTTCACACTAAGCTGTCATGTCTAAGAAAGCCTACAGGCCAGAAAAGCTAATAAAAATAAATTAAGTGGTGGGGACATTTTTCTTTTTCATTCCGACTCATTCATCAACCCCATGAGCTTAACATATAAGCGGCATCACTGGAAATACAGCAGTTTATCCCAAAATCAAATCAGCGTTTGATGATGACAGGATTATTTTTGATTTATATTTGCTTTTTTGCCATCTTGTCTTTACTTGAGTCTGCGTTCTCTGTTGTCTAATCATCTCACTCTGGTGTGTAGCTGAAGCGTTCCAGGAGCCAGAGTGAGCCAGACCACTTTGGAAGCTAGTACCACTTGCGGCCCACTTTGGATCACTGAAATGTGCCAGTATGCTTCACCGAAGACACTGTAACCAGTGGAAACAGGCTTCATGTTTGTCTGGGTCTTGTCCCTGAGCAACTGCTTTGGGAGCGGGTTCAAGGCTGGTGGCTGTTGTTGGAGGAGGTCCATGTCTCAGGTCTTTGGTCATATGTTTTGGGAACCTTAATGATGAACACGGTACACACGTGCTACATCTCACTCTTTCACTAAATCCTGATCTTGGTCAGCTGGACATGTTCCCAGCCCATATACTGTAGAACTCAGGCAGATCTGCAGTGACATATTTAGTCCATTAGGATAATAAACATTTCAGGAGACATGGTGCAGCCTTGATGGGACGATTGTTTTTGGAATTACATGATCACTTCACTTATTTTTGTACAATATTCTGGCTGTCTCCAAACCAGCATGAGTGTCTGTGTAGGAGTCCTGCCTTAAGTGGTCTTCAGTTACTTCATTTGTGCATACTGGATATACTGGCGAGCGAATACCCCTCCTGTAGAGTGCCCCGGGACATCCAGGCGTGGGCTGGAGAACAGGGGGGAGTAGCAGCTCTTTGTTGCCCCCACATGTCTCTCTTGAGCTGGGTAAAGGATCACTCATGTGGGACACTCCTGCTCCAGGCACGAATTCAAAAACAGTTTGGATTTGCTTTGTTCCGGTTTAGTCCTTGATTTAGTCTTAGTTTAGATATAGTCCTTGTTTAGGGTCTTGGGTCATCATTCTATCCTTTACTATTTACGGAAGTGCGAGCTCCTGCCCCCACGTGGCACCACATTGGCAGGTGAGAGATAGCTGTAATGAATGGAAACAAGCTTGGAGATTTGCTTCTGGGAGTTTATCTTCATTGAAACTGTAAGTAACATTACACCTTCAGAAACATAATAAGTGCCCCTTTCGTTGCTTGGCTATAGAGCGCAGAGATTGCTTCCGAAATCTGTGGTAGCCGGACGTATGATTCACTCTCCACGTTCTAATATCATCAAAAGTGTCCCTGGAGATGTTTGTGAGAAATGAACTTTATTAGGAAGAACTGTACGTAAATGTTTACTGATTTTGAGAATTAAAATGATGTGATCTTGATAAAATAGTGAAAACATTGTACTCTAATACGTTTCTTTGTGAATTCCTCACCACTTCACCTGCCATTGTAGTGTTTGTTGGTGGCACATGCTCGGATTGTGTGAGGACAACTGCAGGAGCTGTAACTTGGCCTGGTGATGCCTCCTCCTGGTGTCCATGGCGTCACATATGTATTTAATTCCATGCTGTGGAAAACTGTCAGCAAATAATAACATCTTCATGGAGACAACCAGGCGGCAGACCCTCCACATGAAAAGGTGCGTACTTTTAAATAACTGCAAACTTGATTTTAGGCCGTAATCAGTCTCGCTAAGGGAAGGTTTCAAACGTACTTCTCTGGACACCGGGTTTAAAGGATATATAATATGCTAAATGTACTTTTTTGAGCTTTTAACCATGTTCTAACATTAGTCCCTCATCAAACACATACCTGAGTAGCATTTAGCTTCATTCACACTCATTTGATAAATCCTGTTTAGAAAGTTCTTTTCCTCGGAGCATCAAAAACACTCCAGGTCTGAGGTCTGATGTGCTGTTTCGAAGTCCATAAATCATCTGCAGACTCGTTCTCAAAATTACCATGTTTGAGGAAACCTAGCATATGTTTTTCTCTTGGATTTTCTTTTTTTTTTGTTCAGTTCTGCAGCTTTGAAAAGGAAGTCAATGCACCTTTAAAGTAAAACGCATATTTTCTGTACTGTAAAGCACTTTGAATATACCTGGCTCACTGCAGACTCTGTGTCTCTGAGCTCTTCACATGAATCAATCTGGGGAGGCACTCGCTGAAAGCTGTCGTTAAAAAAATACGTCACACTGATTGGTCGAAGTGTTACAACAGCGCAAGAAGCAGAAACATCTAAATTGTGTTAAATCCAGTGTTCAGAAAAGCACAGTCCTCTTTCTCATCCACAAATGTACAAAGTTCCATTGTGAAAAACAAAAAAGTCCGTATTTCTTTTGTGTTTGTTCTTTGATTCGGGTTGTTTTCACTTCCGCCCAAACCACAATGCTGCTCTGTGATTGGATCCAGTCCTGCCCTAAATGCCATGTGATTGGCTTTGAATTACTTTGTGTACAAATTGTGCTCTATGGATAAATCTGCCTTGCCTTACCTTTAGTCCTGGTTTTTGTCCACTATAATCCTCCGTTATTTCTTGTTTCATTCTTCCTCATTCCCATTGGTCACGGTCCGTTTCTCTGTGTACTGTATATGAGAGTCTCCCCCTCCTGTAGAGTGCCCCGGGACATCCAGGCGCGGGCTGGAGAACAGGGGGGTAGCAGCTCTTTGTAGCCCCCACATGTCTCTCCTGAGCTGGGTAAAGGATCATTCATCTGGGGCCCTCGTGCTCCAGGCCTGGATCCACAGAACAGTGATTCACAAGCACACAACATGAATCAGAGAGAGCGATGGGTCCAGGTGCATGGTTAGAAGGAGGGGAGTTCTTCTTACTGTAAGCATTGCATCAAGATACCATATAAGCGGTTGATTTGGGTATAGTAAGATATAAAGTAGTTTGGTTGTGCCGGATAAATGCAAAATGTACATTTGGATCAACTATATTATATAACACATTGTCCACGTTTTAAAAGGAGAACTTAGTCAAATTTAACCTTATTAAATGTCTTTGTAAGTCTGTGATGGTTAAATATGTATTTTAGGGGTGTTTGAAGTGTCCATCGTCGCCCCCTGCTGTCTATGGGACCTGCCTCGCTACATCGGTACGAAGACAACTCTCCTGGGAAACCGTGGCTCTTTATATATTTTGCAATGTTAAATGTTTTTTTTGTGATTATACTGCCTTATTTAATTCAAAATAAAAAAAGTAATGGGGTCTGTTATGCAGTATATCGATAAAGTTCTGCTTTATGATGCAAAATTCAAGTTAATTTGAAATATTATCAAAAATAAATGAGAATTAAAACGGATGAAGAATGTTTGTAAATAATCATGTTGGAAAAATGTGTCACGTTTGACCCCATGTCAAAGTGCACATTATTCACAGGGAAACACTAGTTGCTGGAGAAACTGCGGTTGCTAACTGGCCCATCATTACCATACGTTTGGGACTATCCTATTGTTCATAAATACTGTACTTATATTGATGTGCTACTGCATCATCGACATTTTACTTGATGTAACACACCAACAATGGACTCGATAGATGGATACCTGTGGAATATACTTTTGGCGATGCAGATGGATAATGGGGACGGAGCCGACTGTCAAGGACCGGATTGAAGTAACGTTGGAAATGTACAAAATGGAAAGAATACATTTTGCAGTGAACTGAAAAAAGGACACATTTGCCGGCTTTACAGGCACATTTTAGCACATTCCTCATGCGTCCTTTAAACAGTTTTCTGACAATTGACAAACAAAGATAATAAGATGTTTTCATTTGAATCAATATTGCCCACCTTATCCACAGAAAGGCATTAAACTCACTATATTCAGGTTTTATATAAGAGACAAATCTAAAATGTTACTAAAATCATGACAAACTTTGGAGGGGTTTTGTTCATGGGTGCTTTCTTTCTTACTAAAGTACATTTTGACAGGAGTACTCGAGTAATTCTTTGGACCGTACACACAGTATGTTCAGTACTGCATTCGATCATATTTGAATACTGATTACAAAATCATGCAGGGAATCTACCGCTCCAGCTCTAAACACTCGTTTCCACTTGGTGAAGTCATTAGATTACAATCCAGGAAGTGGTTTACACCTCGCTGAATATTTTGACTTCTTGACATACATTTACTTTATTTGAATGTAAAGTACCAATGCCAAAAGCTGTGCCAACGCCTTGTAATGCTTAATAAAAGCTCTTTAAAGCAACAGTGTAAGATATATTCCAAAATTCCTTCTCTCCAAAGTGCGGTTCCTCTGGGGTAATCCATTGTGTTGCCTCCTAAACACTCGTTGTCTTTGGGTTTTAATCCTTTTGCGATCCAACCAACGAGACCTCATTTCATCTGTTCATCCCCTCCCTCCTCTCCGTATCACGGCCGCCCACAACCACAGCTCTCCCAATCCCGTCTTTTGTTTATCTCGCTGACTTCTTGCACTGCCTTTTCAATTACACATCCTACGGCACATTACAATTCACCCGACACGCCACAATCTCCTTATCCCCGTTCTCCTGGCGTGAGGATGAAAACGTTTGCTATCTCCATTATGAGTACAGTGTGCGTCGGTCTCCATGGGGCTAACTAAACAGCAGCTTATCTCGCTGTTTGACATGGTAATCCATCTCTAACGCTAAAGCTAAAGAGCGGAGTGGTTCTCAAGATGTGGTGCAAGGACCTGTGGCGGTGCGGTTGTGGCGGTATACAGGGATCATCCTCAGTTAACGATAGTACGAAGATAGTTTTGTTTAGGTCTATGTCTGGTCTGAGCGTCGCAACATCCATTCCTGTTTCTAACAGTTTGTTGAATGTCCTTCTCTTTTCTTCTCCATCATTCCATGCTATAGAGGCATCTTGAAAAATGTGTGTTGTGGAAAGTACTATAAACAGTGAAACAGAAGTGAGGCAGAAGAGAACCAAGTTGTCTTGTACAAAGGTGAATCTTTATTTTAGCCGTGCACAGCCAAAATGCTCTCCCTGACAGAGTCGTCTCTCCGCCCTCGTCTAACTTGGGTGTGGGCTATCAAACCGCTCACCCAAGGATGTCCACATGCCCATAAAAGCGCCCCCCCTAATCCTCCACACACATTGATAACATCTTATAGCAGGGGCTTCTGTCCTTCCCAAGCAAGTGTCAGCTGACCGGGGCACAAGACAAAGGTCACTAAGCTGACCATGTCGAAACAATACATCCTGTGCAACACATCAACTTAGCATCGCATCAACCTAATGACGTGACATTTTTCCATTACAAGTAGTGTCTTTGCACCCAATTGAAACTTTGGATGCTTGCTTGGTTTATTCCTAATTAGACTGTGAAATCCAATCATTTCACCCCTGGCTAATGTTATTATAACTAGTAAATGTAAAATAATATATCTATTTTTTCATTTAATTCTGGATGAATGATAAAGTAAATCCAATTTAGAAGGCTTCCTATTTGTCAGGTAGCCCTTGGATTTTGTACTATGTAACTACATCCATTGAAAAGTTTGTTTTGCCCAGAAAGTTACTCTCATTTCATTAATCCTGTTTATGAGATCGTCTCCCTCTGAGCTGCACAAAACCTTCAGTTTCAGATTTACCAGAAATGGAACGTCATATGTAGAAATCTGAAGATCTTCTGTGCCATTCTAAGTCCATAAATCATCACCAAACCGTAAGCATTTTACTGTGATATTATGAGCATTTTTGTTTATTTCTCCCTGGTAACTCCCTCTGCAGCCAGTTGATGCAATCCTGCTGATGAAGGAACACCTAACTGTTGGAGAGTAATGTATACATGCTTTGTAAGTTTAAAACCTGGCCCGGTTTATTCCTGGTTAATCCTGGGTTAAAACGTAGACCTTGGTTAGTCATGGAGTGCTGCTTGTTCAGCCTGGTCTATGCGGTTCAATTCCAGTTAAGGCTTAGACTAAGGTCAAGCTGACAGCTCCAATAAGCTCCAGCTATTATTCCCCATCGAAGTGATTTGTCTTACTGTCACGTTAAATTGAGCAGATCTGATTGGACAGCGGGGCGTGGCGGTGGAGCAAATATGATCTCATATTGCATTCCTTATCAGCAGCAGGAAGACATCTTTATTCAGACTGTGTTTGCATTGAGATACTGTTTTATTATGTTGTCTCCAAGGATAGCACAATGTACATAAAACACAAGTTTGACTGCGATATACAGTATTTAACAAAATATTACAATTAAAAAAACCTACTATGGATTCCACGAACACAATAACCCTGAACCGTCTCGTACAATGTTGTTGCAAAGGACAGAAACAGCAGATTTTACTGGAAGTTGTTTTATTTTTACCCTCTACAGCTAAGTTTCCATTGTAAATAAAAAGATCGGTTTACCCATATGATTGTCTTGGAGTTAACCAATTGTGTTGACAAACGTGAAGGTCTCAGGTTTAAATCCTGGACCATGGAATTTTGGTTGAACTTCCATTTCATAAAAACACACGGAGCAGCACAGCAGCAACTCCACTCCAAACTGTTCGCCTAAAACTGCACTTTAGTCAAGGCAGGGCGGTGGAACTGGAATCTCTCTGTTACTGACACTGGTAACCATAACAACATGGACAGGACCTTCGCTGTGGCGCACTGGACCTGCTCTTTCTTTCGTCCCCCTGTGCTACAGCGTGTTTCACTCAAATGTGTGTGTGGAGCGCCCACTTCTCCCAGTGTCACCCCAGACACCAGTTCAGCAATAACTTTATCAAACAAATGCGCGCTCTCAAGCTCTCTCTAATGTCTCTCACTCTTTATCATAATACAGGCCTGATTGCGGCAAATGTGCCCTGATCAGGCTGTACACCGCCCTGGGTCATAAATCCCACTCCACAAAGTGATACATCTAAACCTTAATTGCATGATAATTATGTAACAGTAAACCACCAGGCTGAACACAGTTCTTTAGGACACAATCACTAAAACGGACATGAGATGTCAGACGAGGAGCGCGGACAGCGAGAGAAAAGAGGGACACACGGACGCTCAGAGAAGGGAGAGCACGAAAGATCTGCGACACTGAAGGAGGGCATCGGAACAGACGAGCAACAACGGAAAACTTTAAAATACGAGACTGGTCTGGAGCACGGAGCGTGTTTGTCACCCATTTGTCACCTTTGGACTGTGCGTACCCTCATTAAGAATCCTGCAGGCGCCCCTGACTGTGACAATAATGCGGTCAAGTTAGCTTACCTATATTTTAGCCTCCTGTTATCAAAACATAAATTCTTCCTTCTTTGGCCAAAAGCTGTAATAATCCAGCCCGTTTTATCTATTTATGTAGCACTGTGTTCTCATACCACGTTTAGGACCTGTATATTGATAATTAATGTGGGTCAAACTTCGGCTTTTTAAAGGAGAACTAAGTAACATTTTAACCTCATTAAATGTCTCCGTAAGCCCCTGTGATGGTCAAATATGTATTTTTGGGGTATTTGAAGTGTCTGCCATCCTCCCCTGCTGTCTCTGGGCAGAAAACCAGCCTTGCAACATTTGCCGACATCAAACTTAAGGCAACTCTCCTGAGAAACCCTGGCTCTTTTTTATATTTGGTAATGTGAAATGTTTTTATTATTATATAACCTTATTTAAAAAAAGAAAAGTATCTGGGTCTGTTCTCTGTTAGTTTGTTTACAAAAGTCCTCTCATCATCTTAAAATCTAAATTATTATTATTTAAAGTATGCAACAAAACATTTGTCACTGAGATTAGGCTTTATCTATGTCAGTAAACATAATATTCTCAACATTGATCCATGCAGATTCAAATACAGAATTCTGTTCAAAGACAAAACATGAAAAAAACAATCTATCTTTGGCAGTGTTCCTGTGGCTGTCGTCATATTGGAAACACGTCTGAGGAAGAACCAATTTATCCCCAACACATTTTTATATAAATCCAGCGAGTGCGAGTGTTTTTGGCTGATTTGACACTTTTTGGACGTGGGCCGTGTAGAGTGCGGCTGACTGACAGACTCAAGCAATTTCCCTGCAAACCCACAGGCAGAATTCATTCGAGTAACACAAACTGGTTACTGTAACGATGCAGTCGAAACGCAGAGTTTGGATTTTTGTTATACAATGGGTTTATGAGCTGATTTTGGGTTATAGACTTACTATAAGTTCAGATCCATCAGTACAGTGTTGATCGCACTGGGTGATGTCACGTTACAGACAGTCGTCCTCTGGACTCCCACAGTGGACACAACAAATGGATATCTCTGGAACATTCTTCTGGAACATTCTTCTGGCTGCAGGGGAAAAAAGCCATCACTAAGACATGGATAATACAGATCCAACCAACAATTAAGGACTGGACTAACATTATAATGGAAGTTCAAAAAATTGATTAAATATGAAAATGGTCAAATTTGTTGGACTTTGGATCAAATGCGACAATTATGCTGGACTGCAAGTTTAGGACAACCAGTGCAAACTCTCTGTCTTGTTGTGTTTTGTGTTTCCTTTACCGTAAATATAAAAAAAAAAGCCCATAAATCATGGTGAGCATTATTTATCTCACTTATGCAATTCCCTCCGCTGCCAGTAGATGAAGTCAAAAGTCAGTTCCTGAAATGGGAATATATATATTTATTTTGTATTTTGTAAAAAAAAAAAAAAAAATCTCAAACATGAGATGCCAAAGTTAAGGTACTCAAGAGCATGTTTAAAGGCCAATAACAATACAAATAATGCATCATATTTTGTCCTTTAAGACCTCGTTCATCCCCTGATTATAACTAGTTAGGATTATCCCTAAAATTGGTTTAGCTCATTTTCATCCCTGTTTTACATTAAATCTTGTCTTAGTCCTACTTTAAATTTGATTAGCCCACACTATAATCCTGGTTTGATTTATAGTTTAGTCCTGGTTTATCCTCTGAACTTGATCTTCACAGCTTGTCAACTTTTTTTCCAATCCCCAAAGGAGGATTTGGGCGTTTGAAGCAACATCACAATCTCTTCAAATTAACTGGGGCTAAAGTCAAAATAAATCCACTCTTTTACAAATCAGTGTCACTCTGAGCCTTGGCACTTTTTCAACAGGAGCAAAACCCGGTCGTGTTCCTCAAAAATAATGAGACGTTTGACTGAAGACCTCTCCAGTTTTGTCTCAGAGGTTAAGAGCTCCACGTGTCTTTAAATCTGACAAGAATCTTGGGCTCTAAATCAAAGCAATAAGCCCCTCTTCACCTCTGGAACATGCCTCTCCATCTGCCCAGGACTCCCCTTACCCATAAACCACTCTCCGCTCCTGCGCCCTCATCCTTACCTCCGCACCCCTGTCCTGTTAATGTCAAAGCCCGTAGACCGTACGACACCCATTACTGCTCCTGGAGGATGATGTGTTCCTCCTCCTCCTCTCTCCTCGCCTCGCCAGAACAAGATAATGGAGGATTTTAAAATGCGTTGTGGATTTGTCTGGACAATTTTGTTTTGGGTGGTCATTAAAATAAGGGATAAACAAGGAGTTGAGCTAGTACTAATCCAAGCATAAACCAGGAAGACTAAATTAGGAAAAGACTGTACTGCAAGTGGACTAAATTCAATCCATCGTGAACCATCCACATCTGAATCACACGGACAATTAGACCCAGTGTATACAGTATAAGCCACTTTCACTCTAATACGGTTTCTTTTTCTCTGATCTGTTGCCGGCCTCATTCATCAACATTCTCACCAGGAATAAAGACTAAAGTTCACCAGGTTTCTGCTGGTACACAAAATGCAGTGCAGAGAAGGGAAATAAATATAAAGCAGAGGATAAACTAAAGTGTTTTTGTGAATTGTTGAGATCGACCTTAAAAAAAGTATAGTTCAGGTACATTGTATTTATTAACAAAACATCTGTTATGTTTGGATGATGTCAGAGCCAGGACCTGTGCATGGAAATGCCAATAACAGAAGCGTTTCAAAGCGCTCTAAAAGAACCGTGTCTTTAGAGTCTGAGGGATCAGGGTCAGTCCAAATGTGGTTTAAAGTAGTCAATGTCAATCCGGGTGAAAATATTCTATGCCTATTGCATGTGTAAATCATTCAAAAATAAAACTTTAACGTTTAAATTTGAGCTAAACCAGGTGCAAATCAGAAAGAAAAATCACTAAAATCCTTCATCCAAGCATATATTTACTAAAAGAAAATGTAAATCCAAACCAGGGGGTAGACCAGGACCAGACAAATTGAAACTAAAATCCAGTCTGACTGTGGTTTAGCCTCTCCTCTCACCTATACCTCCTCCTTACTTGAAGATAATGACAGATTTATAAATGTGACGTTACAATTACAGTGATATTTCTTATTAATTTTAAGTAGCTCTTAGTAGAATTAGTCCAGTCCCAAACCTGACAAAAACCATGTTCATTGTGGTTTTATGGTTCTTCCCAGGACAATAGCAATAGCAATTTTTTTTTAAAATTATATATAACACTTATATTGAAGACAAAACCAGGACTAAACAGGACCAAACCTACCAGAAACTAAAAAAAACACGTCCTGTTCACAAAGTCCCTTACTTTGGCATTTCCAATTCCAAGCCATTTGAACAGATACCTAATATTTTGGCCGGCTGACTTCCTAACTCCCCTGCTCTGCTAGTGTCGTGTCCCGCATGACATCCATTACCTCGGAGGATGATCCCTCTCCTCCCCGCTCCACCTCTCCTCTTAAGAATCGCCTAATGACGGTTTTATAAAGGCGGAAAGGTTGACACGTCGGATGATTCACGGTTCCTTTTTTTCCCCCCTTTTCTTGATTGACGGCGCAGGCCCGGAGCGTACAGTCGTTTTCAGCCATTTCTTATTTTAATTCCTGCCTGTGGTGACGGAGCCAATGGATGGAAGCCAATTACGGTAAGTGTGCCGGTGTCAGCGCGTGACATTCAGACACACGGAGCAGGTGAGCCCAGCTTCGCCTGTTATATTCATCACCAGTGTTCAGCCGGTTTGCACGTGGAGCTTCTCCGGTCATTTAGAGGTCTGATTATATATTTGTCAGGCTTGTAAACGTACTTCTGGACATGTAAGTATTAGTGTTTCATTTTTTTTTTTAAAGGATATGTATGGAAAACAAGTCTATATATTTGGTTATAGATTTCGTTTTGTTTCTTTTTTTTTTTTTTAAACCAATAAATCAGTGTGTTTTCTATGTCAGGTCTAAACTATGTTGTGAGCATGAACCCA
Organism: Chaenogobius annularis; assembly: GCA_015082035.1. Classification (NCBI taxonomy): domain Eukaryota; kingdom Metazoa; phylum Chordata; class Actinopteri; order Gobiiformes; family Gobiidae; genus Chaenogobius; species Chaenogobius annularis. The sequence goes on from BJKM01000257.1 coordinate 235,288, forward strand.
ATGTGTAAGGAACAAAATACTGTATATCAGTAGTGAGCGCTCAGGGCAATCAAGGCAATCAGTGATTGGCCAATAAAATCTAAAAATGGCCGTGTGTCACAACTATATAGGAATTGTTCTAAAATATGTCCATATAAGCCTGTTTTCCCCTCACTTCTGCTGCTGAAGCTCGGCTGAACTCACAGTATATTTTAGTGGCTGCTACAGGACCACTGGGTGATACTGCATGGGAAGCTTGGTTCTTCTTTTCCCACAGCGGCTCAGTCTGTGACCGTGTTCAGAGGCCCGTTCATGCTCCGCTCTAACATGAGCTTTTAGAACCAGAGCAGACTGCAGCTTCTTTTAGAGGTCTGCACATGCGCTCTGAGGACCACACAGCCTCAAACCCATGGATCTATGCTCAAACCACGCTGAATAAACCTGTTTGGGAATCAAGGACGTTTGTAGGTTCTGCCCTAACTGAGCATGTGCAGAGGAGAAAGTGAAGCAACAGCAGCGCCAAGTTTCAACAAACGGACGTCTTTGTTTGTAGCTAAGGTTCTGTTCATGTTTCGAACGATCCCACAACAAATGTTATTCCACACGCCTTTTGTACCTGGATTAATAATAATACAATTGGAACAGCTACAAAAGTGCTACAGTATATGCATAATAACTACAACGTAACATACTTTAAGTGCCACAATATTAAATCCATTGGCACATTGGACCATAATAGCCCCCATGATTCCTGTCAAGCTCAATTTCCTCTACTACTTGTCATTTGCCTATCCAATCTCCTGTCTCTGCGCTCTTAAATAGCACCTCAGATTGTCCACTCTCCCCTCTCTGTTCCTTTTGCCTGTCATACCCTCTGCCTTCTCACTCCCCAGACGCTTCCCTCCCTCCAGCTCCACATTATACCCGTGTGCGTGGGTTGTTCCGCCAGTTTCACATTCTGTCCATGGCTCGCTCCATCTTTGGGCCAAACGCGGGCTGTTACTGTCTCATTACAGGTAGGCGCCGTGCTGATAAATCAATCAAACTTCCTCCTCGCAGTGCCACGGGGGTGATGGATGGAGATGGAGCGGCGTATCCCAGAATGCACCTCTTCGGAGCGGTTTCGGAGCATGTGCGTATGTATGTGCTGAGGCAGCGAGGTGCCCACAATAGCTGACTTTTCTATTTCCATTCATTTCACAGGGATTACCTTGGCTTAGGGACAGGAGGGAGGTGGGATAAGGGCCTGTGTGGAGCACATTAGTAGTCATAGTTTAGTTGTTGTGTCTTAGACCTGCTTCAATCAGAGTCTCTTCATGTTTCATCCTAAACGTTACTCTGTTCTCGAGTTTTGAACCTGGTTTAGTTCTGGAATTTTCTTCTGGTTTGGTTCTCATTTATTCTCAACACTTGGCAGTTGGTAACCCAGTTTTGAAGCCATATCTGCCCTGGCACTGACTGATGGAAACAGGTCTTCTCTGATGGGGGTCAGCTATGTTTCCACATTTTAGGGTTAGAAAGCATTGATGGTATTATGGACGGAGCAGTGGCGTGGGTATACTCAAACACTTACCAATATTGTAACATAGCGTTTTATAATATACTACTGACCTACTTCTGCAGTGGGCAAATGAGTACTCTTACTCCAGGTGAGGTAAAGACATGGGTGGAGAGTATATACCTGATAACATATATATAAACCTTTTTATTGGTAAAGCCAGCACATTCCTCCACACTGGACCTTGGTCTCTGGTCTGGTCTTTGGTCTGGTCTGGTCTGGTCTTGGCATTGGACCTTGGTCTCTGGTCTGGTCTTTGGTTTGGTCTGGTCTGGTCTTGGCATTGGACCTTGGCCACTGGTCTGGTCTTTGGTCTGGTCTTGGCATTGGACCTTGGCCTCTGGACTTTTCTTTGGTCTGGTCTGGTCTTGGCATTGGACCTTGGTCTCTGGTCTGGTCTTTGGTTTGGTCTGGTCTGGTCTGGTCTTGGCATTGGACCTTGGCCTCTGGTCTGGTCTTTGGTCAGGCCTTAGCCTTGGACCTTGGTCTCTGGTCTGGTTTTTGGTCTGGTCTTAGCCTTGGACCTTGTTCTCTGGTCTGGTCTTTAGTCTGGTCTTAGCCTTGGACCGTGGTCTCTGGTCTGGTCTTTGGTACAGATGTGCACACACATACATGTTTGTGTTTTTGCAACAACACACCCCAACACACCTCTATTTCTCACTCTTTCAAAAAGATGTTGACTCCCTGTTGCAGATGAGAAGATACATTTTGGAGTAACCACTCTCTTAATGTGTTTAAACCTGTCATAATGAGTTGTTACCCAGAGCTCACCACATTTGTTTCGCGTTAATGTGGAAATGAGCTACATTTACAACATCTAATTTATTTATTTCTCTTTAAGTAAAGAGGGAAGTGGATGGGGTTTAAAGTGTAAATGTACACATTTTTGCCCTGGTGCCAAAGACATAAAATCCCCACAAATTATGTGCAGTGAAAGATTTGCACCAGCAAATTATAGTTTGTCGGCCTGATTTGTCTTTAGTGATGCCAAAACTCCCCTTTTCTTCATTCACTGGATGCACTGGCTCTTTCCCATCATGTTTTGCCATCAGATGTTCCTAAGTGTAGCTTGTGTGGAAAACAAGGAAGTGCAAAAAGAACAGGTACATTTCCCTTCTTGCTTGGTATAGTCAGACAGATATTGTGAAAAAAATGATTAAGTGAGTTTTGGTTCCTTACAATAGCCTTTTAGTCAATGAATCAATAGCGCACTAACAATAAAGGCGCACAGAGATTGAAACGGCAGCGCAAGTGTTCCTGCATGTTTGTGGTTTGACTTCACAGTGGCACGGTAAAGTCAACATGTCTGAGGAGTGAGAAAATAAGACTCACGGATATAAAGGTCTGAGGTACGCTGTCTTTTTTGTGGTGTTTTTTATTCACGCCGAGAGTGAAGACATGATGCGTTGGCGCTACTATCTAGTCCCGCATTCGCCCTCGGGGACCTTGACGAGTATCTTTTTTCAGCCCCTGTGATCCGGGTGAGGATTCCCATCACCTTCCTTTCTCTAAAGCCAGAACATACATTGAGACTCCACCTTGAAACATACAGCACAGATAGAGTTTGCGCTGTCAGAGGGTTTCTTTGTTGGCCTCGGTCGCCGCGCAGTTGCTTTCGGTTGCTGCGTCTTCAGAAACACTGTCCAGGAGCCTCATTCACAAAGGAGTGCGTCAAATTGTACTGGAAAGAGTGCATACCGGAATGTACAAATGTCATGACCAATTTTTAAAAACCTGCTCTGCGCACCTCTTCCTAAATCCCAACCCACCTTACATCTGTGCTGCACCAGGTGTCTGCCCCGAGCCCACCCGAATACACCAGGTCCTGTCATAAAAAGGCAGGAGAATTATATTAAAATACATATTATTAATTCACATTTTAGATATTAAAACACAAATAAAGTCAATCTATGTCAATGCCTTAAATTCAGTTCAAAGTAGAGCTTTGAAAACAGAATTGCCCATTAAAACGTTGGTCTCCGGTCTGGTCTCTGGTATGGTCTTTAGCCTTGTCTGGTCTGAACACTGGACCTTGGTATCTGTCTGGTCTCTGGTCTAGTCTCTAGTCTAGTCTCTGGTTTGGTATTTGGTCTGGTCTCTGGTCTGATCTTTGTCTTGTCTGGTCTGAGCACCGGACCTTGGTCTCTGGTCTGGTCTTTGGTCTCTGTTCCAGTCTCTGATCTGGTCTCTGATCTGGTCTCTGGTTTGGTCTGAGCATTGGACCTTGGTTTCTGGTCTTTGGTCTCTGGTCTAGCTCTGATCTGGTCTCTGCACTGGTCTCTGGTCTGGTCTTTGTTTTGCTCTCTGCTCTGGTCTGGTCTGAGCATTGGACCTTGGTCTCTGGTCTGGCCTGAGAATTGGACTTTGGTCTCTGGTCTGGCCTGAGCATTGGACCTTGGTCTCTGGTCAAGTCTCTGATCTGGTCTCTGGTCTTGTCTGGTCCGAGCTATGCCCCATGGTCTCTGGTCTGATCTTTTGTCTCTGGTTCAGTCTCTGATCTGGTTTCTGTAATAGTCCCTGCAATGGTCCAAACATTGACTGTAAATAAATAATTGCCACAGGACAAAACTAAAGTAGTTGAATACAGAAATATAAACTCCCCATATGAACCCACTGTTTAAAACCAGTCATGCTTCTCCTAAACCTCCCTGACAGGTGGAATCCCCTTTCCACCTGAAACAACACCTTCTCGTTCCCCCCAATATCCCTTCTTCAACCCAAAGGTGAGATCTTGACCTTTGAATGGAATCGCCCCTCGTCTGTCCCAAACCCTGAATGTTACATAGCGAGAACAAACAGCCGGGAGGAACTTAAAACACGACATATAAGCAAAGCATCAAAATTCTACCGCCCTGCCTTTCACGGCATCGTCGAAACTCCCCGCAGGAAAGGGTTTTGCGGAAAAGGTCAGGACGGATGACGAGCCGAATCGAGCCGAGCTGCCACGAGGCTCCCACAGGCGGACGGATCTGCTGCTTTCTGATATTTCCCTCTGTGTTCCAGTCAGGCGCCGTGACACCTAACATTTACTTTGGCTTTTAAACTCCTGCGCCGGTTTCTTTCTAAAGTGTGGATTTGCATAAAACTGTAGATCTCTGGTGACAACGTTAACTTAATATAAGTGGTATTTCCTGGTCCAGTCCTAATTGCGTCCCTCTGGGGAGTGGGACGAGTTGTAGCAGTAGCACAAGCAGCTGTAGTTGTAGTAGTCATTGTATATTTTGATGTCATCAGCGCTCAAACTCAAGAATAAAAGCTTAACTTTGAAAAGACAGAGACTAAATCAAGGATAATTTAGACTGAATAATATAAATAAACCTTTTTATTTTAAATACTGTACATTTCTGTCAGATGGAGGACCTTGTGTTGTTATAATGTCAAATTGCGATATCGATATTATGTTATTATGTATCCTGATAATGATGATCAGAAAATACAGTTGAATGTTTTATTTCCTTGCTTATAGTATTCCATGTTCTTACCCCACATTAGTATCTATTGTCCTACCGATGCAAGAAAAAGTTATGTTGTCCCCTTAAACCAGGGGTGTCAAAAAAAATTTCGCCGAGAGCCGCATTTTTAAACAAACACAGAGCAGAGGGCCACAGACAACCCGAGAATGAAGTGAATTAATCGAAATTTTGGATTTGACATAGTTTCGATGAGCCTCCACACCTTTAATAAGACTTGGAACATTAATATTAGGTTTGTATAACATCAAAATGCGTGAATTTTTCCAATTTTACAGTAAAAAATACTACTTTTTGTTGTTTGGATCAACTTAGCAGGAAGCTGGAGGGCCAACAAAAATTGGTCTGAGGGCCGCATTTGACCCCCGGGCCGTAGTTTGGACATTCCTGCCTTAAACGATACCTCCCCTTTCAGTTCTTTGTAAATGTTTGAGCCAAAAAGGATGCAGTGTGTTCCCAGCCTTACGTATGACTTGTTTGGATGGCCTTTATTCGAAGAGTGATGAGTGGTTTTAGTGAAGTGCAGTAGGTATTAATCAATATCTGTAGTCATTAATTAAGTGCTGTAGTTGCTGTAGTGCTGAAGTGCTTCATTTAGAATTAGTCGTACGTGTCGATGTTGTTTCCTCGTTACATTTCACACGTATTTTACATTTTTATCCTTTTAATCAAATGTATGTCTAAACTGGAATAGAACGGGCTTGAAATGTCATCACACTTTATGTAGGACACGCGGCGATACAAGCCATAGCTTTTGCACTCGTCCCACAGGGTTTACATGTCGCCGTTTGTTCTTGGGTTTTAGTGCAATATTTACGACGGCGTTTCTTTGCTTTTTCATGAACCTTTTCACACCAGTAATTACGGCGTTTTGGAAGGGTTGACGCCAGCACTATGCAGGAAAGAGATGAGTACGGTACGAGGAAAAATAAGATGGTCTAAAGAAAATTGAACCCTTGTAAAAATCCATACATTTTAAAGTATCTGCTGCAGTACCAGAGGTTAGAAGTCAAAGTAAATGTTTTCTCACTTCACTGAAAAACAAGGAAGCATGTCTAAAAGCAGCGTAACTACTACTACTCCTACCTCTGCTGGAGCTATTATTCAATTTGTCGAAACTTAGTAAAGTATGTGTCATGCAAAATTCACTTTGAGCCTTTAATTGTATTATAACATGGTTCTCTCATCAAAAACTAGCTAGATTTTGTTTGTTTCCCCTTTACGATCATGTTTAAAGGCCAATAACAATACAAATAATGCATAATCTGTGTCCTTCTGTGGGAAAGGAGAAAGTATGTGTTTAACTATCTTCGATCCTAGCGCTTTCAAACACTTTGCTAGTATTACTACGCCTGCATTTTCTGGCTTTAGAAGAACTTTTTCAGACAATGAAGAGAAGCAGGGTGTACCAACAAAGCCCCATCGATCGCTCTAAGCATTTGGATCTTTTTTCCAAGTTTGCAATTAATAAAATTTGTCTTTGTAATCTGAAAAAGCGCAATGTAGTATACAGACATTATTATTACCGTTAAGACCACCGTTGTGCGATGTCTTCTTGTTGAACTATTATGGACCATGGGAAATTACAGGATGTTGGTTAGCTCTGCCCACAACCACCGTCCAGTCCATAACTCCGCCTGCAACCTTACACATGCCCATCCCACTGTCTTCTCGCCCACTCACAGCAATTCACGTCACCTTCAGACCAGTCCGTTCATGGCAGTGGCGCCAGAACAGCCACAGCTCCGGAGCACTATACGCTTACCTAGCGACACTTATCCAGAGGCCGTGCGATCCTGCTCCAGCAGCAATAGAAGCACATCACCCTGCCTGGTATTGCCCCCGTCCAGTTTGCATTTTCTGCTCAGTGCAATCGGCCCAGCTTTAGTGGACATCAGCTGTACATAAAAACGCAGTCACGGAAATAAACGCATCTGATTGCACGGTTCTGTTTGAGTTTGGACTCCAGGCGTGACGGAGGGAGGGATGACCAGACTCGCTCTTCGTTAATCTTAAATATTTTTTGTATTGAATTTTACAGACTTTGTTCTCACACACAAAAGAAAAAACACGCTTTTGGGTCTGTTCTCTGATGGTGACGGAGACCTGGCTGGCACCCCACTGACCAACTCAAAGGAAAACAACTCATTAAAACACTGCACACCCGTCACACCATTACATGTAAATCCAAGAACAAAACCCCATCTATGACAACAGCATGTCAGTCCTATGTGCGCTTTTTGCAGTAGCTTTGTTTTGTGTGTAGTCTGATGAAACCCCGGCCCGCTCGGCGTTGTATGCTGACATTAAACGTGCTCTTGTGTGTGTTGCATCATGGCGGACGGGGAGGGGGGGGTTAGATGTCCCGCTGTCTCCTGCCGTCCTGGGACCTCATTACAGGGAGCTGCGTGGCGAGGGCTGTGGCGGTCAAACCAACGCACACTCTACCGCCGACGGGAGAAAAGTTTATGGTTAGCAGAGGAAAGAGCAGCAACTGTAGTAAACAGGATGTGCCTCAAAGGTGGAGTGATGTAAAGAAGGAGGATTTAATGCACATGCTAGAATGACATAGTCTAACGTTAGTTTCAGTCTGAAATGTGTGTGTTAGTTGGAGGTTTTTATGGCGTTTATTGTGATTGGAGTGCGCAATTTGAATATGAAGAACATCATGTATGTACGCTAAGAAAACACATTCGGTCAAATGAGAACAACCTGGTGCGATGTAAAAATGTATATTATGTGACATTTTTGCACTTTTGTGTTAAGCTCAACACAACACCCTTATTTTACAATTCATATTATTAATTTTTCAATTGCCCTCAGTACTTGAGAGAACCCCTTATCCCCGTCCACAGCTCGGTACTTAACTCTGGGTCACACATGAAGGGTTAAAAAAATGTCACATAGACATTTTTCAACAATAATAATACATAAGTGAGAATCTGTGATATCCTATTATGAAGAAGTGGGTCCAGCGGCAGAGAATGACTTCTGCGTTTTTTTACCAAGAAGCCGATAGACCTGTTTCTGTTATTAGGTTCAGTATTGAAGCTTAGAAAAATGTGTTTTGTCCCAGTACAGATGTATTATAAAAGCAGCTTTAAGGCTCATTTATCGTCCACTTTCATACGGCGCTGTGCATAGTTACTGTCACTGTTTCACCTTTTCTATTGTCACATCTGACATTGGCCGATTTACCAGCAGATGGCGCCCAACGTCAGTTAGAAAATTGACCAATAACCAGAAGAAGAACAAGAAAAACAAACGATGAGGCACCCATGGAGGTTTTTAGATTTCATTTGTTTAAAAAGAGTCAAGAAAACCATGTGAGTTGCTACACATCCTCAAGCTCTGAGGAAACAAACTAGAAGGCAAACAGAACCATTCGGAGGACAGACCGAAGCCTCCAAGTGAATCCACATGCGATTGAAGGGAAAAGCATTGGGAGCTTCTACGCCTCCCTCAGCTCGCTGCATGTGGAGCTACCACGACTGCTCTGTTGGAGCAGCAATCTTGTGAAGTGCATCCCACACAAATAGACGTGATCTTCTGTGCTCTTGTGGTCACAGGCTTTCAAAGCTTCTCTTGCAAGACGTGTTTGCGTGGTAACTAACCAGTTGTATAGGCGCCCTTAACTCTAATGGCTGCAGCGTGTGACTCCAACGGAAAGATTCTGGAGCATCGTGGCACCGCTCCTCTACAGCTCCTCTACAGCTCCTCTACAGCTCCTCTACAGCTCCTCTACAGCTCCTCTACAGCTCCTCTACAGCTCCTCTACAGCTCCTCTACTACTTTAGATGTACTTATTTAAAAGGGTCAGCGCATATTAATGGACATACAATGACTACATATATCGCAGTACATCCATTTAATACAAATGATAACAATTTAGTTAAACAACACTTCAGAATCAGGGATTACAGACCTGGTTCCTCATGAGTTTTTCTCATCTGTGCTTAATGTCAGACTGTCTCTGAGAGCGGCTGATGCTGTTCCAAGTCTGTGCCTTTAACTGACAGCACTTGGTGACTGAAGGCTGCGCGTCTCAAAGGAACTGCACAATCACCTTGAGTAGAAGCTCTGGTTACTCTGCCACTTGTTCCAGATCTGAATTTAATAAACTCATTCAGGGGTGGCAGAGAAAGACCATGAGATCGTTTCTAAATTGAACATGCTAATTCGATTTTTTTTTTTTTTAAATAGTCAAAACTAAGTACCGGTAGTTATGTTTCTGAAGTAAGAAGATAATGATGGTATGAATATGTTTTTTAATCAAATATTTTTAAAGACCTTTTGTATAGCGATTCAACTGGTTTGAAGGCAGCACGGTCATTGACCAATTTGTAATTCAATACACAATGAGTGAAAAAAAATCATACAGTAAAGAAACATTTTTGTAGCATTTTCTGGCACACACTCAGGCAGGACCGACAAGAGGTGGTTTCTTTGGGACAGCATCTCGGTCCCATGTGGAGACGCTAAAATGTCCTCTTTCTTTTAATGCACCTTAGACGCTAAACATGACATAGGAAAAAAAAGAAAAAAGGGGCAGAAATGATGCGGGGGGAGATTATCAGACACGTATATGTACTGTCTGTGTATATGTATATATGTTATATCTGTGTGTGTGTATGTGTGTGTGTGTGTGTGTGTGTGTGTGTATATATATATATATATATATATATATATATATATATATATTATATAGAGAGAGATGCAATGACCATGGGGTAGTGGTATATAATGATTGCTATTTTAAAAAGATGACTACATCTACATGTACGACAATATATGTGATGATGGTAATGATAATGTAACACATTTTTACTCTGTTTGAATACATACACACATACACTCACGCACACATATGCACAAATAAACACCCACACACACAAACACACGTACATCCACGCACACACACAATCACCCCCGCTCTGAAGTTTTTAGACTGTTGTCCCTCTACTTGTATAATGTCTGTATTGTTGTGTGTCTTTTGCTGTTTTTTGTTCTTAATGTCCTCATTATTGTTACTGTTTTGTATTTGTAAAGAAAAAAAAGAAACAAAAAAACTAAAGACAATGTTGAGTCCAATATATTTAAATTTGCATACCATTTTACCATTTTAAACTCCTCTTCTTTTAAAAAATAAGTTTAAGCATACAGTGGACAATGCTATAATGTTTGCCCACAAACATATGGTTAGTCATTAATATATAAAGAAAAGAAAATAGACCCAAGTATAGAGCCTTGGGGTCATCCCACTTGACACCCGAGATATGGCAATTTGATACCAATGATTACTACTACTCTCATTACTTTTAAATGTCTATCGTCAGTTGCTCATGTGCAGCCAGAACTAGGGGAAAGGTCAGATCCATAGGACTGCATCTAATTATGAAGCATTTTTACCAGCTGCAAACCCAGACAACAAGGCATACAAAGCCTTAGTGCACAAAAAACACATAGTAAGAAACGGTCCTTGTGTCTAAACATATTTAAAAGATACAGCTTCTATCACACATATTTCTTGTCCTAATGGAGGACTTCTGAAGTATTCTCTGCCAAACACTGTGGTGAGTGGGAGGATGAGAGTACAGCTCTGGCTGTGTTTCAGTCCTCGACTGATATAGACTTAAGTGTGAGTTTATTCATATGAAGGAATACAGTATAGAAGTATATGCTCCCACAATATGGTACGACCACAAGTCATATGGGAGCAGTGCTTTTTCAGGCTGTAGAGGGTATATCATATAGTAAAGTGTGATTCAGACAAACACTGCTAAAAGAAATATCTAGTTTTTAATATTGGACAGTACAAATAAAAGCGTGACATTAGGAAAGGGGATTGACACTGAGCAAAGTGCTGTAGTTTAGGCCCCCAAAAACTGTGCCACAATGATTTGAACTGTAGCCTATTGGCTTTTTTTTTTTTAAATGATTTTTTTTGACTGTTTTAAAAAGATTATCTATGGAAATTATTTTTATTATTTTTTAATTTGAAAATGTTCTCAAAATCACAACATAGAAATTAAATATAAACAGATACAGTAAAAGTCAAAAAGTGAGGAACACCAAAAAATTGACAGCAGAGTAAAAAGACTCCCAGATTCAGTCGACATGACTCTGGGATTCTAGTGTTAATAGTTGGACATTGGCATAACTGAGCCACTAAATGAAGCTAAGTAATGGGAAAATACACACATGCTCATGGTTAATAATCAGAAATGCCATCCATATCAGAACAAACATGGCTGTTTACGAGGAAAAAAGAAAGAATACAATGTCACAGGGGACTGCAGAATCAATTGGGGATGCACAAAACACTGAAGTGAAAGAAACCGTATTTTGTTCTAAATGATACGTGACCAATGAGCTCCTTTGTTTCACATGCATCACTGATTGCACAGTTCTGTTTGAGTTTGGCTCGAGGCGCGGCGGAGGGAGTGGTGACCAAACTCACTCTTTATAAAGGATGGGAGACATTCTGGATCCTAGGAAAGGAAGGAGGAGCTCCTGTCTATTAAAATGAATGGATTGCGTCTTCCACAGAGGTCCATGAGTGGGCGTTCCCTCGGACTCCCGACGACTGTATCTATATTAGACAGAATTGATAAGTGAAAAGGATGATCGAGTTGTTAAAGCAGCAGCACATGTGTGCAGCCAGTCACAGCGTTGTGAGTTTGAATTCCAACTAAAACATTTTGCTGCATGTCCTCCCTTCTCTCATCCCCATTTCCCGCTTTGCTGTCTAATAAAACCAATGGCGAAAAAAAAAAAAATGAAATGAAATAGGCAACTAAGCTACTATCTAGTAACCATTTATCCATTTCTTGATTTCAAATTCAAGTTCAAACAATCAAATCAATATTCTAAAAAAATATATGATTATGATTTGTTTTGCATATAATTTTAGCGAAACATTCCTCTGCCTGCTCTCTGTTTGACTTCAGAACATGAAGGTAGAAAGGTTAGGCTGTAGCTTTGACTTTCCATGTACCGGGTCTCACTGTACAGAATGAAGTTCAAAGAACATCTCATTATGAATCGTGTCAGCTCTGACGCAGGTGTTAAAGCTAAGGCTAATGTACAGACTGTTAATAACTGAACTTTACTTCACTGTCTGTACAGATTTGTCATGGTATATTATGTATTTGTAAGTACTGTATTTTATCTGTTTTTGTTTTTGTTGCTGCTTCTTTCCACAAAACAGGACAAAATGTGATAAACATTATGATGCACCGATCCTACTTTCTCAGGTCCAATACATTCATTCATTATATTTGAGTATATATTTCTCTTAGGCCAGGGTGTCCAAACCTTTTTCACAGAGGGCAGCATTTTTAAACTTGTACGGAGCAGAGGGCCACAGACTACCCGACAATGAAGTGAATCATTCTAAATGTTGCATTTGACATAGTTTTGATGTGCCTTCACACCTTTAATAAGACTTGGGACATTGATATTAGGTTGGTATAACATCAAAATGCTTGAATTTTTTCAAATTTAGCATAAAAAGTACTACTTTTTGTTGTTTGAACCAACTTAGCAGGAAGCCTGAGGCCAACACAAAATTGGTCTGAGGACCGCATTTGGCCCCGGGCCATAGTTTGGACATGCCTGTCTTAGGCTATATCAAGTGCACTTCAGTATTATTTGCATGCTCACGTATCCGACCACTGAAAGAGACGAAACCTCATCATGGACTGGAAAAATGCCAGGGCCTCTCTCAGAATCAGAACCAGAAACATTTATTGCAATTGTCAGTGAACAAAATTCACAGACTAGGAACTGACTTTGGTGTTAAGGTGCAACACAAAACAATGAACAAATAATAAAGCAAAAATATATCAAATACGGCTTGCGTTAAAAGACAAATACAATTCACTAATAAATAGTCTAAAAAGACAAGGCAGAAAGTGAAGAGTGCAATGAGCGGTTGTTGATTAAATTACAGTTCAAGTGGCAGATGTTAAGTGTTCATGAGTCCAACGTCAGAGAGAAAGAAACCTCTTGTGGCAGGAGGTTCTGGTCCGGATGGACCGTAGCCTCCTGCCTGAGGGGAGTGGTTCAAATAGACCATGTCCAGGGTGAGAAGGGTCAGCTGTGATCCGACCTGCTCGTCCCAGAGCCCTGGAGACGTACAGGTCCTGCAGAGATGGAAGTCTGCAGCCGATCACCTTCTCAGTAGGTAAAGGAAGTAGCTGAAACTCATGAAGCAGGTAAACAAACACTACTAATAATTGTTACCTAACTTTAACTTTATCCTACTTCTATTAAGCACTTTAGCCATTAAAGTTTTCAATCCAAAACTGAATGAAGTGCCTGTCCTCGATCATTATTCTGTCCCTGAGTCCAGTGTTAGTTCTGCGTCCAGGCTGCCTCCAAAAGCATTTGCTAATAATGATGCTAAGGGTAATCAAAAATAGTAAAATGTTAATTTTCACTTTGTTGAAGTTGGTGAAAATGTGTTTCTCTACCCAGTACATAACTAAGTGGAGAATCCGATGGATATCAGGAGATCGAGAATCAATACCAGATCCATTAAGATGTCTATATATACATTTATTGTATTTTATTGGCCTGAACACCTGCCCTGTCCAGGGGCTGCAGGTGGGAATCAGCAACTTTGCTATAACCTTGCACAAGCATCTTTCCTGTAGGTCAATGTTTCATGAGCATTGTCCCTGATAAATGTACTAATAAACGAAAGTTAAACTAAACAGTGACTGCGCCGATACCAGTGCATCCCTAATCATTAAATATTTTCTTTATTATCTGGTGACCAATTTCAAATCAGAGGCTAATTATTGGTACCAACAGCAAACAGTCACAAGTGGAGAACAGACTGTCAGACTTTACATGGGTAAGATTAAAACATCTTGAATCCTGGTGATTTGAGGCTAATTCTAGCGTGATTGCTTCATATCCGTGTTTGGTGGCAGATAACGCAGGCATAATTTGTTTTTCATATTTCATATCCGCAGCTTTAATAGCTGTTGTGTTTTTTCGAAGCGTTGTTGTGGTAACGTGAGTGGTTTGTCTGGAGAAACAAAAGGTGTGAATATATGTCAAGTAAAAACATATTAAAGCTGAACCATGCAATTGACTGTCAAGCCTACGTGAAATCAAGACACTGCAGGTTTGGGCTTTTTAAGATTTCGGGTCAGTTTTGCTCCCGCGTCGTGTTCACCTGGAAGCTGAGAAATGTCCAATGTCAATGTGATCCCGCATTCGTCCAGAAAAGGTTCATGGCAGAAAAGGTTTTGAAGGAAGTCAGAAATCATCTCTCGGTTGAAACTTGATTTCAGTTGAAACTTGATTTCCTAAAAACGGTGTGCAGATGACGACCTTTGAAACCTTTCCCACCACAGTCTATTTACAAAGTGTTTTATTATTTCAACTGAATCAACTTTCAAACATGGATTCAAATGGAAAGTCTTGAGTTCCCAGACTTGATTGACAGATTGAGAAGGACTCTTGGATGAGAGTCCAGATGACTACAACTGAATGTTTTTCTCCAAAAGTCTTTCAATGTTGTTTTCTAAAAATTAGCACACCTACAAGCATCAAATGTTACAGTCTGTATGGTATTTGAAACATTTTAAAGCTGCACTATGTAACTTTTCTGGTGGGGGATTCAATACTTTGCAGTGACAACTCCAGAAATAATTAAAAACGACACCTCATCAATGTGAATCCAAGCGGTCATGGTCCTGTTTAGGTTTTTGATTTTCAGCTAAAGGTGCGTATGACTAACAAAAAAAACCTTAGTAACTGTAACAAAAGGTCTTGTTTAAATGCACAAATCAGCTGTTGTTGTTCCAACTAAGTCAGTTCTTCACGGTCAGATTGTTTGAAAACAAAGATCAGATTAAAAAAGATTCAGACAGAGCAGTGCCTCCAGTTAGCTCCCCCTTTAGTTTTGTGGCTAAACACGTTCCACCTAAATACTGCTTCACTTAGCTCAAGATCCGGAGGAAGATAGGATATAGGCTTCTCAGTGGGGGAGCTGGCACACTATAGACGTCCTTCTTAACTGGTGGATAAGACTTTGACCAATGTAGACTTTAGATCATGTTCTCAGCAGGCAATTGATTTTGTTCTTGAAATTGTCTTTAAAGTTGGAAAATGAATAAAGATCCCATGTAAGATTATAAACATGCTTTTGCTCACCTCGGGATTAGCAATTCACATTTCCTCAAAATAATGTCTACTGTTAGAATTGTGTTCTCATACACGTTATTATTTCTGTGTACTTGAACTATTCTGCCTTGTCTGCCTGATGTCGAGGCGCGATATCGCTGCTGTGTTGTTGCACCACGATTGCGTCGCACATGTTAAAAGAAAGTGGCACAAAGAAGCTAACAAGTGTCTTTTCTTATGAAAACATGTCTGAAGAACAAGAGAATGCAACGAACTCAACGTCTACATTACATCAGCAATCTGGGGAAATTTTTAGACTTCTGATTTGTGAGAGAAGATGAGCTTAAGCCTGACCTGGGCCACTCACAGAACCACAGTTATGTTAAGTAACCTGAGGCTTCATGTGTTTACATATGAAATACATTCAGTTAGTACAAAGCAACGGAGTAAACAAGGAACTACTAACAGCTGTTCCACCGTGTCACCGCACATTCTTAAAGTCCCAATGATTTATTATAAAAAGATATAAATACCTGTATGCACTTTAAATACAAACATAGGCACTGGATTGTACCCTGTATTACTGAGTAGTGAATAGTATCATCCATCACTAGAACAAGACGATCAACTACATTAGCTTTTTGGTTTTTTTAACTTGAAATCTCTCTCACCTCTGTCATCTTCATCATCAGTCCAGTGTTTGTGCTAAACCTCCTCTCCATTTGCCCTGCTTGACCTCAAGATCGCCCCCTATCTGTCGGACCAATCAGCAACTGCCGCCTTTGGAAAACACATTACCACAGGCGTGTGCTAGCTGAAGGTAAATTGCCACTTTTGGAGCACACTTAAATAAAAGGGCCAGGTCGGCTCAGATGCCCCGTCTTCTCCATTTCAGCCGCCTCATTCAATCCTATTAAACTTTATTGACACTGATGAAATGGCGGCTCTGATTTTCTGGCTTTACCCGATTGGAACTCTTTTTCAACCCTCTCAAAATGCACTATTTCCACTATTTCCACTGTCCAACAGCTCCTCACCATCTCTGCATATTATGTGTTATTTCACATGATGTGCGCTGTACGTCCCACGGAGGGGGACAGAGCTTCACTACCGGTCCGTGCCTATGACAGCAGCTTTTTGACTGTTAGACACTTGCTTTCCATAAACTTCATCTCCGGCTTCTGCTTGAATAAAACTAAATGAGCCAGCACCTCCTGCGTTCCTGTGCACATGCACATTGTTCTCAAAATGACAAAACATTAACATGTGTAAACACCTTCCTAATTCCCCTTACAAGCTGCTGTGATTTGTAGTAAAGAGTGATAGGAAAGAGATCTAAATGCATTGCGCACTAAACACAAACTTTCTAAACTGGCTCCATCTCTCCTCTCTCTTGGAAAACTCATACGCAGGGTGCAACGTTTTCTGACACAACCGCACAATCCCACGTCAAGTGTTCTTTTCATACATCCCAAACTTAACGTGGAACATCACATACATTACTTTTGGACTGCATTTTGTAAGTATGCACTCTTTATAAATGAGAGGTTATAGTGATGTCAGCTGCTTGTCTCAAAGGAAATGTATACAGTCAATATGTGGAGTGGTGCTTTACAAGCAAAGTAATATCATCTCCATGGAGACAAGCAGATCCTCCAAGTTAAAGTCATAAAATGACTTTTGGACACTTTATCATTGGTTGTTCATGTTTTGCATTGGTATTAGTATTTGGTATTGCACATAGACTATAATAGAAAAAAGTCCCTAATTTCAGGAAAGTAAGTAATTAAAGCCGTTAAAATTGACCAAAACAGTAAGTTGTTTGCAATAGCTTATAAGTAGAGAGTTTCTTGTTGGTGAAACCAATTTGAGCAGTGGAATGGACAGAATTTCTGGTGAACACTCTCTACACAAACAAACTCCTCCCCATCTGCCTGGATGAACTCTCTCTACACTAGATGAACCACCCTCTCTCCTCCTGAGTGCTTCTGGCTCTGCAAATGAAAGCGTGTCAGTCCTGGACCATCTAAAGCCAGTCCATCTGTAAGAGTAGGTTCTCTCCTTCAGTGTTGTTCCCCTCGAGGTTTTTCACAGAGGGTTTTGCAGTTTTTCCTGGGTCATTCATTAATTTGCAAAATTCCTGTGAGCATTGGTTAAACAGATTTTGATTGTTTCATTGTTTGTTGCTCAAAACTTCTGTTGGTTAAATAAACTATTCTGGAATGTCAACCGAAGAAACTCCTATGGTGATTTTGTGTACACTAGTTCGCTTTGGCTCGGTAACGGGCAATCCAAGTGGGCAATAAGCGATCCAAAGCTGACCCTGAGAAGTACTAATTTTCTGGCTCACTATGGATCCCAAAATGCTTATGCTAAGGAGGACCTACACACCACAATGAGAAGAAAGGACACAGACTCGGGCGAAAATGAAACAAAAAGCAAATAAGAATAGAAAATAATTCCTCTCCAAATGCAGACAACCTATAATGAGATAAACAAAAGTACATTTCCGGTCATAACCCTCCCTTTAGAGCATAACTAATCCCGCTCAGTGCCGTATCAAATTCGACTTTCTCAGGTCAGTACCTTCAGATTGAAAATTACATTGAAACTTCTCAATTTAAAAAACAGTGCCCCGATGACTACCTTTGAAATCTTTTTTTCATTATCCAAGCAGTTCCACCTGGTGAAAAAAGTCTCCAGTTACTGCTACACTTTTCATTACAGGCTATTGAACAGAGAACTGCAAACTCCAGTCAGGACACATAAGAAAACACATTAGTTTGACATTTCACAGCAGCAGTAGGAGCAGTAGCAGCAAGAGTAGTGGACATCGAGGTTATCCATCTCTACCACAGACTCTATGTTAGGGCAGGTATGAAGACATTAATCACATAAAACTCCACTGGGACCTGCATGCTTTAGACCAGGGTGAACCGGTTTGGGTCCTTGGTCCAGTCCGAGTTGACCTAACAGGGCAGTCCATTTAGTGAGGAGTACAATCCGACCTTGGTTTGACCCGCCAAGCCAATTACACAAGGACTGAAGCACACAATACATAGAGAAAATGACCTGTGCTGGAGAGGGCACACAGGAGTAAATATGCTACCTTTAAATTCAATGGGCTGGACCTGTGGAGAAGTCAGATTTTTTTTAAATGTCATTAAGAACAGCTCCCAAAAAGCAGACATGGTGTAAATGTAATGTTACTGTGGCACGAAGGAGCGTTAGCATTAGTATTGCTGGCATGATAAATAAAACCAACAACACAACCCATAGAGATGGCTCTGGGATTATAGTTCAGGCACTCTGGTTGTTACTATCCAGTGGAGGCAGAGTATAAGCGAGTACAGAATGTATTAAATCGTTTTTTGTTTCAGTTTTTAATCTCAAGCTTTTTTTAATATATAGATTGAATCCAATATGCGTTACAATTGCACATATTTACATTCAATAAGTTAAAATTGTACATACAGTGGGGCAAATAAGTATTGGGCAACATTTAAACATTTGCAAGTTCACCCATTTAAAAAGATAAGAGAGGTTTGTAATTTTCATCATAGGTACACATTAAGCGTGAGAGACAGAATGTAAAAAAACATCCAGGAAATCACATTGTATGATTTTTAAACAATTTATTTGTGAAAATGGGTGGCCAATAAGTATTGGGCAGCTAGAAAACAAACAACTCTTCTTTCCCTCACAGACCAGTCACTTCTTTAAGAAGTTATTCCGGCCTCCACTCGTTAACACTATGAATGGCTCCTGTTTGAACTGATTCGATGCATAAGAGACACTTGCACACACCTTCAAACTGTCTCCAGTCTTCACCATGACCAAGACCAGAGAGCTTCCCAAAGACACCAGAGATAAAACTGTACAACTGCACAAAGCTGGGATGCAATTGGTAAACAACTCTGTGAGAAAAGATCAAAAGTTGGAAACATTATTAGAAAATGGAAGAAGTATGACATCACTGACATTCTCCCTCGGAGTGGGAGATTGATCTATGCAAGATCTCACGTCGTGGGGTTCAAATGATCCTGAGAACAGTGAGGAATCAGCCCAGAACTACACGGCGGGAACTGGTCAATGATTTGAAGACAGCTGGGACCACCCTGGGACCACCGTCACAAAGATGACAAGAAGTAACACACTACGTCGTCATGAGGTGAAATCCTGCATTGCCTGAAAGGTTCCCCTACTACAGAAAAATCATGTAAAGGCCCGTCTGAAATTTGCTAAAGACCATCTGGACGATGAAGAGGAGGATTGGGAGAATGTGATGTGGTCAGATGAGACCAAAATTGAACTGTTTGGTTTAAACACCACTCGCCGTGTTTGGAGGAAGAAGAATGCTGAGTTGCATCCCAAGAAAACCAGACCTACTGTGAAGCATGGGGGTGGAAACATCATGCTTTGGGGATGCTTTTCTGCAAAAGGGACAGAAGACTGGTCTGTATGAATGGCAAGATGAATGGGGCCATGTTTTGTGACATTTTGGATGAAAACCTCCTTCCCTCAGTCAGAGAAGTGAAGATGAAACGTGGCAGGGTCTTCCAGCAGGTCGATCCAAAGCACACAGACACAGCCAGGAAAACCAAGAAGTGGCTCCATAAAAAGCATATCAAGGTTCTGGAGTGGCCTAGCCAGTCTCCAGACCTCAGCCTAATCGAAAACCTGTGGAGGGAGTTGGATCTCCGTGTTGCCAAGCGACAGCCAAAAAATCCTCAACTTCTCCTTGTTTAATTTCCTATTTAAGTTTTAAATTAGGTTGTACTGAGATTAATGATGCACTGCAAATCATTTTCAACATTAACATTCCACTGAATTTTAAAACAATGTATCTGGGACATAAAACGCCTGCGATGGAAATGACAAATAGATACCTTTTTGGAATTCACTTTTGGCAGCTGAAAAAATAATCACAAAGAAATTGAAAACTTTAAAGGAACCGATTGTCGAAGATTGGGCTCATATTCATTCATTTTCATTTCTAATTAATTTCTTATTTATTTTCTTACCCTCTACACTTTTAAATCTTTTCCTCTCTCTGTCACTTTTTTTTTTTGTATTTGTCTTTTCATTAAAAAGAAAAGAAAATCGATCAAAAAATAAGTTTGTAAGCTTTTCTTTGTACAGTAGTCATTAATATA
Source organism: Chaenogobius annularis (assembly GCA_015082035.1). Taxonomy (NCBI): domain Eukaryota; kingdom Metazoa; phylum Chordata; class Actinopteri; order Gobiiformes; family Gobiidae; genus Chaenogobius; species Chaenogobius annularis. The sequence goes on from BJKM01000257.1 coordinate 255,594, forward strand.
TTATAACTATAAATATCAATTCAATAATATGCCTATATATGTATGATGTATTAGCCTTTTACACAGGGGACTTCCTGATAAATAAGACAAAATAAATAAAAATGCATCCACTTTGATATTCTGAATTTGAACCTCATCATGAATTACATTTTCCATTGTTATTAGAAATGTTTTGTGTTACGATGAACAATGAAATAAACTCAAATACATTTAATGACCAAATATTGATCAAATAAATCCAATCTCGTGCATTAGTTCCATTCTCTGTGTACAAACGACCAGTGTCATTATGTGCCTGCACTAATTGTATCAGGTGAATCCTGAATGATGTGTTTTTGTTCCTGCTGCATCTTTGTTTCTGCCTTTAATTAAATCTGCTCCTGTCTCTGCTTCATGTACTCTGTCCTTAACAAGGCCAAATGTGTGCCCAACCTCTGGAAATTTGATTAAAAGGCTGTGTTTTTTTGCGTTTCATTCAATTATTCTGGTCTCGCAATGGAGCGGAGTGTGACAGAGGAAAGATAAACAGGTCTGCAGTTACTCAGCAGTTTGGAGGCTCAGAGGAGACGTCTGAGTGGGCTTATTAACACAACACAGAGCTCAGAGAAGACAATGTGCTGAATTCTACTTTTTGGGAGATTTTACGAAGGTTATTGTCATTTGCACATCAAAAACATAACTGGAGGAAGAGGTTTTACACTGAGCAAAACGCAAACTCATGTTTTTTTGTTTTTTTTAATACATGACATTTTTTACATTAAATACCACATTCCTGTGGTGGTAATACAATCATCAGTTTGAGAAATGCTTAGGGTTCAACTCAGTTTGAGGGTCTGATGTGGATACGAATATATAAGTTGCATATGTTCATCCATATGCAACTACTGTTGTGATTTTGGGCGTTACAAAAATAAATTGAATTGAATTGAATTGAATTGAATCCATAGTGTTGGACTTTAAATTAAAGGTGCACTGTGTAACTTTATCCATACATCTATGTAATAACAGTTGTTTTTATTGCTCAAAAAACTGAGATAAAAAAGTAAAATACCTTTCTGTACATCCAGGGACATCCAGGGGCAGACCATCCACCAGACACATTTACATGGTGCACCTTTAAGTTACTTAATTGTCCAAATAGAGATATTTGTGCATTTGCAAGTTTGACAAAGCCTCTCAAAGTGCTTCGCTGTTGTCATTGTTCTTTCACTTCAGACTCTGCAGTGCATTTCTGTAGCCACAGCTGCCCTGGGGCAGATTGCAGTTCTAACAGGTTGTGTTAGGTCCAACAATCACTCACACACCATACTTATACATAGACAAGGCAGATTAAGTGTCTTGCCCAAGTACATTTCAGGGAGTGCAATGCCCTGTGGAAAACAAAAAATAATAGTAAATAAAGAACTCTACATCCCTGGGTGAAAAAGGTTTTCTGAATCAACCACTCGCACCACTGAATTATCTCTAAACTTGAACAAACCTGAGATAATGCAGTGATCATGGCTTCATATTAATCATGCATTTATTTCACTTGACTTGTACGTTGGTGGAGAAAACAGCCTGGGTTGGTTTATTCATCACCATGATAAAACAGTGCGTTAAAAGAGCGTTTCTGGATGCTTTCATTCAGTGGTGTTGTGCACAACTGAAATCTTCTATCGTGCATTTACTATTGCATTGCATTGTGGTCTACAATGACCTGATCAGTGACTATAAATAGCACAGTTAAAGGGCTCCAACTGATGGTAAATCTGCATCCCTAATCCAGAGACATGCAAACTCATACGCATATTATGCATTACAAAAAATGCATAATCGAGAGGTCACAATTAATAATCAATGAAAGCATTAGTGTCTTTAAGGCGTGCACACAGAGCCACCTCTCTCTCCTCCTCTGCAGAGGGGGCGCTGCAGGACAGACTGCTGCTGTGTCTCCGGCCTGTTCTCTGGACCAGAGCTGTCCACATCACTGGCCTGCTGGAAGCCAACTATCCAGGACTTATCTGAGGCTTTATTTTGTTCACATTTAAATTTTCAGAAAAGTTGTTACACTCGAGACAGGGATAAACAGTCAATATATACGACAGCGCAAGCGCAGACGCTTCGTTAACTTCTTTCAAAACTCTCTGTTTTGTTACTCATCTGAAAGGCAGATTGATTGCAAAATGCTCTAAAACTCTCCTAGACTATGTCCACGCTGTATCCATGCAGAGGACAGAGGGGTGTGGGCTTTCTGTCCTCATTAAGAGCTAATAGCATGATGCAATGCTACAGCTAATGTGCTGCTGTTATTGTTTCACCTAAACACACTACACACAAATAAAAACCCTTCAGACAGAGACAAAACAGGTCAGGTTAGTTTGAATACTTAATAACTTAGACCAGGCCAATGGAAATGAGTCAAATACTCATTTAAATGTGTAGATTAGCAAAGGGGCAATGGAAATGCTTTCTTAAAATGTTTTAACGTTGAGAAAATTGACTTTTTATCTTAATGCCTGTTGGGACAGACGGAATTGTATTTGGGTTGTTTTAAAAAATAAATAAAAAATCACTTCAAAGTGAAGAATCGCGATTATCATATTTTCTATAATCGAGCAGCTCCATGTGTGAAGCTGTTCTCCTGCGGCACACTTAGAAACACCAGCTTGCACAAATTTACAAGAGCAGCTAAAGCGCCAACTTGGGGAATAGTATTTTAGGTCAAATGTGGGAAAAGTTGGAGAACATTTTAATGGATCCATAACAAATCCAGGACTAAATCTAGACTAGGTTACTTACAAACCTGGTCAAATCCATGAGATGGAAAAATAACTCCTGTTTAAAGTTTTACCTAAGGACATCTGTGAAATGGAAATTATGGCATGGGGCAAGTCATGTCAACTACTTGTTTTACAGACTATATTTGGAATTAATAGATTTACAAACAAAATCCTTTCATTCATGTCATTAGCCCACATCAGGATGGGCTCAAAGAGGGGGTCTATGGGGTATTCATTGTTAACACAAAGCATATATAGATCAACATGTCAACGTTTCTTGGTGTGAAAATGCTGTATTCACTGAAAACAACGTATTCAAATGTTAATTTTCACAGACTTGGATGAAGAAACGAAGATGATGTTAAATGAACCATATAAGACAAACTGGAATCATACAAAATGGTAATGGACAAAAAATTGTCATCTCTCTGAGCACAGCTCACCCTCTGCCTCGTCTTGGAAAGCTCCAAGACACAAAGTTCAGCATTTTTGTGCCAAACCGCTCCTTTTAGGTCAAGTTGTCTTTCTAAAAATCCCAAACTTAACGTGGAAAGCATTTTTGTATGTACGCATGCTTTATAAATGAGACCCCTGATCTAAACCATGGCTGAGATTTGTCATCTCCAAATGGATTTGTCTTGGACATCAAGGGAATAATGAAAACAGACAACATTCAAACACAATATCATACATAATACAATACTCAGTACATCCACTCCTCTGCCCAGGATGAGAACTACACAATCCACAGAAAAGGCATTACACATAGTTACATCACTATTGCAAATGCAGAGGTCAGAGCTCCACCTATGATGCCACAGCACTGGGAAATTTGGAACCAAGCACTTTTTGACTCTCATAGGGAGAGCAGTCACTAAACACAATTCATCAAACAAATTTGAAAGAAGATAAATACAACTCCAGTTGTGTTTTTAACGAAGGATCAATGTTCACAAAAAACTATTTTGTATAATATGTGTCCTTTAAAGTACAATTTTTAAAGGAAAAAAGGGGGAAAAAAAGTATAACAAAATTACATTTGTATCTTTGTATTTGTTTCCCCTGGGACTTAGTTTTGGCACTAGCTACTGGCTGCAGAGGGAATTACACACAGTTTAATATAAACATTTCAACTCATTTGAAGCTGGCCTCTCACTTCCAAGTCTCAGCACGCAGTTGTACTGATCGTGGTTAGATGGGACAGAACGAGTCTGGAGATGATTTATGGACTTGAAAAACAGATCGAGAAAACGTCAGTTATCGAGGAGGTTCATAAAGGAGTGTTTTTGACGCTCGGAGGGGAAAGGATTTTCTAACCAGGATTCACCAAACTAGAGTGAATGAAGCTAATTGATACTTCAAGTATGTTTTGGGGGGAAACAATGATAGAAGCTCAAAAAATTTAACTTTGCATAATATGTGTCCTTTAATATTTCACTCTGAAGTGACCATGTGGTTACTTTGCCCTTGTAATTATGTTACAGCGGTTTATTTTGATTCATCCCATTAGTCATAAACAAATAAACCTACTTAACCAGGGCTGACAAGGACAAAACAAATTCAGAATTAAGTCCCTAACAAGGAAGGACATGACCAAGACTAAACCAAATCAATTGGATATACTTTCCTCGAAACCCCAAATCTTCTCTCTTTTCTGCCATCTTGGAGAAACTCACAATAAAATGGATGAAGTCCTATGAAACTGGTATACATAATATCACAACTCCATCTTGAACTTGATAATAATGCATAATTCTACTTAGAAGGACTTCTTTTGGCCTTCTCAGCCTGACACACATAAGCGTTTGTGACAGGCGAGTTTTGAAGCGCTCTCAGCCCTCGTCTAAACCAGAGAAAAACACCATTCAAATCCTGCACTATCATCATCATTGTGCATTTCAGAGTCCAACTGAAATGATCTTTCCTTTTGTGCTGCGGTCAAAAGCGGACCTTGTGAAACAGAATAAAAAGGTTGGACTCGGGACAAGCAGACAACAGAGTATGAACAAACAGAATGGATCACAATTACAATAATAGATGAATCACACTGTGGCCTTCAGTTTGATGTGTGATCTTCTGCTCAAGTGCAATGCATTGTTTGTATTGAAAAAGACATAAAAAAATATATATAGTTGTCTCAAGTACTGAGCTTTGTGTCACACTCTGAGTACCAATCATTCTACAGTAGTATTGACGTTATTCCGCCCCCTTTTCCCCCTTTTCCCCCTTTTCCCACGTGATCAGCACTTTCGTTGTAATGACGCTTCCACTCCAGCGGGAACTCCAGTTGGTTTGAATGGAGAACGAGGGAAAAGTCACGCCGCTAAATACGCGATAGAGTAGATTGATTTGTGTAAAATATCCAATGTTCACAATGCACCGATTTTCTGGACGGCCCGAAAACGGCTTTTGAGTCTGGGTAGAACTTATTTTCTCTCAGCTCTATGTGAACTAATACAATAGATCCATGATGAGCGCTCACACAGGCTTCTGGAATAAGGTACATATTGTTTCTATTATATTTTCTTGTTTTAAGGGGAGACACTACAGGCAAACCTCTTTTTTTCTCTTTCTTTTTTTCATGTCAGTTTGCTCTCTCGAGATATAAGTATGGAAACAACAACATTGTCCAATCTGAATCTGAAGATGTTCCACTTCATGCGTACATCTGTAACATTGCATTTTTCATCCACAGAGACATAAAGATCATGTCTTTAAGTAGCACCTACACGCACCAGACTTTACAATCTTGTACAATCACAGTGAAGTGTGAAGATTCAGAAGAAACAGATTACTTTAGTTACCTCTTCAAGGTAATGTAAGGATACAAACTGTACATGAATCAAGATCTAATCAGAATGATCTAGCTCTAAGAGAATTGTGTAATTTTTTGGCATTTCACCCAACCCAACCCCCAATCTTTACAGAGTTTAATAATGTGTGATTGCTGTAATTACGGTGGGATTAAACAGTGGGCATATTCAGCCTAAGTGTAAGTATGTTTTAAAATAATTCCTCTCTATAAACCTGTGTGCGTTGGTATTAAATAATATCAATTATAATATGCACTTATTTTAGCCTCTTTTATATCTCTCGCTCGGATCACAGTCACTGCATTCTTGTCTCTGATCGGTCAAAGTGTCGTCTTTTAATCTTATTCAGGAACTTAACCTGGTCTGGAGCGGGTTATGAGTTCAGGGCTAGTTACCATAGCAATCTGCACTGATCGTTACCTCGCTGACGCTCATATCCAGCTTCAGAGTACAGGCTTCTTCTTGCCTCCATGGAAAAAGATCAGTTTAATGCCATAGTGAGGAACGTTCCACGCAAAGCAATTACATCCATGGCGACAAGCAGGTGGTGTATAAATCCTCCAGCAGAGATGTTACAAAGTGACTCTTTAAATATTAGTTTTTGTCGTTCGTTTTTCTACTGTATCTTGCTCATTTTGGCTATTGAACTTGGATAAACTGCTTTTTGGTTCAAATTGAAATTATAACACGTGAAGCAGTGGTTCAAACCTTTATCTACATTGAAATACATGGCAAACACATCAGGCTTTTATCATTTCAGACCAAAACAATTCCATCTCGGTTCAAAACGTCACGCTCACTTACTCGCGGCTAATCCTCCTTCATCTCCTCCTGTCATCCTGCCGTGTAGCATCCTCCCCTCCGCGCCATACCTTTATTTGTCTTGATTTGACTTTAACATTTCACTTGTGACGCCTTCTGTTCTTGATCTGTTTGCTCTTTCTTGTTGACGTGTTTACTCCGGTGTTAGCGTTAGCTTGTTTTCGCCGTCCCTCCCTCCGTGGGCTAAGCGGTTGTGACAGCTGTGAGCGGAGACGAGCCGGGCCTGTCAGAGCGCAAATGAGCTGCACCAAAAAACAGGTGAGAGATGACACGGAGACCTTCCCGACGACGTGGCCGACGTGAGAGTGCTGTCACGGGCAATCAGCGACGCAGACGGGGATGCCGGGTGTAGGTGAGAACAGAAATAAAAGGGTTTGGTTTGCGTGAGGAGAAAGGAGGGACGATACAGAGGAAAAGTCAAACGATAGAAAGGCCTTTTATTACATTTTTGGTGGGTAAATATATAATGCTAAATAGGACGCGTTCTCTACAGCAGGGGTCACTAATAAACTTTAGAACAATTTACCAATTATATTTATTTTATATCAAATAGTCTAATGATGGTTTTAAAATAAATTGAAAGGTTTTATTGCTGATTTGAGGTAGAATATAAAGCTGAATTCTGCTTTTGTTCTGATCAGAACATCACAAACCTCTGCACTAAACAATGCAGCGATGTGATTGGCTGATGCAAAAACCTTTATGTTCCTCTGATTGCTCGAAAGAGCAGAAAAGTTAAGTGTTGCAAAGCTCTCATCCGTCGGCGCTGCGCTTCTTTCTTATTTAGTCAGAATAAAACTGACATTAGACTGATCTCCAGCTGTTAAAGCTTTCTCACTGCGATCTGATGCGATCTGATGCGATCTGATGCGTGGTGATGCGGGCAGCGGGTTGCAGACTTGTGGTGCGGGTCGGGCTAAGAAAAGATCATTTTTGTGGGACAAGTTGGGCCGGCTCATAAAAGGCCAACTCATCTCTAACACTGCCCTGCTCGTTCACCCTGAATGAGGGGCTTACGTGGTTAACTCATACACTTTTTGTCAGAGGTTCGGGTCCGGACGGGACGGCGCTTATTAGTAACCTGGGCTCTACAGGATTCTATGGGCTTCCGTGTCTATGTTTTGTACATGCATATCAACGTGCACGGCTTTTTACTGATATAAACACTATAAATAATCTCATTCATTTTAATAAGACAGCAAATCTGAACATTTTATCTTTCAGGACGTTTGCCAATGTAATATTTAACTTCAAACTAATGTTTCTAAAGTTCACTTATTATTGCAGGGTTTGTGGGACTCAGTGAAAACAAAAATTTTTTTGTCAAACTGTTGTGGCCCGCAGTAATGTTAGATTTACAAAATAGTTATTATGAGGTTGTTAGCATGCATGGTCATTTCAGAGCTAATTGCTAATGGTAATAATCTACACAAAATTGTATTTTCTTTATTTTAATGTCAGGTACAATCTCGATATTTAGCAGAGTTGTAGACTTTTATATTTTTTATTAGACTATAGCAGCTCTTGCACCAGATTTGGCATAAAGCTAGTTTCCATCTCCCTGGGCAGGTGCCCACACAAATAAAACATTACAAATACTACAAAAGTGTTGCCACTCACTGTTAAACTTCTGAATGATGTGGGGTCATCTTCATCAACTCTATTGTTCCCAATATTGATTTCATGAACATAAACAAGACAGACATTCAATCAGTGCCATTATCTTTAATCCGTACCACATGCTTTTACTGACAGTATTGGCAGAACCAGAACCAAGATCCAAAACCAGAACCCAGATGATCACTGATGATTTGAATTGAAAATGTGATTGATAACACAGCCCTGTATTGTCCCAGTTATTGTCCTGCCCTCAGCTCTAGTTTTATTTTAGCCTCTAGTTCTGTCCTGGCAGTTCTCCTCACTTTACCATTATTCTAATGTTCAGTTCCAAGCCTGGGTTCAAATCTAGATCCTTGTCCAAATCCTCGATCTCGATCCCCACACAATATCTAACATAGTAAACATGACGGCAAATGGATTGTGTGAGGCAGAGACCCAGAGAAGCAGAGGAGCTGTGCTGTTTGAATTTCAAATGCAGTTACAGGTTTTGTCACTCAGACTAATGTGTCTAATCAGAGTCAAAGCATGCCACTGTCAACAACACATTTTCTTTCTCTTTTGGCTGCATCAAGAATGTTAAACGTACAATGATTATGATCTGTTTTGGCACTGCTTTAAGGGAGGATACAATTTTGATTTAAAATGCCATAAATATTAATATGACCTGATAAAACATTGAATAGAAACACCCAAATGTTGAACCTCTAAAAACATTCTCCCTTTATTGTTCTGCAGCTACTACTGTATGTCCAGCCTTCATTTCAACCGTCCGCCTCACATCTGCTTGTCCTGCCTAATGGGAAGCTTTGCTCCTAAATCAGAGCTGTTCTGATGGTAATTCCTGCTTTTGACTCAGCAACGGTTTTTCCTCCAGAAGCACACAGAGTACAGAACATATGTGTGAGATGGGCTAATAAGATGTTCAAAACAAGTGGAAAAACATGCACAGCACCAGTCTTAGAGTGCTAGTTAAGGCGGAGACATGGAGGGTGTTTTAAGGTGGACTTGTGATTAGGCGGAAGCAGCCAAATTGGAGTGTTTTTGACCATCCGAGAGAGAGGTTGTTTTTCACTATGAGGAATTAGTAATGAGAAAGTGGCTGAAATCAGTAGGGCGTGGAGACCTTTATGGATGGGCAAGCAGATCCTGGGTGTTCATCAATATTTAGTGAATAAAAAAATATATAATACCAACATGCAAAACTCTCCCCTGACCGAGCATCTTCTGTTGCTTTTGTCGAAAGCTTTGTCGGAGTAACTCTTCACATTAAATCTGAAGAAGCACCGGCTCATTTTCTGTTTGTGCTCAGAATGTGAATATGAATAAGAGGCAGATTAACCTGGAATTAAGACTGGCTAAATGATTAGTGGGTGTAGAACATCTTTTAGGAATACAAACTATCTATAAAAGTCTTTTTTAAAAGTCTGATTTTGCGCTATTTGATGCAAATGATTTTATCAGAATCAGAAAAGGTTTATTTCCATTGTCAATGAACAAAATTCACAAACACAGGAACTTGTTTCGGCATTAAGGTGCAACATAAAACACTGAGCAATAATAAAAACATACCGGTATATGAAACATATATGAAATCAAAAGGACATGCATTAAGAAACAATGTTTAAACGTTTAAACATTACAGACGACAATGGCACAGGCTACCTCTGCTTCAGGCTCATTTTTCCTCCTCTTTCCTTTCTTCCCTTTTGTGAAAGCAGCACTTGACGACTTGGATAACCTTTTCATTTCATTTCACTTAATGACAACTCGACAACATGAGTAACCTGTAAGCTAAATGTATTTAAATGTCACACTGGAACAGCCTTATGTCTACTTGGGAACTTGAACAACATTTCAGAGTTTGCGTTAGACAATGTATTGATAGTTCTAGTGTTATTTTGAGTTTCCGTGTTTTTCTACTGCTGACTCGCTGTCTGGGAACCTGCTCCTGTGCTGCCTCTCACTGAACGCAGAAACGTTCTTACGCTGTTGCCAACATCTTCGCAGAGCTAATTAAATTAATTCTGAAATTAGGTCTTAAAACTGTAAATATAAAGACAATGTCCAGCTTGGTAAATTACCTTTTGATTTGGTGTTATTATTTACGGTACATAAACTGCACATTGGTTTTCTGACTTGTCGACTGGAAAAACAAAAACTCTGTGAAAACGTCTCTCCGAGGTGTGAGTTCTGACCTCCGAGGACAAATAGATGGGTCCCTGAAGTAGGACTAACTAAAACAGGACTAAACCGAGACTAAACCTGGACAAAAGAAGCATTTTCAACCAATAGAGCAAATGAGGGAGATGAGGGAAAAGGTTTTTTTAACGGATAAACGTTGGCGCTGGCAGGTAATCAATGGATAATATAGACACTCGGTGAAGAGAAGGAGATTGAGAGGCTGTGGAGGCTGATGGTTCTGCTGCTGCGCGTCTGGACAATGAGACCATTTAAATACGATTTTTTAGTCCTACTTTGATAATTTGATCATGTTTTTCACTCTGTTTTAAGGGATTGTTTAGTTTTATACTTGGCTGTCACAACACTGGGACATAATGTTGCACTTGACAGGAAACTGAATCCTGTTATTAGATACTTGTGTTATCATATCCTTTCTTTTCTTTTTGTATGTTTATTGCGGTTGCACCTGGGTTCAACTTCCTACATATGTCAATGAGTCCTATATCGAATTCGAAACGTCCTATGTAGGTTGGATGCGAAAGTTCCATTTACCGCCACAGATTAGGGTTCCCTCAGAGTGGTTTACAACCAGGTCCATAATATCTGTATGGAAGGTGATATCACTCTCTGGTGGAGCATACACATTCAACAGAGCAAAAACCTTTCAATCAATAGCTCCTTCAACCAGTAAATCTGCCTTCTTTGTCTTTAAATTCAAAACTCTTGACTCCTTATGATGAATAGCACGACTTTCCAAAGTTAGTTTTTGATGTTCAGAGTCATTCAAACGGGTCTCTTGTAAATGTATAATGTCTACTATTTCTTTTCTCATTTTGGTTTACATTTTTATCAATTCATTGTGTTCAATATGCTGTTAACGTCATAATATGCTACTTGTACAACTTCCGATGCCATTAGGTTGATTGTATTGACTTTTGAGTGGCTTTAAACTCTCTGGTCAAATACAACATATAAATACAAGAAATACAGAAACAGGAAACAGATGAAAGGAAATTAATAGAAAACAAAAGGGTTGATGCTAAAGCATGCACTGAACCCAAAATCTGATCATGTAAATGGTAAAAAAGTGGAGGGAAGTCCATTCCTAAAGAAGCTCCCTGGCCGCTCCTTGCTCCAATCCTCACAAAGAAATACACCACCTCCCCAGTCTAACAGTCTTTTTTATCTTCGTATGTCTACCGGAAGAGTTGCTGGGAAAGAAATCCCATATCTCCATTTTCTCCTCCTGAGCTCCTCACAGATGCGATGGACTTTGCTCGTTGTTGACAAACATCGTATGGAATATCTGGGGCAAAGAAGACACGCTTGCCTTTGTGCCGGAGGTCTCCTTTAACCTTTGCAGCCTTCATGACACGTTCCTTCACACAATCGTTAAGAAACCTCATTATCAGGCCTCGTAGTTTATCAGTTGCTGGTCTTGGTTTGCCCAGGCAATGTGCTCTTTCTATTTTGATAGGGGGGCCTCAACTCCAGAGCCTACAAGGAGCTCTGGGATGGACTTCTCCAGGTAGCTTTCAGTATCTTCTCCTTCTTGGAGCCCCACAAATCTGAGGTTGGGTCTACGGGACCTGGATTCCAAATCTAGGATCTTACTTTTAATTTTCTTGTTCTCCTTCTGCAGCGCCATCAGCTGGTCATCGCCTCCATCTCATCCGTATTGTCTGAAATATGCTGTTCAGCTTCATCGATTCATGCTCCATTTCCTCCCCCCTCTTTCAGCTCCCTTATGTCGCTTTCAAACTGGTCAAGTCGGGTTGCTCTAATCGCTGCTCTCATTTCCATTCTGACCTACGCCATATTACGCTGCATTTAGCATTTTGTTTCACACATTATGAACACTTATTGGTTCAGCGTCACCTCTTCTCCTTCCTCTGGAAAGTAGACGCCATGAGACTCTTTTTCTGGGCCTACGGAACCCTTTGGCTCCACGGGTGAAGAGTTGCTGTCCGCGTCATCGGACCGGCTAGCCGTGTTAGCCTCATTAGCCTCATTAACTTGTGAGGTTTGTTTGTCTTGGTCCCATAGTTTTACCCGGGTGTTTTCCTTGTCCACTCATCTCTTTTTCATATTTTAGTTTCTGCAGCAGTGGAGGGAGAGCATGCACACAGCACCTGTCACCAAAACTGTAAATCCTATCATATCCTTTCTAATTAGCATATATCTCTATTGACATTCAACACAAGAATAAAGCTATATTCAATTAAAGCTAAAAGCAGAAACTTGATCTGTCATCACCTTGCTCTGTGCAGATCTTAGTTATGTTTTTTCTCACACACGGCTTGGCCTTCATTTCACACATTACCTTAAATTAGCCAGAGTATGCCGTCTCTATAAAATACTTGATATTTTCAGCCAACATTACCGCAATACTTTGTCTAACGCGTGTGCTAAACGAAGTCTTAAAAAGAACTGAACCAGAATCAACCCAGAAGTAGACCAGAACTAAACTGAGACTCTAAATCTAAACTAGATTTTTATTAATAGATTTTTATTAGTGGCTTGCAAAAGTATTCATACTCCTGGAACTTTTCCACATTTTGTCATGTCATGACCACAAACTTAAGTACATTTTATTGGCATTTGTTGTGAACGAGCAACACAAAACGTTTACATGATTTCCATATTTAAACAAACAAAAGCTGAAAAGAGCAGTGTGAAAAAGTATTCCACACCCTTTCCTTGTGTGTAATCTAATATCTGTATAAATGCATCTGTTCTGTGAAGGCCACAGAAGTTTGTTAAGAGAATGTTGGGGAGCAGGCAGCATCATGAAGTCCAAGGAACACACCAGATAAGTTAGGAAGAAAGTTGTGGTGAAGTTTTAAGCAGATTATAAAAATATTTCCCAAGCTTCGAACATCTCAGAGGGAACTGTTCAATTCATCATCCAGAAATGGAAATGGAGTAGTGCACAACTACAAACCTACCAAGACATGGCCATCCACCACAACTTACATCTGAACATCAGAGAGGCAGCTGAGAGGCTCATGGTGCTCTACTTTCTAGCCTTAAGGCAAAACACTATGTGTGGTGTAAAACTAACAGGGCCCATGACTCTGAACACACCATCTCCACCGTCAAACACAGTGATGCAGCATCAGGTTGTGGAGCTGCTTTTCTTCAGCAGGGACAGGGAAGCTGCTCAGAGCTGATGGGAAGATGGATGGAGCCAAATACAGGGCAGTCTTGGAAGAAAACCTGTCTGCAAAAGACTTGAGACTGGGGAGGAGGGTTCACCTTCAACAGGACAACGACCCTAAACATAAAACCAGAGCTGCAATGGAATTGTTTAAAACAAAACATATCTATATATATATATATATATATATATATATATATATATATATATATATATATATATATATATATATATATATATATATATATATATATATATATATATATATATATATAGATATATATAGATATATATATTTTACACTACATTTTTCACTTCACAATTGTCTGTTGTTTTGTGTTGCTCTTTCATACAATATGCCAATATGATTTATTTAAGTTTGTGGTTGTGACATGCTAAAATGTTTAAACGTTTCAACTTCTGCCAGGCACAGTATCAGAATGAAGAATTAAATTTTAAACTGGCTGAATGTTGGACTGCAAGATAGGAAATGAACTGCAGGAACAAACATATTGTACGTTCAAACATCTAGGCCCATCCAGGGCATTTCAACCGCCAAGAGGCTGTTTTGCAAGTCTGCGGTGTCACGTTTTGATTTGAGCATTAATGCGTCCCAGGCATCTGGCGTTTTATGCCTGGGATGCCAGTGTTGGAAAAAGCTGAACTTGTATGGCGTGTAAACCAATCAGGAACTTCCTCCTCATGTGACGTAATGAAAGTGAAAGCACCCAAACACCAAAACAGTGATGGCAGACTAACTTTATTCTTTGTGACTTGAAGCTGAGCTACAACAGCTCTTCTTATTTCACACAGTAACAGAACACAAAACTAACCAAAAAGTTATTTTTATTGACTGGATCAGCGCTGTGAATGTGTAGAGCGTCACAGGGAAACTAAAGTTAGTTAGTTAAATTAGTCAGTGAGTCCAATAGCTCATTGTTTACACTGTATTGCTGCCATAACTGTATATTGTGTTTAAAATGGTTAAGATTTGCTTTGGCATATGCCCTTTTGACGCTAGCAAAATGTGTGAGGTATTATTTTCCACATGTAGAAGGCGAAGTTCATTACAGTTCTTACACTGACACTTGCTTGTGTGTGTGTGTGTGTCTGTGTGTTGGTGTGTGCGCCTAAAGTGAGGCTGAGCAGTGACATTGTTCTGTAAGCAGAGAGTCAGAGAGCAGCATCAAATGATTTCTTTGTGAGTTCTCTCTGGTAAATCTTCATCACATATTAAAGAGTTACATGGGCCTTAATGCCTAAACAAGTTCCTATGTTTGTGAATTCTGTTCATTGTCAATGGTAATAAATCTTTTCTGATTCTGATTAGAAGTTATTGTGCCCTTAGTAGGCCCTAAAAAAACATCCAAAATGCCTTTCCCTATGTGGACATGTGTTTGATAATGTATTTCCGAGACGCAGATCCATGGTCTGACCACACTTTGATCGACAGTTTGAATGTAACTAAACCAGGTCCAAGAAGTTCTACTAAGACTGTAGCAAATATAAACCAAGACTAAACCAGGTCCAAGAAGTTCTAAGACTGTAGAAAATATAAACCAAGATTAGACCAGGTCTAACTTCGTAGCGTTAAACAGTATGCCTCTTGACAACATTTTCTGGAAACCCTACCCAGGTGTGTTTTTGATGAAGGGACATAAACATGGGTAAGAGATGTAACAAGTCTATTTTGCTTGATATGACCCCTTCAAAACATGGCTTAAAACAATAAATAAGGTAATTTTGCATTAGACGGCACGTTATTATAATAAACTATAACACAGCAAGTTTTTATGTAGCGAGCAGTATCAGCGTGTCAAAGGTGGCAGCGAGAGTGGAGAAATGTCTCCAATGTACAGAACATAGAAGAAAACATAATATAACATGTACATGCACTTTGTCCTCTGAAAAAAGAAACATATGGTCTCTATAGTAAATCAATGCAAGAGAAGGACATGGAGGTTAGAGTGGTGATTGGAGTAGATACAGTAAGTAACATACTGTAATTGCTGGGAAATGTAATTAAAAAGTTTTAAATGGGCACGAACTTGTGTTCAGTTGAATCCAAGCAAAGCAAAAAGGGTTAAAAAAATCTTAAAACAGCCATTCATAATCATATACTGTCCAAAATGCATCAAACTGTAACTAAGCCAGGACTAAGCCAGGTTCAAACCAAGTTCATGCTGGACAAAACCAGATCTAAACAATGATAAAAACAAGACAAGAAATGAAGAAACGCAGTGAATATGTACGATGCTATGAAAGAATTAGGTAAGTGAGCGATACATGTGGACTGATGTAAAGAGTTTAAAATGAACTTGTTCTGTTTTTCATGTTTTTCAGATGCAGCACCTTTAATGAGAAGTTAAATGAAATGCAAAGGTGTAATAAATATGACACATCTTCCGTTCAACAGTGCATAAAGAACGTACTGTACATGTAATAGCGCTATATCTTCTGAGGGGGAACATAAGGCCAATAAGAATCATTGGAAGAGAAGGACACTGCAGCTAGAGGTAGTGGTGGATTATAGATTGTGACATTTACTTAATGCTAATGCAAAATGGAGACAAGAAAGGACTGCAATTGGCCTAAATCAGGCCTAACTGTGGCTGCGTTCACACATTTGTTTGAGTGCAGTTTAGCCTTGATGTAAACATGCTATGGTCATGTTTTAGTCCTAGTTTAGTCCTGGATGAGTTCTGTGTTTAGTCTGACTTTTGATGAGCTGTGTGTGCTAGGTGTTATTGAATCCAACTAAAAAGAATAACCAAACAAGGACAGACCAAGCTTTAGTATTTAATATGGTCTCTTCAAAACCGGGACTAACGTGAGACTGATCTAGTTCTGAAATAAGAATCAACCAGGTCCAAATTTATTAAAGCCCAATCTCAAATTCACTTTTTACTTGGACAAAACAGTCACACAACACATAAGCTTAATCATATGACAAAGGAAAAATTAATTGGCTTTATGTTAAAGTAAAAGCATGTCACTTTTTTTGGGTGGCACATCCTCTGCATGATTCCATGGAAATTGAGAACACATATGTCACACAGTGGAATATCATAGCACAACATAGGAACAACATTTCCGAGTACGAGTCAAGTCTGTGCAAATGCAAGCCTGTGTAGTGACCTGCAGATGACCTCTGGGCTTTGCCAGGGTGACAGGAAATGTCAGGGATTTATGATGTCACTGGCACAAAGAGGCTTTGAACATTGGAAAATACATTTTCCTAAAATGACTGCTTTCAATTTGAAACTGGATTAAAATAAACTCTAAAGAGACTTTACCCACACATGACTAATTTACTGTGTAAAATATAAAATATTGTCAATATTATTTGCATTGATCTGTAAATGTCTTGAGGATGTTTAATCTGTGCAATTTGGTAATATCACCTTGTCCAATATGTTCTACATATGTTCTACATATTGGACAATGAATTACCCACTCCCTTCTCAGGCCCCCCTGAAATCAGTCTTCCTGACTGTGCTGACCCCAGGGTCAGTCAGAGAGAGAGAGAAGGGAAGACCAAACTAGTTCCATCAAGAGGTCCATAAGGCATGACCTGGGAGAAGGGCTCTACCTTGGTCTAGCAATGCTAAGCTAACATAGGGAACAACGAACATTGCTGAGAGAGAAACGCCTGTGGAAGCTAACTTTACCATAAGTAATTCTGTGCCCGTCTGTAGACATGATTTTTGCTTTAAACCTTAACATGCAAAAGTATTTTTTTGCAACTTTTCAAGTCTACAACAAATCTTCAAATCAGTTATCTGATGAACGTCTCAGAACCAAGGAAAACACAGATCAAGTGGACCTTATACAGCGCTTCTTCAAACGGACGTGTCAAAGAGCCAGAGCAGACTGAGCTCCCCAGTGTGACCCCAAGCAGAACCCTGGAGGCGTCAGCTCCTCAACACAGACACACAGGCCAATCTCAGCTGGATCACACAGCTCCTGCTTCTGGTTGTATGAACAACACGTATTTGGCTGATAAGATCATCTTAGAAATAACATTAACTCTAACACACAACTAGCTAGATCTAGAACAATCGTATCTAGTGTCTCCATTTGTTATCGACTCATTTGCATATTCCATATTCATATTTATCTGTTTCATTTTTCTGTCAGTAAATCTTCATAAACCTCATTTGGTAAAGTGTTCATTCATTTCCAACAACGGGGTCAATGTCATGGTTATGTTCTCATAACCTTCATATCAACGGTTATGATCTTATAATATATATAAATTAATTAATTTAGATATTTGATTATAGAATTGTTAAAAGGCTGGTGCCCTATATAATTCTTAAAATATGATAAATAAAAAACACGCTAATTATTTAATCAGTATCAACTTAGAATGTCACCCTCTGTCTTAAGTGGGAGGACATGAATAACACCACAGTACTTGACCTACCTCACCCCCCCAAAGTAAAGATGCATGTTTTGTATGTTTTTCAGTGCAATAAAAACATCCAAAATGAAAAAAAAAAAAAAAGCCATGCTTTTCTTTTAGTATATATTTGGAACAGCGCATTAAGAAGGAACATTGTTACTAAGAATATGTTCAGTCAGTGTTACAAACCAAAAAAGATCAATCAATTAGAAGAATTTAGCCAGGATTAGTTCAGGACTAAACCAGTACATAACCAGGACACATTAGAAAACAATAATAGTTTTCCAAATCAATACAAAAACTAGTATCAAAACTAGATATGACGTACCGATACTGAAAAAACAGTCATACTAACAGGACAAAATTTGCCCTTTCCTTGAGTTGTATCAGAAATAGTATAAGTCCACATGGTGACATAATTAAATTGCTATAATTAAGTGTTAAATTACAATATATTGTCTAAAAAAAGACATTGAAGGATCAAAATTGGTATCAAGTATGAAAACTGCTAAATTGACACAGGTGTGTTTGATGCTTGGACCTCAACCAAAAATTGTACATGCAGATATTTGATAGATTGCCATATTATCGTCTGAATATTGTCATCGGGCTAGTCCAAAAAATCGATACATATTCAGTTTTGTCAATATCGCACAGCCTAGAAGCCATAACTTAACAACACCATTTGTTATGTAGTGGCTCAAGCCCAGCCCTCTCTCTCCTCCTCCTGCCTCTGTAGTTGATGGCACTTTTCCTGGCAGGCGCGCCGTGGTGATTCTCGCGGTGATAAAGAGCCCGTTGGCCGGGTCCCCACAGCTCTTGTAGCTCTTGTAGAGTTCGATGTTCGAGTTGTTCTAGCTGTGATTTGGACTCTGCTCATTCCAGAATCCAACGCCTTGGTGGAAGGATTCTGGCAGTGGTCTTTACTCCCTCCCGAGGTAGAAAAATGGATTGGAAGAAAGTTAAACAATGCATGAAAACCTCTACACAATTATCATATACTGTATACTAAATACTTAGCGACAGGACCATTGACTTCCTGTTCAAAACTGCAGAACTGGTTTTCTGTTGCCAAGCTCTATGTTTTATATTTATACACATTCACCCAGGGATGTGATCATTCAAGTCCAAGCCATGCTCAAGTCCTCATTGTTCAAGTCTAAGTCGAGTTCAAGTCAAGTCCTTGAGTTTCCAACGCAAGACTGAGTCCTCCCTATTCATGTCCGAGTCCCAGTTTTTGTCACGATAGTCACTTAAAATACTCTGACTGTGCATTTTAGGGCCCTAACTCTCACCCAATACAAAGACCAAACAGAGAAAATATGATTTAATGCTGTATAGATTTGTTGCCTCTTTTTGGGGAGGTCTTCGTGACCCACTGCAAACCTCTGGCGACCCCAGGATCGGGGGAGACTTGAGCAAAATGTCGCTGAATTCACCGTAGTCGTTTGATTTCTTTACACAAATTGTCTTCATGACCAAGCATTCTCTTCGAAAAATGTTGACTCACACTATACATAGTTGATACAAAATGTTGGGTAGCCATTTTTCAAAAACAAAAATGCCATACATGAAAATAAACTCCTTGTTACTTTGAAAGGCAAAAAAATAAAAACTATGATGACAGTAGCACAGAATCAATTCTACAGTTTTAAACAAAGGATTGTTTATTTATTCTTTTATTATTAAATTATTTTTACACCTTTGCAGTTAAAAAAAAGATATTAAGATCTATAAAATAAGATAAGATCACCTTTATTTGCCCCACAATGGGGAAATTCCAGTGTTGCAAGGCAAGGAAAGGCAACTTTATTTGTAGAGCACAATTCGTACACAAGGCAATTCAAAGTGCTTCACACAACAGGAAAAAATGCATTAAAATCACGAAGACATGGCAGAAATCACAAAATCTTAATTTAAAAGTGCCATTTTCAGGCTATCCGTCAAGTAGTTCAAGACATAACAGAGAAGAGTGCAAAGAAAAGCGTTTTAGTCATATGTACAGCCAAACAAAACAGTTTTTAGTTTAGATTTGAACAATGCCAGAGTAGAGGCCTGTCTCACATCCTCAGGAAGACTGTTCCAGATTTTAGCTTCATAAAACTGGAACGCAGATTCCCGAGATGGTTCATATGGCACTAACACGTCTGAGATGTACTTTGGTGCTAGGCCATGGAGAGACTTGTATACAAACAGAGCTGCTTTGAAGTCTATTCTCTGAGCCACAGGGAGCCAGTGCAGAGACCTGAGCACAGGACTAATGTGATCGTACTTCCTGGTTCTAGTCAGGACCCGAGCAGCAGCGTTCTGGATGTACTGCAGCTGTTTTACAGCTCGTTTGGAGAGGCCAGTGAGCAGGCCGTTACAGTAGTCTAATCTACTAGAGACAAACGCATGGATAAGTCTCTCCAGGTCTAGTTTAGACACTATATATTTGATTTTGGCTATGTTTTTTAGATGGTAAAAAGCTGCTGATGTTATTGATTTGACGTTGCTGTTAAAATTCAAATCTGAGTCCATTATTTCACCCAGATTTCTAACTTGATTTGTAGGTTTTAGAGTGAGACCCTGGAGATGACTGTTAACACATTCTCTTTGTTTCTGTGGGCCAAAGACGATGATTTCAGTCTTGTCTGAGTTCAGCTGCATCCCACACACTGATCAGTTGGATGCAGTGACAGAGTGAATCCACTGGTCCATATTCACCTGCCGTCAGTGAAACATAGATTTGAGTGTCGTCTGCATAGGACACATTCTCGCTGTGTATCAACTGGCCTAACGGCAGCATGTAGAGGTTTGAACAGAAGGGGTCCCAGGATTGACCCTTGGGGCACCCACTGGTCAGGGGCATCTGGTCTGAGACACAGTTACCAATTTCGACAAAGAACTTCCTGTCTTCCAGATAGGACCTTAACCAGTTTAGGGCAGTGCCAGTGATGCCCACCCAGTCCTCTAGTCTCTGTAAAAGTATCCCATGATCGACAATGTCAAAAGCAGCACTCAGATATAACAGAATTAAGACTGAGACTTTTTCAACATCAGTGTTCAGGTGGATGTCATTTGTCACCTTGACAAGAGCGGTCTCAGTGCTGTGATGAGGTCTAAAACCTGACTGGAAAACATCAAATGAGTTGTTTATTAAGAGGAAATCAGTGAGCTGTTGTTAAAGGGTACAGAAACAGATTATGCACAGTATAATAATAAAAACAGACTAGAAATGGCAATGGCAGGAAGCCATTGCGAGTGACTGCCTAATGTAAAAACAGAACACACTTTTTCACACGTCTATATAAAAACACAAAAGCAAGTATAAATATGTCTCACAATCAGTGCTCACTGATTTGTAGGTGCAGTCTTCTTTTGCAATTTCTGCACATGTTCTGCACATGCCGATGTCATGCCAATTATATCACAAAGCCCTAGTTGCCATGAAGGTCTGCGTAATGCATGGCCGATTTCTGTACAGTTGCTATGATGATGATGTCACAATGCTCCAACATCACCAACATTCCGCCATTCTAAGAGATAGGGAAAATTTGAAGACGAATCCTGAAAAGATGACAAGACCGAGGAATACCAAAAGCAAGTCCAGGAATCACACGAGAATTATCTACAAGCTGAATGGCGCAATTCTTATAAGGAACGCGACCTGTGCGGCCCACCGAAAAACAGGGATAAATGTGGAAAATGTGGAAAACCTGGAACTAATAGTGACCGCATTTTATAGAATGCAGTCACTCAATAACTTAGAAAAAGAAAACTCTTATTAAACAGCTGTTAAATGGACAGAAAATATTGCACCAGGGATGATTGACATTGTGTCACAGTATTGCACAGGAGTATAACAGTATTGCACAGGATTATGAAAGCTGAATGACACATGTTCAGGACTAACTGTGTTTATTGTAGTCTGACAGCAGCAGCAAAGACAGACCTGTGAAACCTCTCCTTCACACAGCGAGGGTGGATCAGTCTGTCACTGAAGCTGCTCTCCAGAGCGGACAGTGTCCTTCAGGGGGTGAGACTCATGGTCCAGCATAGACGTGAGCCAGGACTCTTCTTTCTCCCACCTCCTGCACCGAGTTCAGACCACAACCCAGGACGGAGCTGGACTTCTTGATGACTTTGTCCAGCTTCTTCCTCTCCCTCTCTGTGATGCTGCTGCTCCAGCAGACCACACCGTACAGGAGGGCTGATGCCACCACGAGTCGTAGAAGGTCCTCAGGAGTGGCCCCGTCACGCCAAAGGACCGAAGTCTCCTCAGGAGGTAGAATCAACTCTGGCTCTTCCTGTACAGTGCATCAGTGCATCTACAGCAAGTGGTTGGCCGGGGGATTATGTACTGGGGGGATGGGTGAGTCCAGGTGGAGTGGTGAGTTGAAAGGCCGAAGCAGAGGTGTGAAGAGGAACGGGTGTGGGACATTGTCCAGCTGTGGAGGTGAGAGCATGCAGCTGTGCAGGAGGAGGGGTGTGTGATTGATGCACAGTCTTCAGCTCCTCCTTGTTCCTTGATTTGAAAGCTCTCTTCTTCTCCCTCAGCAGAGCTTTCAATTCACGGTTAATCCACGAAAACACTGCACCTTCCGGGAGGGTACAGTGTTTTCGAAACAGAAGTGTATGTAGTCTGTGATGCACTCTGTGATGGTCTTGGTGTCCTCCCCATGTGGGTCATAAAGTTCAGACCAGACAGTGGTGCTAAAGCAGTCCCTCAGAGCCTCCTCGCTTTCAGCAGTCCACCTCTTCACCACACGGGGCAACACAGGCTGCCTGTGTACAATGGGTTCATACACAGGCCGCAGATGTACAAGGTTGTGGTCAAAGTTACCCAGGGGAGGGAGGGGGGATGAAGAATAAGCCTCCTTGGTGTTGGCAAAGAACAAGTCCAGTGTTTTAATGTCTCTGGTGGGGCAGGTAACATACTGGGTGTATGTTGGTAGAACAGATGAGGCAGAAGCGTGGTTGAAGTCACACGAGACTAGGAAGAGAGCGTGTGGGTGCTGGGTCTGTAACCTGCTTGTACAGGAGAGCAGTGCTTCACAAGCATTGTCTGCATTAGCAGAGGGGGCAACTTACATTGCTATCACAATCACATGTGATAATATGGCCTCATGCCAACAGCCAACAGCTCAATGTCTTTGTTACACAGCTGCACCTTCACTGTACAGTGTCCAGGTTTGCGGCACTTCTCGTTCACAGAGCCAGGCCTCTTCTTACCGCTCTCCCTTGTTCTGTCTGCTCGCAGTGAAAGTGGTCCAAAGCAATAATAGAGTCCGGCATTTCTGGGGTTAACCACGTCTCTGTGAAAAGCATGATGCTGCTGTCCCTGTACTCCCACCAGCTCAGATGTCTATCTATATGTGATAGTTCACTAAATATCAGAAAAAAATAAGAATATGTCTTCATTAAGCCTTTGTGTAAACTCTCTGTTCTCATGATGTTTGAAGGCCTCAGGAGCACAACAGGAGAAGAGAGGAGAGCAGACGGAATAAGAGATCATACCAGTCTGAAGTGTTGCTATTGGGATTTGAATGTTGTGCTAACAGAGAAGCAGTGCTACATGGTAAATGCTAATGTTTCTCTGAAGCTAAGTGCCACTAGAGCATGTGAACATATGGTGCAGAGCTAACTGCTTCACAAACAGGGACGCACGGGAGACTAGACAATATCTGCAGAATTGGCCCTGTGGTTTTCTATTTGCTAAAAGAAGAACCAAGGAAAAGGTTTATTATAAAAGGGTGCATATTATGTATTTTTGGATTGTTATGCTTGCGTGTGCCTCTGCTTTGGCGTCAAATGTTTTAGAACTTAAAACTAATATGTACTGAAATCACAGGGGTCAGGCGTTCCCTCATCGGAACTGACAGTAGCACGCCATCGACCATCTAGGCATAAGAAGGAACCTTGAGTGGAAACTAAACCCAGCTTTCCCCCGACATACTAATGAAAGCATACTGTTGCAGTTGTAATGAACTTGGATTTATGGCAGAAATGCTCATGTCACAAGCTGGGGGAAATTGAAATGTAGTGTTTTCTGAGGAGGATTAATGAAACAAGCGTGAATGAAACCATTACAACTCCAGGTATGATTCTGATGAGGGAACAATGTTATAACATGGTTAAAGCTCAAATTGCACCAACCAGGACAAAGATCATCTTTTTGCACCAGTACGGGAACACTGGTCATTCAAAACTATATTCACTCAGGCTGCTCTATTCTCCATTATTTTGCCCAAAACAAGTTTGATACCAGGACTACCCCAAGTCTAAACCAGGATTAATGAGGGATAATATCAAAATGAATCAAAACTAACCTATGTTCTAACACTACAGTTTGAGAACCCATGGTTCTAGTTTCCAAAGCGGTCTGGACCTAGGACCTAGTGCTGCGTTCATGCAATCCTCGGGAACTCAGGAAAATGTTTTTCCAAGTGGAAAAATCCACATGAAGGCTTGCCACAAGTTGGGAAAACCACCTTGGAATTCAGGTCAAAAGCTGCTGCCCGACTTCAACACCTGCTGAGGAAACGGACAGAAATCTGCTAATTTTTTTGATTGATGTTAATCATTTGAGCTCTTCAACTAAATGTTTCCACATTTAGGGGTCTATTGTCAGTCCTCCATATGATAAGAGCAACACATTTACAATATTGTTTTTTTAATAACCAATACTAAGTAAAAGTGGTTAGATGTTTTCCAAAACAAACATTTATTGTTATGTTTTGGGATTCAGGATATGGCATCAATAAGATAAGATAAGATCACCTTTATTTGTCCCACAATGGGGAAATTATAGTGTTGCAACAACGGGTATAGAAACAGATTATGCACTGTATAATAATAAAAACAGATAATTTAGAAAAAGAAAACTCTTATAAAAAAACTCTTATAAAAAAGTATAGCAAGGCTCTGGTTTGGGCTGAAATAAAGCTTTTCAGACGAGGTAAACCCAAACCTCCTTTTTCTTTTGATAACTGTAGAGTTTTAAATCGGATTCGAAGTTTCTTGCCTTGCCATACAAATCTTGAGATTGTTTTATTCCACTTGTCAATGGTTGGGGATAGCAATCGGAAGAGTTAGAAATAGATAGAGAAATCTGGGCCAAACATTGATTTTTATAGTTTCCATCCTTTGACTTAGACTTAATTCTATTTTTCAAGATCTTTCTGTATAGTGGAGAAATACCAAATACTTTCCAATTACTCTGGCTTATCCCCTGGGAGGAACTCTGAGCTAATGGCTCAATCTACTGGCAGCAGAGGGAATTGAAATGTAATTGTAAGCAATGATTTATGGACTTTATGGAAAACATCGCAAAAGATTCCCTGAGCCACGTCACAGATTGAAAAAATGTCACACATCTGGGAAATTCAGAATAGAGTGTTTTTGATGCTCGGAGGGAGAGGTTTATCCAACAACAATGCTAGAATATGGTTAAAGCTCAAAAAAGTCAATTTAGAATAATATGTGTCCTTTAAAGGCTGTTAAAGAGTGAATTTAGTGAATTTAAGGACATGGGATGATGGGACAGTTATCCATTTGTAAATTATTGTATCTGCTTCTATATTACACTGTTGCCCATTGAAGGCAAGGCAAGTTTACTTGTAGAGCACAATTCGTACACAAGGCACTTCAAAGAAAAAATGCATTAAAATCACAAAGACAAGACAGAAATCACAAAACCTTAATTTACAGAAATTAAAAGGTGCCATTTTCAGGCTATCCGTCAAATAGTTTAAGATATAAAGAGAAGAGCGCAAAGAAAAGCATTTTTTAGCTTAGATTTGAACAATGCCAGAGTAAAGGCCTGTCTCAGAATCAGAATAAGAATCAGAATCAGAATCAGAATCAGAAAGAATTTATTGCCATTGTCAATGAACAAAATTCACAAACATAGGAACTTGTCTCGGCCTTAAGGTGCAACATAAAACACTGAGCAAAAATAAAACAACATATATTCAATCAAAAAGGCCATGCATTAAGAAACAATTTAAAATGACTATACAATAAAAATAAAAATAGGCATTTCTATGTACACAAGAGTTACAGTTAGATTTACAGTTGTGAGTGCAGAAAGTGACAGTGCAGTGAGTGGTTGAATATTTGCAGTTAAAGTGACAGGTGTTTTGAAGTGTTCATGAGTCCAACGGCAGAGGAAAGAAACTATTCTTGTGGCGGGAGGTTCTGGTCCGGATGGGCCGTAGCCTCCTGTCTCACATCCTCAGGAAGACTGTTCCAGATTTTAGCTGCATAAAACTGAAACGCAGATTCCCATGTTTAGTTTTGACTGGGCACCAGCAGGAGGCCGTCCCTGAGGTCCTCAGAGTCCGAATGGTTCATATGGCACCAACATGTCCGAGATGTACTTTGGTGCTAGGCCATGGAGATACTTGTATACAAGCAAAGCTGCTTTGAAGTCTATTCTCTGAGCCACAGGAGCCAGTGCAGAGACCTGAGCACAGGACTAATGTGATCATACTTCCTGGTTCTAGTCAGGACCCGAGCAGTAGCGTTCTGGATGTACTGCAGCTGTTTTACAGCTTGTTTGGAGAGGCCAGTGAGCAGGCCGTTACAGTAGTCTAATCTACTAGAGACAAATGCATGGATAAGTCTCTCCAAGTCTGGTTTAGACACTATACTTTTGATTTTGAGAATGTTTTTTAGATGGTAAAAGGCTGCTGATGTTATTGATTTGACGTGGCTGTTAAAATTCAAGTCTGAGTCCATTTTTCCCCCCAATTTTCTAACTTGATTTGTAGGTTTTAGAGTGAGACTCTGGAGGTGACTGCTAACGCGTTCTCTTCAGCTGGAGAAAGTTGTTTTGCATCCACACACTGATCTGTTGGATGCAGTGACAGAGTGAATCCACTGGTCCATATTCACCTGCCGTCAGTGAAACATAGATCTGAGTGTCGTCTGCATAATTTTGATAGGACACATTTCTGCTGCGTATCAACTGACCTAACGGCAGCACGTAGAGGTTGAATAGAAGGGTACCAGGATTGACCCTTGGGCACCCCACAGGTCAGGGCATCTGGTCTGAGACACAGTTACCAATTTCAACAAAGTACATGCTGTCTTCCAGATAGGACTTTAACCAGTTTAGGGCAGTGCCAGTGATGCCCACCCAGTCCTCTAGTCTCTGTAAGAGGGTCCCATGATCGACAGTGTCAAAAGCAGCACTCAGATCTAACAGAATTAAGACTGGGGCTTTGCCCGCGTCAGTGTTCAGGTGGATGTCATTTGTCATCTTGACAAGAGCAGTCTCAGTGCTGTGATGAGGTCTAAAACCTGACTGGAAAACATCAAATGAGTTGTTTATTCAGAGGAAATCAGTGAGCTGTCGGTAATCAGTGAGCTGTTGAGGCAACCGTTGTTCTGATTTTGGGCGTTAAAAAAATAAACTGAATTTAATTTAATTTGACTGATTATTGGTGAAAATTCTGACTTTAAGAGATAAAACCACATAAATACAAATAAGTCAGGACCCTAAATTCTCATTACGGAAACATGAGCAACGAGGACAACTTGAATGCCGCATAAGCACCAGATGAATTACGAACAGAAAATAACTCAGAAAAGTGAAATAAATGCAGACAAGCTGACAGCTGAGTAGTTTCTTGTTTCATCTAGCTTTAGCCACGTCTCACAATGACGCAAACTCAGAATTACTAAACGTCTTTTTGTAAATTGCTGAGATGCCCTTATGATTAAAAAAGTATAATTCAGGTACGAGATTTTAATTAACATTTGTATATGTTTTGGTGACATCAGTTGCTCAAGAAGCAGACCTCTGCCCAACAATGCGGAGCGAAGCCTTCAACATGGAAACGCATTAACCTAACCAAGCACAAACGCTCCAAGAAACGTGCTTATTGTAGATAACCAGAACTAACCCAAGACTATACCCTTGCACTAAAGTTTGAGAATCTTGCTCTTTCAAAACCTGTATGATTGGCTCAGCACACCACCTTGAACAAGCCTGTTAGCAGGTAGCAGGACTAAACCAAGACTATACCAAGATTAATCTCAAATCCAATCAGATCCAAACCGGGTTCTTACACCACAGTTTGAAAATCCTTCTCTTTCAAAGCCTGGGTTATTGTTTGGCATCAATAGCCACACGCTCTGCTTTTGTCTCCATTGTTTTGTCCTTTTATTTCAAATTTTTTTCCTTTCACTTGCGTCCTTGGCTGGGCCGTTATCTGCAGCCGCAGCGATGGTACGTGAGATGGCAGTAGAGCAGACAGGTGAAAATCCACTTTGTCAAAACCACAAACCCAACGCTCTTATTGCTACCTCGCACCTCCCCACTAGATATTTTTTCTCTCTGTTTTTTTCTCCCTGGCTTTGTTTCAGAAATGTCAAAATGATGCTGGACAAAGTGGCGCAGATTACAGCCCTGTGCTCACCACTCAAAAGCAGGTAGAGCTGTGCGTGTGTCATGGTGGTCAAATACTTAGTTATGATTTTATTTTGGCAACAAAACAAAGCATATATCATATATCATGCTCAATTTGGTAAAAACATACCTAGAGTTGTGTTTTTTTCTCATTCAGGCATTTGAGTAATCCTTCATATTTAGGCCTTACTCCAGGCTTTAAAATGTACTGGAATGTATCACAGTAAGGCATTAAACTGCCGCCCTGGCTTTTCGGTGCTCTTTGTTTTCTATGTTTTTGTTCGTAAATTGTGTGTCAGCGTACTCTTACGCGGCACTCGGACGCCCTTACCTGGAATTTTCCTCTCTAACGTTTGCTCACTCTCCAACGAAATGGATGAACTGGTGCTGCTGATGAGATGAAACGGAGACTTTTCTTCATCTCCTGTTTTGTGCTTCACGGAGACGTGGCTCAGCGAGCCGGTCTCGAACTGTGCCGTGCAGCTGGAGGGCTTCAAGATTCTTCGTGCCAACAGACATTCTACTCGCCACGTGAGTTCGCATTCATTCTTGCTGTTGTTTACATCCCACCGAGCGCTAACGTGCACGTGGGACAACACGCGCTCGCGGAGCGGACCTTCCCGGAGCGGACCTTCCCGGAGCGGACCTTCCCGGACTCTTTGTGTTTTATGCTGGGTGATTTTAACAAGGGGAATCTCAGCCACAAACTACTAAAGTACAGTTTATTAAAGTTCCGACCAGAGAGCAGAACATGTTGGATCACTGTTACACAACGGTCAGTAACGCCTTCCGCGCTGTGGCTCGCGCTGCTCTCGGCTTTTCAGATCACACCATGGTTCACCATTTTTCCCCACGTACAGACCGAGGCTGAAGCTCTCAAAACCTGCAGTGAGGAAATCTAAGACGTGGACCAGTGGGGCAGTGGAGGAGCTACGTGCGTGTTTGGACATTACAGACTGGGAGGACAACCGAAAACTGGCTGAGCAACTTAACACCTTCTATTCCAGGTTTGATGTGACTCCCCCACAGTGGCCACCTCTGCCAACCCAACCCTGGTCCACCCCCTTACTCTCTCAGTTCAGGAACAGAATGTAAACAGGCTATTTTGGAAATCCAACCCACGAAAAGCTGCTGGACCAGACAGTGTTTCTCCTGCCACTTTAAGACACTGCGCGGGAGAGCTGGGCCCCATCTTCACTGACATTTTTAACACCTCCCTGGGGTCATGCCACGTCCCAGCCTGCTTCAAGTCTGCCATCATTGTCCCTGTCCCCAAGAAGCTCCGGATCACAGGACTTAATGACTACAGGCCTGTGGCACCTGGTGGACCCCTGCAGTTCGCCTACAGAGCCAACAGGTCAGTAGACGATGCCACCAACCTGGCACTCCACTTCATCCTGCAGCATCTGGACTCCCCGGCAACCTACGCCAGGATCCTGGTTGTGGACGTCAGCTCTGCATTCAATACCATCCTCCCTGCTCTGCTCCAGGACAAGCTCTCCCAGCTCAACGTGCCCGACTCCACCTGCAGGTGGATCACTGACTTCCCGACGGATCGGAGAATGTCTCAGACACTCGGACTATCAGCACAGGAGCTCCACAGCGCTGTGTACTTTCTCCTCTGCTCTTCTCCCTGTACACAAACGGCTGCACCTCCAGCCACGACTCCGTAAAATTGATCAAGTTTGCGGACGACACCACCCTAATCGGGCTCATCTCGGATGGGGATGAGTCTGTCTATAGAAGGGAGGTGGACCGGCTGGTGTCCTGGTCCAGCGGTGACAACCTGGAGTTCAACGCCCAGAAGACAGTGGAGATGATCGTGGACTTCAGGAAAGTCACAACCCCCCAGCCCCCCCACATCATGACAGACTCGGCACCTCGGCACCACCATCACCCAGGACCTCAAGTGGGAGCCAACCATCAACTCCCTCATCAAGAAGGCCCAGCAGAGGATGTACTTCCTGCGGCAGCTGAGGAAAACCAAGCTGCCAGTGCAGATGATGGTGCAGTTCTACACGGCCATCATTGAGTCCATCCCACTCTATTTACTCTAAGAATAGTTTCTTTCCCTCTGCCGTTGGACTCATGAACACTTCTTAGCACCTGCCAACTAACTGCAACTATTCAACCACTCACTGTACTTTCTGCACTACAACCGTAAATCTAACTGTAATTCTTGTGTACATAGTAATGCCTATTTAATTTTAATTTTATATGATAGTAATTTTAAATTGTCTCTTAATGCAATGCAAGTGTTTTATCTCACACCTTAATGCCGAGAGAAGTTCCAATGTTTGTGAATTTTGTTCATTGACATTGGCAATAAACCCCTTCTGATTCTGATTCAGCAACGTGATCTAATTAATGCAATAATAATTAATAAGTCCAGGGCTCAAGACAGTGAGTAAACCATATGAAGTCATTTTTGTGTGTGTGTGTGCTACTTAAAGTATCAGTCTAGCGCGTCTGTGTAAGTGAAAAAAAAAAATGCACAGAAGGTTTGTAGACAAGGGGCATGTGTGACAAACACCGCATTTCTGTTGCGCCAATACTCCTTCACCTCCTGAGCTCACACATGGCAGCAGGACTGAGGAGACTTGTAGCCTCTAGTCACCTCTAAACTTTTCAGTTGTGCTTCCATCCGCTCTGCAGCGCTCCCGAACATCTCTGACCGCACCATAGTGTAGTGTTGTCTCAAGCGGTCCAAGTGCAGGCTCTGTACCCCATGTGAGAGGATGGTTCAGTCCACTCTGATGTGAAGCATGCGTTCTGGAGGTAAAATCAAACTATATTGAGTAGAACAGAAGTGTCCAACCAAAGGGATTTCCAAAACATTGGCAACCAAGCTGGGTTACGGCGCTGTGACCTGCAGCCATCCATGCGTGCAGCAGCATGAGCTGCAAAGAAGCCAAACACATACAGTTTTTATGAAGAGTGGGCATCTTTTTATTCACAACATTCACAACAAGTGCGTGTGTCTGATCTGTAGATCCAGCTGGCTGTGGGTAAGCGTGGTGGTCTATGATGCGTAATCTTTATTACCCTCGCAGCAATTTAGTGCTTTCTCTATGTGTAGACCTGCACAAACTTTACGCTCCTCTTTCCCCACAGTCACTTCTCCAAGAGCTTCATTATGGTGTCACGTGTTCTTTTTCTGTTTTCTCGTTACTATGGGGCACAGGCAGCGAGCAGTGGGCTTGGTGAGGTTTAGAATCAGACTCGGAAAAAAACTGTGTGCTGGTGGATCAGGACAACTGGGGGAAATGACAGACAGTTAATCGGCCTCAAATTCACAGAGAAAGATGCAAAAGAGTGTGCCCGGGAGTCTCTCAGTCCACAGGTAAGGAGAGAAAAGTGGTGAAGATGTGAAGGGCCAGGGGCTGTGCAGCCAAACTCAGGGCCTGGGGGTAACGGGGTGAAGGCGGGTGATTTTAGTTTTTGCCTTGAAGGTGGAAAAGCACTATATAAATACTCTAAATAAATACACTGCAATAATGATAATAATAATAATATATTTGTATTATATATTGAGATAAATGTTGAGACAACAGAAAGTACAGTTTGTTCCGGTTAATAAGATATAAAATATTTCGGAACATGAGTAGCTCACAGTTGTTTTGTTCTAGTGAAAGTAGCTCACGGAGGCAACGAGCAAAAAATGAGGGAGAGCAAAGGCTCCCTCGGTGGTATGAGGTGCAAACGGGGAGAGCGGATCTCCATCTGCTGTGACGGGAACGGCTCTTTGGCTCGTGTGAGCCAATGATGAATATCACTACACATGTTTCAAATGCACGCTAATACAATTAAAGGGGGACTTGCACAATTGCACTGTCATTGGTGTGAGATTATTATGATGGTTTTTACTGCCGTGTTCTACATTATTTGTCTGTGCAAATAATGTGTGCGACCTCCAGATTTCTACCTCGCCATCCATTATTTCGATGAAATAACGCTTACTTGTTAATGATAAAAAACAACACCGTTATACTACGTTAAATAGCGCTACACTACCTGGGAAGTCACTTTTACACTCCCCTTAAATAGCATACATACATTTAAGTATTCATGTTCCACAAAACTCACAATAAGAAGTTACCATTTTAGCACATGCAAAAATGTCTCTTGCATGAGTAATTGGTATGGACAGCGCAGTAGTCACTAAGTACTTGCAGTAGTCTCCCGCTGTAGTATATTTTCAACACTAACTTTCCCTGCTATACTTATGTGCTCCTCAGCTCTTAATAGGCTTCCCCACTGTAGCCGTAGGGCCACCGGGAGAATGGATGCAAACGACATGTGATTTGTCGAAAACGGGCCCAGAAATCATGGCGAAAGTCATTTAAATTGCAGCAGAATTTGTCAATTTTTTTGTATTTTTTTTATTCGCCCACTCCTGTCACATTGTGGAGTGGAATGAGCTAAATCAGCAGTGTACAGGAGGAGGTTGGTACTAGCTGGTGTCCACTGTCTGGGGTTGCCGTGATAGTGCTGATACAGGGAACAAGTGTGATACAAGGCGGACATTGTGACAGGAGGAAATTTGAGGAGAGGAGAGTAGAAGGTGTAATGTACTTAAAATGGGTTGCTCTCAGGATTGATTACTACAATTTTGTAGGCTATTTCAGTGCACAGAATCAGAAATACAGTATCAGCAGGCAGTGTTTGCTTTGTATTTTTAGTTTTCAATGCGACACTACTTTCTTGATATAACCATTATACCATTTACGCATGTTTGATGAATCCTGTTTACAATGCTTTCTTCTCTGCTCCTTCTCTGGGCCCTAGCAAAGCACTTTAAAATTTCCCTGGTCTGTGACATCAAAGATAGAAATTCTGAGGTCTCCTGCAGGTCCAGTGGATGGTGTGCTATCACCAAAGCCTGATGACAGGACACTTGTGAAGTTGTGTGATTTTTCAATATAATTTCTAAAACAAGAGAAGTAAAGGTAGGCTACCCAAGAACTAGGCTAAAAACATAACAATAATGCATAATAGGTGTCCTTTAAATGATCTAATCTTTTTCTATCTATATTTTTCACATTAACGTCTCACATTGTAACATTACATTTGTAAAATAAAACATCAATTTCATTATAGGTGTTTTTATGGCTCTAAAATACTTTGAAAAACATGCTTGCACCTACACAGACTTGACTCAACTTTTCCTGGTCTCAATGGAAATGTCGTTTGGTTTGCCATGGACAAAGTGTGGCTTCAATGGAATATACTATTTTAAGTCGATTATATTAGCTTTAAAGTGGTTTGCACCTGATTTTTGTCGATGTAGCTGAGCAGAATTTGTTTTGCTTTAGTACAGATTTAAGCTATTGTAAAAGCAGCTTTTAGGGTCAAACAGAAACTGCTGTGTGCTATCTGCATCTAACTGTGCTTTATCGTCCAAGAACAAGGGAGGAAGTGCACTGTTAGCATGCTCGTTGTTGTTAGCGTTAGCGTGAATGTGGAATGAGGAAAAAAACTATACATTTCATTAATTCCATCATGATTAAGAAACCAGGAATGTATTAGGAAAGTGAGGAATAAGTTTGGACCGCACCATACAGGTTAAAATGAACTAGTTCTGCTTTTCATGTGTTTAAATAGAATAATGAAAGAAAGAAAATTATGACACAAGAGTCCACTTATATTCAGTCAAAATTTAAATTAAATTAGTATATATTTCTTCACTCCTGTCTTTCTTCACTGTTCATGCAGCCACTTTAAACATGACATTGCAATTTTGTCTATGAGTGAGTTTAGCTTGAACTTTGTGGTATCATCAGAAATATTTCAGATCTGGAAATTGAATATATCTTTTTGGCTTTAGTTGCATTTGAAGTGGATCTTTTCGTACAGCGCTTCCCAGAGATGACATTATGCTGATGCGTTGGAATATCGCGGACAATAAGACAGGAGTGTCTTTTTAAACCTGGTTCTTCAGATAAGCCTTTTGCCTGGAGAGTAAAGAGAGGGGTCCTTAAGAGACGCTAACGCTAACCTCTGCTAGCATTGTGTTCAGGGCCAAGAGGAAGTGGCACTCAGCGGAGAAAAAAACGCAGTCAAAACTTTTTCATTTTATAATTGGCAGAAAGATTGACAAATGCGTCCCAGCCATCAGCGAGTCCCCGAGCCAGGCATGCCACGCATCGACACGGCACAAATCAAAATAATTAAAATAAATAAGGTGCCAAGTGATGCAGCGCTCCTTTCCAACATGGTAGATGAGAGCTGCCAGAGAAAGAGAAAAAAAATATATAAATAATGAGAATAAAATGTGAAATGTGCGTGGCAGCGTGAAGCTTATCTCGTGGACCTTACTAACCGGAGCCGTGTTAACTTGTTTGCAAAAGAGAGGCGAAAGGAGAGTTGGTCAAAACAAATAGGGTGCTAACCTTGCTAATTACAGCACTGGAACAGATTGGGTAAGGTCAGAAAGGGTGCTGTGCTAAAACGTTTGGCTAATCTGAGGTGATTTTCCTTCAAGTGGTAAGTGAATACATGGTAACAGCAGTGATTATTGATACAATTTTATTCTGTAAATTCAAAGTAATATGCAATAGAATGGTAACTTGTTAAGTAATAGCTGAAACTATATTTGATTATAAAAAGTGGATAGAATGCTTCCTGGCAGAGTCTAGTAATAGTAAATATGTGCTAACCTTGCGAATAACGACACTGAAACCTCATGGACTACTTCAGCATTGGGTGGAGATAGGGGGTGGGTGAAAACTGGAATTTTCTGAGCACTCGAGCTTCAGTTGCAGGACAATACAGGATTACTCAAGCAAGCAGGAATCAATTAAAATACACCGTCATTTTATGACTTTAAGCCGCTACTTTTTCCTCATGCTTTGAACCCTGCGGCCCATACATCAGTGTATCTACTTTATAGATTTTTACTGGGGTATGGCCGTCGAGGGGCACTCGTTTGTCAGGCGTTTGTCCAGGGGTCACGTTGTGTTCTCTATGTGAAGCTTCAAAACGTGGCGTGTTTTATTACAATCAGACTCATATTCAGGGAGAAATTAGTCTAATGAAGAAGTGAATCTTGATGCGGCTAAATACAGACACACGTGGAGCGCAGACATGTTAGATTAGATTAGATTCAACTTTATTGTCATTACACATGTACAAGTACAAAGCAACGAAATGAAGTTTAGCATCCAACCAGAAGTGCAATAATAGTTAGTACAATATACAGATAATAATAAATAGTAGGTGATAGCTAAAATAAGGAGCTGTAGTATATAGTACAAATATACAGATAGATGATTGAGGTAAAGTGCATATTATATATATATATATATTGTGCATTAACTGTATGTAGACTATAAACAGGGACTATAGACATAAATTACAAAAGCAAATGGAAATATGATAAGTAAGTAGTACAGATTGAGTGAACATTAAATAGTGCATAATAATAAACAGTAGCTGCCTAACTTACTAGACTAGTGCAATGTACAGTACGGTTTTCAGTGCAACCAGAATCCAAAGTGTTTGGTTTGAGTGCACGGAAAGTCCAGTAGTCGGCTTTGGTGTACCACTCTTTGGACAGTGGGGGGAGATGACGAGTTTGTGGGTGTGGTGGTTGGGGAGTGGGGAGGGGGATTCATCGGCATGGGGCAGAGTTCAATAAGGACACAGCTCGGGGGAAGAAACTGTTTCCTCAGTCTGCTAGTCCTTGTCCGGGGGCACCTGAAGCCCTGCCTGAGGGCAGGAGGGAGAACAGTCTGTGTGCAGGGTGGGAGGCGTCCTTGAGAATGCTGCGAGCTCGACGGAGACAGCGTTTTCTCTGGACTTCCTCAATGGCTGGAAGTGGAGTTCCTGTGATGCGTTGGGCAGTTTTCACCACCCGCTGCAGTCCCTTGCGCTCCGCAACAGCGCAGGCCCCATACCAGACTGTGATACAGTTTGTTAGGATGCTCTCAATCACGCAGCGATAGAAGTTTCACAAGGATGGCTGAAGACAGGTGGTTTTTCTTTAGTGTCCTCAGGAAGAAGAGGCGCTGGTGAGCCTTCTTGACAAGGCTGGAGGTGTTGGTGGTCCAGGACAGGTCTTCCGAGATGTGGGTCCCCAGAAACTTGAAGCTGGAGACACGCTCAACGTCCATCCGATTGATGTGGATGGGTGCATGCGTGCCTCCTTTCTCCTTCCTGAAGTCCACGATGAGCTCCTTGGTTTTGCTGGTGTTTAGGAGCAGGTTATTTTCTGCGCACCATGTGGCTAGGTGCTGTACCTCTTCCTGTAGGCCAGTGGTCCCCAAACTACGGCCCGGGGGCCGGATACGGCCCGCCTCCACATTTGACCCGGCCCCCTGAACAATACAAGAGACGCATTATTCATGCTCATATGAGTCATAGATTCTGCTCTGATAACTGAAGCTGAACTTTTACCCAAGACTGTGCACGGCACAACACAAACTTTCTTTCTGTGAAGAACCCAGAGAGGGTTATTTGATTTTTATTGATTTCATGAATAGTGTTATTATATATTTCCTGAATTATT
Source organism: Chaenogobius annularis (assembly GCA_015082035.1). NCBI lineage: Eukaryota > Metazoa > Chordata > Actinopteri > Gobiiformes > Gobiidae > Chaenogobius > Chaenogobius annularis. The sequence continues at coordinate 292,268 of BJKM01000257.1, forward strand.
TTTTTCTGTGAAGAACCCAGAGAGGGTTATTTGATCTCGGAAAGGGTTATTCATATTTGGTTATATGTGGCTTTCTGGAAAACAATACATGTTTACATTTAGGCACCCCTGCGATCGTCACACTTTATTCTGGTTCAAACTGACCCTGGCCCCAAATCAGAGAAGGGAAAAGTTATGTGGCCCTTACAGGAAAAAGTTTGGGGACCCTCTCGTTGTAGGCTTGTCTCATCGTTGTGTAGTGATGAGACCTATCACCGTGGTGTCGTCCGCAAACTTGATGATGGAGTTAGATCCATGCACGGGTCTGCAGTCGTAGGTGAAGAGGGAGTAGAGGAATGGGCTGAGCACACAGCCCTGTGGCACACCAGTGCTGAGTGAGACAGCGGTAGAGCAGGTGTGACCTGACCTAACATGTTGTGGTCTGTTAGTCAGAAAATCCAAAGTCCAATTACAGAGGGAGGTGTTTATGCCCAGGTCTCCAAGTTTAGTGATTAACTTCGAGGGGATGACGGTGTTGAAAGCTGACAGTCAGCAAACAGCAATCGCGCATAGGTGTTGGGGTTGTCCAGGTGTGTGAGCACAGAGTGCAGTGCTGTGGAGACTGCATCGTCTATGCTCCTATTGCTGCGGTAGGCAAACTGGTATGGGTCCAGTGTGGGTGGGAGGTAGTCCTTCAGTGTGTGCCAGGACCAGCTGCTCAAAGCACTTCATGATGATGGGTGTGTGTGCTACAGGGCGATAGTCATTGAGGCACGTCGGCTTGGAGTGTTTCGGCACTGGCACGATGGATGTGGTTTTGAAACATGTTGGCACAGCTGCTTGGGCGAGGGACAGGTTGAAAATGGTCGTGAAGATCCCAGTGAGCTGCTTCGCACATGCCCTGAGCACACGTCCAGGAACGCCGTCAGGTCCAGCAGCCTTGCGTGCGTTGATCCGGCTCAGTACTGTGTAGAAATGCCTATTTTTATTTTTATTGTATAGTAATTTTAAATTGTTTCTTAATGCATGCCCTTTTTTGATTGAATATATGTTGTTTTATTATCGCTCAGTGTTTTATGTTGCACCTTAAGGCCGAGACAAGTTCCTATGTTTGTGAATTTTGTTCATTAACAATGGCAATAAACTCTTTCTGATTCTGATTCTGAGACAACCGTGGAGGAGAGCGTGGTTGTCTGGTGGTCTGCTGGGAGTGTTGTCTTGGTGGCGGTGTCTCTGTTTTCCCTCTCGAAGCGAGCATAGAAGTGGTTAAGCTCGTTCAGGAAGGAGAATATCTGTGGCTGTGAGAGTGAGGTTGAGGGGTTTGTAGTCGGTGATGGCCTGGATGCCCTGCCACATGCGTCTGGGGTCGGAGTTGGAGAAGTGACCCTCTATTTTTTGCTTGTAGCAGTTTTTGGCCTTCTTGATGCCCTTCCTCAGGTTAGTCCTGGATGTGCTGTAGGCCTGCGCATCCCCTGATCTGAAGGCCGTGTTACGGGCCTTAAGTAGAAGACGCACCTCCTTGCTCCTTACTCATCCATGGCTTCTGGTTGGGGTATGTGGTGATCTGTTTCTCTGTCGTGACGCCATCGATGGTGGTGGTGATGTAGTCCATGACAGAGGAAGCATAAATGTTAATATCTGTGTGTGAGCCACATGTGGCCTGAGAAGCAAACAAACTCCAGTCCATGTGTTGAAACTTGTCCTGGAGTACAGAGTCTGCCCCGCTGGTCACACCTTGATGGTCCTCAGTGATGGCTTCACACGGTTGATGAGGGGTAAGTATTTGGGGGTGAGAAACAAAGAGAGATGATCTGACCGTCCGAGGTGGGGAGGGGGGTCGCGGTGTAGGCAGCAGCCATGTTAGTGTAAACATGGTCCAAAGTTTTGTTCCCTCTCGTGTGGCAGGAAACATGCTGGTGGAATTTGGGGAGCACTGACTTTAAGTTGGAATGATTAAAATCCCCCGCAACAATAAAGGCAGCCTCCGGGTGCTTAGCATTAGCATCCAGAGGAATATAAGCAGCGGTGATGATGGTGGACTTAACTCCCGTGGCAGATAGAAAGGTCTACACTTTACCATGATGAACTCTAGGTTAGCTGAGCAGTGACTTCCAAGAGTAACAGAGTCCATACACCAAGCTTTGTTGACATAAATGCACAGTCCTCCCCCTCTGGTCTTACCGGAGTCTTCCGCTGATCTATCCGCACGGTGTGTGTAGCGTCCGGCTAGCTCGATAGCACTGTCCGGTACGCCTCCATGTAGCCATGTTTCGGTGAAAACCATGACGTTGCAGTGCAGAAGTCTCTTGTTGTCGGTGAAGCGGAGTCGTATCTCGTCCATTTTGTTCACCAGAGATCTCACATTAGTGAGGAAGAGTCTGGGCAGAGAGAGCCGGTGTGGTGTTAACCTTAGCTTAGCTCTCAGTCCTCCGCGCTTCCCCCGCCTTTGTATACGATCTCGGCGCCGTCTTCGTTCACTTCCGCCCCGCCACGCAGAGAGCGAAGCTTCCGGTGTTCTGGAGATCTCATCAGGGATGAGTGGCGGATCGGTGATAAAAGTGTCCAAAAAACGTAGTCCAATGTCCAAAAGCTCCAGTCCGGTGTATGATGTGAGACCACTACTGTTTTGAACAAACAGACCCGAAATGAGCAGTAAAAGTAATACAAAATTGCTAAAACTGGAGAGATGCTGGGCCTCGCGATCTGATCGCGCCGCCATCTTCAGCTTTTAAATAAATGTGATATACGGCGGTCTGCAGTTTAGAATCTGCCGCATTGAAATGAGACTTTCTTGACCCGACCGGCCCCATGAGTCATAAGACAACCCAGCATCACTACCATGGACAATCTTTATGTGTAAATATCTCATGTTGCAATGTAACACTGACTCGCTAAGCACAAGCTCTGGAGTAGATGAACCAGATGTGAAGACATAGACACAGTTAAATCAGCTCACACAGAGTAATCAAGGACAGAGGGGACTGTAGGGACAATCCAACTCATATACACTGAGAAATTAGTCTAATGAGGAACTGAATTTAGACGCGTGGCCATATGATACAGCGGTCTGCATTTTATAACCCGCATGATATGAGAATTCACTACCGTGGACCATCTTTATATGTAAATATCTCATTTTACAACGCTAACACCTGCGGCTTATTGACAGGTGCTGCACGTATATGTACAAGTTCTTTTTTCTTTTTATATTGAGTTGGCACGGCTTTTATTCAGGAGCGTTCTATCGCCCGAAAATTACGAAAAATATGACTAAATTCATGATGAGGAAATAAATAGTGAAATTTTGCTCATATGTCCCCTTTAATGTTACTTTGAAGGGTATGGCAATTGGGAAATACATGACGAAGATTGTTTAGGCAATGTTTTATATTCATACATATATTTTGAATGCGTATACATGCTTTATGAATGTCCAGTAACGTGTTTTTGGTTTGGATGTCAAGGGTAGGCATGATAAGCTTTGGCTTTCGCGCACACCTGGTCATGGATTGGTTTTGTTGATTTGACTTGGTCCAATTGAACGAAGCAATGCTATGGGGACAACAGCATTTTGCCTATAGATGTAATTAAGGTAATTACAGTTAGTAAGTTATTTCCATCCTAATTCTATGCTGTAAAGTCCAGCAAGATCTGTTTGACCAATACCTGTAGATGTCAGCTTTGCCTTTTGTATTTACTGTAAAAGAAAGCTAAATCTGTTAAGATAAAGTTATTGTTGCTAATTAGCGGCTGCAGCTTGTGTTTGGGATTAGCTTGAATCCTGGCTGTCCATTTCCCGTTCTCCAGCACCTGCCCTGGTGGATTAGAGGTAAGCACTTTCTGTTTTTGTAGGTTGCATTCCGTGATGAGACGTTTGAGCCACGGAAAGTGTCAAGTCAGGTAGAAAACCGCGCTAACAAGAATACGTGCGGATCCTCTGGGCATAAAATAGTGGCTTAGTGTTGTTTCCCGTTCTTTTCTTTTTTTTTCATCAGCATATTTTAGCGGGAGAGAACAAAAAGAAGACAAATTGCATGGTTGGGGTGAGGAATGGAACAAAACGCGCGGCACAGCAGAGCTGGAAGCTTAAAGACTTCTATAGAGGCTGCCCCCGCTCCACGCACAATAATTGGAGGAATATCAAACAGTGGGTTTGAATAGGAGGGCTGCTTTTGTCTTAAAAGTGGATGTAAATAAACGGGTTTTATAAGTCAAAGGTATAAATGTGCTGGTGAGGCAGGGAAACGTGGGCGGAAAGCTGGGGATTTCAATCAGAGGCAAGAAAATAAAGGTTTCTGGTATAATAGGTCAATATTTATGTAAAACTTTAGCGTAACATTTGTGTTTTTGTCCAATCCTACAATAGAATAACAGGGCAGAAAAGGGTAAACAAGTTGTAACAAGTAGTAATGAGAATTATTGACTCCCTTCATGAAATGTCAATTCAGAATAGAGCCAGAATGCGGGTCAGATCTGAGTTAGGCTCTTGGTGAGGGGTATCTAGCTGAACCCTGCTCCTGCTCTGACCCAGATCCTGGTTGGAAGTATTTGTATTCTCTCTGCTTTTATTAGTAAAGACATAGGTCTCCATCGAGGGAGGACACAGAATTCAATATGATGAGTAGAAAAGATTTTTCTTTCTGAGATCCACTTTGTTGCAACTTCAGATTCTTGCATGTTTTGACAGAACACACTGAACCAATAGTAAGCTTTAGATTTTGATCAGCACGCAGCAGAGCTCAGCTGATCACATCACAAACAAAGGCTGATCACAGGGCTGTAGATAGTCTTCATATCACAGTAGTCAATATGGTGAACAGTTGTTTCAAACTATTTTGACGACAACAAAGTCTTTATCTTCTGCATCAAAGTAATACCACCATGTGGCTGTATGTTTATATTCAGAAAGATTTCCTGAAATAATGCTATTGTACAAACTGCATCAGCTCTTTTTTGTGGACTTTTGGTATTGGTTATTATGACTGGATTTATGATGCACAGTATGATTCATTAACACTAGAACTCCCAAGGCCGTCTCTTTGACGGTTTTCAGAATTATACGTCTAATTACTCTGGTTACGTTGCTCTTTCAGATTCATGGGCTCTTGACTGTTTCTTTACCTTTGTCTATATCATCAGCATATTGCAATTCAATTGCACATTGAGAACTTCTATCTACTCTGGAAACGAGAGGACCTGTTTAAGAGAAATGGCCCACACCTATGCAGAGGTGGAGTGAGGGTGCTGACAGAGAACCTCCTCCACGCTCTGAGGCATTGGACTGGGCCTGAAGAGAGGAATGAGAGAAGAATTCCTGCTCCATCAGCCAGAGATCAAGCCAATGTTTCAACATCAGCAGCACCACAGCCACAATCTCCACCAAAGGATTTATTAGCAGCCGCTCCACCACCACCACCAACAAAGAATTCAACTGCAGCTGCTCCACGATCACCTCCACCGCCTCCAGCGAAGGACTCATCAGCAGCAGCACCACAACAATCTTCACCGTGGCCAGCACAGGAGTCATTTCAGTTCTTTCCCACACGGTCCTCATCAAAGGCCTTGGACCCATCTGTGACAGGCCCGGTAGCATCCCTGCCATCGCCCTTGCCCTCAGAACATCCCTAGATCCCCCTGCAACATCTACTCCCACTACAGATTCCTCACTCTCCTTTCCATCTCCACTCTCACCCAGCCATCTTGAATATCTGATCAAATCAGGCAATAAGATGGCTCCACCCACGCCCAATATAATAAGATCAAGAGTTCTAACGATGATGAACTCTCCCCTGACTGCTGCTATACAGACCCCCCCCCCGCCTTTCACCTGGTCCCAAACTCTCACCGATTCCCGCTACGCCACCAAAAGCCACCCCACCTATCCCCTCTCGCCTTTCACCTGGTATCTCTCATAGCTAGGGTGCACTGGGTCTCAGCGTTGCCGGGACTTATAGTCAAAAATCAAACCAACCCGGGGCCCTGTGTAAAAACAGCATCCCCTAGTGCTATTTCTGTAGTCACATCACAAAGACTGGAAAACAAAATGCGAGTCAAGCTGCCCAATCTGAGAAATTTGATTCATATCCCCTGCAAAAAGATAAAGCCCAGTCCAGATCCTTATGTAACAAATCATTATTAATTAATAATTTTATTTCTTCTTTTTAACTGAAACATGGCTTGACAAAAATACAGGAAATTTAGTTCGAATAGAATCTGCTCCACCCAAGTTTGAATCTGAAACATGAGAAAACAAAAAGGGAGGTGGTGTGTTTTTGTTAGAGATGAAATAGTTACCCACAGGTTGTCCTTTGGGGTGTTTTCAACATTTGAGTACGTATCCTTTAAAATTGAGCTTAAAACTGTCTCCATCCATTCTTTTTATTGTTTTATACAAGCCTCCCCAGCACTGCCAAAGTTTTATTGATGATTTTACTGAGATGCTTTCAGTTGTATGCACAGACTTTGATGGTTACGTCATAACAGGTGATTTCAATGTTCATGTTGATAATATTTGTGACCGAAACGCTAAAGAGCTTCATGCTGTCCTTGAAACCTTCGGTCTTACTCAGCACGTGAGTGTCCCAACCCACAGCAGAGGGCACACTCTAGATCTTCTAATTACAAAGGGGTTAATATTTCAAACGTCAATGTGGTCGATGTTGCTCTGTCTGATCATTTCTGTGTCATTTCTCAATGTGTCTTCTCTTCTGACTTTCTGTGTCTTCTTTGACCTGTCTGTTTTTCCCAAACCACCGGCTGGTCCCGCAATTGTTCGGAGGAGACACATAAATGACAGCACAGGAAAACTGTTCATGGAAATGATAAACTTTGAAAATGTCTCATTTTCTAATGTAAATGATTTGTTGAACTCTGTTACATTCTAGTGCTCCTATGAAGGCTAAAATTGTTAAAAATAAGCAGAAGGCGCCATGGAGAAATGATGATTCGGTCAGAGCATGGTCCTTTATGGGAAAAATATTTTTCTGAAATAATTGGAAGCTGTAGTAACAACTCGCGTGTCCTGTTTGCCACAGTAAACAGATTAACAAACCCTCCAGCTGAGCTGCCGTTAGAACTGCATTATTCTTTAATGACAAAGTTCAGGGCATTTAAAATGTTATAAATTCTACAATGCAAAAAATAACCCTAAAACCACCTCCACACTTAGAGCTGACTCACTTTGCACCTGTAACTGACAAAACTGTCCAGGAGATCGTCACTAGTCTAAGTTCATCTACATGCTGCCTCGATGTGTTACCCACCAGATTTCTAAAGTCTGTGCTGAACAGTTTGTTAGCACCACTCACTCACATAGTTAACATGTCTCGCCAATCTGGAACATTCCCAAAGGTTAGGGTGAGGGTTACTAACCCTAACCTTAACCCTAACCCAAATCAAGTAAGAAATCTGCGGGTAATAATGGACTCAGACTTGAATTTTAACGTCAAATCAATAACATCAGCAGCTTTTTACCATCTAAAAAACATTGCCAAAATCAAAAGTATAGTGTCTAAATCAGACTTGGAGAGACTTATCCATGCGTTTGTCTCTAGTAGATTAGACTAATGTAACGGCCTGCTCACTGGCCTCTCCAAACGAGCTGTAAAACAGCTGCAGTACATCCAGAATGCTGCTGCCCGGGTCCTGACTAGAACCAGGAAGTACGATCACATTAGTCCTGTGCTCAGGTCTCTGCACTGGCTCCCTGTGGCTCAGAGAATAGACTTTAAAGCCGCTCTGCTTGTATACAAGTCTCTCCATGGCCTAGCACCAAAGTACACCTCGGACATGCAATATGAACCATCTCGGACTCCGAGGACCTCAGGGACCGGCCTCCTGCTGGTGCCAGAGTCAGGACTAAACATGGGGAATCTGCGTTTCAGTTTTATGTAGCTAAAATCTGGAACAATCTTCCTGAGGTTGTGAGACAGGCCGCTACTCTGCAATGTTCAAATCTAAGCTAAGAACTGTTTTGTTTTGCTGTGCATATGACTGAAATGATTTTCTTTGCACTCTTCTCTTTTATGTCTTAAACTATTTTGTCATGTCTTTGTGATTTTAATAATTTTTCTCCTGTTGTGTGAAGCACTTTGAATTGCCTTTTTGTACGAATTGTGCTCTACAAATAAACTTGCCTTGCCTTGCTGTCGAGGTCAATAAAGTGCCTGTTGCTTCAGCTGCCCCAGTATCATCGCAGCATATTCTTGGCAACGGCGACAATATTCAAGGTATTTACGAATCCTGTGTTATGATATATATTTGGCTGGCTTTTTTTAGGAAGGTGAGGCCAGATCAATGAATGAATATGCATATATTCTCAACAGCAGCTTTGCTATCGCAAACAACCCTCCTCCTCCTCTCTTCCTCCTTCCTCCGCTGAGGCTGGTCAACTTCAGCAGTCTGAATTATATAATATTCATTAAAGAGGCTCATAGACCAATTTTTAGCGCGTTACAAGAATCATTCTTTTGATTACGTCATCGCCAGAGCGCAATCGTCAATTTGACAGCTTGGGAGTTCTAGTAGTTCGAAAATCCTGGTAGTCCTAGTATTAAAGATGATCACATAATAAACAAAACATTTTTGTATTTTATAAAAGAGTCCAACACAAGACATTGATTAACAAAAAAGAAATACAACTAGCTTAACAAATTTATTTATATTCCTTGATAAATGTGAATCATGTTCAGCAAAAAATAGTCTCCTCCCTCAAAAAGGCTGCTTATATGTATTTAAAGGACGTGTCGGTGTCGGTGTAATCCCTCATTCGTCCAGGAGTGTTCCATTGTAGAAAAAGATTCAGTTGTAGTCATCTGGACTCTGTTTTAGAAAAAATGAAACGTTTTTCGACTCTCATCATCCAAGAGTCATTCTCATCAGTCAGTGAAACAAGTCTGAGAACTCCTGTTTATATCCTACTCTGTGAAAGCCCTGCCCACAGGGCGGGACCTCCTGCTAATGGCCCATTGAAACTTAGCTGGGATGGGCCTATTGTTCTATTTGTTCCTCACCTTGAGTGCCTGTTTAGCATCAGAATGCCCCGGGCGTCTCCAGGGTTTCAGCAGACCATTATAAACAACTGGAAGTTGTTGAATCTTAAACCTCCATCCATACGATTTAAGGAAGGATTCTCTTTTCTAACAAAGATGGCCTCCTTAACTCCTCTTTCAAACCATCTTTTTCTCCTGCTCAGAATCTCAACCTCACTGTCTTCAATAGAGTGGTTTGTGGCTTTGAGAGATGAAGATGTTCAGCGCTTTGGGGTCCTGAACTCGCGTGTCTTCTGTGTTGATAAAGCCTCTTGTGAAGTGGCTGTTTAGTCTCCCCTATGTACCGCTCTTTACATCTTTCTTCACTGCATTGATGATAGAATACACTACATTGCTCTGCTTTTGTGTAGGCATCTTGTCCTTAGGGTGAACCAGTTTTTGTCTTAACGTGTTGCCTGGTTTGAAATAAACAGGGACTTTGTATTGTCTAAAAATGTGTTGCAGTTTTTCTGACAATCCCGAGACATAAGGGATAGAGACACCCTTTCTTCTTGGTTCTGTTTCCCTTTTGTCCCATTTGGCCATTAGCTGATTGAGAATGACTCTTGGATGAGAGTCGAAACGTTTCGTTTCGAGTCCAGATGACTACAACTGAATCTTTTTCTACTATTTTAAATAAAGGACACATATTATACATAACTGGCTTTTTTGAGCTTTTAACTAGGTTAAATTCAATTCAATTGATTTTCAATTCAATTCAATTCAATTGATTTTTGTAATGCCCAAAATCACAACAGTAGTTGCCTCGAGGGGCTACAGTGGAAAACAAAATAAACAGTGTTCATAGGGACTTGGAAATGTCCCAGCGTCCTGTGTCCTTAGACAGATGTCCCAAGCTCCCCTGTCCTTAGACCCTCCTTCTCGGTCAGGAAAAACTACCGAACCTCTTTGGGAAAAAGTAGAAACCTGTAGGAGTTCCACAGTGAAGGAGAGATCCGACTCCCTCGGACGAACAGGAGGACGCACCTCAATTTGCAGATACACGCTGGAGCAAGACCCACTCAGGAGGAGAACCAATTCCTCGAGGCCGATGAAGAACCGTTCAAATGGAGTAGAGACCGTTTCTCCAGGCAGACCGTTTCTCCAGGCAGATGAGGAGCATCTGGATCCACAGGTCCTCGATGTGCCTGCTCCACTCCCGTCGGGGAAGTGGGAGAAAAAGAAGGAAAAGCGATGATCAAATTGCCAGTGAAATTAAATATTAAATATTGTTTGATAGAAAAGTAGTAGGAAAACAGAGGATAGTGCTCAAACTGCCATACTTCCCCCAGTATAGTTGCTTCTAGGGCAGCATAGCTGGGAACTATAGGTTTTTTATTTCTGTTCCTAACTGGCCTGACCATAAGCGAGTTCAAAGAGGACCGTTTTAAGCCTGGTCTTATTTTTGTAATGTCCAAACAGTGGGTGCCTCGAAGGGCGACAGGCTAAATTGTTCCCTCATCAAAAACATACTTGGAGTTTCAGTTAGCTTTCCCAATGTGTGACGTTTTCTCGATATGTGACGTGGCTTTGAAAATCTTCTGTGCTGTTTTTAAGTCCATAAATCATCGCCATCAGACTGGTTCTGGGGATTTCTGCTGTTAAATCATGATCATTACAACAGCATTCTAAGACCAGGAAGTACGAGGCTAGCTTTTTTTTTTTTTTAAAGGCTAGCTTTTTTTTTTTTTTAAACACTTGTTTATAGTAAACAGTGTGTAATTCCCTCTGCATGTTTAAAGTCCAATAAAAAGACAAATAATGCATCATATTTGTCCTTTAAAGTTTTTCTGTTCTTTTCCCCATATTATGTACATAGGTACTTTTGTGTAATCTACCAGTAATCCAAAAGTGCTCCTCCAAATTCCGTTCACCTTCACACAGGTAATTGAGATGCTTTTAGCGCTTCAGTTTCCTTCAAGCTACTACTCCACAAACCAACTTGTTTTTTAGTGCGAATATACATTATATTAAGTGATAGATAGACCAATGAAACAATAATTTGATCAGACCAAACAGTAAATTTGAACCAGAGTGCTTTTGTCTACAAAATGTAAAAAACAGGTTCTGTAGGTCATATAAGGTATACATGGGCTGGTGAGGCAGTAGGAGGTAAAAGCTGGGGATTTCATTCTGAAGCAAGAAGATATCAGTATCAGTTCAATATAGTTTTAAATATGTTTTTGTCCAATGTTACATTAAATTACCAGTGCAGAAAAAGGTAAAGTTGTACCGGAATGTAATGACAATTATTGGCGTAAAATGGCTCAGTAGAACAGTGTTCAGCACTGAGCATGAATCCTGTCCCGGAGTACTTCGCTTGAACCCATCTAAAGATATCGGGTTGAATACTTACCTGTGAACATCCAAGGAAGGGACATTGAGAGAGTGGACTCATACAAGTACCTGGATGTTCATCTGAACCACAACCTGGACTGGACTCATCACACAGTCAGGAAGAGCCAGTCGACTCTACCTCTTGTGGAGACTTCGGTCCTTTGGAGTGACGGGGCCACTCCTGAGGACCTTCTACGACTCTGTGGTGGCCTCAGCCCTCCTGTACGGTGTGGTCTGCTGGAGCAGCAGCATCACAGAGAGTGAGAGGAAGAAGCTGGACAAAGTCATCAAGAAGTCCAGCTCTGTCCTAGGCTGTGCTCTGGACTCGGTGCAGGAGGTGGGGGACAGAAGGGTCCTGGCTAAACTCACATCTATGCTGGACCATGAGTGTCGCCCCCTGCAGGACACTCTACTGTTATACTCCTGCAATACTGTTATACTCCTGCAATACAGTGACACAATGTCAATCATCCCTGGTGCAATATTTTCTGTTCATATGACAGCTGTAAATAAGAGTTTTATTATTATTAAGATTTATTTCAAATGTATAATGTATAATTGATGATAAAGTCAAATCTGAAAATGAGGCCGCCCTGTTCTGTCTACATCGAATTATAGAACGTTTTGTTCTTTGTGAAGCAGCAAGTGACCTGCTAGCTTTACCATGACAGTAAACTCTGGTCTGGGTTCTGAAAGTTGTGTTCAGCGCTTATAAACTCTAATAATTACTATAATTACAATGTTTGGAATGCATTTGGACTGCTGCAAACAATTAATTATCTAGATCTGTTTTTCATGTTTTTACGACGATCCAAATTAGAAATGTGCTCAAAATAAATAAAAAACATATATTGGGACGGACTTATTGGCACGTATCCATATAGAGAGATGCATCATGAAACAACATAAATGTATTATACACTTATTAACCTGCTGACTGCTGCGTCAAGGCTGAATCTGCTAAACTGAACAGTGACTTATTGATAGGACAATGGTATTCTGATACTAAAGGCATTGTGAACATGAAATTCAAATTAATTTCTTTTACGCATATAATCGAAACATAATTTTAATAAACTTTTAACAGTAAGGAGTATCCGTCTAACAGCACACGTATTGTATTAAGCGGCGAGTTACGGGTTATGACATCACATCATGGACAAGTACTTTTAGAGTTATTAAATTCAAATTTTATTTGAAATATTCATATTTATATATAGATTTGTGGTGAAGCCGCAATCAGAGCATACACTGTTTTTGCTGTGACATCCACACAATCAGCACAAACTGCTCCATTCATTTGTCCAGTGACACAAATGAAAGCCTCTGAATCAGGACAGTTAGAATATAACTTCAACTAAATATATATTTTAAACATTCATAATAAATGATAAATAAAGCAGTTTATTGTTTTGACCAACAGGTGTGAGCATTCAAATGCCCATTTTCATTCACCGGCCTCTCAGACATGGCCTGACCACTGGGACGGCCAATCAGATTTCAGGGTTGGCCAAGACCCCCTCAGGCCACCGCTTGGAGGCGCCCTGATTGTATCGTAAGGTACTAGGCAACACCCAGCCGCATAAACATAGATAATTGGATCTTTTTTGATATGTCTTGATCCCTATCAGAACAAGTACAAAACCACCTGGGAAAAAAACACTAGGCATATTATTATTATCATCATTAACTATTGAGCCTTTCAACAAAACAGTACAAGTACAAATATCACAGATGTAAATAGTCATGTTTTCACCAACCTATATCCAATCTCAGTCGATATTATCAACGGGGAAATTCTATAGCCCTTTTCAATTAGCACCAGCAGATCCATTGCATTGGAGGTTTGACGGACAGCACACCAGAGACATGCCGCTTTAATGACAATATGTGGTGCTAAATGTGTAAATCCAAGGCAGCTGCGGCGCGCTGTAAACACTGGCACACCTCTGTTATTGGTGTAAAGAGACTTCACCTCCCCAGACGCTTCCCTCTGCTTTTCTCACACCAGCCAGCCAAAGTGACAATGAGACGGCCCCAAGTGTCACCGCCTACTGATTACACGGTATTGTCTCCCGCTATAAACAACAGATATATGAGATATAGGTGATAAACACTCACAAAAAAATGCACCACATGCTAAATTGTCTTTTTTTGAGCTTTTAATCATCATCATTCATAAGTCATCATCAGTCATAACATTGTTCCCTCATCAGAAACATACCTGGAGTTGTATTTATCTTCAGTCACGCTTGTTTCATTGATCCTATTTAGTGAGTCCTCTCTCTCTGAGCCTCAGAAAATACTCAGTTCCAACTTTCCCAGTTTTGTGTCATCTTGGGTAAGAGCTCTGAGAAATGATGCACTGTTTTTAAGGAAGTAAATCATGGCTAGACTCACTGTGAGCATTTCTGCCTCAAATCACATTCATTACAACTGCATGCTTAGATTAGCATGTCGGAAGTTTATCTCCCTGTTGTAATTCCCTCCAGTGCCAGTGCATGGAGAGCTAACAAAATTCCTACTGTGGGAAACGTCCGACCCAGAGAGAGTTGGTGTCGTTCTGAGATACCAAAGCAAGAGCATGCATAATATGTGTTGTCGAAATCCAAACAAGTTGTGTTTTTTTTACAAAGATGCTCAAGCTAGCCTGACAAGCATTGTAGCATAGGGGAAAGCAACGGTTTTAGCTGCAATCATGCTAACAGATATACTGCGTAGTGGAGGATTCAGAAAAGCGGAAATGATCAGGATGAGTTTTTTGTGTGTGAGTATTTCAGGGTTGTAATTGTCTAAAGGTGGCATCATGAATGAATGATTATGCAGAAAAAAAGGTCGGCCATTTCTTTCAATTGGCTGTGCCGAAAAAGCACTCATCACCGGGAAACACCCAACTGTCTACCACTGCATGAGCGGGCTTTATCTTACATTGGGGAGCCACAAACAAGAGGCAAAAATAATAAATAAACTCGACATGTCACAGCAGCCCATCGTCCAAATATTACAGAATATATTTTCTCTTGTTTACTGGTTTAAGCCTGCTTCCAATGCTTTAGTCCTTGTTTAATTCTGCTTTAGACCTGGTTTGGGGCTAGTGTAGTAGTTTAATTCTGGTTCAGCACTGGATTGGCAAATTCTCATGATTATAACTGATCAAGGGTGAGGATATTTTGTGCGCGTGTCAAACTGTCAAATGTGGCGGTGCTTAGGCCCAGTGGCCACAGCCCTCTGAACAATCTGTTACTCACGAAACAATCTTTATTACTAAATAAATTATCTATTATTATGTGGTCTTAATCAGAGTTTTAACGTGATTGCTCTAAAAGTATTCATGAAAGTACCAATTATGTCCAATTTATGTGATGATTGTTAAAATGAGTATTGTTTAGTTTAAACTAGTATCTGGGTACTGATTTTGTCCAAGCTCTTGCAAACCAGTAATTTGGATAACTAATGTGCAGTGCAATGTTGGTGTCCTAGCACAAAAACTGTTAGTGATCCAGCATCTCCTGGTTTGAAGTCAAGCACTTCCCTCCACAGTTACTGTTGCCCTCCATTCAATTTCAGTTATATGCTTCAGTGTATTGTGCTTTTTCACAATGCATTTTACCATTCACTGCATCAAATTTTGCACACTTATCCGGTCTCTCTTTTCTTTTAGTTACTGATATGTAGTGATAGGAGGATCTACAGCTAGGGTCACTTATAAACTTTCACATAATCTAGGTCTAAAGCTGACATGAGATGTGTTCTGATCAGAACATCACCCTCTGACTTTCCTCTGCACAAAACAATGCAGCGATGTGATTGACTGATTTGCCTTCCTCTCATTGCTCCAAAGTACTGAAAAGTGAAGTGTTGCAAAGTCAACTCTCTCTTCTGTCTGCGCTTCTTTCTTATTTAGTCCGAATTAAACCGGCATCAGACTGATCTCCAGCTGTTAAAGCTTTCTCACTCCACACTGCGATCTGACACACGGTGATGTACTCGTGGCCAAGAAATAATCAAGAAATGATGGCAGGACGAGTTGGGTGAGAAAGAGAGAGAGGGGAAAGGAAGAAAAAACTCCCAGTTCATTTTTTACCTATTTCTTAAATCTCGCTCATCTCTAACACGGGGCGATTGCCCTGCTCGTTCTCCATGAATGAGAATGAGGGCTTGCACGGTTCGCTCAAAAGTTTCATGTCAGAGGTTTGAGTCTGAATGAGACAGCGCTTGGGTCCTGAGATCTATACCAAAATATCAACATATAAATAACGTCAAAGTATCAAATTTCATGCTAACATTTCTTCAATAAAATGTTCATCAATTTATTTTCAAATACATTGTTTAAGTTTAAACTGGAGTTCAGATGACAGCCTCTGGACACCAAGGTAAAAGGAGATTCAATGCATTTGAATACACATCTCAACATTGGTATCAGTTAGCGCAGGGCGATTTATCACATTTCAAGCGTCATCGAGATTCAGTCATGACTAATAGTCCATAATATGCTTGGGAGTTAGTTAATCACAAAATCTACAGCCAATCAGCTGTCAGTTCAGCGGTTTGGCGCAGAACTGTTACTTAAATAGCACCGATTAAAGGGGCTTTAATGTAATGTTTTGCCCCAGTCCAGAAATAATGTAAAAATCAGCTCAAAAAGAGGCCGCAGTGTTCTGTCTGCATCAAATTATAGAGTGTTTTATTCTACACTGTTAGCATGCTAATGTTTGTTATCTTAACTGTGACGGCAAAACTCTGCTCTGGTCTCTGAAGTGTATAAAAAGTGCTTGTAAACTCAGAATGCGTTAGGTAAGTGAGGTAAGTTAGGTAAGTTTAGACCAAAATCAGTTACAGCACCTTTAAAATGTGTGTTCATATTCATTAAACCCATGCTGAAAGCCACATCGACAAGCCTGTAGTTTACTCTCAGACTTACACACTTTTACTATCAGATCCAAACAGAAATCACTGATATGGGTCTTCTGTGTCTTTCTTATTCTCACACCGACACAAACATAACATTCATAGGCCAGACATAAGCCGGCCCACAAGGCTTTTTTCTTTTTTGTTCCTCGTCAAGAATAAGGTCAGTGGATGCCCTTTTGAAGTAGTGAGCTATAAACCGGCGCGGAGGAGGAGCACGGCGTGACATTTTGGTTGCGCGCTCTAATTTGAAGTCCACTTTAAAAGATATGGGGACGGATAGGAGAGCCGACTGTAGTGTTTTTAGAAGACTTTATCATCTGTTGACCTTCTCCGCCACGGAAGCCACTCGCAATCACAAAGGAAAGAGAAGAAAAGCCAGGGTCGGTGAGCGCATTTGTGGCACTTTGAAGAACAAATAACAGTGGGGGGAAAAAAACTGAACTATTATGAAAAAAGGTGCAACGTGAATGACTTTTAATTAATACCATAAGCAGAGGAACCTTGGGAGAGAAAAGTGTTTTGGATAATTAATTTTTCGTCAACAGGTGAAAGGCTGCAAGTAAACAACCTTGACTTATTATTTGAGGAAT
This sequence comes from Chaenogobius annularis, assembly GCA_015082035.1. Classification (NCBI taxonomy): domain Eukaryota; kingdom Metazoa; phylum Chordata; class Actinopteri; order Gobiiformes; family Gobiidae; genus Chaenogobius; species Chaenogobius annularis. Next base: position 309,114 of record BJKM01000257.1, read on the forward strand.
AATAACTAAAGTGAGTTTGGAAATGAATTTGAAATGAACTTACAACAAGAGTGAGAACAGTTTGTACCTTTGGGTTAAATGTGATCGAGGAAGCCTTTTATGTTCAGATCTGGCGCAGGCAAAATAAGTGTCTAGTTTTACCGGCTTATTGCTTCTGTATTAATATTATCAGGCCAATCATTCAAGTAATATATGCCACACGTTTTGGGTTTTTTGTAGCAACATTTGTCAAAGCTTTGAAGACATTTACATTTAGCGACCAGACAGTTTCTTGTATCTCACTGTCCTCCTTTCTCATGCGTGTGTGTGCAATGTGTGCAATTTCTTAAGAAGTTATCAAGTGATCCAAAAATTCGATGCGAAAAAACCCAACTGGCCCATATTTGATAGGATTGCATAGCATGGAATGGGTGAGAAGAGTAGGGAGCACATTAAACGAACTGTTTAAAACAATTTCCACATTATTGAAATAAATAACAACAGAATAATGCGTTCTCCAACTGGAGCGACAGTAGTACTTGCAGTGGCCAGTGGTGCCCAATCCAGATTTTCTCAAAGAACATGAATGAGACCAGAGCTCAGACTACATATCTTTGTCAAGTACATGGAGCAGATTTTAAAGAACCAGTTTAAAGCTAATGGACTGTCCATTATATGACCCAATCTACTGTTTGAGAGGCAATTAGTCACTGCATGGACGGCCGTGGTTCCAGAGCTCATGCGCTGAATAGATGTGCTGTCTAATGGAGCTGTAGTCGACACTTGTGCTATCGCGCCTCTTTTGAACCACTCTGCTCAAGGTGTTTCTCAAAGTATAGATGAAAACACTTGATACCACCGCCTCGACAAGGACCACCCATCTTCAACGCTCCAATGTTATGCTACGACCGGGCCTTTGGAAACCTTTATGACCTTAAAATGATGGATTTTCTATGCAATCTACTCTCAACCTCCTTTTTATACTTTTTAGAACCTTTCGAATGCCACGGCATACATAAAACTTGATCTCTTGAGGGAATTACAAGTGGGAAATAAACAAAGCTAGCTTTCCCTTGACATGCTAATGTTCGAACGCAGCTGTAATGAACGTGATTTGTGAGGGAGAAATGCTCAGAACGAGTCTGGAGATGATTTATGAACTTAAAAGCAGCACAGAAAATCTCGAAGCTCTACCAATATATGTCACAAAAATAGGAACATTTGAAACTGAGTGTTTTTGATGCTTAGATGGAGATGACTTACTAAACAGGATTAATCAAACAAGTGAGAATGAAGCTCAATATAATTCCAGGTATGCTTTTGACAATCGAACCATGCTATAACTATAGTATAAGGTTAAAAGTTTTTTTTTTAAGTAAAATTTGCATAATATGTGTCTGTTTTATCACTGACCATCAAAAATATTGGGCCTACATCAACAAGACATATGACTAAATGCGTTTTTCAACAACATCTCATTATTTTTAGTCTGTTGATATGCTCTGTGCGTAGCGTCCTCCCTGGGCTCCTCCAATGTATTTTCTCTCAACAACAGGAAGTGTGCCTGCAGTAACCGTGGAAACAGCCCCACAGTGACGACATCATCATTGACATCGCCCCCTCGTCCCCCTCACCACCCCATCGCTCCCAAGTGTTTGGATCATTTCTCCCACAAGGGCTTGAGCCGTGCGAGGAGTGCGCTTTGGCTTTGAATATACAGTCTGTGAAGATATGCCGAGCGCAAGTGTATCCACACTGACGTGTACTTGAGAAGAATGGTGTCACCCTTTCAGCTGGAGGGCAGGGGCCTGTAATACTATAAGGGAGATTCACTGTTTTTGAAATAACCAAACAGAAAATCAGCAAATGTTGACCTTCATCATTATTTGTTTAAAGGGATCGGGTCTATAAACCTCTATATTCAGAGACAGGATAACCACTCTGCCACAGTAACACAGGGAGGACATAGACACTCCTTTTTCACTTACAAACAATAGACCACTCAGCTATTGTGCGTCTCACATTTGAATTGGATTGTAATTATCAGACCAGGGCTATGGGTATGTGCTATTTATTTCTCTTCAAGCAAGACGTCATTGCAGTGATGGGCCGATTAATACCAAATATTGATATATCGATACTGATAAAGGGATTGCAAAGTATCAATATACATGCAAAATATCAGTTTTATCAGTAAATATCAAATTTCTCAAATGAATAATAGTGTTTCCCCTACCATTAAATAGGAAGCAATCAAATTATGCAGCCCTAACGCACGAACGCCAAAACAAGTGTCTTTACTAAACCCATTCTGCCACTCTATAAGAAACTACTGTTTTCAAAGAAATCCAGCCCACATTTTCTCACATGCTTCGCCTGCCTAATCCAGCCTGTGACTCTCACTCCGTCTCCGTCTCTGATTTGTGTCGCTTGCTGTTCTCACAAACACGACAGGAAGTCTACTAGCAAGGACCACGTCACAACAATGGAATACGGGGGAATATTTATTGATAATAGTGATGAGGATGATGAAGATGATGATGACGATGATGATAGATGGATCAGAGTTGGCTGGGTAGAGACTCAGGATGGGGGCTGCGTCTCAGGTAATCAGCCCAACCGATTCAGAACCCCCCCTCCTAAGATGGTGATGTGTTACGGTGAAGATGATAGAGACATGGGGTGGGAAGGTGGGGTCGAGAGAGCAGAGACAACAAGAGATGCTGGGATAGGCCTGTATAAATATGGCTTCTGGGTAATTAGAGGTGTGGTTAAAGAGTGGAGGCGTGGTTGCAGGAGGAGGAGAAGGTTGAGGCGTGGTCCCTCTCCCAAACTTCAGTCAATGATTAACAATCATTAACTACATATCCATGAGACGGATGCAGAAACTGTCCCAGCTCAAGAGTAAGCTAAACTAGAGTGAGTGGATGTTATTCAAATCAATATGAATGCTTTCTGGCAATTTGCATTTGACAAAATTCAAGTGTGAGCAGTTTAGATAAAGCTGTTTAATAAAGCTTTATTTGTTTCACAAATTAATTGATTTCTGCATGGGCTAATGTGAAGCAGTGAGTGGATGAAAAGTACATTTTATTGCATCAGTGTTTCAGAAGATAAGTTATGCAGAAAAGAATCAATTCATTATTTATTTTCAATGAGTACTTTAGCATAATTCATGCAGATAAGGCTTGAATTTAAAATGAAAATGAAATATGAAATGAAAGAACCATAAGTACTTACAAATGCCCAAACAGCCTGACATATGTTTATAACGCTTTTTATAGACATCTATATCCATAAAGTATAAGCCTATACTGTTCCCTTACAGCGCGCATAAGCGTGGGGTCGCCAAGGTGCTCGTACGCGGCCAAACATCCCCCCCCCCCCCGCGACTGCCAAACCAGTCAATTCAAGGTAAACACTGCCTAAATTTGAAACTTCAATGAACTTCTGTGCGATTTATCAAAAATCTTGTTCAGTACAAGTACACTGTGTATAGGTGCTACTTCACTTTAAGAAGTCAAGTGTGAGGAAAGTGCATTTTAAAAACAGTCTGTTTAAATGTATGGATGAAATCATAAACAAAAAATATTAGGTGCAGATTAATTATCAATTATTTCCATGTCACGTTTATATTGTAGTGAAATGGAAAAATGGACAGTAGTGTAGCAATTTTTTAAATTAACTATGTTTCAAATGTTATTTGAAATTCTCTCTTTTTTTTGTTCACTGTGGGACATCATGTACATCTGTCTCAGTCCTCAGAGCCACTTCACCGCTGCATCTGTTTCCATTTAGTGCAGGTTTTTTTTTTTTTGTCCTCTACTCGTTGCCATGGAAACTGTTTTTTGTCTTATTTTCCACATTAAAGAGAATGTTACCCCTCTCTCTCTCTCTCTCGCTTGCTCTTATTTACTCTATGGAGCGTTTTTTTTTTTTTTTTTTTTTACAGTGTGTGTGTGGCAGCTAATACAAAGGCCAGCACTGAACCACCAAATCCCTATTTAACGTTGGCTTTAGCCCTCGTGCCGCTCTACGTGTCTCAAATCTGCACATTTGAATGTATGCGTGTTGGCCTGCTGAAGTGGATTAGCCATTTCGGAAGTATTTTAAATAAAATGTGGAATTCCGACAAATATGAAGCCAATTGGATCAGATTAGTGTTATAAGGAGTGGGGAGGGGGCTCAAGTAACATTATGACTTTCTGGGGTGGCATGTCCCTTGCAATATTTAATATCAAGGTTCCAAACATTCTTCTCAGAGATTGAAAGGTTTTCTGCCATACAGTGGAATATTATAGCCAAAGCAAGAACCTAGAGTTAGGTTGTGGAGATGCAAGCCAACTCACATGTTTTTAAGTGCAATAAAACCATTCAAATAAAAAAAAAAATATTTTTGGAAATAAAAGATTACACATATACTGGGGCTTTAAAGGTCCTATATCATGCAAATTCGACTTTTCAGAGCTTTTAACCTTCTTACAGGGCTATTTGTGCCTCGTATATGTGCCCAAAGTAGTTTTTTTAATTGATTCCTGCAGTCTTTAGCAAGAGAATAGTCTTTATGCTTTCCTCGGATGAGGAGACGAACGGGGTCTTCTCACCAGGATGAGTCAGCCTGAGTGAGTGCCACAGCAGGCTTCCCTGTTTTCATCCTCAGAAAGCACTCTGTACTATAACATGCCCCTCCCCCCCTTCCCCTTTATTTGTAGAAACCTATAAAAGTCCTTTTTCTCTAAGTCAAATGATTCCTTCAACTCATCAAAGCTCTTCAAATGATTCAGAATCAGAATCAGAAAAGGTTTATTGCCATTGACAATGAACAAAATTCACAAAATAGGAACTTGTCTCCTTTACATTCTGGTAAAAGACCTTTGTCTGTGCTGTTAGGTGTGACATTTGGATCGTAAGCCAAGCAATTTAAGATTTTAATATCTTTGTTTAGTTTGTATGTTTTGATCAGCTCCCTTCATGTTCCAAGAACAGACTTCACCCAGGGGTTCTCCACCCCCCTCAAAGGCCTGCACAGGAACCCCACTGTACCAATCTCAATATTCTTCCATTGAGCTTCATATTCTGGGTCACACCAGTACAGCGCGGCTCTGATCTGAGCTGAAATAAAGTCATTTTTCAGACAGGGCAAACCCCAGCCTCCTTTTTCTTTTAATAATTGTAAAGCTTTTAATCGGATACTGTTTTTTTTTCCCTTTCTTATGAATCTTGGGATTGCTTTATTCCACTCAAACAGCCGGTTGGGGATGGAAACTGGAAGAATCTGGAACAGAGAAACCTGGGCAAAACACACATTTTTATAGTTTCAATCCTTTCACTTTGACTTCAGTATGGGATAAGATTAAAATGTTTTATGGTCTTAAAAAGAGGGATATATTGTTTCTCCTTAATTGTTGTTAGGCCTCTATGGGGTACGACACCCAAAAAATCTAAGAGATTCCATTTGTCATTTAAATGGTCTTTTTAAAAGGTCAGAGGGAATAGGTAAGAGAGAATTTCAGTTTTTTTGTACATTTAATTTGTATTCAGACATTAGATCCAATTTCTTGAAGAAAATGCATCACATTGGGTATGGAAATTTATGGTTTGCTCAAATACAATAGCAGGCAATTGTATGTTCCGTCCCATCCATTGTAACACTGAATTGTTTTTGATTGTCTAATAAATTGGCCAATGGTTCCAAATACCAAGCAAACAGGAGGGGAGACCATGCACAGCCCTGCCTGACCCCCTTTCCGGAGTCAGTGGATCTGTCAGATGACCATTGGTTTTAATTCTTGATGTTGGACGATCGTAAGGAGAGCCCCAATATTTTTATAATTAGATCATCATTTTGAAATGTGTTTAGCACTTAAAATAAATATGGCCGGCTAACAGAATCAAATGCTTTTTCAGCGTCCAGTCTTATTATTATTGCTCTGTTTTGTTGTTTCTGTATTTGGCTCATTGATCATTATGGATTAGGTTTGGGAGTATTTGTTCCATATTTTTGGACATAACTTTAGGTATTAAGGATATGATGGCCTCTTTCCTACTAGGAGGGCTCTGAGTTTTTTTAAGTGCCCAGTTAAAAGTTGCCAAAAGGACAAGGGTAAATATGTCTTTTATAGCTTTATACCACTCTGAGGTGAACCCATCGCCCACTGGGTGGAGCCCCCTTGATAATAGCCTGTCCAGTTTGTGTTTACACTGTGAGTTTCACCAGAAACCAATATTCTTTGTTTACCCTAACAGCCCTGTACTCGGCCATAGAAATCCTTTTGTTAACTGACTGCAACTCCCTCATGAGCACCTGATTAGCATCAGAATGGCCAGGGCTGATGCCGCCTCATTGCTTCAAAATGCTGCTGTACACTGCCGGAAGATTGAAACTTAAACCTAAATTTTTGTTTAAAGAGGGATTCTCTTTTTTTAACAAAAAATGCCTGCTTAACTCCTCTTTCAACCCATCTTTTCTCCTGTCCTCAAAGGAGTAGTTTGCGGCTTTAAGATGCAGATGCACGGTGCTCTGTGGTCCTGAATTTGCGTGATTTCTGTGTTGAAACAGCCTATGTACTGCTTTTTACAACTTTCCTCACCGCCTTGAATAGAATACACTACATTGTTCTGTTTTTGTGTTGGTATCTTGTCCTTCGAAGGAACCAGTTTTTTTGTGGTTGCCCGGTTTAAAATAAACAGGGATTTCGTGCTGTCTAAAAATCCTTTGTGGTTGTTCAGACAGTCCAGAGACATGAGGAATAGAGACTCAATTTCTTCTTGGTTCTGTTTACCTTTTGTCCTTTTTGTCCTGCTCATTAGTTCTCTTTACTTTGTTAAGAGCCCAAGCAAGGTAACCACAGGCTCAGAGAGCATTCCTGAAATGTTTTCCCTCCTTCCTCTTGCCCTCTGAGCTGGCGGGCACTTCTTGGGCACTTCTTCCCCTCTGTGTCCTGTCCTGGTCACTCCCAGCTTGTGCTGTCGTGGGAGCAGGTTCTGATCCATGAGTGTAGATTTCCCATATACTTCTATCTTCTACCTCCTCTCCTCTTATAGAGGAGCAATAAAAAAAAGGCTAAGCGGTTCTCCTTAGCGTCTCCCCTTGCAAACTTGATATAAGGGTCCACTGCATTGATGTGTTCTGAAAACGCTTCCAGTTCTTGTTTCTTGATGTCACAAATGTTTAATCTACGTAACGGTACGAAAGACTCAGAGCAATGCCTGAAAAGGAGGTCAATCCCTTCTTCTCAAACTGATCCATGTACAAGTCGGCCATGATGGGATAGCCCATGGCACAGATGTGAATCTGTCCCCGGAATTTAAAGTAAGTGGTGTTTAGCCAGATGTGGTCAGGTGTCAGATTGGTCCTGTCCTTTAGGGTGGTGTCCTCCTGCAGTCTCGTCCTCACCGCTGCTACTGCCTTAAAGGTCGGGATGCAAGTGAACATGGACATCATCATCATACGAAACCATAAAATGTTTTTTTTTCTACATGATGTTCTGTGTTTTCCCACCAATGGTGCCAAGATTTTTGTTAAATGCTTGGGCACATGACCATAGGTGAGGGTAAGAACGTAGATTGACCGGTAAATAAAGAGCTTTGTCTTTCGACTCAGCTCCTTCTTTACCACAACAGTCCGATGCAGCGACTGCATCACTGTGGACGCTGCACCGATCCGCCTGACAATCTCACGCTCCATCCTTCCCTCACTCATGAACAAGACCCCAAGATACTTGAAATCCTCCACTTGGGGCAAGGACTCCCCACCCACCCAGAGAGGGCAAGCCACCTTTTTCCAGTTGAGAACCATGGCCTCAGATTTGGAGGGGCTGATTCTCATCCCTGCTGCTTCACACTCAACTGCAAACCGTCCCAGTGCATGTTGCAGGTCCAGGTTTGTTGGAGCGATCAGGACAACATCATCTGCAAACAGCAGAGATGAGATCCAGTGGTCCCCAAACCGGACATCCTCCGACCCCTGACTGCGCCTAGAAATTCTGTCCATAAAAACTATGAACAGAACCGGTGACAAAGGGCAGCCCTAGCGGAGTCCAACACGCACTGGAAACAGGTCTGACTTACCGCTGGCAATGTGAACACAGCTCCTGCTCCGGTCATACAGAGACCGGACAGCCTTGAGCAAAGGGCCTATACTCCCGGAGCACCCCCCAAAGGACACCCTGAGGGACACGGTCACACTTCTTGAACAGAGGGACCACCACCCCAGTCTGCCAGTCCAGAGGCACTGTACCCGACCGCAAAGTGATGTTGCAGAGACGTGTCAACCAAGACAGTGATACAACATCCAGAGACTTTAGATATTCAGGGCGTATCTCATCCACCCCCGGCCCAGTTTGCCAACAACCTCAGTGACTTCGCCTTGGGTGATGGATGAGCCTCCGAGTCCTCAGTATCTTCTTCCTCTTCGGAAGACGTGACAGTGGGATTTAGGAGGTTCTCAAAGTATTCCTTCCACCGTCCGACGACATCCCCAGTCGAGGTCAGCAGGTCTCCACCCGCACCATAAACGGTGTTGGTGAAGCACTGCTTCCTCCTCCAGAGGCGCTGGACGGTTTGCCAGAATTTCTTTGGGGCTGACCGATAGTCCTCCTCCATGGCCTCCCCGAACTCCTCCCAACCCTGGGTTTTTGCCTCTGCGACAGCACAAGCTGCGGTAGGCCTGGCCCGCCGATACCTGTCAACGGCCTCAGGATTCCCACAAGCCAAAGAGGCCTGATAGGCCTGCTTCTTCCGCATGACGGCATCCCTTACTTCCGGTGTCCACCACCGGGTTCGGGGGTTGCCGCCACACCAGGCACCTGAGACCTTGTGACCACAGCTCCGAGCAGCCGCATTGACAATTGAGGTCAAGAACATAGTCCACTCGGAATCCATGTCCCCAGCCTCCCCTGGGATCTGGGAGAAGCTCCCCCAATGGTGTGAATTGAAGACCCTGCTGACAGAGGGCTCCGCAAGACGTTCCCAACAGACCCTCACAATGCGCTTGGACCTGCCAAATCTGCCCAGCTTCCTCCACCGCCAGCGGATCCAACTCACCACCAGGTGGTGCTCAGTTGACAGCTCCGCCCCTCTCTTTACCCGTGTGTCTAAGACACGCAGCCGGAGGTCAGATGACTTCAGTATGGACAATCCGTGACTAGCACAGAAGTCCAATAACTGAACACCACTCGGGTTCAGATTGGGGAGGTTGTTCTTCCCAATCACCCCTCTCCAGGTGTCACTGTCGTTGCCCATGTGGGGGTTGAAGTCCCCTGTGCGAATTGTGCGTGGAGGTGAGGCCGACTATATCTAGTCGGTACCGCTCAACCTCCTGCACAACCTCAGGCTCTTTCCCCCCCAGCGAGGTGATGTTCCATGTCCCCAGAGTTAGTTTCTGTGTCCGGAGATCTGGTCGTCGAGGCCCCTGCCATCGACTGCCGCCCAGATCTCTCTGCACTAGCCCATTACGGATCCTCCTGCAGGTGGTGGGTCCTCCCCTCCATGCACCCGGCTGGGCCCCATGGGGAAAGGCCCGCCCACCAGGCGCTCGCCGTCGAGCACTCACCCCAGGCCTGGCTCCAGGATGGGGCCCTGGTAACGCCAATCCGTGCGAAGTAACTGTCCTTGGTTTTCTTCTATTCATAAAGGGCTTGTGAACCGCTCTTTGTCTGACCCGTCACCCAGGACCTGTTTGCCTTGGGAGACCCTACCAGGAACTTGAAGCCCTGGACAACATAGCTCCTGGGATCATTCGGACGTTCAAACCTCTCCACCACGTTAAGGTCTCGGTTCAGGGAGGTCATGAGCTTTGGGTAATGACCGAAAGGACAAGGTTGCGGATACAAGCGGTCGAAATTAGTTTCCTCCGCAGGGTGAATGGGCGCTCCCTTAGAGATAGGGTGAGGAGCTCAGTCACACGGGAGGAGCTCGGAGTAGAGCCGCTGCTCCTCCATGTCGAGAGGAGCCAGCTGAGGTGGCTCGAGCATCTGTTTCGGATGCCTCCTTGGCGCCTACCTAGGGACGTGTTTCGGGCATGTCCCACCTGTCGTGAGACAGGTTAGTTTTACCCTACTGATGATGTGTTGTTGCAATAGTAATCCTGCTCAGTACGAGAGGAACCGCAGGTTCAGACATTTGGTGCATGTGCTTGGCTGAGGAGCCAATGGTGCGAAGCTACCATCTGTGGGATTATGACTGAACGCCTCTAAATAAGAATCTCTCCTAGATGTAATGATACCGTAGCGCCACGGAACTTCGAGTGGTCCAGGATAGCCGGCCCGTGTGGGTCGGTGGGCAGAGCCATTCGTGACGGGGCCGGGGTGCGGCCAACAAGGGTCGCCCCGCTCCCATTGCGCACCTCATGTTTGTGGAGAACCTGGTGCTAAATCACTTGCCGACGACTTGATTCTGGGTCAGGGTTTCGTGCTGGAGGGACTATGTCTGTCGGCTGGCCTCAGAACGCCTCGGGATCCCCTCGGAAGAGATGGAGGAAGTGTCTGGGGAGGCAGAAGTCTGGGAGTCCCTGCTTAGACAGCTGCCCCCTCTACCCGGCACCGGATGAGCGGAAGGAGATGGATGGATGGTTTGGGCACATTGTATGTGATGGAATCTGTGCTACACACAAAGGGTCTTTAAATGTGTTTTGAGTGGTCAAGAGCAGGACCTAGTACTGGTGAAGTTAGCTACTTTCAGTCCTAAATTATATTTTCTAACTACATATTTTCAAAACGTGTCTCTGTTTAGAGCTTATAGGAATACAAAAAGTATATAAAAGAAGAGGTTGAACATTTCCAACAGTCCTTGGACCATGTCATTACATTATTTACATGGGTTAAAAACAACACTTAGGCTAATACAGGGTCTGCTGAAAGGAGAAGATGGCAAAGTGTAAACATACAGAAAATAGCTAGCTTCTGTGGACGCTAATGATAGCGTTAGGTTTATATGTTTTTGGAGACAAACTTTCGAACTGCACAATTGGATAATTTAGGGTAGTACAGTGTCCTTGGGTGTTCTGAAAGGCGCTTTTAAATAAAATGTATTATTAATAATACAAACTTTAGCATTTAAATGTCTGTCTGGTCATTTTAAGCTTCTATTCAAACATATTCCTACTCAAACAAGCGGCAACTCAATTGTAAATTACAGTCACACTCTGCCACCAGGGCACTTGATTCTACGCAAAACTCTTTAGAATGATGGAAATTTAGCAACATCACCATAGCAATTAACAATTAAAAAACAAAATATTATATCGAATGGACAAAAATCCTCAAAATATCTTCTATAAAACAAAGTGGACAAAGTAACGTGTTTTGACTTTGCTCTGAAAGGAGTACAAATATATATCCAAAGAAAATACCTTTACTAAATGTAATAGAATTTTTTTAGGCCAAATTTGTTCAGGGTACACTATTCCATTTGAAGGACAAATGTATGATTATCATTGTCATTGGCCTTTAAACATGCACTTGAGTGCCTTTATTTTATTTTGCTCACTCCACTTTACTCATGTTTTAGAACTGAAAATGATGTGCTAAAAAGCACACATTGGGTTTCCACATCAGGGTTTTGTTAGAGCCACATCTACTGGGAGCAGAGGGAATTACCATGGGAAATAAACAAAAGCTAGCTTGCGCCAACATCCTACTGCAGGCACTCTGTTGTAATGGAGTCTGAGTCTGAAATGCTGGTGATGGTGTTTCGCTGATAGGGCAGTGGTTAAAAGCATTGCACATGTGTAGTTGCCACAACTGCGGTGTCGTGGGTTCCAGTCCAACCCACAACATTTGCAGACTGTAATCCTTTTGAGATGAAAAAAAGAATATGTGTCGGAGAGTTGAATCTTGAGTGTTTTCTGAGGCTCAGAAGGAGAGGACTTTGTAAACAGGATTAATGTAAATCACATGGATGAACCAAATAACACTCCAGGTATGTTTTTCACAACGGAACAATGTTATAACATGATTAAAAGCTAGTTGTAGATAGATTTGTCGAAAAGTCAAGAGATTATTTCTATTGTATGTTAATATATATTGTATTACTTTTTGACCAGATAAAGATATAAACAAGCCAACTAAAGGCTTCTAGATTGAAGTGTATTAAAATGAAAATCACAAATTGTGACATTTTAATAAGGCCTCTTCAGGAATCTGTGGTAGAGTCTGCATCCACACAATGACTAACTATTTTTAAAATAGTCAATATTTGTTTTAGTCGATTAATCACAAGTAATACAGCTCTAAGAAACCAGTGATGGACTCTGCTCCAGAAAAGTTACATAGGGCTCCTTTAACATGTGAGTGGTCATGACGTTTTGTCTAATCTGAAAACTATACATATCTATCCAAAATAAATACTTCTCCAAAAAGATTCTACATTGTCTGGTCCCATCAGACATGCGGCGCAGTATCAGATGTGAGCAGAGGAGAAGTGGGTGATAACAGTTGTTTGGTTCTGAGACACACTGGTGTAGCAGATTATAGGATGCACAACAAAGCCAGGACATGCCAGCCTACTTTGATTTATGCCCCAACTTTTTGTTTTTGCCGATTACTGCCCTGTTTGCATCAGATTTGCATCAAGCGTGAGACGAGAGACACAACAAGGACGACTCCAAACGGCACAAATATCAAAGGAGGACAGCGGAGCGGGCTGGAGGAGAGGACGACTTTATTACAGATGAATTATTTTGCGGGAAGTGTCTGTGCGTAAAAAGAACTGTAATGAATTCATTATTCCTCCATTATTAGTTATTTCTTACATAAATATATATAATTATAACAAAATATATATAAATGTATTACAAAAATTGAAATACACTTTGACATCTACCATATTTTTCCTCAACACTACTCACTACTAATCTCCTCCCCCCCCCCGAGCTTTTCACGGCTATTTAATAAAATGTATGTACTTTGCATGATACGGCTTCAAAACAGACATGCACAGAAATTAGCCATTTTCCTAATCTTTTTCAAGCCGCTCCGCTGGCAGAAGAACAACAGATTTTAGAGATAAAGTCTGATAATTCCTCTTTTATCTTCTCTCTAATCAGATATGTAAGCGCTTCCAACATCCAAACATTAAGTCCCGAATCAATGACATTTTATCTGCCAAAATACTTGAAAGCAGTTCATCTGCTTTGGAAACTGGCCGATTAACTGGTTTTGGCCTATTTTTCAGGTTGTTATAAGGGGAAATGTAGTTTCTTGTGTGTTTTTTGCTGTGATTGTAGGTTTGGGGGATGACTTGAGTGCTTCCAAAAAACATGTTCAAAAAGCATGAATTTGGATGAAAAAGAGAGAGTGCACTGTGTTTTTTTTTGTGTTTTTTTTTGAGAAAACACAAAAGAGGTGAGGATGGATTTGCCAGGTGAACAACTGTATTTTCAGAGTTTTATCAAGCATTCTCTGACACAGTTCATCAGTCCGCAAAGCCACGCCTACTGCATGAAGTACTGAGCGAGCCTTCTGCATCCAATTTGTTCTCGGTTGTAAGAGCTTGGATATACGATTGCACTTTCCAGTACACCCCTGCATATTCATTCACACCTTACATATCACAGTGCAACACAATGACACAACAGTTTAAGCTCTTACCTCACAGTCCTGGGTTCAACTCTGGGGCATCACTGTGCCTTTGCGTGGAGTTTGCCTGTTCTCCCTGTGTCTGTGTAGGTTTCCTCTGTGTGCCTATGTTTCCCCTGACACTATAAACATGTACAACAGGCCAGAACTCCCCAAAAGACATTCTTAATCTCAATGGGACTATCCTGGTTGAATAAAATACAATTCAATTGAAGATTTTGCTTACAATTGGCCTGGGGTATATCACTATAGCTAATACATATTTCGTAAAATTGGTAATAAAAGAAATGATCTTATCTGGAAATGTCAAAATACCACACGTACTTAATACTTTGGACTCTCCTTGGTCTCTCTGATCTGGACGAAAGTGTTGTGTGAATGTGTAAATTAAGATAAATACAAATCCAGCATGACTTTGATGAGGGAACAATGTTAAATCATGGTTAATCGCCCAAATAAATCATGTCCTTTAAATTGGTCATTGGCACGAAGGTGCATAAACACACCAGACACTGCTCAGTGCTCTACTCTAAAATATTCTCCTTAAGGAAGGAAGATCCAGCGCTGTTAATTCCGACTGATACTCCATTCCCACTGTGCGGTGTTAAAGTGTTATTCCGTGGTGTTTCTTGGTCAGCACTTGTAATCGCTGCCTTTCTGCGGCTGTGAAGATGCTGCAGCTGCTCCACATAAATTATCACTTCACACAGTCAAAAGTTTTACCTCACACCGCAACTTCCCTTTTGTTCAGAGCCGTGATTCTAAAAAAAAAAAGAATTCTATCTGGAAAATACTGGACGGTGCATGGACCACAATTAATAGAGACATCATTCTGGTTATTTTAAATCATTTTCACTACAAATGTTTTTTAAATTTGTAATTTCTGAAAAGTATACAAACATGGAATGGAACGCATCAGCATTTGAGTGCTAACAGAAACATTATTTTTAATGAATGACATTTGAAGCTAAGAACGAATCCATTATGATGTATAACGCACTCATTTTAACAGATTTAGATTGTGTTACATCAGACAACATTCTATCTACACGTAACTAGAATGTTAAACCAATGGAAATTTGAAAACTGCTGGAGTTTGAATTGACTCAAATGTGTTGTGACTTTACGGTGTACAGCAGCACATGAAGGGCTTGCTTCACAATCATCCTTTTGCTAACTTTTGAAAACACGTTTGCTGCTTTCTTACATCAAAGATGCTGGATACCAGTACTATTAGAATAACAAGGTTCTACCATTTCTAACCATCGCCAAGAAAACTCTCCTCACGAACTGGAAAACCCGCAATAGCATACACATTAACCACTGGAAAAATCTTATCACCGACTTCATTACAATAGAATATACACCTCCCCCTATAATCACTCATCTGAAACCGACCTCCCCCACCCAACGCTCTCTGACCTATTACAACTCTGATTCCCTTCTCTCCTTCCTCTATATCTTTCCAGCTCGATAACACACATTTCAGTCGTCCACCAACTTTATGTATTTGTTGGTGAACCAACTCCAACACAACCACACAACCACCACCCTGCCAACACACCACCACCCTGCCACACAACCACCACCCTGCAACACAACCACCACCCGTCCACACACACACCACCACTGCCACACAACCACCACACCCTGCACACAAACCATCCTGCCACACAACCACCATCCTGCCACACAACCACCACCCTGCCACACACAACAACCATCCTGCCACACAAACATGTTATTAACACATACATGTATTTTTTTTGTTGTTTTATTCATCATTATCATTGTTGCTGTTGTTTGTGCTATTATCACTGTTATCATTGATATCACTACTATCGTTGCTACAATGTTGTTGTCCCTAAAATACTACCCCCCTACAGTTGTAGTAAGGGAAAATGTAGACACACGGAAACACGCTCAGGCAGGACCGACGAGAGGTGGTTTCCTTGGGACAGCATCTCTGTCCCATGTGGAGACGCTCGTAAAATGTCTTTCTTTTAATGCACATTGGACGCAATACATGACACAGAGAAGAAAAAAAAGCGGGCAGAAATGATGCGGGAAGAGATTATCAGACACGTATATGTTAATGTCTGTGTATATTGTATATATAATATATATATATATATATATATATATATATATATATATATATATATATATATATATATATATATATATATATAAAGATGCAATGACAATGGGTAGTGGTATATAATGATTGCTATTTTAAAAAGATTTTCACAATATATGTGATGATGGTAATGATAATGTAACACATTTTTACTCTGTTTGAATACATACACACATACACTCACGCACACATATGCACAAATAAACATACACACACAAACACACGCACATCCATGCACACACCACATGCGTACACGTACAAACACACACAATCACCCCGCTATCAACTTTCTGGACAGTTGTCCCTCTACTTGTCTATTGTCTGTATTGTTGTGTGTCTTTTGCTGTTTTTGTTCTTGTTGTCCTCATTATTGTTACTGTTTTTTATTTGTAAATAAAAAATAATAATTAATAAATTAAATAATAATAACAAGGTTTAGAGCGATCTGGAATTGAGTGGTTAAAGCAGCAGCACATACGCTAGGCTCTGTGTGGCCAACCGCAGCGTCGTTGGTAGGAATTACCTGCTCAGACAATTTGCTGAATGTCTTCTCTGATCTCACACCCATTTCATGCTGTTTTTACATATACATTTTTCTGGATACTAAGGATTCTCTGCATTTGACCCATTGTCCAACTAGTGCCGCTGGGACAAATCCTGGGATCCAGAAAACACACAGTGAGTCTGGCCAACACTCTCTCCGTCAACGTACCTCGAGCCAAACTCAGTCAGAACTGTGCAATCAGATTGGGTTTTTTTCTGTGATGCATGTGAGACAAATGAACTCATTGGTCATCATCACTTAGAACAAAATCCAACTCAACTTTCCCCTCAGATCAAAAACATTTTGTGCTTCACTCAATTGATTGCTAAGAAGCTGCAGTCCCTGTGATATTTTTCCCTTTCTTTTCTCCTCCTAAGCAGCTATATCTACTTCAATTCAGGCGGACCATCCGTGTCCCTAATTGGCTAATTAACCAGTCAATCATGGCCATCTTATCTCGGGGAGATGAAATCGGTGACCAGACTGATATCAATCTGTATAAAAATACCTAAAATATAATTCTGGACCTTCCAGGCAAGCTGGGGCAGCCTGTCAAGGAGCAGTGAGTTGCTGCCGTTCCATGCTCGAGGACCCATCTGTTGAGCTAGTCTTGGTTGGGACTTTAGCTAGAGGATTTTAATTACAGTGCATGCTTTGAGATGATGGGGGGAAACTTGAGCACTCAGAGCAAACCCACCCAGACACGGTAAGAACATGAATACTCGGCAAAGAAAGGAGTCCAACCTGCATTCTTCTTTCTGCGAAGCGTGAGTGCTAACCAAATAAGTAGAAAAGAAGTACTTTTGCCAGATAAAGGTCTATTTCTATGCATATATAAAAAAAGTTGTACATAGACTATTGCATGAAATCGCTGTGCATGACACATCTTGCTTTGTTTGTGTCCACTTTTTTCCCGTACTACCTGACCATTACTAATCTTGTTTCATATCGCTCATAAAAACTGGTCTCTTTCTCCGTGGAGATCTCTATCAGGGCTTAGGTCAGTCCGGTTCTCGTCTCTCGGAGGTGGATTGGTAGCTAAAGCCTGATGTGACTGACCCTTTCATTCAGTGCCTTTTTCCTCATCATCTTCCAACATCTTCCAACCTGCGTCCTCTGACCTCAGCCTTGATCCAGCAAGCGCATCTTATTTGGCCTCCCTTGGACCAAATCAAATAGCGGTCTTCACTGGGATCACTAATGGACATTTTGGATTCACTTTTCTGTTGAGATTGACAGAAGGCTGTTAAGTGGAATTTCTTCGGCTACAAGGTGTGGTGCACATGACTATTACCACAAATTGCTGGGATGATAGGGTGAATAACATTTTTTTAACATTTGTCATTTTAGCAGTGAGTGGCGCAACTGTTTGTGTGTCAATGGTGAGTAATAAAATCTGCTCAAAACACAGATCAAATGTGAAAAAATCTGATAACAAATCTAGTCTAAAGTCTTTAACCTGCTTAATATTTAGTGCACTGCTGACATGTAAAATAAATACAAGACAACAAAAAGTCCAGGTGTGTTTTGTTTAATTCTCTTATCCTCTTTAGAAATAATTACATGCCTGGATGTCTCAAAACCTTCGCCATTTAATCAAGTTAACTGTTGTACGTACTTTGGGATCACACACACACAGTTGAACTCATTAACTTTCTGTCCTTGAATTGCATGTACATTCCTGAGTGCGTGTGTTGAGGCAATCATTTGCTATCAATTGTTGTGGGCTGAACTGTGGAACTAGCTCTATTCAGAAACAACAAGTAAACAAGTACATTTGAGCAGAACAATCTCCACTGTCAAAAAAAAAAAAAGTGCGTTGTGCTGCTTGGAATGTTGATTGGGAATTTTTTTTAAGGGAAATTATGTAAAGATTCCAGTTGTCTTTGGTGGATTGGACCTCGGAGTGACACAGATTTTCCAAGTTGTAAAAACAATGAGCAGCATTTATACTAATACAAACCAGTAACGCTGTAATTGCAATTTATAGTTTATCAAGCACCATTTGAGAGTGCATTTCTGCTTTTGTTGTCATTAAATTACATCGGCAACATTAGCCTAACAGCACATTTATAACTGCATAAGCTCAAACAGAACTACTTTATTTTAAGCCCTTTGTAGCAGTCCAAAGTTATTCACACCTAATGCATTCTGAGCACCCTCATTATTCACCGCGATGAGTTTATAGTAAGCGCTTTTCACAACTTTAAGAGCCCTAAGCAAAGTTTACTGTCACGGCAAAGCTAAGCTGCACTTCACGCTTCCTGGAGAATGAAATGCTCGGCACACAGCGGGCTCATTTTGATCCGAGGTGCTGCTTTTACAATCTGTATTGGGGCAAAACAGATTTGACTTATATATATGAAAAAATCATTGGCAACCTCTTTATGGAGTGTTTGTACCATTTGATTAACAATTATGACCTCTACTAGTTACTGGTTACTTGTGTACTGTATATTGAAGTACTGATAGCCCACATACCCACAACTAAATGTGTATTTCTTGTTATTTTGTGCCAAGACCTTCCATTCTACTCACTATGCACCATCCCCAACACTTCAAAACAAGAATCTGCTGTGAGTTTAACTTTGACATTTGCTTACGTTTACAAGGAATCATTTTTATCTATCTCCCTGTGAGAATTTCATAACTTCTGCCCTTTTGTTTTGTTTTTTGGATATTATTTTCACCCATATAGCCTCTCGAATCTCAAATCCCACTCTTCATTTAATGCTTTCTTTTTCATAACTTTGATTTCAAGCGCTACAGCTTGTTACTTTGGCCAGACCGGGTCCCTTGTTTAAAAACTCCTACGCTTCAGAAAATCAGAAATCTGGCATATTCCAAGTCGATAAATTGACTTTTTATATTAATAGGTTGCTCATGTGTGAAACAAATTGGGATTTCATAATTGCAAGTCATTTGAGATCTCCGCTGGCAAGTTTCCCGGCACAAGTTCTGTCGAATCCTGGGCTCTTTTCCGTGAAATATTTTTTTCTCATTTTTGGACAGATTGACTTGTGTTTTTGGCACAGGCTGAAGTCACCACAGCGCGTTTTTTGCATGTGCGTACAAGAGTTGATTGTTTGGAGGTAATCAAAGGCAAGCTTGGAGAGAGGAGAGAGCTAACAAACATTTTACATACTCCCCTTTGGAGGAACAGATGACAGAGCAGGCTGGCCATGCTCATTCACACAAACTTAACAGGGAAGAAGCACGGAGAACGGGCTGTAGGAATTTAGCACTATGACTTAATGTTCACACAGTAGTAGAAGATATTACCCAAT
Organism: Chaenogobius annularis; assembly: GCA_015082035.1. NCBI lineage: Eukaryota > Metazoa > Chordata > Actinopteri > Gobiiformes > Gobiidae > Chaenogobius > Chaenogobius annularis. The sequence continues at coordinate 328,641 of BJKM01000257.1, forward strand.
GGTCCAAGCATCAATTGGCCTGTTTAAGGGGTCCAAAGCGGACTGCGAGTGGTACTAACTTTGGCTCATGGAACAGGAGTTAAGGAGGAGCACAGAGAGTGGACTGGACAAGAGAGAATGCAGGCTCTGGTGACATTTTTTTGGGGCATAAAACAGATACATCTTGTGATTGATCTCGTGATAAAACTGCTGTCTGGACTCAGACTTGAAATTTAACAGCCCTTATCAAAACAATAACATCAGCAGCTTTTTACCATCTAAAAAACATTGCCAAAATCAAAAGTATAGTGTCTAAACCAGACCTGGAGAGACTTATCCATGTGTTTGTCTCGAGTAGATTAGACTACTGTAACGGCCTGCTCACTGGCCTCTCCAAACGAGCTGTAAAACAGCTGCAGTACATCCAGAACGCTGCTGCTCGGGTCCTGACTAGAACCAGGAAGTACGATCACATTAGTCCTGTGCTCAGGTCTCTGCACTGGCTTTAGTCTCAGAGAATAGACTTGTGTAGTCTTTCCATGGCCTAGCACCAAAGTAGATCTCGGACATGTTAGTGCCATATGAGCCTCCTGCTGCTGCCTGTTCAGTTTTATGCAGCTAAAATCTGGAACAATCTTTCTGAAGATGTGAGACAGGCCTCGACTCTGGCAATGTTCAAATCTAACATTGTATTCGCCCTCTTCTCTTTTAAATCTTGAACTCTTTTGTGATTTCTGTCATATCTTTGTTATTTTAATGCTTCTTTTACTTTTGGGAGAAGCACTTTGAATTGCCTTGTGTACAAAATGTGCTCTATGAACAAACTTGCCTTGCCTGTATTTTCATTGATACTAACTTATATATTGAGCGGACTTTAGCATTCCTGTTTACAAAAATATAATATTTCAATAAAATTTTAGAGAAGAGAGATGAGACACCAAACCTCTTCCGAGGAGAGAAGTGAAATGAATGCAGAAAAACCAAAACAGACGTGGGTTATTGTACTGAATGTCTTTTTGCGATAAGCTAAATGCAACTTTAGGTATGTCTTTGATGAGGGGACACTATTTTAACATGATTAAAATAAAATAAAATAAAAATACGTGTCCTAAATCCTAAATTTCAACAAATGTATTAATCTGCATTAATACATTTTGGTTTGGTCCAGGGTTTTCTCTTAATAATACAGTCGATGCAGGAGCGGTAACAGTATTAGTAGTTACATCCTTGCTGCTTTTAGCAACGGCAATGATTTATGGATTTACAGACACACCTTCGGATACCTTTGATGTAGAAAGTGTTTTTGGGAGGCTCAGAGCCAAAGGAACTTGTAAGGAGTAATGAAACAAGCATGAATGCAGCAAAATACAAGTCCAGGTACTGTATGTTTTTGACTAACATAATTAAAAGCTCCAAAAAGTCATTTTTGCATCAGATGAGTTTGTAAAGGTTGAAATGTAATTTGCTTCAACTTTACACATTTTTTCCGCGGGAGAATATCCAGGTTGGCATAATGGTATTTGCACAGTCTTGTGATTGTGTGGAACCATGTAGAGTCAAAGGAGGTATGTTGGTTTCAGTTCATGGCCTGTGGTTCGGTGAGATCTTTAACACAGTCTATTATGGGCAGCAGATGTTCTCCCAGCATCTGCTCTGGACCTCTAAGGAATATTCAAGCGCACTTTACGAAAACAAACATTTACACTCTTCTCTTCAGACTATTATTGTTGGTTTGGATCTGGTCAAAGCCTCACCGTGGAACATTTAGCCAAATACAAACATGTTTCATTTTTTACGTTATTATTGCACTAAGAACGGATTCAAACTGTGAGTGTCTTGCATCTCCACCAACCTGATTCGAACTTGGCCTAGAGGTGAGTCTTCCATCTTATTTCTATCAAAATGCGAAAAATATCACTTATAAAAATCAAAACATGTACATGAAAATCTGCTACTGTGAAATGCCACATGACGAGAAGAACATAAATCTGTTTCTTCTTTCTTTCTTTAAGAATAGACACAAAACAAAGTACATAACATGACCAGAGAGGGAAAATAGACATAAACTAAATATCCAAAGAAACAAAAATAATCTCCAACTCACTTTGTCCAAAGTCTATCAAATGTTTCAATTTCCAAATGAAGTCTGAATGTCATTTTTTTCCATTCGTCTAAAGTCTGTTATTATGTCAGTCCAGTCCTTGATCGTTGGTGGTTTCTGTCATCAATTTCTTTGTGATGGCATTTGTTCCAAAGGTATCCATCGATTGTGTCCATGGCAGGAGATCTGAGGCCCAAGTACATAGTTCTAATATTGAGAGGGATGGAAATGTCAAAAACAGTCTGCAGTGCATTGTTGATTTCAGTCCAATATTTCTGAGCAACAGGACAGTTCCTAAACATGTGATAGTGGTGTGCCTCCTGGTGCCACAGGCTCTCCAACAATTATCATTTCCCTGTGAATAATGGACACTTTGACATGGTGTTATGAAAAAACGTGACACACTTTTCCAGCAAGATTTTCCCCAGAAATGTGATTTTGTGGTCCTCCACTGGGATGTACAAGCATTTTCCCACTGTTGATCTGTCAAAACAAGGTTAGCTTCTCTTTCCCATTTGTTTTTAATATATTTAGTAAAGTATTTGTCCAGATTAGCAATGCATTGGTGTAATTTAGATATTATTCCCCTTGAAAGTTCTGATTTATAAACTTTAATACATATTTCAGTCAGAGAGTACTTTGTTTAATTTCTTGGTTATAATAAATACCTATAAAAGGATTTTTTTCAACATATCAAAGCTTTTCATGTGATTTGAGCTGAAATAAAGTCATTTTTCAGACAAGGTAACCCCCGACCACCTTTTTCATTTAACAGTTTTTACTGGATAAAAGGTTTCTTGCCTTGTCATTGAAATCTTGAGATTGTTTTATTCCACTCTTCAGCAGCGGCTCTACTCTGAGCTCCTCCCGTGTGACTGAGCTCCTCCCCCTATCTCTAAGGGAGCGCCCAAGCCCTGCGGAGGAAACTCATTTCATTTGACCACAGGTGAAGATCTGAGCTTGGTAAAGTGCTACTAAACACCCGTGGCAGAGCCTTCTTCAGCCGAAAGCAAAATTTGTGTGGAGGGGGGGTCCTCCTGCCTCTGCTCTCACACCACATCACACACAGGGGAGGGGCTCACAGGGGTTCCGTCGTGGCATAATTCTCCAGGCTTATGATTCAGCAGCGGCTGCAGGTCCAACCACAAAATTCAAACGCACTAAAATGACAAAATAACGCCAGGAATGTGTCTATATATCTATTCTAGACCCATTCACACAGTTAACCAGATAAATCAGTTAGTGGCTCTTCAAGGGCCCAGTTAAAACTTGATACAATCAGAGGAGTAAGTGTGTCTTTTAGAACTTTGTACCACTCTGAAGTGAACCCGTCATTCCCTGGATATTTATTGCATTATAGTCTTTTGATTGCACTTTAAATTTCAGTAGCTGTTATTTCAGCACCTAATCTTTTGTTTCGCTCTTCGGTCATGGCTGGCAAACTGAGAGTATCCAGAAAAGATTGTATTTCTTCCTCTTTGTTTCCTGATATTTTTGTGAGAAGATTTTGTAGAAGGATTCAAACAAAGATTATGTTTGGTCTTGTTTGGTTAAAATGACATTCTTCTGCCTATCTCGTATTTTAAAATGTGTTCTTTTTGACTGTTGTTTTCTAAGCTTTCAAGCTAATCATTTTGAAATTTTTGAACCACTTTGTTAGTTGAAGAGCATTTTTAAAATTATTTCCTGTGAGGCCAGGACATTAATCTCACCCCTTGTCTTTTTAATTTCCTGTAGCGTTTGAGGATCCTTGTTTTTGGCAAGTTTAGCTTCCAACAGCTTTATTTTGTTTTATCTGCCTTTGTTTCTTTTTGGCAGGCGACAGCAATTATATATATATCAAAACGAGTTATGTTTTTAGGGAAAATGTGTTTTTGTTTTTTGTTTTTTTTAGTTAAAACATAACAATAAAAATAAATAAAAAGTTTGACTTATGTTAATGTCATGCTATCAATACACACCATTCCATTTTAAACAGAAAAGGAAACAGATAGAGGTCAAATTAGGCTGAAACTCGCGGATGTGGATTTTACTAAAGCAGCTTTTTAATCAGCCTGTCTCTCCGCTGGCTGTTACCCACTGGTCACTGCCTGATGTGGGTCAATACTGCGATCGATGCTGGGACATGGAGAGCCAAACCCTCGCCGTGTGGGCTCACCTCGCAGGCCTGACAAACAAACACAAAGGCCACACTGTGAGAGGAAACCGGTTTTGTCCAATACAGCTTTTTACCATTTTATCTGCGCCCTCAATTACCCTAAATAAAATCACAACAAGAAACGAGCGACTGACAGCTGTCTGGTAAATGCAGCTTTTGATTTTTTTTTTACTTTATCTTTGAAGTGTGTCTGGAAGCGACTGAAAGTATAAAGAAAAGGCAATTACGCTAGACGCATCAATAGCCTAAAAATAATCTATTTCAAAAGATGAATTCAAAAACAGCCCGTGTGCAATATTCTATATAAAACGGACAAAAGAAATGTTGTCGGAGCTGCTGCTTTTCAAATTGTGCGTCTTCAGTGCGATGTAAAAAAGGGCTGCTTTTGTTAATTTTATGTCTAAGCTTTGTTACTAGTAGAGTGTCAAAAATTACAAAATTGTTTTCCAATTCTTTACATTTTAGGGTTTTTTTTTATGTTAGCGTGAAAATGTGACAATCTCAGTGGAGAGTGTTTGCAGTTGGTGTGATCCCAAGGACATGGTGTATATAATGTGATGCCCTTGAGCAAGACACTTCATTCATCAAGTTGATATGTGTTGTTTTAGTTTTCAAATAACCCTCAAAAATAATTCAAACATAGTTAAAAACGTGTTTTTCTTTTCGTACTATGTATTTTTTTTAAACATAAAACAACAAAAACAAGCATACAACATACCAGCAAACACACAGAAAAAAAACACTAAACTTTTTCATGTTGTGGAGGGAGGAGGGAGTCGTTCTAATACAGAAGCTTGTGGGTCATCCACGATAGCACGAGGGCTACTTAGTCCCGCATTATCGCCATGTTTCAAATTTGTCGTAAGTCTTGGTTTAGCACAGACGTAGGCTTCAAAGACATTACAAAATGACAAGAATCAATTAGGGCTTTCTTCTTTTCTCATTTTCTCTCTCTCTTTTCTCTCACTTTCTCGCTCTCCTTTTTTTATGGTATAGTGTAAAACACATACTTTGAAGACGTACAACTACAGTAGGTGGCGGTAAATGCACCTTTAGGCTGCCAACTGCCATTAAAAGTAACACAACAACAACAACAACAAAATTAAGGATAGGCAAGGAAGAATTGGCCTGTCAAAATGTAAATGTTTTGACCTGCTTTAGCTTTTGGGCCGTATTTTGCCCCCGGCGGTAGCGTTGACGTGAGCCTTTTCCAAGGGGCGGAGTCAGGGTGCAATTTTGCTAATCTTCGACCTTAGCGCCGGCATAAAGAGGCTTGACTTGGCCGCTGGAGGCTGGAGTGGGATGGTGCCAGTCCATATATGGTGATCGTGTTTGATCCAATGACTGAGAACTGTGGCATTCAAAAGCGCCACCTGTGGGAGATGTTTATCATGGCCTCATATACAGGCAATCAAAGAAGTGAGCAATAAATCGGTTTGATTTCCTGTTTTTCAATGAGTTCCCAAAATTAAAAAACTTAAAATGAAATATTGAAATGCACTCTCGACCCCGCCCCCCGTGAGCCCCAACAGATGTTTCCATGCCGTTGCTATGGAGACCGCGCATCACCAGTGTCTGCGCTGGGCTGTGTGTACGTGTGCGCCGTGTGTGCGTGTGCGCCGTGTGTGCTTGTGCGCCGTGTGTGCGTGTGCGCCGTGTGTGCGTGTGCGTGTCCGCCGTGTGCGCCGTGTGCGCCGTGTGCGCTGTGTGCGGTGTATCAGGGAGACAGGGAAGTTTCCCCTCATCTGCAAAGCTTCTTCTCAAATATAAAACCCACTCAGGTTAATATTGGTCATTTATGCTTGAGGCAAATACTTATAATAGTTACGATTCTGGCCATTCACAGAATGCACCAGACCACACTCTCAAGTTACTCCACCTCATATTAGGGCATAATCACACCTCTTGTTTAGAAGTCCACGCCCTGCGCTGTCATCAATTGTGCCGACTGCGAGGTGTGACGCAATGAGCTCTGCTGCGCTCCAAGATAACGCTACCGCCGGGGGCAAAATACGGCCCTAAATGTCTCTGTAATTTCTGGGCCAATAAAAGGAAACAAAATGAACAAATTGTCTTTGCTATGGAGCATGTGTCTGCACTTAATAAAGATTACATGAAATGAATAAAATAATAGATTAAACAGGCTATATTTTACAGAAGTAATGATGACAAAATGTTACCCCAATGATCGCGTTGGTCCTGCCATTTGCCACGGATTTCAAATATGGTCCTTAGGGAGAAAATAATTGTCTGATCCTGGTCTAAGGCAAACTAAGGTGATCCAGTTTTTCCTAAATGCTTCTAGTAAAAAAGCGTGATTGTTGCCCGGTGAAATAACTTTCAACAGTACCAAACAAATAGTAATAGGGTTCAACTATTTATTGTTATTATAATCTTAGGGAATGTTTAATTAAAAAACTGCACACAGGCTGAGGGAATGTGCAGTTAAAAAAAACCTGCACACACGTTTATGATGTAGTGACAGCCAGGCCCCTGTTGTGGAATAACTTGTGTCTTTTTTGTTGATTTAAATGCACTTGTATTGTTGCTAGGGTTGTTTGTGTGCTAAAGCACGTGACCCCTGTCCCAGGACAAATTTCTCTCCTGTGAGACAATAAAGGATTATCTCTTATCTTAATCTCCCAGTAAAGAGACTTGGCTGATTGGTTAAATGCTCTTCATTCTGGTTGGGTGCCAAAGAATGAGTTTGAGTGTGGAAATATCCACCACATCAAAACTGTATCTAGACCTGGGCTAAACAAGGACTAGACCTGGATGAACCAAGACTATATCAGGCCTAGACATGGGCTTAAACCACAGCAATCAACTGTAATATTAAATAGAGAGAGCCCAAACGTTAAGTGGAGCGCGTTAAGAAATGTGTCTCTCAAAACTAGAAACGTAAGACAAAGTAAAGTATCTTTACCCAAAAATGGGAATTTGGTATAAAAAAAGTATATTATCCGACTAGTTCACATTGGTGAACAGATCGCAAATACTTGACAAAAATACTCGATATCATTGTTATAAGGCCCTTTCCAACTTTTGGTGATTTGAAAATGTTTTTCGCATTTGCAGCCTTTCATTAACTTAGCTTCCCTACTGTTCTGGACATGATTCCAAGCGCCACATTTCGGGAGGTCTTCAGTGCAACAGACGTTCACCCAGCAGCTGGTCCCAACTCCAGAGAACCACAGCCGTCTGAAGGGATATCAAGTCTTTGTTTAAGTCTTCCCCGTAGTCCCTTTTGTGGACTGTTTTTGTGGACCAGCGGGGGACTGGACCCGGAATTCACACTGAGGCTGAAGCAGAAAAGACTCTGGAGGGTTTTGGACTGAGATTTTGTGAGGGGATTCTCATGGACCTTATGCTTGAGAGAGAGATGAGAGGAGCATGAAAGGCATTTGTTCACCGTTGAATGGTGTGTCTGGTGAAGTTAAAGTTGTTGTACAAACTGTAGTAGTTAAAAATAAGGGCTGTTAACGCATTAAAGCTGTATTTGAGGATTTTTGAGGAAATTTGAAAACCAACGACTGTCACTCTTGAATCACTACACATGCTGTACCACCCCCTGCCTCACTGCTCTTCTAGAGTTAATGCTCAAATGGCTTAGATACATGTGCATCGCCGTAGCAGCTTCAAATTTCCCCTCCCATATAAGATTTGAACTAAACAAAAACCACGTCTTACTCGCCACCAATAAGTAATCTACACTTTGTTATAACACACGTGTTATGCTAGTTTTCGACTTGTAAGACAAAGTTACCCGTTGAGTAAAAGTTTTGCTACAGATACATCAGTGCGAAGTCCAATTTGAGATTTCAAGGTGAATCCCAGAGGAAAACCCTTGTCTTGTTCTTCCCCTCTGAAGCCCTTCGCCTCTTCTCAGTAACCTCAAAGTGTTTTTTCTGTCCTCTTCTGACCTTCAGCCATTGTCTGCGCTCATGGCTAGACAAACGTAGCTGGAATAATGAGGAGAACCCCGGCAAACTCCGAATCACTAACCCACGCATGATCTGGGCTTCCGGAAAAAAAATCTACGCATCTGTAGCTCGTCCCAGGAGCTCGCAGAGAGAGAAAGACAGTGTCGATGTAAGCATGTAGAAGATTTGAATGACATGAGAGGCACCATTCCTTGACGTTATCCATGTGGAAGTTACAGCTATGTTTGACCCTCCGAAATCCCATGTTTAACTAATGCGATTAATTAGAAAAACATTACGCATGAATCATGAATTGACGCATATTAATCACACAGTTTATTTAGACCAAACATAATCTTTTAGATTACACCGGAAGCTCTATCTGAGCAAAGGAGAATTACATCACACGTTAAAATGTACATGTAAAGTCCATAAGTCCTCAAAACCCGACAACTATCATGAGCAAAAGGTCCTTATCTGAAAAAATGACTTTATTTCAGCTCAAATCAGTGCGTTGCTGTACTGTTGTACCCCGGAGAGAGCATGAGGCACGGTGGAAAAATATTGAGAATAATGTGGTGCCAGAGATTCCTGATAATCACATGAAAATCTTTGATATGTTGAAATAAAGCCAATAATAATTTGGCTTGATGAAACAGGACTTTTGTAGGTATTTTCAAATAAGAACTTAGGAGTAACCAAGAAATGTAATATTCCTATGAAATATCTAGAGGAAAAATCCTGATCATTTCAATTAGCCAGTCTTTAGTCCTTGCTATATTTACTCTCTATTGGGTGCTCAAGGGTTCTTGGGAGTTTGCCCAACCAGTCCACATGTGGATCTGGAGAAGGCGTTCCACCGTGTCCCTCGTGAGGTCCTTTGGGGGGTGCTCTGGAAGTATGGGGTCCAGGGCCCTTGCATTGCTGACAGTAAGTCTGACCTGTTCCCAGTACATTTGGACTCCGCCAGGGCTGCCCTTTGTCACCGGTTCTGTTCATTAAATTCCTAGTTGCAGTCAGGGGTCAGTGGGTGTCCGGTTTGGGGACCACAGGATCTCATATCTGCTGCTTTGCAGATGATGTTGTCCTGATGGCTTCATCAAACTTGGACCTGCAACATGGCACTGGGACGTTTTGCAGCCGAGTGTGAAGCAGCTGGGATGAGGATCAGCACCTCCAAAATCCGAGACCATGGTTCTCAATTGGAAAAAGGTGGCTTACCCTCTCCAGGTGGGTGGGGAGTCCTTTCCCCAAGTGGAGGTGTTCATGTATCTCAGGGTCTTACTCATGAGTGAGGGTAGGATGGAAGGTGAGATTGACAGGCGGATCGCAGCGTCCAGCGTCTGCAGTGACGCAGTTGCTGTATCGGACTGTTGTTCTGAAGAAGGAGGTGAGTCAAAAGGCAAAGCTCTCGTTTTTGGACAGTGTCGGACCCAGAAATTGAACAAAGCTGAGGTTTTGGCGGCCAACGCAGAGATTACGCTCTGCATAGATATGCATTTTATTATCCGGAATAAGTACCAAAACAAGCCCTGCAGCAGTAAAAAAATTATCCAGATGCAGCTCTTGGAGTAAATGATAATATTCACCAAACTCGGATTGCCTCTGAAGTATCTGGTGGTCCCAGACAAGCCGGCGAGCCAATCACCTCCATTGTTGGGCTTTGTAAAGAAAATACACCAAAGCCGCTCTCTCAACCTGCTCTGCCATCGGACGAAGAGAACAGCCACACCGGGAAATACAACAACTCCTCAACCGCGCATATGCCTTTGACGCTCGTCTGCTGATGAGTTTATTTTTCAGATGTGCGTCCAGCATATGGGCAGTATATAATACTCGCTCATCAGACCAGTCCCTTCAGATTGAACATTACTTCCGTATTGCAGCTGAAACATTTACATTTCAAAAACAGTGACCAGATGACTACCTTTGAAACGTTTTCTCGTCTACCTTGAACCATTCCTGAATGAATGAGGGATTACATCAACTATGTCATAAGAATGTTCAAAATTCCAGAATAAAGTAAGGTGAATGCTAAATGAAGACCGTAATACATTTTCTCTATTTAAAGGCTAATGGTTTTAAGGCTTTATTACAAAAAATAAGCAACAATTTGGAGTTTCCAGGGTAGAAATGTCAGTTAGTTTGTTGTAGTGTTGTAGCCTCAAACTTGTATTTGAGCTTCACAAATTGTTTAATTTGGGAGAAAGTATATGAGATAAATCCGTAGATAAAATTGAGAAACTAGTGTGGGCTCAACATTTATTATTCATTATATATCTGGCTATTTGTTCAGTAAAACCAAAAATGTCATAATATCCTATTGAATGACAAATGTATGTAAAACACAATGTTCAGACAGATGAGGCCTATTTTTTTTCCACCAAAAAGTTAGCTCAAAGTGCTCTCCAATCCTGACCAAATCAAGCTCTTTTCTTTTCATCACCTGCTCTGCCTCCAAAGTTTGCGGTTGCGGAGAGAAACTTTCCTCCTCGCTGTGGCAGTCCTCTATCTCCCTGTGTGCTCCCACCTTTGTGATCGACTTCTCCTGTGCTTAATGCTGTTTAATGTAGCGTCCCGGTGGAGGTGTGGGGCAGAGGGGGAGAGAAGGGTGGCCATCTTTGATCCTCTCCGCGGGGCCTCTCTCAGGAGTCAGAAAGTGTGCACGTTAAAAGGATTTGAGGATCGATGTCTCCGTGTGGGTTTGTTTCAGTCCCTGGCGCTTCTCCCGGTGGGCTTTCGACTGCCAAAATCTTCATAATTATAGATAAGTTGTAATATTGTGGAAAAAGTTGAGTTAAATGGGTTGAATTTGCAATGTTCATCTTGTTCTTACATCATGTCATTTTGACTTGATTTGCAGAGGAATTTTCTTAACATTTTGGATTTGTTTGAAGACATTTCTGATTAGTTTGAAATGTCATGGAATCAATATGACAATAGAGTATGACTTAGCACTTTAAAGACGTGTTCTATAGACCCATTAATTGTATAGTTGATGCATGACATCTGAAAGAAGTGACATTTTTTCTTTTCAATGTAATTTGTAATGTTTAATCAATAGCTACAAAGCTAGGATACGCTAGACCAGAACCATGTCTCAGATTTTAAGAAAGGTCCATTCAAACCACATCTGAAGAACTGCTCCATCAATGTTGGTCCATTCAGGCATGATCCAGGTGGCATAGCAGTCAGAGCTTCAGCCTCACAGCAGAAATACCACCAAAAACATGGAAAGTTGGCTTTTATGTTGGACAATAACACAAAAATAACTAGATTGGCTACTGCTTCCTATAGAGTAGTTAGTACAGTCAATGTATTTATTCTACTAATACCTTTATTTAAATAGGAGGTCTCGTAGAGATTAAGAACCTGACCAAGGCAGAATGTATAATTAATGTAATATGACTTTTTACTGGCCCAGAACATCTTAAAGGACACATAATATGCATTATTTGTATTATTTACTTTTAAACATACTATTGTGCACCTTTTCTTTGGAACCTCACATATTAGAACTTAAATAAATACATGCTCTGATCGAGTCTGGTGATGATTTATGGACTTAAAAACAGTGCAGAAGACCTCTGGAGCTCTACTTCTGGCATCTCAAAACTGAGACATTTGAAACTGAATGTTTTCTGAGGCTCCAACGGAGCGGAGCTCGTAAACAGAATGAATAAAACTAGTCTAAATGAAGCTAATTACTACTCCAGGTATTTTTTTTGGACAAAGGAACAATGTTAGAACATGGTTGAAAGCTCAAAAAGTCTTAACTGACCCTAGATATATAAATCAAATACAGAAGACAAATCCCAACACTTATGTGTTAAATGTATTGATACCACTGGCTAGAACTATGACAAGGCAATTCTTCCCAGACAAGAACAGAATAACAAGCAGTATAACTATTTTGTATTCACGTCCAAATATGGTCACTTCCCTGCTTTTCAAAAACATGATGATACAAATAGCTCCGGTTTTATATGTTTCCCCCACACACTAAAACGCTGTCTATGTTCATTACCAATTTTCCCTCTCCATCTCAGAACAAATGCCATATTGTTTTTTCATCTCATTTTGCCTGGCGTCCGTGGTAACTCCGCGGGGCTACGCTCAAAGCAAAAATTACATCTTGTTTACTTACACCCGTCCTTGGCATCCATCGCATTCATAGCTCGCTCCGACCTTTTACCGTCTATAAAACCCCTTCAATTTTCTCATCAAGTGTTTGGTGTTGCAATCCGCCCGGAGCAAAACAGAATAACATCAGATGGGGAGAAATTTTCAGATGCCGTATTTGTTTTTTTTTCCGCACGTAAGCCGTAATGGTCGGGACGGCGGTGCAGCGGCTAATGATAAAGCAGTGCAGCAGTAGAATAAATGACTAGGAGAGCGGCCGGCTGGAGTGCTGCTTTTATCAGAGAGTGGTAATTTGCGTGGGGCCAAAGAGGGTTCTCCAGCAATTTTCCGTATTCATGTCCTCTCCCTGTTCTGGGTTTTATGTATGTGCTTTTAGTTAGCAGTTAACTGTGGTGAAGATACAGGAATGTTGGTAATGGAGTCAGAAAGTGTTGATAATGGAGTCAGAAAGCAAAGCCTATCACTACAAATAGCAATGATAACGACTAATACATGGTTGTTAAAGTGACAATGACATTAAAGGTGCATTACAGCCAAGGTTCCCCAAAGCAGTTCACTTAGGGGTACTTTGGAACAATTTATTTATTTATTACAGAACAGTCGCAAAGTGAAATGGGCGGGAAGGGGTATAGGCCGTCGGCACACGATGTGGGCTGGACTCGACCTCACAATGATGCAATGGCAGAAACCACACATGTGCAATGCCTCTAACCACTGTACCACCAGCAAAGCACGGAACAGCTCTTCTGATGGTGGCGCGTGTGTTCTTGTTGCTGAGGCAGAGCTCTGCCCCGTGAGCAACTGACGTTACGAACAGAACTAAAATACGTTTAGTAATTCCAAGTCTGTGTGTCTGTGAGAAGTGACCAAAGCTAGAGTAAACAGGAAACTACTTCTGGTTTATGTCACCTTTTTCTGCATTTATTTCATTTCTCTGTGCCTCTACATTTGTGTTTTAACGTATCTTTATGTAATGCATTGGGTTTTGATAATGTTAGATGCATTATGCACTGAAAAGATACTATTTTGGGTCTTGACGTGAGTGCTGTGCGTGGATAAACAGAAACAGCTGATGCTAACCTGCACTAGCTCTTTTTTTTGGTAAGCATGTTGATTCAACATGTAAGTTACCATCAGTGGGAATACTGTGCTTTATTACAAGATCAAATCAGCTTTCGGTGCAAAATAATTATTTTCTATATTTGTTTTCAAGTTTTGGCTCGAGTTTGAGTTCTTTCTTGTCCAGTCATCTGGCTCTGGTTCTGAACCACTCCTTGGATAAAACCGACCTGTAGCAAAAGCAAGAGGAGACAAAATCCACTCCAAAGTGGAAACAAAGCATATGTAACTTTTCTGGGTTCGCAACTTACTTGTTTTCAAGGAAATGTTATATTATTTGTTTTCACAGTATGTCATTAAAGGCATCTACATTTTTCAGGTACTATAACTATAACATGTAGATCAATGTGTTACATTTTGTTCATTGTAAACCACAATAATGATCTAAAACGGCTTAATACAAACTGGTCTTCTTGCCCAAAACTGCAGAACTGACTTTTCACTGACTTTTCACTGTTTCAGACACTGAGTCCCAGAAATCAGGATTTATTTATAAGTTTATACATTTATGGACCTTAATTTATGGACTCTCTGGAATCTCTTTTTCAGGGCAGAAATGATGTCTTGCCTCAGAGATGAACCACCAACTTTGGTTTGAGATTGGCTACTTTTACTTTGTTTGATGAATACTATTACAGGAGTAGCCAAGTATTAATATGTGGACCATATTTTACCCTCCTTTGTATATTGTATATTTTGGATTATGAATGTACTGCATCTGTCATCATTCATAACATGTTTACTAAAGCTCTGTTCTTCATTCTAACACGGAGATTGTATTTTTGTCAAATATTTACATGGCGGCGCAGGCGTCTGGTTGATGTAATTCTGTCTCAAAGTTTGTTACACAGTGCGCGTTTGAAGATGAAACACAAAGTCGTCGCGGAATGAAAAGAGAAAAGAGAAACCAAACCAAATGGAAACCGCTGTAGCGTACGTGGCGTTTGTGCACAAGGAAACACCAAGACGCAGAGAACAAGCACTCAAAGCACCCAGAATACACCTGCAAAGTCACATTTATGATGCAGAAATAAGGCAAAGCACAAGCCGGATGTGTGATAGATAGCAAACAACAAATATGAGTCAAAATGAACATTAACCTGGGGTAAGCTACACTCTGTCACTTTTACTGTTACTGTAATGCTGTGTTTGCGTTTCAACCCATAAGCCATTGGTTCAGCCATTGGTTTGCTATATTTCCAAATTAACTTAAACATTTTATTTTGGACTGGAAAACAATGGGTGTGTCAAAGTCTAATGTCTAAAGAATGAACGAAACATTTAAACATGTTTTATTGTAAAGCCATGTTATACATGTTTATGTAAATATAGATTATATCACATTTTTGCGTCAAGATTATTGTGAGGAGAACCATCACAATACAACACTTATTCTCAATTATCGACACAAAAGTGAATTCATGAATTGTCTTTCTTCACAGTACATTACTCTACCAATACTATGTGAACAGCTTTATGAAATCAAACTTTCTAAATGCAAAAGTAAAGTTATTGTGACGTAAACAGCCACATAAAAAGCACTGCACTTGGATACAGATTGAATTGAAAAGGACTTGTGCGTCTGTAATTGTCACGTTTATTTGTTTGACCCGAATAGTCAAGATTATCGAATTATCATTTCATAATAATATTTCCTTTAGCCCCCCCCCGGACACAGATGAGGAACAGGGTGTTACCCTCCTCAAACCGGACAATGGAGATGGCTGGTCCTATACCTGATCAGTCGTGTTGAGCTGCACTGAAGCCTTTGAGTTTTTCTATTATTGTTAGCTTTTATAAGACAATTACACAAATGGGAAAAACATGTGAATAAAAGTGACTCTAAATCAAAGGAACAGCAGGACGGCACAGGTGTCTGCTGTGTCTGTACCTCCAGAACAGAGCTTCTACAGCGTGAAGGCAACTGGAGAGCTGAAATGATCTGAATAGGTAGGGTTGAACGTATGGATTTAAAAATGTATTCGATTGATTAGGACATGGCCTGCGTGCAATACAACAGGAGAATTTGAACAAACTGCGGAATGTAAGTGTTTACCTCTACCAGCCATAACTGAGAAGAACGCTTGAAATAGGACATATTACAGAATAAGTAACATCTAGACTTAAAGTGCCCCCTATAGGTCAGACGACTCATTGAACTAAAATGCAGTTAAGATAAATATATTTTGAATTTTGCTAAAAAATTATAAAAAATGTTGTCACAGAATAGCAAATTTTTCACTTCATAATTTCACTTCCTGTGTGTAATTGATGACATCACAGAAGGAAATTACCCAGTAAAACTCATCTAATATCACTTTTTTTTTTTTTTTTTTTTTACAGATAAGAATATATGAGAGTGACTTTAATTTGGTGAATTATAGTTTAGAAGGTCAAAAAAGTCTTAGTCCCTAGTGTGATGTCACTTCCTGTCATTTTCAACAGATTTTGAAACGTTTTCTCCACAAATACCTACTCGACTGCTGTAAAACAGTTATTTACAGGTAAAACAGGTATAAATACATCAAAAAAAGTCTAAATTAGAAAATCGTAAAAACCTGTCATACGCACTTTAATCTTGACCTCATTTAGTCAACACAACACAACTCAAATCAATTGTGTTTTTTTATTTCCCATGTTTCAACTGTTTCTTGTTGGATGCCATTTTGAGGACTTTTAAACATTCCAAAGAATCATTACTGTTTTAATTTAGCAGAAACTCACGGATATTCTGTGTTTGCAAAGTATCGAGCAAATAAGCATAATCCAAGCAGACATGTTGTGGTACTGCTGCCACAACTCTTCCGTGCCTCCAGTAAAACCATTTCTTCTCACCTCGCAGTGTCCGACGTTGCATGTTCGCATTAGTGTTTGTATTAGTGCAAAGCCAAACGCGGAGCTAACGCAGGGACACAAATAAAAAGCATTACCGCTAATGATGATAACAAGTCATTACGAGGTGCTACTGCCATCCGCACATGAAAGCACAGAAACCGGGCAGAGAGGAAAATACAGACAGTTTGATGAAGCTGCTTTTCCTCGAAGGTATCTTATTTATATTTATTTTGTGTGGTCTTGTTTTTGTCGTGATGAGTCAAAAGATGTGGAAGCGTTTGTAGCTTCAGAAGTAGTTTTGGCAGTAGTGAAGCAAATGGTCAACCATCAGCTTGGGTCTTTTTGATAGAAAGGTCCACAGTCAGTAGTAATGAAGTAGTTTATTTAGTACTTTTTTTTTTTTTTTACACATTTTACACTAATCAATGAGTAGAAGCATGTGGAGCAGAGTTCAGAATGAAAGAAATTCATATTATTTTTTCCACTGACTAAAACTAATGTTTATGAGACAAATAAAGTAGACAGTAGACAGTATATGTATATATATCTATCAGTTAATTCTTACCGTAGTAGTGGTGATATTCATTGCTCATGTAGTAGTAATACCATGTTTGTGCTAACAGTAGTGATAAAGTATTAGGGCGGCAGTGGCTCATTGGTTAGAGTGTTTGGCAAATTGGCACACACTCAAAGAACAGCAGATGGGGCACTCTGATCAAGTGCCTTTGGGCAAGACACTTCACTCACTGTGACTGTGGTGTACCGTGGTTTGTTTGATTATTATAGTCATTCTGTTTATGTGGGACTTTTATTGTTACACCTCACTTTATACGTGCCTTTTGTGTCCGTTTATTTTACAATTATGATTCACTGTTTCATGTTGCGTCACATCACCAAAGCAAATGTAAAGTTGGTGCTTATTGTTCACTTACAATGGGACTAAAACCCAAAACTGCCGAGAGGGTAAATCCTCCAACTAAGGTCCTGACCAAACTGAGCTCAAGACCTGGCTCTGGTTGACGTGGAATGATGGGTCAAATGCAGAAAACACATAGACAATAAAGTGTACCTTCACCTTAACATGTTTCTGATTTTCCGGTTGGTTGATGGTGCAGATCTCACTTCAATCTGCCCCGGTGCAACTGTGGCTACAGAAGTAGCTTAGCTCAACTGATGTCTGTGCTGAGTATGGACTTCAATTTGACATTATATACAGTATAATGCAAAAAAGAGTGTGGTGCTAATATGTCAGTCCAAAGAGTACAAGGACCTCTGCTTCCCAGACCATACTCAATTCAATTCAATGTATTTTTGTAACGCCCAAAATCACAACAGCAGTTGGCTCGAGGGGCTACAGCAGGGGTGGGCAGTTATTTTTCCTCCAAGGGCCATATTGGAACTCAGGCAAGTGGCGGAGGGCCGGCCGCGATCATTGGTGTAAAAATTCATTCATCATTATAAGCACTTTTCTGTAAAAAACTGGCTACTGACTCTATTATTCATTCATTTCATCTTTATTAAGGACACAAGTGCAGACACATGTTACAGCGCCAAGACAGTTAAAAATAAAAGAAACTAAGAGTGAAACACATATGATCCCTAGGGGGAGGGGGGCCGGATCAGGCCCTTGGCCTGTTTTAATCCGGCCCCCGGGGGAGGCAAATGCCCAGGTGTGGGCTACAGTGAAAAAAACAGAATAAACCATATTCATAAGACTTGGAAATGTCCCAGCATCACGTGTCCTTAGACACATGTCCCAAGCCCCCCTGTCCTTAGACCCTCCTTCTCGGCCAGGAAAAACTGTCAAACCTCTTTGGGAAAAAGTAGAAACCTGTAGGAGTTCCACAGTGAAGGAGAGATTTGCAGATAGACGGTGGAGCCGGACCCACTCGAGGGGAGATCCAATTCTTCGAGGCTGATGGAGAACTGTTCATATGGAGTAGAGACCGTTTCTTCAGTTATACTGTGCACCTTTGTACCGTCCCACTGGGTTGTAAATTTAAGAAACTTTAAGTAGCTAATAATGATGCCCTCAGAATGCTGCTGAAAAAGCCCTGGCCCCGCCTCTTATGAGAACTGGAGATGCTGGTGATTCACCTGCGTGACCAACCAAATCCTCCTTGCATTCAGACTATGAAGTGTGTCAAAAAATCCTCCTATTTTGGGACGGTCCAACCACAGCTGCTAATTTGCCGCACGTGTCTCTCTAAGACATCTCCTCTCAAAGATTCAAAGATCATTCCCAACAATTTACAGAGTTTAGTGCTTCGATTGTTGACTCTACAGAAATCTGCGCCGTTTCTCCGTCCTCTTAATTTTTTATTTTGAAATAGTGGTGACAGGATTTGATTCCAGACCAAAAGTTTTTTCAAAGAGTATGATCCTGGCTGGTTAATTGAATCCCGGGTTTAGTGCTGTACCAGTCCTCCTTGTCACTGTCTTTTTAACCATGTTTGTATTATGTTGTCTGTTTTGTGCATTTTTTAAGGTATATAATAATAGATAGTTTTTGTTGCAGTAATACATGTAGCTTTAGTAGCAAGGTGGTGTAGTACGATGCAATTTCAAGTAATATCAGCTCAAACCTCCTCAAAAACTCAAGAGATATTTGTTTTATTTTTCTAACACATTTTACACCTTCCCACCGACCTTGTGTAGACTATGGTCACAAAATGCAGTTTTCTGTACCTGGACAAACACACACATTACACATACTGTACATTATATAGTCTTGCAATAATTCAATAATGTAGAACTATTCCCCTGCTCTCCCATATGACCATAACATGATGCCACATCCACAACCGCAACACAAGCTCATAAACACTGGGACCAGGCGGCGAATCAAGAGCCCCGCTGCCTGATGGGAAATCCCCCACCGGCCGCCCGTCGCCATGGAAACCTAATGATCTCAAAGAGAAAGAGCTTCTGCATTGTGCTTCATAGTGTCGGGCAGTTTGCTGTTTATTACCAGTAATAATATATTTATTTCTCTTCCAGATAAGACGGGAGACAGTCAGAGCGTTTGATTAAGTCGCCGCGCTTGGACTCGGAAGGGCGGACGGGAGCGAGGGAAGGGGAATATACCGAGAAATGTGTCGAGACAGAGAAAGTGCTGTGGGGAACAGCAGTGGTTTGGTCCCATTATAAATTGATATATAAATAACTCCAATGCATCAAGAATCAACTGGTTTGAAACAGATTGGAGATGATGATGCATCATTCAAGACAACAATATACAGCAGCATGAGTATAGTGTAGATGAGGCATTTACAACACGGTATGGCCACTAGTAGTAGGAGTTGTAGGTAGTAGTAGTAGCAATACATTTAGTGCTTGCAGTAATAGTGCTTTTTTTCGGGGGTTTTCTCTAAAGCAGTAGTTGCCTAAGTGGGGTCCGAGGCCACCTGGGGAGCCTCAATTGGCTTCATTTAGCTAGAGCCTTACGACGGCACTAAAATAAAACATGTATTAGTAGTTATAGAAATGCATTACAGCTCTAACTATGTGAGGTGAAAACAGAGTGCGAGGGTCAGAGTGAGAGCGAGTGAGAAAGGTTACTTTTTATACTGATTTGGGCCGACACCTGCTTTAGTTTGCAAGTCTGAAATGTCTTTTGTCTCAAGTGCGAGTCAAATCGGTCCAAACAAGTCCAAATAAAGTCTCAGATGAGTCGCCCACAATTCCAAATAAAGTCCCAAATTACTGGCCCACAAGTCCAAGTCAAGACCCAAGTGATCTCGGCCACAAGTCCAAGTCATGTCCCAAAATAATGGCCCACAAGTCCAAGTCATGTCCCAACATAATGGCCCACAAGTCCAAGTCATGTCCCAAGATCATGGCCCACAAGTCCAAGTCAAGCCTGTTAATAACCGTCTTAGACTAAAAGGTTTAAAGGTTTTATAAAAAACTGAATTGTGATTTTTCTCAAAGCACTAAGATCTGTGCGATCAGATTTGCAGTTTATGTTTAAAATGTGCAAATGTTTTTTGGGGGCTTCCCTCCATGAAGATGTTACTGCTGCGGCTGCAATATTTCAGAGTATGACATTAAACGTATCCATTTTGTATTTATTTAATTACAGGCTCTAAAATAACGACCTGACCTGTAACTTGGTAGACATGGATCTCGTAAAACCATAATACACATTTTTAATAATGTACTTCTCTACTCTGAAACATTTAGGTGTCAGTTATTTTAAATGTTCAAATGAAGATAAATACTAACTAGTACTAATTGAAACTTGCTTTTCCTGAGATGTTCCACTGTATGGCATTGATTAAATGTATGTATCTTCATTTAATCACACATGTTTTCTTTTGCTTAAAAGTAGCTTGAGGGTGGTCCTAATACGAGGCACGACTTGAAAACAATGTATCTGGGACATAAAACACCCAAAAAATAAATGTAATCATAAGGAAATAGAAGACAAGGATGGAAACAACTGTCAAGAACTGGACTGAAATAACTTTTATTAAATGGAAGAAGTGCATTGACTCTTGCATAACGGGACATACTTACTTTAGACCACTCTTTATCTTTTTGTATGCTCACTCTCTGTTTCCTGTTCTGTAAGTCTTCATTTTGTGTCGTAAAATAGCTTGAAAAACATACATTCTTACTGTGAGCGGGCTCGCCTTTCCACAGATCTGATCTGTAACTTGGCTCGCTTGTGTAGTATATGCTATACTGTGGAACATTGTGGCCATTCCACCGGAAAGATTACACGGTGCACCTTCAATAATCAGATTCAGTTCAGAATGTTCGTATAATTTGCGAGAAAACTGAAATATGAACTGTTAAGCTAAGACGAGAATCACATACATTTCAGAACATGCGTGAAGTCATTACTAAATACGTACTTAGACAGGATACTTTAGAAAATAATTGCAGTCTTTGCTATTTTGAATTGAATATAATTGTGAAGTGCAGCTATCCACTGTACTGTACATTCACAATAAGCTCATTTCACTTTCATTCATTCATATTCCCTTGTATTAAAATGTAGCTTCTTAACAGCACTTTGAGTTATGCTGATATAATGCATTTATGAAATATTACTCTCTATACTAGGAATTTCCCAGTTTTAACCGATGCTGCAGTTGTTTACAGCGGTATAATTACTGTATATTCAATCCATGGCCCTTGAAAACGTATATCATTATGAGACATATTATAAAGCGAGATGCACGGTGGGCCCACTCAAATGAAAACAGCACTATGGCACTCACATGTACGCGCCAAACGCTCCCAGGAATCAAATGAAACGCTCGGCTTCTGAAGTGAAAGGAGCTCGGCTGAATGTCCCTAATGGGGTTCTGCTGTTTACAACGTGTCACATTGGATTGTATAATGTCCAGCGCACAATCACAGCCGCTAATGTGCTCTTCTCTTTCATTAGCGTAATAAACTCGGAGTTTGATGTGAGATGAGAGGTGGATTTGGAAGTAAATACAATATGCTGCATGAGTGTAACCCATTGAGAAAGATATTTACACATATTTAAAGTGTTTGGTCCAGATTGTTGTCCCATTTATTTGAGTAAAATTAGTTTTGCCTCAGTGCAGATATGTAAAAGCATGTGTGACGTATGTGTGACACAAACACACACACACACACACACACACACACACACACACACACAGACACACACACTGTTTTCAACACATGTTTAAATATCTGCAACTATCCCACAATCCACTGCTGTCCACTCCAATCTTTCAAGATCTTAAAAACAGTTTGTGCAACAGATTAGAGTGAGACACTCCTCTTATCTCCACCACAGCATCCATCAGCTGATCCGTACAACCACACGAGCCACGAGAGCACACACACCGAGTCACAACACAACTGCAGTGTAAACAGAGCACTTCGCTCTCAAAATGCTGGACTTCTGGTGGTCCCAAGAGTCTAAAAGCACAGTAGGAGGTAGAGCGTTTAGCTCCCAAGCTCCTGTGTTGTGGAATCAGCTCCTGTCCATGTTAAAGAGGCCGACACAGTCTCTTCATTTCAGACCAGGCTTAAAACGTTCCTCTTTGAAATGGGCTTATGGTCAGGCCAGTTAGGAACAGAAATAAAAAACTATAGTTCCCAGGTATGCTGCCCTAGGAGCAACTATACTGGCGGGAAGTATGGCAGCTTGAGCACTATCCTCTACTTCTTACTACTTTTCCTAACAAACAATATTTAAAATTAAATTTCTCTGGCAATTTGTTCATCGCTTTTCCTTCTTTTCTCCCACTTCCCGACGGGAGTGGAGCAGGCACATCGAGGACCTGTGGATCCAGATGCTCCTCAGCTGCCTGGAGAAACGGTGCTGCCTGGAGAAACGGTCTCTACTCCATATGAGCCGGTTCTTCATCGGCCTCGAAGAATTGGTTCTCCTCCTGAGTGGGTCTAGCTCCTCCGTGTATTCTGCAAATTGAGGCGCGTCCGCCTGTCCGTCCGAGGGAGTCAGATCTCTCCTTCACTGTGGAACTCCTACAGGTTTCTCCTTTTTTCCCAAAGAGGTTTGGTAGTTTTTCCTGGCCGAGAAGGAGGGTCTAAGGACAGGGGAGCTTGGGACATCTGTCTAAGGACACAGGACGCTGGGACATTTCCAAGTCCCTATGAACACTATTTATTTTGTTTTCCACTGTAGCCCCTCGAGGCAACTACTGTTGTGATTTTGTGCGATACAAAATTGAATTGTTTTTTATGTTATTGCTCATTAAGTTAATCGTAGTAACCACTGCACATAGATCACAATAACGCAGTAAACGCACATCAGTTATGACACTCGCTCACCTGTCACCACCACCGCTCCACCACAAAGGTTTATCTACACTTCTGGCACATGTCACGCAGGCCTCTTGTGTCATGAGTTATCCAATTGTTCATTCCTCTTGTTCTGTTTTCAGTGAGCACCGACCGAGTATTGGAGATCCTTTGATATTAGCGTTATGGTGATATATTTTTGCTTGATCATCAGTAATTATAATTAAACCGACTGACTTTCATGTGTCTCTGCGTGTCATTTGTCCCCTTATCAATCTCACTCAGGAGTTTGTTTTGATCCTGAGCCTCACACGTGTCTCACTTCACAGTCACTTCCTGGTTTTGTTCATTTGCATTCACAATTCATACAAACAAATGGAACCAGACAGATCCTGATTCGAATCAAAGTGTATTGTAAATGCACCCAAAGTGTGTGTAAATGTGGTGTGTTTAAAATCTAGTGTGGAGTGCGTTTGTGTTAAGATGCTGCCAAAATGAAATCATCATCCAATGCATAGTAAAAGCATAAAGATGTCAAAAGCACGTGCTGTGCAGCGCTGACTTGGATCGTATTTTGGGGGAAAAAAAGTGAAGTTTAATAGCGTGCAACTGCACTGGCAACGCCAGTCTGGTTCATTTGTTTTGAGTTTCATTGCTGTGGCATTTTTCAATACACTCAAAATACTTTGATTTAAAGGATTTAAATGTATCAAAAGCTTGAGAAATGTTATTGCATAATATTGGCAATTCATGTGGAGTACACACATGTCTTTCACTCATGCTGTTGTTTTTTGTTGTTGTCATTGAAATAAAACCTCACTTTACATGTTATATTACCCAGTAGCTATTCGGCATGAACCGCACACTGCGGTGCCGAGGCTCCTAAAGTTACTGCAAGGGAAATTGTTTAACTGTGACAGCCCGAGAGCAGATAAGCTCCACATTACCCCTTTTATCTATCGCCGGAGCTCGCAGCCATAATTATTGAAAGCAAACCTACAAACCCTCAAACATGTGGACAATGGACCGATGAGGCCAGGTCTACACCAGACTAAAGTAACGCAGTCGTACATAGCCTGCTAGTTTTATGATTAAGTTAAATTTGTTTTTGCTGTGTGCTGTCTGCATCTAATTAAAAAGGGTTTTATCATCCGTAAACCAGGAAGTACACTGTTAGCATGCTAGTTGTTGTTAGCTTTACCAGCCTAACTCTGCACTGGCCCCTGAAAATAGTGAATCATTTGGGTGCTTTGAAACACTGCAAACCACTTTTAAGACAGTCAAAACAAGGTACAGCACATTTAACATTTAATAGAGTACGAGTACAAGAAATAGTCATAGTCTTAAACATTGTATGAGGAAGATTGGTTGAAGCAAAAGCGCGGGTCAAACATATGGTCAGATTGCCTCCAGTAACCTACACAGCAACTTTGAAGTCTCCTTACAAACAGACTAAGACGCTAGGGCCCCCAAGAGTGCCTACAATATTATAACAATTAAAATTAAGACCAATGTTGGATATCACTGTGGCAATCTGGATAGCAATAAATACAATTCATCAGAAAACTAGAAAACAGGTCGACTGGTGTTCCTACTGTATTGGTGTTTTGAGTAGTGCTAGTATTGGTGTTGGTAATACGGACACAGTTGGATAAGGTGAGATGAACAGCTGAGTGCCAAGTTTTGCGTAGCAACGGCACTGACTCAAGGTATTTTTGGGTTGGTCAGCCAAGAATACACACTTCTCCAATGCTTTAACAAAGATGTGAGGCTGGTAATCTCGCAGAGTTCAGATTGACAGGGGTATTAGCCAATCAGGGACACAGATGGTCCTTCCGTCTGTTAAAACAAATATGGCTGCTTAAGAAGACAAAAAGAAGGGAATACAATATCACATATTTTGGCAGAATCCATGAACAAACAACCAAACTCTGTTAATCTGAGGCGAGTAATGATAGATGACCAAGATACTCTGTTCCACATGTACCGCTAAAAAAACAAACCGGATTGCACAGTTCTGTTTGAGTTTTGGCCTTCTGCTGGACTTCTTATGGTCCCAAGAGTCTCTAAAAGCTCCTGTGTTGTGGAATCGGCTCCTGTCCATGTCAAAGAGGCCGAC
This sequence comes from Chaenogobius annularis, assembly GCA_015082035.1. Classification (NCBI taxonomy): domain Eukaryota; kingdom Metazoa; phylum Chordata; class Actinopteri; order Gobiiformes; family Gobiidae; genus Chaenogobius; species Chaenogobius annularis. The sequence continues at coordinate 353,774 of BJKM01000257.1, forward strand.
ACAGTCTCTTCATTTAAGACCAGGCTTAAAACGTTCCTCTTTGAATAAAAACCTACAGTTCCCAACTATGCTGCCCTAGGAGCAACTATGCAGGGGGAAGTATTTCAGATGTAGCACTGTCCTCTGCGCCCAACATCTTTTCCTATCAACAATATTTAATATTTAATTTCATTTGCAATTTGTTGATTCCCTCTGTTACAGGCACATGCTGACCTGTGGATGCTCCTCAACTGCCTGGAGGAACTCTCTCTACTCCAGATCAACGGTTCTTCATCTGCCTCGAAGAACTGGTTCTCCTCCTGAGTGGGTCCAGCTCCACCGTCTATCTGCAAACTGAAGAGTGTCCGCCTGTCCGTCCGACGGAGTCGGATCGCTCCTTCACTGGTGAACTCCTCGAGGTTTCTACTTTTTCCCAAAGAGATTTGGTAGTGTTTCCTTGCCGAGAAGGAGGGTCTATGGACAGGGAGCGTTGGGACATTGCTAATTTCCTACAAACATTGTTGAATCTGTTTTTCACTGTCGCCCTTCGAGGCAAATGCTGCTGTGATTTAGGGCGCTACAAAATACGTTTTATTTAATTGAATTGGCTCGAGACACAGATATATATATAGGGAGAATCAGTCTGGATCCCTGGCAAACATTTTGGATGAGGAAATAGCATTAAAACATCGCAACAAAAAGTATTCCTCTTTTTGCAGCGTAATGTTTTTATTAAAAGCAGCTGTGATAGATTTGACTGTACATGTGCTTCTCCCTGATTGTGCATGTTTGGCTTTTTTGTTTTTTTTTGCTCCAGGCCCAGTGTTGTGGAGTCTATTTATGGACTGCAGCTTTTAGCCATCTATCTCCCCACCTGCAGAACAGCTGTACCACAGGTGTACTACTGCATGTGGAGACAGTCAATCCTCTGCGCCATCTGACTCTGACATCTACAACTCGTGCGATATATTGCTACAGAAAATATTGCGATAAACTTGGGGACAGAGAACTATATAAAGGAGTTTGGAGGTGCCGATAGCCAATTTAGCTGCTGAGATATTTAGTGCAATAATAAATAGTTAATTGGCAGCTGATTATAAAATGTGGTTCAGTCTCTTTTCGTTTTTAGGTGGGGTTCATTTAAGCTACATTTTACGGCCTCTTATCTGTCAAGTATGTTTACATAACACTCTTTCTATTATTAAAGAGAATGACCAATATACGTAAGTACCTAATTAATGTGTACGTGTTAATTAAAATAAATACGCGGCGACAATCGCTGCAGTCGACAGCACGTCATATTAGGGGGCGTGTTCTGCTGTGGGGAAAAGTTAGGAACAATGTTGGTGATTTTACAGGAAATGCTAATTTCTCCCTCTTCTAATACGTTTCCTGGGGAATGATGTGTATTTTGAGCACAACTTATTCAAATCAAGTCACAATTGAGTCTTAATGGAGGTTGCTGACATGGCGTTATCTCAGAAAAGTAAATGGATTTTTCTGTAGAAGTAAAATACTGTGGGCGCCGCTAACATCGCGGTTGAATTTAGGCCGATAGCGTTCTTGGATAACCATACTAAATTGGGATGTTTGACCACTTTATTCTCTGCCGTGTCTTCGTGTTTGTATTTGGCTATATATGCTGGAGTCTGTGTTTGCTCTAGTAGTTGTTGAACAGTGGCGCACATTCAACTGAATGGATTGCTTCCCCCACAGTGTTAGTGGGCGTCCCCTCGGATGCTGATAGAAGCCATAATCACTTTACAGTAAAGGCCACTGTGAGAACAGACAGGCAAGGAAAGTCACCAGACACATTTACAATATGCACCGCTCAGACAGGCTATGCGTGGTTTTCACATTCTAGAATGTGATGATGTCATAATGTAAGATGGGGAAAGCGATTTCCCCATTGATTACATTGGATTTTACCATGAAATATCAAAAGGGTTCATTCACAAATGCTTAAACGGATGATTTCTATTAGTGACTGGACTCTCCTACTTCTTGTATTATACTACAAACCTACATTTTAATTATATTAATGATATATTAAATATCATTGGCCTATAGAATGTTGTGATGTCGTCTGAAACCCAGCCATACCTCTCAGATCACCATTCTTCACAAATAAGATGACTTTTCATCTTGAGTCCAGGTGGAATATTGCCAGATTATATGGTAAACCCATATACCAGTCGAACCCTAATAAATAGTATCTTTAATTAAAATTAAGTCAATATGGTAATTATTGAACCGGACAGGGATGCATGTGGCAGAGTTAGAACTCTCGCCTCCCAATAAGGTGATCATGGGTTCGATTCCCAGGCTAGATGGTGGTAATTTTAAATTGTTTCTTAATGCATGCCCTTTGGATTGAATATTTGTTGTTTTTATTATTGATTAGTGTTTAATGTTGCACCTTAAGGCCGAGACAAGTTCATATGTTTGTGAATTTTGTTCATTGACAATGGCAATAAACCTTTTCTGATTCTGATTCTGATTCTAGATCACATGATCTCTGTGGGTGGAGTTTGCATGTCATTCCAGTGTCACTGTGGGTTCTCCATGGATCTATCATATTATCTGGATTAGACACTCCCCCTCTGTCCACGAGCTCGATTGATTGGTGGCCGCTCCACGGTACTTGGCTCTTTATTTTCACAACATGGGATTTACTTTTTTTTTAATGCTCAAAGTAAGGTTTAGCCTGGCTTTTCTCTTAGCCCCCCTTTGTTTCATGCAGAGACAATTTGATCCACTTTTTAGTCCTCCTTCGGATCAGTTCTTGTTTAGAAGTACAACATGTCCAAATGTGGTCCAATTTGAGACCTGATTTAGCCCTAATTAAGAGCTGAAACAGATACAGGAGCAAAAACACTACTCATGTTATAGTTCAATACTAAGTACCTGAAGCATAATATGTCTCCTTTAAGTAAAATACAGATACCCAAAAATGTAAACTTAAGTACAGTACTTTTACTTTTGTACTACATTACTTTCCACCATGGTCTGGTGGTACTTGAAGAACCCATTTTCTTGGTGTAGACATTTGAGAACCAATGCTCTAAGCAAAGTACCACTAGATCTAAAGCAAGACTAAAGCAGGTCAAAAACAGATCTAAAGCAGGTCTAATGCAGGTCTAAAACAGATCTAAAGCAGGAAACAGGCTAAAGCAGTCTTAACTGGTTCAACAGATCTAAGAGCAGCTAAGGTCTAAAACAGATCTAAAAGCAGGTCTAAATGCAGGTCTAAAACAGATCTAAAGCAGTACTAAGATGTATCATAGCAGGTCTAAATGAGTCAGGTCCTAGATGAGGTCTAAAACAGCATTACTAAGCAGAGTCTAATGCAGGCTAAAACAGATCTAAAGCAGGTCAAAGAACAGATCTAAAGCAGGTCTAAAAACAGGTCTAAAACAGGATCTAAAGCAGGTCTAATGCAGGTCTAAAACAGGATCTAAAACAGGTCTAAAGCAGGTCTAATGCAGGTCTAAAACAGGATCTAAAGCAGGTCTAAAACAGATCTAAAACAGGTCTAAAACAGATCTAAAGCAGGTCTAATGCAGGTCTAAAACAGATCTAAAACAGGTCTAAAGCAGGTCTAAAACAGATCTAAAGCAGGTCAAAAACAGATCTAAACAGGTCTAATGCAGGTCTAATGCAGGTCTAAAACAGATCTAAAGCAGGTCTAAAACAGATCTAAAACAGGTCTAAAGCAGGTCTAATGCAGGTCTAAAACAGATCTAAAGCAGGTCTAAAATGGGTCTAATGCAGGTCTAAAACAGATCTAAAGCAGGTCTAATGCAGGTCTAAAAAAGATCTAAAACAGATCTAAAGCAGGTCTAAAATGGGTCTGAAGCAGGTCAAAAACAGATCTAAAACAGGTCTAAAAAAGGTCTAAACAGATCTAAAACGAGTCTAAGACGTTTATACTACTATTCTGCAAACTTGATACTGTAGTTCTAGTGCCGCTCGTGGTGGAGTGGATAGCACACATGCCTGGCGTGTGGAGCGGGGGTCGCGAGTTCAAATCCGGTTTGAACTCGCTTTTATTTCGCTTTTATTATTTTTTTCCGATTTTATGGACAATTTACTGCATGTCCTTCCCCACTCTTATCCCTGTTTCATGCTACACTTTTCTGTCAAATAAACCCTAAATGCCAAAAAATCTCATATAGTCGTGCTAAACAAGCACTAACACAAAGGAGGACAGAAATGTGGCTTAAAAAATACAAGGGACAGAAATGATGCAGGGAGAAATGATCAGACATGTCCAGGTACTGTATGCATATACGTATGTGTGTATATAGGTGTATTCATTAAAAGATATATTTGTATATCTTTATATTATTTTTATATATATATATATAATATCATATATGCATGCATGCAATAGGTCGTGGCATATGATTGCGACTCTATATGATAGCATTGTGAAGATTGTAATGATTATATAACACATTTTTGTTTGAATGCATACACACTCACGCACACATATGCCTCAACAAACATACACACTCCCACACACACAATCACACCACTCTGAAGTTTCTAGAACGTTGTCCCTCTATATGCCTAATGTTTGTGTTGTTGACTGTCTTTTGCTGTTTTGTTGTTGTTGTCCTCACTATTGTCACTGTTTTGTATTTGTAAATAATATATATATATTTTTGAATGCAAAAAAAGAAATGTGGATTAAATCGACTCTAAACTTTGAGAAAACTCTTGAAACCAGTCAAAAACACCTTCAAATATTGTATACCTGATAGATGGAAGTTCAAAACCACTTCAATGTATTATTTTCTTTAGCAATGCACAAGCAGCTACTAACTATTAACTGAATATGCACTTTAGTTCAGCCGCGAGTGCGTTTACAAAACGACAATATCTTCAGACGTGTTGAATATTCCAGCACGTACATCTGATACTCTGCGTTTGCATGAAATCAGATATTTGCAGCGCTAATATTCTCCGACTAACATTCTGCACACGGAAAGGAAAAAAGAAAAACACTATATGTGATGCCTGCGAGGGGTTTATACCGGCACAGACCACAGCAGCAGAGAGGAGGAAGAAGAGAGGAGAAAGAGACACAGTGCCCCCTACAGGCAGTTGCTGGACTGGAGGAAATAAAGGGAAAAGGACCAAATCAAGATTATGTTTCAGTTATTATATTTTGTTTTCAAATAAATTCGGGAGTGGAGGCAAATGCGAAGTGGAACATAATATGATTTCAATGGAAAAACTAGGATTAACCTCCAGAATATTAAAAAAAAATGAAAAATCAACGTGGTTTTAGCAAATTAAATCAACTCTGATACATTTTTGATGAAGAAAATCAAAATTCAGGTTTTACTGGTGTTTTTTTGTTTTGTTTTACGACAAACCTTACCATAAACTAAACTTTTTGTGAAGCTCAAATATGATTTTGAGGCTAGAAAATTTGATTGAATTATTTTTGACTTAACTCCTCCATCGTGGATTTTTTTAACGCATCGATGAAAGAGCTATTCAAAGGGTCATTATCAGTATTCTTGTTTACTGGTTTAATTTGGGATTAGTACTAGTTGAGACTTCATTGATCATTGTTTAGTCTTTGTTTTAATTCCACTTTAGTCTAGACCTTTTGTAGAGCAAGGTTAGAAAAATGAAGCCGGTCTATACAGCTGTGGCAATGCAAGGATCGGTCATATATTGTGTTGTGTATATAACATGTTACCATCAGGAAGAAGGTTCTGCATCTGCGTATTTAACCGTCTCAAACTGTCTTTTATCCCAACATCCATTAAACTACTGAACGCTAAACAAGAATGATGCTCTTGTTGTGGTTATTTTACATATTTGAAATACTTGTTTCTTAAGCATGAATGTATACTGTGTCCTTGCAGTCTGTTGTCGTCCTTAAAAGTGCTGTACTTGATGTACTTGTTCACATTTCTTCTGTTCATTTTCAACCTTTTCCACATGTATTCCTCACTTACTGTACCTAATGCATTCTCAGCGTCCTAATGATTCAGTTCCCTTCAATTCAATTTGTTTTTTTGTAAAGCCCAAAATCACAGCAGCAGTTGTGAAAGAGACGGTAGAAACTGTAGGTTGTAAATCCGATTGGTTTATAAGTGCTTTTCACAACTTTCAGAGGCCAGAGTGTGAAGCTAACAAACACTAGGATGCTAACAGCGCACAAAACGCTCTATAAATTCGATGCAGACAGTGCACCGCGGACTCATTTTCACCCAAATAGATGGTTTTATAATACATCTGTGCTGGGGCAGACCAGATTTATACAATAGTAAGTTAGTTCTATATTAAATGAAAGAGTATAATGTACACTACTTGGTAAAAATATGTTCAGCAGGCAAAACCATAACATCACACACTCTTTGCCGATTATCCAGACCCAGACCAAGGCAAGGCAGGTGAAGTGCCAAAAGTACAGCACAGTTAGTGGACGAGCAAACTGTCATCCCGATACGACGAGTACTACGAGTACTACTTTTTAGGGGTGCACCAATATAGACATTTCAGGCCGATACCAATATACCAAACAATAGAACATTTTCTGTATTCTCTATTGTTTGGCAAACACATTTGTATTTTTATTTTAAACAGTTTTTGTATATTGTGAACAGGGCATAATGCTGTAAAGTCATTTTAAGCGCATTTTAGTAAAGATTCAGATTTAGTAATCTAACTGGGTAGATTACTAAAACTAATACCGATATTACTCTATTACGTGACTATCGGTTGGTACCGATACCGAGCCGATATATCAGTGCATCCCACTACATGGTACAGTTACATCCACAGCCCCAGAAGCAGGAATCCTTACAACACAGATCAAATGTGACTAGAAACTCACACTTTCTTTTTACTAAACAAGACCAGATTTAACTTCTGAATCTTTGGAAAAAGCAGAAAGCAAATAAATATTTTGTGGGACCTCTGGACATTTGTCTATTGTAGCGGACATATTTGGAAAGCTGGAGTTGAGCGAGGTCGGAAGGTTGTGGCGCTGGTGCCAAAGATTGAACTAAAGAACACAAACATGACAAAAAGAAAATGTTTCGAGGTGTGAGGTTTAATAGAAAAATGGGGAACATGTTTTTGGGAAATATAAAGAAAAGGGATTTAGAGGGAGAACATTGTGGAAAGTAAATTAAAGTTTGAGAAAACATTGACATTTGTGCACCTTTTGGACAGTGTTTTGGCGCACCACAAAAAGTTTGTGCTGCAGCCTAAAATGGCAAAACGGGAAGTTATGTCTTAAATGGGACTGTCAAGGTTACACTTGACACATGTGAATAATCATGGAAAATGGACACCTTAATTATGAATTGCTGCAGATTAAGCATAACATGCTCTTATAGATTATGCGGGAGGCTTTACCTGTTAAATGTATTAAGAGATCTTTGTTAAAGCGAATTCAATTATGTAGAAAATCACATACATTCATTTTCTTTTTGAAGATTTCCTTTTGATATTCATTATCAGGTGTTAAGTTATGCGATGAATTTGAAGGATAAATGAAATTGTGTGCTTTTCTATCAAAGTTTAAAAGAATTCAATTGTGCCTTCAAATTCCCAAATGCTGTCCTCAACTCTTGTTTATCAGGAGCACCATTGTACAAAGACAAAAGCTATTTGATTCATTTCCGAATCAGAGACATGATAATGCGCATCAAACATGTTTCTATTATTTATTTCTTTTCTCTGGCCCCTTGTCTCCCTGTCTGTTGTCTCCCACTCGATCTGCTGATTGCATAATTGCCGTTGTATAATGTTCCTTTTATAAAACTGACCTGGAATAATTATTTCTGCCTTTGAAGGCGCTTCCTTTGCAACCCGGCGCTATTGAAAAGGGTCTGTTACATAAGCGGCGAATCTGCGGGTCACGGAGGCAGCTTTTGTTATAGGGCGATGGGAGATAATGTCTGAAGTGTGCCAGGTGTGTGCTGCTTTAAGTGTTTATGATCAGGTAAACACAGCGTATGGAAGGAACCAAAGGCCATTTGTCATTCTTTAAGAGACACGCGATCATGCAAATGACAAGATACGTGACACATCGTATGCGTGTTTTTCGTACCAAACACCTGTTCATGTTCAAAATAAGATATGAACTTACGGTATGATTCATGTTTTCTTGAATGGGCTTTTGTTGTTTGGTATTTTGGTAGGTCCTCTACACGCCAGGGAATCCTTCAGAATGCTCCTGTTTTTATTTCCACAAATTGTTATGTCTCCTGAAAATGTAATTAGCTTATTTTAAGTGTTTAAGAAGAGAACCACAGGAGCAGCCCTTTTTTCTCCTGCAGACTCCCCTACTGGGCAGCCAGTCAGAAAAGTGTATATTTTCACTGGAGAAGCTTTCTTTTTTTAAGTTTTGCTGCTTTTTTGTCAGACTTGCTAAGTTTTTAAGCAATATAAAGTGTTTTAATATAGAGATAGTGCCAGTGGCAAAATCTTGTTTATCAGATCTCAGGTGTAGAGCATTTCGCAGCCGCTCAGATGTCTCAGACTGTAGCCTCAGACGAGGACAATCCACCAATTAAGCAATCACTGCAAGGCTGTGGACCGTTCACTTTGTTGCGGTGTCTAAAGTAGCCCATAGGATCATTCATTGTATTAAACAGAGAAATCCCATCTTTTATTGCTCCATAGAAGTTTTGATTTTCTCTAGTCAAATATCTCAATAGACCAATCACAGTCACGTATTTCTAATTTTTTTAATACGTTTTTTTTTTGGCACGTTTGAATTAAGCACATGTTAAAATATAAAACGACAGCTGAGGCCCATCTTCAGCTTTATTTTAATTTGATTTTTGTATAAACCCTCGCCCGTGCTCGAAGGAGGAGAGAGAGGGAGCAGGTGGAGGAGACAGGTAGGGCCACGATGGAATCTCTTCACGCTGTTTTTGTCCTTCACAAAGTCATTTGTTGTTAACGTGAGCCATAGAAAATTAGTCTTTCGCAGTCTCAAGCTCCTCCCCTCAGCATCCAATAGAAACAATACACTGTACTGTATACGCACTGACTGTAACTTGCGGTTCACTTTGCTAGTGTGAACCTCTGTGACTGGTCGTCCAGCACGTGCATCCACGCAGCAGCGTTCTGGATGTACTGCAGCTGTTTTACAGCTCGTTTGGCTGTTACAGTAGTCTAATCTACTGGAGACAAATGCATAACATATGACATAAGACTCTCCGAGTCTGGAAAACATGCATTTCAGAGTTCCCTTGGCTCCCCCTGGAGGCTGGTTGTGATACCGGGGCTGGGAGAGCAGGGACACTTTTGTCCTAGTGGCACAGGATCTTCAGACGGGATCGTTATTCTCCTGCGGACAAGACGCTGTTGCTCCCCAGATTCCCCTCCGATACACAATAAATGTGACATACACGCAGGATTTGGCAGTGCTGCGTAATCGTTTTGGCACTTGTTTTTTTTTAATCCACTGCTTGCTGTCATGAACTGCAGCTCTCTAAAGGGAGAACGCTCCATAAAGAGGCAGTGCAGATCAGCACAGTGGTTTTCCACCTGGAAGTCTGCGGACTTGTGTTTATACGAACCCGTTTTTGATCAATATTGCAATTTAAATAGTCCAGATTCAATACGCGTATATGTTGCTCTGCTCTGACTACTAGATAGTTATTATTTTTGTATGTGTCTTTGTTCCTTGGCAGTGGCCTTATCAGTAATATTAAAAGCAAGTCACGGCTTAATTTGTCCAATATTGTTTGGTAACAGCGTGTGACAACCCAAAGCAACATGGTGTCCTTCCAGAAATCTGCGACAAACCCCAAGTCCATACAAAATACATGGAGATGCAGTTTTAACATGGACTGTACTAATGTGCTTTGGATGGAGGGACCAATCCTGGCACTTCTATTCCACATCAGAGCTGATTTAGACATGGAGTCCAAAAAATGATCTCCAAGAACCAGGTCCAAACTTGGCTGGACACTTTGTCGGCCAGCTAGCGATAATACCCATGATGCATTGCGTGGCAGGGAGCAGAGTGAAATGGCGGCCATGGACACAGCCTGTGTGTCGGATCCTTGGAAAAGGATTTTGAGTGATGGAGTGGACTAGGCACCATGCAACAGTTTCACATTTGTGGGAGAGCAGGACACAGTTTGATCATTATTCTTCCCGTAACAGTAAACATATTAGTTATTGAAAGGTATTATGTTAAATTATGCAGAAAACAATTGACCAAACTGTTGTGCGGGGTTCATTTTAAACAAGGTATTCCTCAATTTTCTGTTATCTGAAATCGGTTGGTTGGAGTTCATTTTACAATTCACACATTTATATTAGACCACTGCGCAAAAGACAGCAGGTAGTGTGAGCCCAACGCAGCCCACCCAGCACAGAAAACGCACAGGACCTACAATGTGTTCATTTCATTTTGATCGGCACGCACAAGACGTAAGGTAGTGCTAGCATCGTTTATTATCAAATGCTAATGGCGGGAGCCTGTGCAGAAGTTCAAAGGTTACACCAAAGAGGTTTATCTCTTACATTATGCAATGCACTAAGACTTACTGGGTTTAACTGAAGAGAACAGTGATTGTAACATAAATTATGCATTTTTATGTATACAGTGCTTTTTAAGTTAAAAACTAAAATAAGAACAGAACAAATCAACTTTAGAAACAAACAATCTGTATTGTGCATCTGTTGCCCTCTGCTGGAAACAGGTGAGCATAGACGGACATTACCAGATTTTTTCCCCCGATTTTTCTTCAGGTATTAAAGTAAAATCTTTTTAGCCCCAGAACAGGTATGTTAGGGTCAAAATGAGGCTGCTGTGCTCTGTTTACTTTTATTATAGAATGTTTTATTCAGCAGCAATGGACGTAGCAGTGGACGTAGCAGTGGACGTAGCAGTGGAGCGCCCGGGGGCCCATCTCCAGTTCTTGAGCTAGTCTTGCTCAGGACTTTTTAGCTGGAGGATTTTTGGCCCATTGAGCATGTTTTGGGTCGTCAGGGAAACCTCTGGGAAGTGCCGGGATGAGACGCACTCCTGGTTTCCTTGTCCTGTCCTGTGTTATTCCATGTTATTGTCCTGTCTCAGTGCCGGTTCCGTCCTGGTCTAGTCCCGGTCCGGTCCTGCCTCCGCCCCCTGTCTTCTCTCTGACAGTGGCACTGAGCAGAGCTTTGTGGCCAATTCCCCGCCAGACCAAATGGGATAGCAACACAATTATCTCAAGTCGAATTCTTCAGGCTCTTTTGTTGTGGCCAAAGCGAACGGCAGACTAATGCGTCTTTTCACTGCCCGTGTGAGTGTGTGTGTGTGTGTGCGCGTGTGTGTGTGTGTGTGCGTGCGTGTGCATGTGTGTGTGAGAGGAGGTGTGAGAGAGGACTCAGGGTGCCCCCAGTGGAGAAAGAGGAGGGTGAAAGAATGAGAGAGGGAAAGGGCTGTGGTGCATGTGTGTGTGAGGGTGTGAGTGAATGGGGAGTGCGGAGAGAGGGAGAGGAGAAAGTAGGGAAAGAAAGAGAAAGAAGGAACAAGAGAAAAGGCAGGAAAAGGAGAGAAAGATGATGATGAAGAAGAGGAAAGATAGAGGAGAAAGTACAAAAGAGAGAGAGACTAGAAAATAAGGAGAGGGAGCAAGAGAGAGAGGAGGACTGAGAGAAAGAAAGCCATAAAAAAGAGAGAGGAAAAGGTAGGAAAAGGAGAGAAGAAAACAGAACGTAACAATGGGAACGAGATAGAGAGTAGCCAAGAGAGCGAGAGAGTGAAAGAGACACAGAATGAGAGAGAGAGAGAGAGAACGTCGAAAAAAGTAGAGAGGAGAAAGTAGAGGAGGGAGAGAGGGAGGAGAGAGATCACGGTGCCGCTAAACAGTTTGTCTCGGCCCCCAAACCTGTGAGACCACTCTTGTCCCAGTCCACAGCAGCTGAAAGAACAGAATAAGTGCGAATGGGAAGAGACGTTTAGGGACTTCTAGTAAATTTAGCATCACAAACCAAACTTTGCAGCTCCGATTGCTAATACAAACAGCGACCATCATGCATATAACCAGGCTTTTGTATCTCATATACAGTACGCTGAGTATCTGAATTCCATACACGCTTGGAACCGCGTCGGCTACTATAGTTATTTGCTCTTCAGCGCAAATAAACACAGTGAAGCACAGTGAAGCGAGCTAAAGTTTTCACTTTAGCTCGCGCTGGCGGGGGGAGCGCATGTTTGTCGTCTCTTCTGATCTAAAACGAGCGAGTCCACGTCCAAGCGCACGTCTGTAATTTCGCTGTCCGTTTCTTCCGCGGTGCAGTTGTAGCTTCTCCTCGTCTGGAGTGGTCTGCACCGTTACATGCAGCAGGAACACTCACACTTCTACACATGTGTGATTGGCTTAAAGATTCAAGACACCTCAATCGTACTTTTCATTTCGGCCACTTCCTGTATCCGGGTTTCCTGGCGTTGCACAAGTAGAGACTTCACCCATCGTGCCTAGTATGAATGTGATGAGTGTGAATAAGCACTCCAGAAATCCTTTTTTTTCTTGTCTTATTTTTTTTTTTGCGGCGTTGTCAGCTCTCTGCTTGTCTCCATAGAGATGGTATTGCTCAGGCTGAAATTTGCCACAGTTAAAGTCATTAGTAAGTAACGTAAATTGCAGGTCAAGAGTTTTATTTATAAATGTACTAAAAGCTAATGTGACTTTCCAAGTTTGTAATCTATAAAAAGATGATGTGAAAATGAGCATTCTCTTTCATTGAAATATGTCATGATTTTGTTTCTTTGGATGTTTTGTTTATGTTTATTTGTATTTTATTTAATGTTTTCATTCTCTAGTCAAGTTCTGTTGTGTCTGTGTTGTGTTTATTCTTTTAAAAACATTGGGGAAAAAAAGAACATCATGAAAAATGATAGATTTTGCAGGTTTTAAGAGGTTTATGGAAGTTTATGTTTGGTCTGTACGTACACTTTAAATTAGAAACGAGATCGCCACGAAGAGGTAAGCTTATATAATAGTAAAAACACCTACAATCAATGCCATGCTGTGGAATATTCCAGAAAAAGCCTTACCATCTCCACAGTTTCCTACATTCATCATCAAATCCATATACAGTGTGCCATAAACCAAATAAATGCATCTAAAATATCAGAAAATTGCTGCGACTGGTTTTGCCGTTTTGATATTCATACCGTCTGGATGAGTGGTTTCAGAGGAACCATTTGCGGAGGCTGTGCTTTGGGAGAATAGTGATTCAAAAATCCCATTTGGAGTCAGAAAAATGAAAACACTGGGCACACCATTTTACTCCAAAACATCTCCCTCCCCCCCAAAAAAAACAAAAAACAAAAACTGAGAACAAAAAAGCGTTTAAGCTGTCAAAGCATGTGTATCTAACCACCACCCACCAGCCTGGTCCAGCCACTATCCAGCGAGGGGAGCGCGTCGTGATGGCAACCAATTGGAAAGACAAAAAAATAAGGAGGAAAAAAAAAAAAACAGTCATCTCCCAGGACGGCCCGGATCAGGCTAGGCTCCAGCGCGGTATAATTTTGCATCCAATGATGAAATGAAGAGCAAGAAGAGCACAATTCTCTCCCCTCTCTCATCATGACTGGGTCGTTTTTATTTTGTGTGTGTGTGTGTGTGTGTGTGTGTGTGTGCGTGTGTATGTGTGTGTATTTTTAACCCGACAGGACAGCAAAAACAAAGCAATGAGCAGCCTTGATGGGGTGTTCACAGGGCCCTGAGAGCTGAAGAGCGGAGAGGGGAGTAAGGAAAGAGAGAGGAGGAGGAGGAGAGAAAGAGAGGGAGAGAGAGAGAGAGAGAGAGAGAGAGAGAGAGGAAGGAGATGAGATGCGGCGAAAGACGAGAAAGAGAAACAAAGAAGAGGAGAATAATGAAGATATTGAAAAGAGGAGAAGAGAGAGGAGAGGATGGATCACAGAGTAAAGGGAGAATAAGGAGAGAGAGAGAAGACAACAAAGGTGGAGAGAGAGGGTGAGAGAGATGAGAGTGAGGGGGGGGAAAGGAAGAGAAAAGACAACAAAGGAGGAGGCAAGATCAAATTTACTTTATGAAATGTTTGGATTAAAAGAGACATAACATGCAACTTTAATGAGCTTTTAACCGTGTTACATCAGTGTTTCCTCAGTAGTAGTTTACTCAAAGTTGCCTTGTGGTTGATTCCTGCATGTTTGAGTTAATCCTTTATTGTCCTGCAACTGAGGCTCCAGTGCTCAGAAAATTCCTGTTTTCAGTTATTTGGAACATACTATTAACTATCGTGGCATATTAAGGGTTAACAGTGTCCAGGTGATGGGGTTCAACAATTCATTAGCAGGTTAATTAGCCTGCTTGACCCCTTAAAAGTTGTCAACAAGGCCACTCTGCATTATGTAAGGAACAAAAAAAACAGAACTATATATATAAAAGATCACACAGGTTTGTTAACACCAAAGTTAGGACGGAGTCAAATAAATCATAGTTGGAATAACATTTGTTTGGCTGTGCATATGACTGAAATGATTTGCTTTGCACTCTTCTCTTTTATGTCTTAAACTATTTGACGGATAGCCTGAAAATGGCACCTTTAAATTTCCTTAAATTAAGGTTTTGTGATTTCTGTCTTTTCTTTGTGATTTTAATGCATTTTTTCCTGTTGTGTGAAGCACTTTGAATTGCCTTATGTACGAATTGTGCTCTACAAATAAACTTGCCTTGCCTTAACATTACCCTATGTAAAGATGCAATACGCTTTTGAGTCGAATCAGGATTCGTTTGTCTGGATGGTCAGAGCGTTCATCTCTCTTCCTGAAGTGAAAACACTATCTGTGCTCTGGCGTCTCAGCTGCTGCACACGCTGGGCCCACACATGTGTTGGGAGTTGTAGAATTCATAAAAGCCAAAGAATTTATTCCAACACATGATCCAACACTGCTGCAGTCCCATTCCATGTTTGTATGTTTTTATGTTTGACAGAGGCTCCACTGAAGAAGCAGAGACTCTTCCTCTTTGCATTTTCCCTGCCATTTCTTTAGGAGAGTCTGTGTCACTGCACGCAGAGTTCCTCCTGGTTAACTTCTGGACCGTGGTTTAGTCTGGGCAGACTGCGAATCCCATTGCAGGGTGTCATGAGGCCACAACCGCAAATTAACAAGCAAACAGACACAACGTAACAGCGAGGCGAGAACGTCTGCAGGTCAGGGGTGTATGTGAATGTTTGATCATGTAAGGTTCTGTTCATTAAAAAGCTAATGATGACTTGCTGCACATCTGTTCATTCATCGCTTTATCTTCGTTGTGTTCTTTGAGTACTGACTGAAGAAGGACGAGACACTGGTGTTCACTGGATGCACTTTTACTGTGGCAGTTCTGCACAAATAATAGAACATTCTTGATAGAAATAGAAAAGTCATTCTTAAAGTGACAGTACAGGTATAATGTGCAAGTCTTAATGCACAGTAATAACAGGCTAAAACTTATCTTAAACCAGAAAATAACCATAGAACAAAGAATAAAGTGAAATTCCCGAATAAAAATTCAATTTCTCATTGGTTACAATTAGAATATGTTGTAGTAGTGTAATGTGTAGTGTTGTATGATGAGTTGTAGATGGAAAAGAGTGTAGGGTGTGCTCAGGTGACTGGGTTGGAAACAGAATGAGAACAAACTCGGTTCAAGTGTCCAGTGTGAATGTATAACCCTAAGGGAGCGCCCAGCCACCCTGCGGAGGAAGCTCATTTCGACCGCTTGCATCCACGATCTTGTCATTTAGCACCCAAAGCTCATGACCATAGGTGAGGGAAGGAACATAGATTGAGCGGTAAATGGAGAGCTCCTTCTTCACCGCAACAGTCCGATGCAGCGACCGCATTACTGCAGACGCTGCACCGATCCGTCTGATAATCTCCTTCCCTCACTCGTGAAAAAGACCCCGAAATACTTGAATACCTAGAGGGGGTAGGCAACCTTTTTCCAGTTGAGAACAATGGCCTCTGATTTGGAGGTGCTGATTTTTCTCCCAGCTGCTTCACACTTGACTGCAAACCGTCCCAGTGCATGTTGGAGGTCCAGGTTTGATGGAGCCATCAGGACAACATCATCTGCAAACAGCAGAGATGAGATCCTGTGCTCTCCAAACCGGACCCCCTCCGCCCCCAGACTGCGCCTAGAAATTCTGTCCATAAAAACAATGAACAGAACGGTGACAAAGGCAGCCCTGGGGGAGTCAAACATGCACTGGGAAACAGGTCTGACTTACCAACTGCAATGAACACAGTTCCTGCTCCGGTCATACAGGGACCGGACAATTTAGCTCTTTCTCCACTCGCAAGATGGCTGCCGTGATTGCCACAGCAAAAGAATCCGCATTCGCTCTGGCTTATACTATAATGCAATGCATAAAGTGCTCTATACTTTGACACAGCAGGCTCATTTTGATCCTAAGAGCTGCTTTTACAATGTATTTGTACTGGAGCAAAACAGATTATACTTTGAGTACAGCTCTTTCAAGTTTACTGATTTGTTCTCAGCACCAACTAATGCATATTGTAGATACTTCAGACACCTTGCCTCTATACAGTATGCATGTTTTATATGAGTGAGTGAGTAGTATAAGTATTTTTGTTCATTGTATGAATTAAACAAAAACATTGACTTCCTGTTCAAAACTGATTATTTGCTACTGGCACCGCCTCTTCAGGGCAATTTTACAATCCAGGACAATACAGGATTACTCAAACATGCATGCATAAATCAAAATACTTAAACACGTTATGTCCATTTGTGGCACTGGTTAACAATCAAGGGCCTCATTTATTAACCCTGCCACAAAACTCATTTGACAGTGTCAATAATTCAATGCGTGCCCTGCCTCCTATATCGAGCTATAATACTTATTAAAAGTTCGGATGGCTAAATGTCTGAATATTAGAAAGTCATAATGGATATGCTGCCACGTGTGCCAAAGTCAAGTCTGTGCACAGCACTCTGATTGAGGATCTGGTGAATTGGTGATAAATTATTTTCCGCTTTAGACTGATGATGCAGAATGATGGATCACAACGATACATGCACAATAGCGTGCGCGCCTGTTGCATCAGAGCGGCGCAGTGACACATGCACACCACGCCTCATCCAGGATCATTTTAGACCCCACAGTCTCTGCTTCAGAGCTTTAAAGGGCTTGAGACAGACGCATGAAATCCCACTTTGACGGACAGCTGCTGGAACTCTCCAGTTCTTTGGGATACTAATCTGTGGGGAGCAGAACCAAAGTGTCACAGGTAAAGAGTGTAGGCTATATTTATTACCACTGCTTTGTAAAGAGACACGTCATTATTTCATCTTTGTAAGTGGCTCCTTGTAAAGCATTCAAATCAAATGCTATATAACAAATTGCAGCAGCCATCCTGTGCAAAATGTTTGTACCTGTCTCCCAACATCCTATATTTTCACTTTCATAATTCCTTTTTTTTTTTTTTTTTTATCAGTTCACATAGTTGGGATAAAAGCAGCGCCTGCTAAACAACTTTGTTTGCATTTCCTCCACCTCAGATTTCGCACTTAATGGCTCTGTTAATGGTGTTTTTACCCAGTGTAGATCCCTGAGATATGTTTATCCTGTGTTTAACTTAAGGCACTACAGCTCAATTCCATGACAAATATACCCAAGGGGACAATAATTATATCTATATTTTTTTATATCTACTTCACTTACTTGTAATTCACTCATAGGAGCAAGTGACAAAAAGAATCAAATCTTGTGCAAAAATATCAATACAGATTTCTCTTCTTTTTTTTTTCTTGCAGTTTGAAATACATTGTTTATATTTTAGGTTTTCTGCACATATATTTACTTTTTTTTTTCAATTTTAGTTCCAGCTTGGGTGGAAAGAAGAGAATGATAAAGGTCAAATTCTTGATAGTCGAGGAGTTTCAATGCATTTTAATACAAAACCCATTGGTATCGGTACTTGCCACAGTATTACTTGGTATCGGATCGAATCAACACTCACCCATATCGTCCGCCAAAACTGACAAAGAAACGCAAACGTCAACTGCGTCAGGTTTTTGCTCCTCTTTTAGCGCAGTTACTGTACCCGTTTCGCGCTTGATAAATGAGGCTTTTAGTGCTTTGATAATACTCCATACAGTCTTGTTTCTGACTCCCACAGCTCCGTTCCCCGTGACTGCCGTGTTTGCCCACCCTGTTCTCCGTCTGAGCGCCCCCCTCCGGCTCCTGTCTGCCCGTACGCACCAGCAGCCTGCCTTGTACTATGTGGTTGTTGTTGATGTGAAAATATCAAACCGCACGAAGTACAACAGCCGCCGGGCCAGAGCCAGAGAGCGAGGAGCGCGGGGAGAAAAGGTTCTACCGAGAGGGAAATGCAGCCAGAGAAAGAAAGCGTGAGCTGTCAATGGAGGGATATTTTGGGATTTGTTAAAAATATGGGTACATTTATTTTGGTACAATTAAAGATGCAGTATCCAAGCAAATTAAGTTTTGTCCCAGTATAGATATATCATAAAAGCAACTCAAGGGCAAAATGAGACAACGGTGTGCTGTCTGAATTTAATTATGGAGCCTTTTATTCTTCAGAAACCAGGAAGTGCGCTGTTAGCACGCTAGGTGTTGTTAGCTTTACCATGACGGCAAAACTGGCCTCTGGAAGTTACAAAACGTGCTCAGAATACGTAAGAAAGTGAGGAATATTTTTTGATTGCTCTGTTTTTTAAATTTTTTAGAGAGGGAAAATCAAGTAGAGCAGCTTTAAGTTTAGGTAGTATAGTTGAATATTATGGGAGAAGGAAACATGGTATTGCTTAGCTCAATGAAATCTGTTGTTGTCCTTGGGCGAGACACTTTACTTTCTCCTCTCCAGTCACAGTAGTAGTAGTAGTAGTAGTAGTAGTAGTAGTAGTAGTAGTAGCAGTAGTAGTCATAGTAGTCCATTGTAATAGGAATCTGGCTTATAATATCAAGGGAATGGTAGAGAAGAGATAAGCAGAAACGAAAAACAAATAATGATAAAAGTAAAGGTGAGAATATGCAGTTTTATAAATATTTCCTTAAAAAATATTTTATTTTGGAGGTACTGAGGCTTAGTGGTTCTGTATTCTATGTGTGAATGTTTTTTTGTCCTGAAATAATAACTACATCTGATCGTAGTTGAACCATACCAGGGATTGAGCGCCTCAGTGGTGTAAATTACTTTTTGGACTATATGGGATGGTATGAAATAAATAAATAAAACCACAATATCACAGTATACCATGGCATCGGAAACGCTTTTACTGAAGAAAGAAAGAAAAAAAGCACATCTCCAAACTCAATTTAACATATATTATATTGTAATGAAAATATGATATACTTATTTATTAGTATCAATTAAATTATCATTATCAAAAAAGTAACTACACACGGTAGGAAAAAAATCTTCCAATTTCAGAGCCAATAGTCAAACATAGACTGCCTTTTACATATTATATTAATCCTCTCTTTTAAGTCACAGAATAACAAAACAGAAGAAGACGCCAACGACAAAGTTGTTTTGGCTTATAAATAGTACAGAGTATAAAAACAAATGTAAGTTGTGTTGAACAGGATTACTGATCACTTCTTCATGACTCTAAACCAAGTTACGGTGCAAGAAAGTTAACATCTTTAGCACCTTTACTGGGTCTAGTTCTGAGCAAAAAGAGGAGAGGATACAGCAGCTATGCACAAACACTTTTTGTCCAACTACAGTATACATGTGTCTGGTTATCAAAAGAGATGTACAAAAATATATAAAGTGTGAAAAGAGACAGGTTTTCTTCAAGGACTAGGGCAAAGTGGCATAAAGAGCAGAAAAAAAAACATGTTTATTGGTGCAAAATGATGTCAATAAAGGTCTGAGGCACTGCGTCACCGTTAGAAAAGTAATTTATTGTAACATTGCACATTGGCAAGAAGAGGGACCTCATAAACTTGGTTTCTCCAGTGGGTTGGCATCTGAAGAGGGCAGGTTGTACAGCTCCACCTCTGAAGTCACTCTTTTCTTCAGAATCGGCTGCAGGTTCCTTCAACAACATCTTTTATCTGTGTTTTTTGCTGTTTCAGACAACGAAGTGATGGTGGTTTTCGTAGGTGTTTTGTTCTTCAGTGGTGGGAGTATGTTTTTAGTTTTGACTGGCTTCTGACACTCTCATTGTTTCCTTCAGAAGGCGGGGAATGGTCCCCTTGTTATTTTGTGAAACTGTCTTTGAAAACGGATCGATGAAGCAAGCAGTGTTGATATCAGTTCAGACCATGTCATCTTGTATAATGATGTCATTAGTGAGAACATCATCCTCCCGTCTGAATCAGCAAGTTGGAAATGTGTCCATTCACAGGCAACAATAAGGAAGGTTTGTTATTTGATTCTGAGCCAAGTGCATCAATAAAGTCAAGGTACGTAAGCTGTAAAGTGGAGCCCCATCTTGTGGTTCAGTCATGGATTAGGGTTTTTCTCTGGGATCTTCAAAAGTGTTTTCGGCGATCCCTTTTTGTTTCCAACTCCGACTGAAGCACAGTACAAGGATCTGGCACTGTCTGAATGCCTATGGATGTGCCACTCCTCCAACAGGTTTAAAAAGAACTCACCGATGTTCTCAGATGTGTGGCGCCATGGGAAATAAAAGGCTGTTTCTAGACAAAAGAACTTGAACTGCCTGCTTGGAGACAGGAAGTGAACAGTGACAGTGCTACCTCCACTGCTTGTCCAAAGGAGACCTGTTTTTTGCACGAGCTGGACAGGAAACATGTCTCGTCCACAGCACTGGTCAAGCCTCATGCATGTGTTGAAGATAAGTATGTTGATTGTTTGGCAGCAAAATAGTGAGCAGCTCTGTTGGATGTGGGCCCCTAGTGCATGTCGACTTGCCCTGCAAATAACATTTAATACAGTAATACAAAAACAAATGTATTACACACTAATGGACAAAAAGTAAAATTAATATCCAACAAATTATGTTAAATAGTCAAATTGGCTAAACCAGATCTACACCAAAAAACTAGGGCATAACCGGGATTTAACCAGGACATAACCTGGACTTGTTCTAAACCAGGACTAGAGCGGGACCACGCAGATAATGAGAAATTATCTTGAATTTCCATATGTTTCATCATAAATTAAGCTAACATTAGTTTAAATGTCACTTGTGTTTGAACCTTGAAACGTGTTGATTTGCCTAAAATGTAGCTAACGTTAGCGTCAAATCTTGTGTGATTCTCTTGGCAAATATTTATTTTCACTGAATTTACAACATACAACAATATTCCCCATTTTACAAATGGAGTTAACATGTTCCCTGAGGCTCGTGAACAGGACCACGCTTCCACCTCCGTCTTCAGACCACACCTCGGTTACCCAGAAGCCTTCTTATACCAGTCTAACACCTCAGTCACCGCTTGACTCTACTCTCTCGACCCGCCCTCTCCCCTCCTTGTAATATGCTTCTTTCAGCTTCAGTCTTCTAAGAGGGGGGGTCTTTAACCGGCTGAGCAGATCGCCGAGACGGATCCCCCACCCTGAGTCTCTCATCTGCAGTTTGAGCCGCATGGATCACCAGCGTCCATCTCACATCAATAAATAATTGTTATTTGCACATCTTCGTGGTTGCGTGGTCCTTGCTAATGAAACGTTAAGTTAATGCTGTAATTTTATGATTCATTACCTTAACTTCAAGAGAGATGCGAGGATGGAACATTTTCTCTC
Organism: Chaenogobius annularis; assembly: GCA_015082035.1. Classification (NCBI taxonomy): domain Eukaryota; kingdom Metazoa; phylum Chordata; class Actinopteri; order Gobiiformes; family Gobiidae; genus Chaenogobius; species Chaenogobius annularis. Next base: position 375,462 of record BJKM01000257.1, read on the forward strand.
ACAGCAGACATGATTCTTCAGTTCTATCCTTGCTGTCTTTGTTGGCCTCTCTCTTTGTGACATCTCTGCAGCACATTCAGGCATTTCTTTTCAAAAGTAAGAAAAGTATTATTATTTCTTTTGACCTGTCGCCAGAGTTCGTCCTGGAGCATAAATGGCAGATGAGCTCCTTCGGGGTTTTTTCTGGCTTTTTAAAGTAGAGATAAATGTGTAATTTTAATAAAAAATTTATACAAGCTTATCTTTCAACAACTTTCTAACAATATTTTTCAGAACATAAAAATGTCTTCTTTAGAAAGTTATTTAAAGCGATAACGCAAAGAATATGAACTACATATATAAAGTGAGCTTTAAGTTGAAATAAAATTATACTGACTGGCTAATAAACATGAGTTACCACTTGCGCTCCAACTATTTATTTGTATTTGATTTTTCCCTCAAAGACAAAGTTATCCCTCCTCTCCTTTAAATGTATACCTTACTTATTTGTCCTTAGAATCTGTCTCCTCTCTTGCTCGTCCTGCTCTAACAAAGTGCTATTCTCTTTCACATCATGAGCGCCCCCTGTAGTCTGCCCCAGCCTTCATTGATTGTGGCTCTGATTTTTCATTTGGCACATGTTCCTGGTGTGATGCGGATCCTGTCTGATGGCGCTCCGAGACACGTTTGCCTCGGCTGGCTTTGATCGGCAGACAGCAGGGTGAGTTTTTTTTCCTGTTGTTGTTTTTTTTGTCTGGCGATGGCCTCGGAGGAAAGTGCAAGAACAAATCGTACTCTACACCTGTCAATCTCAATATGTCCCACTCAACACCAGCGGAGAGGGGGATAGGTGGCGTTTTCAGCTGCAAGCAAGAATGTTTCTATGTAACGTTCCTTGTATGTTGTTCACCTGCTTGTCTCCATGGAGATATTATTGCTTTGCATGGAATATGTATGGAATTAATCATGTCCACAGTCATCATTTAGAAATGTAATAAAGCTGGTCACTTACAAGAGGTCATATTTTTGACACCATGAATTAGGCCCAACAGAAAATGAAGGATTTTTGGTGTCTATAATCGTGAATAATTGTAAAATCATAATGTTTCTTCAACAAAATTAGGCAATTTTTAGTGCTGTCCGAATGTCCAACAGGTGAAAAAACAGTGCGCTCCAAATTTCCCGCAATGCACCGATTCCTATTTCCGAATGCATTGCTGGAACTGGAAAAACAACGCGGCAGGTCTTTAACTGGACACAACACGGCTGAATGAAGCAGATGGAAGAGCTGTGTAAACAAAGCACAAACCTTAGTTTGAGCTGGTAAAAGATTGATAGTTTCCCTGAATCGCTCTGTGAATGAGGCACTATAGAGTCTGCTAAAGAGCGCAGGACTGTGTTAAGAATGAGGGGTTAGGGACTGGGGCAGACATTTGGATTGAATCAATCTGTTTGCCTTCATTTAGGACTTCCAGAGATCCAGCTATTAATCAATTGAGTTTCTCACATGCCAGGCTGACACTGATGAAGCAGGAGTCGTGACAGGAGGGAGTGCACCATACAATTCATCCCATACATTTGGGACAGTGGATATAGCCATGTTTCGACTTTGGAGTGAATCGGGGTGGTCTAAAACGGTCTCCACTGGCTTACTGCTTTTGCCTCCCGGAATGTTTTGATGATTGAACACAAACTCAGGTGAAGATGGCAGTTTATCACAAGATACAAGGATGCTAACTTATACGTTGGGGCCAAATGCTTAGCTAATGGTGACCCAATTGTCGCTGGTGAATTTGTTGCTGCATCATCCGGAGAGAATTTATCCCAATTATTGGAAGAGCTTTGGTGCTAATACAACAGTGTTTATGCAGCGCTGTTATCATGAGGCTGTTTTGCTGTGAAGAGACGTATGGATGGCCAGTCCCTCCCTAACTGCCGTGCGTCACTGTGCAGGGCGGGACGCTAACAGCGCGGCGTGTTCACTGCTGCTGTCCCTGGATTGTAAATGCCAAATTGGTTTCTGAAATGTTTGTTTTTTTGTCAGTGGACTTCATGGCAATGTAAAACCACTGCTTTTTAAATGTATTTATATTTTCAAGTACTAAAAGACGTCCTGCAAATGAAATTCTTGATGTGGCTAACTAAATTTGTGAAAATAAATTAACCTAAACTATGGAACCTCACTCTCCTGTCTCACATAACAAATCTCTGTGCCTTTATCAAAATCGACATGTGTTTTCCAAGTGTGGAGTGACGCTGGTGGTTGCTTTTTGAATCGCTGATATTAGCTGTGTGATTAAAGAGTTTAATTCAGATCAGATTTTGGTTTATCAAAAAAACAGGAGTTATGTTTGGGTGATGTCGGTTAAGAGAAGTCCTGAACATGCACCTTTAAAAGAATCTTTCCAAAGCGCTTGAATGCGAACCGGTTTGGGCGATCAGGGCCAGTCGAGACGTGGTTTATATGGTATGTGTGTATTGTATGTTTTAATGTTGTTAAAGCACTTTCAAATGCATTTTGTACGTTTGCGGCTCTACAAATACATTAGATTGATTGATGGTACAGAGAAGTGAGAGTGAATATACGGTTAGACGGATGCTAAGGTTAGAGCTGCAGGAAACAAGAGGTCTAGAAGAAGAGCAAAGAGATTTATGGATGTTGTGATAAAGGACATGAAGTTAAATTGTGTGAAAGCAGACGACGCAGAGGAGAGTCTTAGCCATAGAAAAACTTTACAACTCCTCTTAATTATTCTTCTCAAACTAGTTTACCATCCTTCCTCATTGACATCATTTGGCTTATACTTCTGCTGTTTCCTATTCCAAACCTCTATCACTGCGACCTCCATTTGCTGCAATTAATTCTCTGGCAGAAGACTAAATCCCCAAAGACAAGAACTAATTGACTTGTGTTTGTTGACTTTGTAAGCCTAATAGGCTTTATATCACAAAAAATAATTAAATTGTCTTCTTTATTTTCTGTTGCCATAAGACTGACGAGACACTTTCGAACGCAACTGTCAGATGTGGATACTGAAAACATAAAACAACAAATGAATGCAAAGTGGAAAAAAAGCAATTTGGCGGGCTCTCAAATGTCAAAAATCAATGCGAGATTCCGGGTGGGTAAAAGCAAAAAGGAGAAATGCAGTCGTAAATTCTTAAAAAACGGAGATTAATCACAAACGGCGCATCATGCCAAAGCGCTGAGACGTCGGATTCTTGGAAAGGGTCCCGAAACGCAACACAAAGAGAGTGGAAGATGAAAAAAGTATTCTCGGGCGAAGTCCTTAGTGTTCATTTGTCTCAAAGTCAGAGTCTCCAAGGTGAAAGCACTTATAGAGACGGAAACTCGGGGGAATAGAGAGCAGAGGCTTTCAAGCAGAACAAGTACAGAGGGCTTTTCAGAGCAGAGAGCTGCTTTTAAAGACATTTAGGTAAATAATGATGTATGTACTTCCACTATTGCACATACACCTTTTCCTACTACTACTACTATCAAAACTACCATTTCTATACTCCAATATACTTTTACTATTGTAACTATTACTAGTACGAACCTTTTTACTATTTACTACGATCAAAAGTACTATTTCTTCATCCTTTCAGATCGCAAAAGGGCATTGATACAACACTGATATTATGCTAGGTGTTTCGGTCTATATTGATGGCAACACGTTGAAAGTGCTCGGTCTGATAAAAATTAAAAGCGCTGGACCTGATTTTTACTGTCTTAAAACGTTTTCAACTCTTTAAAGCTGTCCACATGTATCACTCACGAACCTAAAGCTTTCCTAGTAACTGTAAAGCTAACAAACATAAGCATGCTAATGGAGCATTTCCTAAAAATGGTCTATATGTAGACACAGAGAAAGTGCTGTGTGATCTCAGTGGACCTGAATAGATGCTTTTACAATGGGGCAAAACAGAATATACTTCATGACATTAAATAAAATGAGGTACAGCCACTTAAACAATGCAAATTCAACTCTGTGAGAGCCCTGCCCACAGGGCGGGACCTCCTGCTAATGGCCCATTGAAACTGGGATGGGCCTATTGTTCTGTAGTTCCCTGCCTCACCTTGAGTGCCTATTTAGCATCAAGAATGCCCAGGGCGTCTCCAGGGTTTCAGCAGACCATTATAAACAACTGGAAGGTTGAATCTTAAACCTCCATTACGATTTAAGGAAGGATTCTCTTTTTAACAAAGATTGCCACCTTAACTCCTCTTTTCTCCTGCTCAGAATCTCCACCTCACTGTTCAATAGAGTGGTTTGTGGCTTTGAGATGAAGCTGCACGGCGCTCTGGGGTCCTGAACTCGCGTGTCTTTTGTGTTGATAAATCCTCATGTGAAGTGGCTGTTTAGTCTCCCCTATGTACCGCTTTTTACATCTTTCTTCACTGCATTGGACAGAATACGCTTCATTGCTCTGTTTTTGTGTCGGCATCTTGTCCTTAGGGTGAACCAGTTTTTGTCTTAACGTGTTGCCTGGTTTGAAATAAACAGGGACTTCGTGTTGTCTAAAAATCCGTTGCAGTTTTTCTGACAGTCCCGAGACATAAGGGATAGAGACACCCCTTCTTCTTGGTTCTGTTTCCCTTTTGTCCTGCTTTTTGGTTCTGCTTACTTCTACTGCTCCTATAAAAACTACCGTTCCTATACTCCTATATGCTTCTACTTTTACTACTACCACAAGTACGCACCTTTTAGCACGCTTAATACTAATACTACCACTACTACTAATTCTGCTACCTGTCTGAGTCTCCAATGTGAAAGCACTTAATAGACACATATGCAAAATTGACTTTTTTGAGCTTTCAACCATGTTCTAACATTGTTCCCTACATTTACCTTCATTCACGCCAGTTTGAGGAATCCTGGTTGAAAATCCTCTCCCTCTGAGCATCAAAAACACTCTTCTCTGCTGCCTTACGATGAATGACATTCTCTCCAATCTTCCCTGCTGTTTATAAATCCCTAAAAATATTTGCCAGACCCGTTCTGTGACTTTCTGTTGTCTTATCATGATCAGTACAACTGCGTGTTGAGACCAGGAAGTAAACCAACAGCTGTTCAATGAAATGTGTATCTTAAACTGTTGAGTGCTTGCGTCGCCTACTGGCTGTAAAGGGGAATTACACAGTTTGCACAGTTTGCACTGTTGGAAATAGGAAATCCAAATGTAATTTTGTTTGTTAAAAAAACATTTAGTTGTTCTAAAACATGAGATGCCAAACTAAAGGTACTCAAGAACATGTTTAAAAGCTAATATCAATACAACTAATGCATAATATTTTCCTTTTAAAGCAGGGGTGTCCAGATGTTCTTTTGCCGAAATATTGACTGATTATTTAAAGCAGAAGGCCCTGGCCGGTGGTCAACACAATGAGTTATTCAAATAGATTCATTTAATATAGCTTTAACTGAGCCAGCATACTTTTAATAAGGCTTGGGACACTGATTTTAGGTATGTCACAATGTAATGTGAGGGGTGCAAAAGGTGCAATAGCACCCCCTGCTGGTCAGTCAGGATCAGGGAACTGCAAAGAGGCCCATTGGTTGCTGGTTTGGCCCTGAGCAAAACTAGATCTGTTCTAACACAGATAAGATAACGTAAACATTCTAAAACTATTCACTTAATATTCTAAAATGTTTTTACTTCATTGAATTGTTTCTGCAGTAAACTATGTGCCTGAAGGTTAAACTCTAAAACTAGATCTGCGGTGCAGCACGGCGCTCGTTTAAAAGGCGCGCTTGACCTGAGAGATCTGTTGAGCTGAGAGCATGTTTCATCGCTCTTTTTATACTGTGACTGACTTTTAGCAATATGACAGGGAAAAGGATAACTCTGCATGCAGACACAAAAAAATGCATCCCCTTTCCAAAATTACATTCCCGTTGCTATGGAAGAGAGTACTAAAACAACACTACTACAACTATAGTGCTACTAATTTTCTACTCTTATTATCTCTACTACTACCACTAGTGTCTATTTCAACTAATACTACCACTACTTTTACTAGCCCTGCCCCGTCCTGGTTTGTAATACTCCTCCTCCTCCTCCTCTCTTTTATCACCTGTGCGGCGTAATTAGCTCCCTGCCAGATCCAGGAGCCTTTGTGCGCGCCCTCAAAGCCCGGATAAGCGTCTTTTTGTGGCCGTTTCTGCTTTTCCTCTTAATAAGCTTCTGCAGGGGAGAGAAAAGAGAAAGAGAAGAGTGGAAGAGATAGAGAAAGAGGAGGGAGAGAGAGGCAGACTGAGCGAGAGAGACCGATAACCAAGAGGGAATTTCTTACCTTCTTTCTTCCTCTCCTCGGACACAATTAGCCGCTCTATCGCTCATCACACGTGTGCGTTTTGGGGAAACTAAAGGTCCTTTGTCGCTGCGCACTCTGGAGGAGTTAAAAGAAACTGGAGAAAACAACTGTGAGGAGATAAAGTAGGCTTTTTCTAAAGAACAGTGGAGCCTGCAGGAGAATGGTGTCTCCTGAAGGAAGGGGCCTAAAGAGGAGATGGGGACCTGATACAGTATATTTACGATGTTTGCTTCACTCTAGTAGTAAAAATATAATACGGTTTGCTACTTGGTGTATGTGAGCATGGTGGCCTCACAGCAAGAAGGTCCCAGCTATTATTTTCTGTTTATGGAGGCAACCGAAAAATTGGTTGCCTCCATCACCCTAAAACATACACGTAGGCAGTTGGGTTAGTTCCAAGTTATTGTTTTTTTATGTACTAGTTATTGTATGTTACTTTTCCTGTATAGTAATTATTATTGAGTGAGGCAAGTACTGATGGCCAGACAAAGTAACTATTAAATTACACACAGATGCACACAAATCTCCACAGGCTTTACTCAGCCTTATTTGGCCTGTAAATCACCAAATGCTCCCAGAACCAGCATTAGTTAAAGATTATTCTCCTCCAGAGCTCAAAAACAACACGGACACATGTCAACTGTACAGTCACAACAAAACAGGACAAACTGTCACCTTTCTGCAGCAGACACAGGCCAAACAGTGCAATTTGTATTATTATTTGTTAGGCACAGTGCATGTTGATGAACATAGATGACACACATGCTGTAAACACAGTGTATCCATGGGCTCATTTCCATCTGTCCCATATTCACAAGCACTCTCACAAACACTGGAGGTAAGGTGGTGAAGTGTCTTGCCCAAGGACATAATGACATTATGCACAACCGACTTTCCAGTGGGCTCCCATCCAAGGAACTAACCAGGCCCATCCCTGCTTAGCTGCTGGCTAAGTTGACATGGCCATAACAAACACGTGACAGTGCTTGTGCACTTGTAAAATCAGAGGTGCACCACCAAATTGATATAAAAATAATTGCATTGACCCAGTCTTTTTTAGCGATCTTTACAACTGATATTTACAGTCTTAAAGATGTGAAAAACAGAACTAGATCGACTTAAACTGTTTGCAGCAGTCTACATGTATTGTTCACTTACTGCATTCTGAGCATCCTAAATATTCACCGCAATGAGTTTTCACAACTTTCAGAGGCCAGAGCAGAGTTTACTGTCAGAGTAAAGCAAACAAACGTCAGCATGCTAACAGCTCACTTCCTGCTTCGGAGAATATTCATTCACTTTCTACCACTAGCACTCGGGTGACTAGAGCCTATCCCAGTGACTTTGGGCCTGAGGCGGGGTACACTTTGGACAGGGACCAGCTCGTCGCAGAGTTAATACAGAAACATAGGCACACAGACAACCATTCAATCTCACATTTATTCAATTGGGGCAATTTACAGTTGCCAATTTTACCTAACACATGCATGTGTTGGGATGGTGGGCGGAACCCGGAGAACCCGGAGAGAACCCACAGTAACCAGTGAGCACCCAGTGAGATCATGTGATGTTGGTCTGGCTCGGGAATCGAACCCAAGATCTCTTTCTTGAGAAAACATATAATAAAAATAATCATTTTAAACCAATACGCCTCTCGCCAGCTTGTTGTCGGGCCAAAAAATCTCCACAAAATTCTACCTTTGTGAAAGCTGTAGGCGCCCTGATTCCACATCCTGCAGCTCCGCTCTGCTGCGCAGTACTTACGCAGCTATTGAAGTGAACGAAGGCAGTTCCGCATGAATGCGCCACCACCCCACCGGCGTCTGACCAAATTACGGAGTCTATTTTCTTCTGCGCTCAAGTCCGACTGGATCACGCTCCACAGTTCAGAATGCCCAAACAGGATAGAGAACGTGAATAACGTCCCAATCTGCAAAGTAAACACACTCCGCACAGACTTTATTTTAATCAGATTTCTTAGAATTGATGTTTTTACAAATTGTTGCTCTGATAGTTTGACTCAGTAGGCTGTTCACTTTCACTTTATGATGTTGAAACACCAAAAGGAGACTCCCCAGAAAACACTGGAGTTATCTGCACTCCTGCTTTCGAATAAATGGCTGTTATGGTTTTAAGTAAGAACTTTTTTCTCACAAACTTGCATGAGCCGCATGATGTGGAATCAGTCCCTGTCAGCAGAACACCAGCAGTTTGTTTTTACAGTGCACTCTATGGGAAAATTCTGGACTGTAGAGCATTTTTGCACTGCAGTACAACTAGACAGGCCACTAGGGTCCACTGGCGATAGGTTTACGCTAGCACTATCTTATCCAGTTATGTTAATGGACCCATCCAAACTCATGCAGCACTTCCACTGTTGTCATCTGTTTTTACTCCCATCACAAAGAGGAGCAAAATAAGAAACCTTAACATCCACTAGTTTCAGCATATTTACTTGTGTGTTTGTTTTTGCTTTTTTTGAGATTGCTTTTTAAAGTACTTTGTGACACCATAACTGTCATATAAAGGTAAAATGTGTTATCTCATTAGCTGTGTAAATGACCCTAATATTCGACTCGTTTTTATATCTGTCATGTATATTTTCCTTTCTTCTCGTGTCGATTGTTTTTTCCTCTCATTTGTAAAAACCCACAGATGTGTTCAGAGAGCTTTATTGTAGCTGACCCATGACCCCTCTCTGTTTACCGCCGCTAATGCTCCGCTAACGTGGCTAACGATGTAAACAAGAATGCTCCTCATCGCCAGCCTCAGCGCAAATCCACCATTAAACATCAGCAAGAAGAATGAACAAACAAAGCAGAAGATTGCAAGAGCTTTTAATAAGGCTTATACTTCGGAACCAGGGAGGAACGAGGGATTAGCCAGGCCTAAAACAGGACTAAACAGGACAACATGAAGAAATTGCTGTTATTATTATTATTATTATTATTATTATTATTATTATTATTATTATTATTATTATTATTATCATCATTACTGGAAACGCTATAAATGTAAATCCTAAGTGATGAGAGGAAAAGAGTTTTTTGATGAATTGACCTGGTTTTGAGTGACAAGATTCCGGTCACAGTACTCTTGATGGCGGACACATGGCCTTGGCTGTGCTGTTTTCATGAGCAAATGCTGTTTATTGTGCTGTTTTGAGGTTGATGGTGTTTCATGGAGTCTTTGGCCACTCCCAGAGGAATTGTCGCGGCTGCAATATAGCAGAGAGTTTCTTCTCCAGCGGAAAAACTCATCGCCTGTAGACGCTACCCTACGTTGATCCATCTGACCCTACGTTGATCCGTCTGATTCTTGAAATGCTGTTCCTCGTAAATCCAAAATGCGAGCAATGTTACACCGAATCCCCCTGCAGAAGCACAGTCAATGAACAACAAGCCTACGCACGCAACCAACATGCATTCAGAGACGATCTTCTGGCAAATACATGGTCCTGACTTACAGACTGATTTCGAAGCTGATTGTGCAGTTGATAACTTGCGGGAACTCTTTCGCATTGACTGCAACACGCCACGTTTACAGGTTTAAACATATTTTTCAACATGCATGTAAAACCCGAGAACTACAGTAGAGGCGACTTATTAGCATTAGATTCGGATGTCAAAGATGCCTTTAACGCATGTGTAGAAGTGTGTGTGTGGTGGTGTTCCCGCTGCATGTAACAGTGCAGTCGCATCACACCACTCCAGACGAGGAAAGGCTTCAACTGCGCCAGGGAAGAAACAGACAGAGAAATAATAGACGTATGTTTGGACGAGGACTCACTCGTTTTAGATCAGAAGCGACGACAAACTGCGACCTCTCCACCGCGGACTAGCACGAGTGGTACCAGAGCGTTTATTTGTGCTGCAGAGAGAAAATACTTATGAGCAACAAACAAATCAAATGCAGAACGTAAATGAGATGTTCTTTATAAGTGTTTTTATGAAGATGATTTGTGTTTTTATTAGCAATTATAGCAACAAAGTTTAAGTGCTAATGCTAAATTACTAGATGTTCCCATACTAGATGATTCCCTTAGCCGTCGCTCGCACCTATTCAGTCCTTTAAGCTGCTATAGATTGCTCTGACAGGTTTAGGGGCAAAGTTGAATTAAGTTTGGTTGTTAAGCGGTACTCTGAGCTCTCTGTGGATCTAAACGTAGTGACAGGTATCATTGGACTTGTGTTACGGCTCAATCAAAGGAGCGTTCGAGTCTTACCCTCTCCCACAAGTGGAGATTGCCAACCACAGCTACATGCAGCTGATCCAGTGAAACAGACAGTCTGCACAAACTGTTTAAAGTCTTTTCTGAAGTTGATGAATTGACAGATGTCAGCAGTTATGTAGCTTTTTGTGAAGACCACCGGAGCCCAGCAGACTTCTCTGTCTGAGATGAAGAGGAAGGCTGTGTAGCATCCTGTCCAATGATGTTCCTCTCACTATGATTCTGTACTTTCCTTCAGGTTTCCCACAGTGAAGAGCAACCGATGAAAGCATTCATTTATATCTGCAGCTATTTTACCTCAAACGCTGATCAGGGATCTACTTACTGTTGAATGATGTTTTAATCCACATTGTTAACTGTCCTATCGATGGCACTGTGTTTTGTGGTAAATTTTCTATATGTATGTCTTTTGAAAAAGTATGAGTGATTCTTGCATGTTTGAGTAAATCCTGTTTTGTTTGCGACTGCGAAAAAAAAAGTAAAGTGTCAAATGATTGACAACAATTTAATCAGGGCTTTTAAAAAACTGTTCTTTATCCTGATGAGTACGTCTGGCCGGCTTCAAACCCTCTCACACATTCAAACACAAGGCGTTTTTACTCATAACGGCAACCCAGTCCCCCTGATTACGTCCACACAGCGACAGTGGCTAAAAGTGGCTCTAATTGGCTTTAACATTATCATTAAGTGTGTTTTTTTTCCTTCTTCTGCTTCAATTGAGCTCTACTTCCATCTAAACTCTGGAAATATTAAACTGTGATGCACAAACAGCTCAAAACAAGAAATTCCTCACAGTTATTTCAGAAATCTTGGTCAACTAAAGACATTGGCAAAAGCAATCAAAACTATGATCTACATGTATCTGAGCCAAACTGTACTCAACCGAATGCTAGTAGAATGTTATATATATACTATATATATATAATATCTATATATACTATATTGTATATATATTATATATATATGTATATATATATATATAATATATATATATATATATAGTATATTATATATATATTATAATATATTACACCACACACAATAGATTAAAGTCTTGTACCTGATTTTTTGCATGTATTAATGTAAAATCTGTTTTGCCCCAGTACAGATGTAATGTAAAAGCATCTATTCAGGGGGATATGAGACCACAGTGTTTTCTCGGCATCTGATAATAAAGCGTTTTATTCTCCGAGAAGCAGGAAATGTGCAGTTAGCATGCTAATGTTTGTTAGCTTTGCAGTGACGGCAAAACTCAAACTCACTCTGGGCTCAGAGATTTGTGAAAAGTGCTTATAACCTCGTTGCAGTGAATATTTAGGACGGTGGGAATGCAATTCAATTATTTTCTAAAATTATTTTAAAACTCATAATTCAGTCCAAAATCTTCAGCTTACTTATTCTATCATATCTTCTATTTTTTCCTGCTGTCCCATGTCCTTCTAATCGAAATAAAATATTTCGTTAACTAATGCAAATTTTGGTTGACGATACCATGGTCCTAGACAATTTGTCTAAGACTAAACATGTATGAAATATATAGTATTTCCCAGCAAAGTCAGTGTTGTGTGTGTCACCTAAAGGTTCCTGGTCTGACTGGAAAGAGCAGGAGCTAAAAACGTCTGCGTGGCCCCTATGGTTCCTACTCTGTACGAACGCGCATCAAACAGGGACGGGAACTTTTTGTTTAAAGTCCCAGGAACTGAAAATGTTTTCTACGGTGCAAAAAGGACACAACGCTGGTCACTGCTGCGCCACTAAAAGTGTTTGATAAAATGAATGCCATAATTACATCGTGCTTTGGATATCATTTCATCTCTCGTCTAAACCAGGGGAAAACATGTAAATAAAACCTCATCAAAGTAGAAAAAGATTCAGTTGTTGCCACATTAAAGCCACATCTAAACAAGCTGCACTCAACTTAGCTCTCTAAGCCCCAAGTAAATAATAAAATACAATGTCTAAGTAAAGTCTAAATGTAGGTCTTAAAATAGCAAGAGTGAAAAGAGAGATCAATTGTTGGTGGGATTTAGAAATTACATGTGTTTTTGTAATTACGGAACATTTTAGAAGCAGGAAAGTTTTAGAAGAAAAAGTGGTGATTGCAAATATTATAAATCTTGTTTTGAATGCAATCCACAAAGATGTTTTCTGCGTGGTGAATAGGAGAAATTGAAAAGCTTTGAAAGTTTTTGCAAATGGAGGTTCTGTGTTGAAGGTTGTTTTGCCAGTTTTTGTGAGTGAATAAGGATGTTTTTGAATCACGGAAGAAAATATATATAAATATATCAAAGTATTTCTCAACTATTGAATTTTGTGCACTTTGGGAAATGTTGGTCATTTGAAATAGCGAAGTGGAATATTTGGCTGAACATTTTGAATTAGGCTTGTCCATGCTACTTTGGGCGTTAGACACCTATCATACCAGATGTTCATGTTTTTCCAATTATCACTTTGTTTTGCAGATTAGAGCCTCTGGCAAATGTATCATGTTTTAATATCAGTCAAGAAAAAATAGAACGAAAAAGACAGGAAGTAGCGCTATCAATGTCACCAACACAAATTAAAACTACAGAGATTTTTCTAACAGTTCTAACATTCATTCATCAACATAACTATTGTATAATCAGACAAGCTTTGGCCCTTGTTTACAGTATGGTTGCTAGGTAACAGTTATGGAATTACTTATTACAGTGATAAACAAAGAATAACTGTGTTCACATAATAAACACCTACAAGCAAAGCAAATCAATGCAAAGTTTAAAGGACACATATTTTGCGCATACCTGGAGTTCCCGGAGCTCCTGAGGTCTCCCGTACTGTTTTTACATTCATAAATCATCAGCAGCCAATTTCTGCCTCAAATCACGTTCATTACAACTGCGTGCTTACCGGTACATTAGCATGCAATTTAGTTCCCTTCATTGTACTTACATTTCCTGCCAGTAGATGTCGTGCTAACCCAACATTTAAATGAGGCAGTCTAGACTGAAAAGTGTGGTTTCTATCGTTTCTCATTTTTTTAAGTTCGGCGGTCGTAACTCAGACTATCTTTTGTGGGCGCTCCGGCTAAAATGGCCCAAATGATCATGTGCAGTACTTTGTGTGGTGAAATCTCCCTATGTATGTTTTATTGCACTTAACCAACTAGTCCCCTGCTTCAAATGTGTTACAATATGAATATAATATTGGATATACATTCAAAATGTGGAAACCCTTGTTCTAGACCATGAGATGCCGAAGTAAAGGTACCAGAGCATGTTTAAAGGACAATAACAGTAAAAAAAATACAGAATATTTGTCCTTTAATATCAGTGTCATCATTTTAAAGTGGTATCTTCCACGTTATCTTGAGACCCTCAGTTCATCCATCCATCCATCTTCTTCCGCTTTATCCGGGGCCGGGTTGCGGGGGCAGCAGTCTAAGCAGGGACTCCCAGACTTCCTTATCCCCAGCCACTTCCTCCAACTCCTCCGGGAGGATCCCGAGGCGTTCCCAGGCCAGCCGAGAGACATAGTCGTCCCATCCAGCGTGTCTTCCCCGGGGCCTCCTCCCGGTGGGACATGCCCGAAACACCTGCCTAGGGAGGCGCCCAGGAGGCATCCGGAACAGATGCCCGAGCCACCTCAGCTTGGCTCCTCTCAACGTGGAGGAGCAGCGGCTCTACTCCGAGCTCCTCCCGTGTGACTGAGCTCCTCACCCTATCTCTCTAAGGGAGCGCCCAGCCACCTGCGGAGGAAACTCATTTCGACCGCTTGTATCCGCGATCTTGTCCTTTCGGTCACTACCCAAAGCTCATGACCATAGGTGAGGGTAGGAACGTAGGTTGACTGGAAAATCGAGAGCTTTGTCTTTCGACTCAGCTCCTTCTTTACCACAACAGTCCGATGCAGCGACCGCATCACTGCGGACGCTGCACCGATCCGCCTGTCAATCTCACGCTCCATCCTTCCCTCACTCGTGAACAAAGACCCCAAGATACTTGAACTCCTCCACTTGGGGCAAGGACTCCCCACCACCCGGAGAGGGCAAGCCACCTTTTCCCGGTTCGAGAACCATGGCCTCGGATTTGGAGGTGCTGATTCTCATCCCAGCTGCTTCACACTCGGCTGCAAACCGTCCCAGTGCATGTTGCAGGTCCAGGTTTTGATGGAGCCATCAGGACAACATCATCTGCAAACAGCAGAGATGAGATCCTGTGTTCCCCAAACCGGACCCCTCCGACCCCTGACTGCGCCTAGAAATTCTGTCCTATAAAACAATGAACAGAACCGGTGACAAAGGGCAGCCCTGGCGGAGCCCAACACACACTGGGAACAGATCTGACTTACTGCTGGCAATGCGAACACAGCTCCTGCTCCGGTCATACAGGGACCGGACAGCCCTGAGCAAAGGGCCCCGGACCCCGTACTCCCGCAGCACCCCCCAAAGGCACCCCGTGGGACACGGTCGAAAGCCTTCTCCAGATCCACAAAGCACATGTGGACTGGTTGGGCAAACTCCCATGAACCCTCGAGCACCCGATGGAGAGTATAGAGCTGGTCCAGTGTTCCACGGCCAGGACGAAAACCACTCTGCTCCTCCTGAATCCGAGGTTCGACTATCGGTCGGATTCTCCTCTCCAGTACCCTGGAATAGACCTTACCAGGGAGGCTGAGGAGTGTGATCCCTCTATAGTTGGAACACACCCTCCGGTCCCCCTTCTTGAACAGAGGGACCACCACCCCAGTCTGCCGCCATCCAGAGACTTTAGGTACTCGGGACGTATCTCATCCACCCCCCGGAGCTCTGCCACCGAGGAGTTTGCCAACAACCTCAGTGACTTCGGCTTGGGTGATGGATGAGTCAGCCTCCGAGTCCCCAGTCTCTACTTCCTCTTCGGAAGACGTGACAGTGGGATTTAGGAGGTCCTCAAAGTACTCCTTCCACCGTCTGACGACATCCCCAGTCGAGGTCAGCAGGTCCCCACCCGCACCGTAAACGGTGTTGGTAGAGCACTGCTTCCCCCTCCTGAGGCGCCGGACGGTTTGCCAGAATTTTTTTGAGGCCGACCGATAGTCCTCCTCCATGGCCTCCCCGAACTCCTCCCAAACCCGGGTTTTTGCCTCTGTGACAGCACGAGCTGCGGCACGCCTGGCCCGCCGATACCCGTCAACGGCCTCAGGAGTCCCACACGCCAAAGAGGCCTGATAGGCCTCCTTCTTCCGCCTGACGGCATCCCTTACTTCCGGTGTCCACCACCGGGTTCGGGGGTTGCCGCGACAGGCACCTGAGACCTTGCGACCACAGCTCCGAGCAGCCGCATTGACAATGGAGGTCGAGAACATGGTCCACTCGGACTCAATGTCCCCAGCCTCCCCCCGGGATTTGGGAGAAGCTCTCCCGGAGGTGTGGATTGAAGACCCTGCTGACGGCGGATCCAACTCACCACCAGGTGGTGATCGGTTGACAGCTCCGCCCCTCTCTACCCGAGTGTCCAAGACACGCGGCCGAAGGTCAGATGACACGACAACAAAGTCGATCATTGATCTCCGGCCTAGGGTGTCCTGGTGCCACGTGCACTGGTGGACACTCTTGTGCTTGAACATGGTGTACGTTATGGGCAGTCCGTGACTAGCACAGAAGTCCAATAACTGAACACGGCTCGGGTTCAGATCGGGGGGGGCGTTCTTCCCAATCACTCCTCTCCAGGTGTCACTGTCGTCGCCCCAAGAAGGCGTTGAAGTCCCCCAGTAGAACAACGGAGTCCCCTGTCGGTGCACTGTCCAGTACCCCTCCCAGGGACTCCAAGAAGGCCAGGTACTCAGCCACTGTTGTTCGATCCATAGGCCGACACAACAGTGTGAGACCTGTCCCAACCCGAAGGCGTAGGGACGCGACCCTCTCGTTCACTGGGGTAAACTCCAACACATGGCGGCTGAGCTGTGGGGCAATAAGCAAGCCCACGCCAACCCGCCACCTCTCCCCGCAGGCAACACCAGAGAAGTGGAGCGTCCAGCCCCTCTCAAGAGGATGGTTCCAGTGCCCAAACTGTGCGTGGAGGTGAGGCCGACTATATCTAGTCGGAACCGTTCAACCTCCCGCACAAGCTCAGGCTTCTTTCCCCCCCAGCGAGGTGACGTTCCATGTCCCCAGAGTTAGTCTCTGTGTCCGCGGATCCAGTCGTCGAGCCCCTTGCCGTCGACTGCCGCCCAGATCCCTCCGCACCAGCCCCTTACGGATCCTCCTGCAGGTGGTGGGTCCACCGGGAGGACGGCCCCACGTCACTCGTTCGGGCTGCACCCGGCCGGGCCCCGTGGGGAAAGGCCTGGCCACCAGGCGCTCGCCGTCGAGCACCCACCCCAGGCCTGGCTCCAGGGTGGGGCCCCGGTAACGCCAATCCGGGCAACGTAACTGGCCTTGATGTATTACTATTCATAGGGGGCTTGTGAACCGATCTTTGTCTGACCCGTCACCCAGGACCTGTTTGCCTTGGGAGACCCTACCAGGGGCTTGAAGCCCCGGACAACATAGCTCCTGAGATCATTCGGGCGCTCAAACCCCTCCACCACGTTAAGGAGGGGCCCCTCCTTGAACTGACCCTCAGTTCAGTGCGTCGCAAATCCACTGGGAACCACTGGTCTGTAACACTAACGTAATATTGCCATTGACATATATAATAGCGTTTCTGGTTGAGGGTCCGCCACTTGTTTGTGTTCATGGAGATAAATAAGTTTAATGAAATACTGTGGAATATTCCAGGCGATTAAGACAAAAGATTAAAGAACACATATTCTGCACTATTATTATTTTAAACTTTGTCTTGTACCTTTACACATTTACTGCATTACATTATATCTGTGTGGCGTTCCCAACTCCATCTACTGGCAGCAGAGGAAATTACATTGGGAGCTAAACAAACCTAGCTTGCCTCCGACATGCACACAAGCACACAGTTGTAATGATCGTTCTTTGAGTCTGGTGATGATTTAATTTATGGACTTCAAAACAGCACAGAAGATATCGGAGCTCAACCAATGATGTCAAAAAACTGGGAAATTCAGAGTGTTTTCCTTGGCTAGGAAAAGGACTTACGAAACAGGGTTCATCAACCTGGCATGAATGAAGCTAAATACACCTCCAGGTATGTTTTTACTGAGAGAACAATGTTATAAAAGTTTTTTAAAAAGCCAATTTTTCATAATATGTTCTTCAACATGAGACGCAGTTGTCGTACCCTCCACCAGAAAAGTTACATAGTGCAGTTTAAAATCCACTGTTACATAAAAGACACAAACATACTTTCAGCTCCACCTCATGTGAAGTTTTTTGTTCCCTTTTTTTCTATTAAATATACAGTCCTTGTGCAAAACTTTTGAACATCCTAGTCATCAATAGAATGCTGCAAGCTTGAGTGCTGTTTCATCCGTATGGAAATAAACAAATATAAAAGAAAATCAATGTCAAACACTTTTTTTTTTTTTCTGCCACAAATGCCTCTAATGAAAGGCAGAAAGCATCCAACCTTGTGCGCCTGCGATGTGAAAAGCAAGGCACAGGTTTTGACAAAGTATCAACAGTTATTTACTCTGAAACGACGGGAGAAAAAAATAACTTCCATTCTCTAATAACGATGAAAAGGGAAAAGCAAGCAGTATTTTAACTGTGAGAGTTTAAAAAAATCACCACGCTTTTGACCTGATGGACTAAACCTGAATAAGATATACGTTTCAAGATCTCAGAAACGCGGCAACTGGCTGTGAACTTTGAGTATGAAGGTTTGAAGTGTTTTTTTAAAATTGTATTGAATCGTCAAAGTAGAAAAAAGTTTGAACAGCGGACAAAACAATCATTATTTTAGGATTTCATGAAATGTCAATGGAAAAAAGGCGTAAGCAAATCAGTTGCTACCGCGGTGGCTCACAAATCTCTCTGCCCTTGTGTCCTTGAACAAGACACTTCACTTTCCTTGCCTAGTATGAATTTGGGTCGGGTGGCTAAATTGCCCCTAGTGAACGAATGTGAGCGTGAACGGTTGTCTATGTGTCGGTGTCTACGAATGCATGAAAGGTTAGACGAAGGGAGAAACAAGGCAGCAGCTCGTTCCAGCAGACCCCACAGAGGACCACCACATCACCGCTTTGTAACACATCGCCACTTACAATCCACAAGCTTGACTCCAGTTGACGGTGGAGTTCAACGATCAACCGCAAACGCACGAGCGCTTTCTCCCGAGAGTGCATGGACGCGTGGGTTAGGGTCAGCGCATGTGAAGGTCACGGAGGCAGCAACCAACATGACCCGGAAGTGTCCGAGGTCAGAGGACGAGCGCTAGAGAGAGTGCTTTGTTATAGGACACACCTGGTGGCAGGATTAAGCCGCAGGTACGCGCTGCTACATACTAAAATCACTGTGTATACTTCATATATAGTATACTGGTATCTGGTATCAGCAGACTATGTGTCACTTACTACCACCGAGTATCAGAGGTGGGCAGTACTCAGTTAGTGTACATTTACTTGATTCACTTTTTCAAGCAATTGTACTTCTTGGAGTTTTTTGATGCTATACTTTTACTCCTACTAGTTAAAACAAATATATTAAAGAAACAGTCCCTTACTTGAGTAAAAGTTTTGATTCTTGGTTCTACAAAAGCTTTATTTTGACAATATTAAAATATTTGAACTTTTGGGTTTCTTGCTCCGCTCCTTCAGATATGATTTCTGTTTTTTTTTTTCATTTTTGTGTCAATCCTTTGAAAATACCATTATTTCAGGTTTTGTCCTTCAAATTACTTACACACGCAGTAAACTTCAAATTATAAATCCGATGGTACGTCCAGACAGTTACTCTTTAAGTTACTCTTACTTGAGTAATAGTTTCCCCAATAGTTTTTTACCCTACTTGTACTTCTAGTTGAGTAATATTATTTTGAAGTAACTTTACACTTACTTGAGTAAAAGTCTTAGCTATTCTTTTTGCTGAGTATGGAGTGAATGAGCTATGTATGGCACTGCTACTTTGAGCCTAAAGTGTTCTTTAACCGTAAAGCTGATAAATGTATTTAATATGTGACTGGGCCCCGGTACTTGGGACAGAAAAATAGGTTCCTCAAGCCGGAGATGTTAAGAAGCCCGATTATAAAAGTGACTTACTAATGCATCATCATTATTATTATTTGCAGATTACTTACTGAGGAGGGACGATTCAAAAAGTATAACATGGAACATTTTGGTTTGCGTAATATGTCTTTTTAAAATGCAGAGGACCAATTGCCCACCCTTTTGTTCTTCAGTCCTTTGCACTAGTGTAGTTTTTATTCATTGTTGCCTGTTTGAATACTATACGCAATTCACCGCGACACAATTTATAAATGCTCAACTCTACCTTTGTTATGCAATCAAATCCTAAACACATTTATTTATTATTTATATTTTCCATCTCGACAAGGCCATCCACAGCCCACTCTCCACTCTGCACCTGTGTACAAGGGTAGGCGGACGAGACATCAAAACAAACACGAGAGCTCTGTTCTGGACGAGTGGGAACGCCAAACCAGCCAGTGGTCGGGGGTCACCGTTATGGAGTGTCTGCTGGATCAACACAGCAAATCAACAGGAAACACTCAAAGCTTGTGTCGTGGCAAGAGATGGGAGCGGACGGGAAAACACAATGTTGTAAATGGTGAAGGGATAGCGCCCCCCTCAGTAACAATGTTGTTATGTTAGCTTGTTACAGTCTATATGACAGGTTAGACTACATGTTCCACTAAAATATAGTTCAACACAATTATATTTCAGATTTAACATTTTGACATTTTGAAAAACATTGTGACCATTTTAAAAACATTTTTAATGTAACTTCCTGGTTGGACATCAGTAAATATGAAATAAGTACACAACTGTTACTTAGCAACCATACTGAAAACAAGGGCCAAAATCCATAGAGATTACACAATAGTTATGATTTGACTAACATTAACACCTTCATTTTGTTGAATGATTGTTTAAACTGTCATAAAAGTGTTAAGAGTCAAATGTATCTGGGTTTCCAATAGCAAGTCGCACATTGATGACATCACACAGGGATTCTGTTTAGGAACTCAGCTCTACTCCCTTTCATTTTGAAATAAAATGTTTCAAAATGTCCTCACAAACTGCAGCAAGCAGAAGGAAAACTAAAATAAATATTTACCAAAGGTGCTATACCACCAAAACTAAGTAATAATAAAAAATAATAATAATAAAAAACAGGCAAACCTGTCATAGACTTTAAGTTAAGATTAAATTGGATGCCAAAAATATTATGGGGGGGAAATTAAAAATGTAAATCCATGTATTTACCATACAAAAATCTGGATAATGGTTATTCCTGGCCCAAAGTGATGAAACACACTCGTTGGTACTGGTACTACTTTTGAGGCGGTCTTTTACCAACAATTCTCAAAAGAAAGGATTATTCTTCTATAGAGCTTGGGATGGAATGCCAAAAAAATTACTATGGAAATCCACCATGTTTGTTACTGTTGTGCTAAACGTCCATAGAGATACATTAGCCAAAACACTGTAAAAAAAAAAACAAAAAAAAAACATAGCCAATGGAACAACCTGATAAACGGCTGAGCAACTACAGGTTAATATATTATCACTAGAAAGAGTCACAGTACTTAGCAATGAATGCTCAGTTTAGTATTTAGAATCTTGAAATCTCCATTGGTTTAACATTAGGTGAAATGAAAATTCTACTGATATGTGATGTCACAATCTCGAGCTTTATAACATCCCCAATGGCCCTGTTTTTCACCAAAAGTGGATTAGTGCCATCAGGTAGAACCAGTGGACTCCAAGAAATCCCCCGTCCGAGATGAGCTCGATGAGGGTGGTGTCGTCCACAAACTTGATCAGTTTTACAGAGTCGTGGCTGGAGGTGCACCAGTTTGTGTACATGGGGAAGAGCAGAGGAAAAAGTACACAGCCCTGTGGATCTCCTGTGCTGATAGTCCGAGTGTCTGAGACATTCTTCCCCAGCACTACCTCCGATCCGTCAGGAAGTCAGTGATCCACCTGCAGGTGGAGTCAGGCACGTTGAGCTGGGAGAGCTTGTCCTGGAGCAGAGCAGGGAGGATGGTGTTGAATGCAGAGCTGAAGTCCACAAACAGGATCTGGCGTAGGTTCCTGGCGTAGGTTCCTGGAGGCGTATGCGGCCGTGTCTTTGGAGAGCTTTCCTCATCTGTGGCGTCTCACCAACTCTGCTGCTGCACTAAAACCCTTTACGAGTGTAAGAGCAGGCTGACATACAATTTTCACACAGACAAAACAAAGAGCACCATCCGTCAGCGGCACCATCTTGATATTTTCATGTTTTAAAATAAAATATTTTTTTCTCCAGGACAGTATATTGTAAAAGCAGCTCTTAGAGTGAAAATGAGACCACTGTGAGCTGTCTGCATCTAATGAGGCATTCCATTTATCCTCGGAGGTTGGATACTGAGTTCTGACAAGAAAATTCACACTCGGGCAACATTTCAGAACCCAGAGTTTATCCGAGTTAGACAATCCAATATGGCTGCACCCTGCGTTTGGATAAAGTTTGACATCCGACAGTTCCAATATTGTGTTATTTTCCCTCTGCCTCTGCACTGATACAGTAAATGCATTTTCGTGCTAATGCTACTAATGCCTACATGGAGCTAAAGACAACAAAAGCAGAAATTAACATTCAAATGTTGATTCATAACATGCACATGTAAAAACACAAGATGGTTTTAGTACATTTGGACTTAATTGGATCCATGTTTTGGTTTATTTGAGCACCTTCTTGGTTTTATTGTCTGTTGTTACAGTCTATACACTGTTATGTATTGCTCATAGCTTTTCCAACTTGACCGCTGGAACACGGACACTGGGAGAAGTTGCCACCTCCGGGGAAAACTGGAACGCGGCATCATTATTGAGCAGTTTGTTCTCTGAAAGTTGTGAAGAGTGCTTATAAATTTGTTGTGGTGAATAATTACAATGCTCAGAATGTGCGAAAATGAAGAATAACTTTGGACTGCGACAAATAGTGGAAAATAAACTACTTCTGTTTTTCACATTTTGTTGATGGTAAAACTCAGGTACAGCACATTCACATGGGGCTAAAATGGACCTCAGAGTTTACTGGAATACAGAACGTAATGTTTTAAGGATTTTTTTACAGACATAGGACTAGAAACAGAAGACAATGTTCGTAACTATTCAAATGTATCTGCGGTTCATAGGTAAAACCGTCTGAATATGACTTTAAACACACTCTGTGCCAATGCTATCACGTATTTGATCTTCCATATTTTCCCTTGCAGATGTGCTTGCTAATTAGCAACACCCTTCCGTGCGCAGTTGTTGCAGGTGAAGAGTCAGGCCTAGTGACACCTCCCTCGGCTATGG
Organism: Chaenogobius annularis; assembly: GCA_015082035.1. NCBI lineage: Eukaryota > Metazoa > Chordata > Actinopteri > Gobiiformes > Gobiidae > Chaenogobius > Chaenogobius annularis. Next base: position 398,393 of record BJKM01000257.1, read on the forward strand.
CTTGTGAATCTCCACTTTGCCTGTTTAAGAAGTGACAGATGAGTTGCCTGGTCCTGAGGGAGAGAACCAGCATGTGGGCATGTACAGTTTTAATTAATACGTGCGGGCGCTAATTAGCAGTACTGGGCGGTAAGGGAAAAACATACCGAGTCACCTGGTTCTCCGAGCGAGCCAGACAAAAGAAGAAGAGAGGACCCTTAGGGAGGAAAGAGGAGGGCGGGTCGGCTGAATGTGTCTAAGGGTCTTAGTGATGTCAACTAGTGACTGTTCAACCGTAGACGTATAATTAGTAGACGCGGTATTCCATGGTACCAATCACTTATGTATAGCATCTCGTGAGGGACTCTGGAGACAGTCCCCTGTATTTTTCCTACAGCTGTTAGCATTAGCCTGAAAAAATCACACGTTCTGTATTCAGAGCATTGGTTCTCAAAATCTCTCTCTCTTTGGGGATTGGGGATGTTTATGAGTTTTATGTCAGATTTGCAAGGATAAATGACCAATATTAACCTGTGTGGGTTTCACATGGAGCCTGTTCGAGGGGAGTGAGCCGTGCAGAGGCGGGGGAACTTGTCTCTGTCTCGCCTGATTTCTTACTCTCCTTTCCGAGACCAAAACATATTACTCCGGTGATGGCTGATACTGCGGACGGACCCACAGAAAAAGCACTCCATATTATATTTGTAGCCTATAGTCAACTTGGCAAAAAATAGGCAATAAAGTTTTTTTTTTTTTTAATGTAAATTGGGTTGTTTGAGAGAAGTGACTAAGACCAATTACAAAAATGTGAGTTGCCAGAAAAAAAGACTTGTAGAACCACTGATCCAGAGGGTTTGGGCTGGTACCAACCCACCGAGCACATGTAGGTCAAAACCTTGTTAAAAGTTGCTGTTGAGCATGATTTTTTGTGCTCAGTTTTTCTCGGTGCATTATGGGTAATTGTATCAGTGCGAAGGATACTCACTAATGCAAGGGTGCCCTCACTGTTTAGGTTGGCAAGCTACTTTTAGATTGAGCAAAGCCAGACGATCTATATTTAGATTTAAAATATATCATAATAAATTATAATTGTTTATCAAGTGTTAAACGGTAGATAGTGATCGATGTCATGGGCACACCTGCACTCATGCATCCTGGGTAAATAAACATGCTAACTTGGAACATGATTTGGGCAGTGAGTATCCTGGATGCCCTGCCACGCCCAGATCCTTGCCTAGACAAAGGAAAGGCCTTGCAACATTTTCAGGTTGTTAATAGGTTGGATTCACTCATTTAAGGTCAATTTCTTAATATCTTGGTGGACTGTTTGGACTATTTTCAGGTCAAATACATGCATTCAATATAGGAAGGTTGCGTCCGAATGTCCACACTATTCTCTACAGAGGGCACTATTTAGAGCTCACGCCATTTTTAGTGCTGCCTGAATGTCCAGCAGGTGAAAAACTAGTGCACTCAAAATTTCCCATAATGCAGCTTGAACAGTAGTGTGCCGCAATCATGGATGTATGCAGTGACGGTCAATATAGACCGCAATGCATTGTGAGAGTTGGAAGAATATGAACAAAACACTCCGTTGCGCAGTGAAGTTGCTAATGTTAGCCGCTTGCCTTAGCTGTAGATCACCATCACAGGCTAAAAATATAATACTTCAGTCCGTTTGTTGTGAATGTGGGATCCATGACTTGTATGGGGATTATTTCACCAATATTTATTACAGAAGTCTATTTTTATCTAAGTTTTGCTGACTTTATTTCCACTCAGGCGCTAGAGTCACATGACCCAGAGAAAGCAGTGAGCTCAGTGTCCGAATCGCTCTGTGATTGAGTGCACTATATATTCTGCTAAATTGTGCAAGACTATGTAGGGAATGGGGGGTTGGGGGCTAGGGTGGACATTCGGACGCAGTCTCAGAGTACATTTTTCCGTTTGAATTTTTAATGGAGACTCCTTCACTTCAAAACAAAATAATTCAAGTAAAAAATAAATTTAAAAAAGACAAATGTGTCAGCTTTTAAAATGTTAAATCTGATGAACAAATGATCCTCCATAAATATGATTAGATTATACTCCGTGTCAGTTAGATTTATCCACTTTTATTGCACACATAATTTTTTCCAGAGTTTAAACTTTGTGGGGAGGAAAAAGTAGTGTGTTGAAAAGTGGACTGCAACTTTATTGGTTTAATTACATCAACTTTGTCATTATCCATTTAGCACCAAGTGAAATAGCTGTGGTCAAAAGGCACAAAGACAATAATACTCTTATTAAACTTGTATTAGTCATAATATTTTGCAGTATGAAAGCAATGATCGCGCTTAAGGCTCATCTGACATCTGACATCCGACATCTTTTTATAGAAAAAAAAAAAGCATTTCTACTATATTATGTACTTCCCAACAATAAAACAATCGATATAGGTATGTGAGGATATTACCGTGATATCACCACAACGGTTAAACACATTTTTGTTTGATAAGACGCTGCAGAATCAGGCTGTTTAATTCCCTTTAGCCGATAATAACACGATTCATTTCAAAAGCTCTGGTATGAACACTGTTGTGAGAGTGCAGATCTTCAGTCTCAGCTCTACAATCGACACATGTTCATTTCAAGTGCCTCTGTCTGCCTCTTTATTCTCCTTGTGCAGAAAAACACATTTTACTTCGAACTGTTTGTGCAGAAAAAAAAGAGCGTGAATGAAAATATTGCAGCTGATACATTTGGAAAGGTATAATGTAGGATGAGAACATAAGTGACCAAAATCAGAGATGAGAGGTGGGCGGGGCCAACAGTTCATCCTGAAACACATTCTTCGCTCTGTAGGTGCGCTTCGTTCATGTTAAACTGGCTGGTTTCTTGGATGAAAACATTTGAATAATAAAGCAGCAGCTCCATAAAAACCATAATACATTACACAATACATTTTTTGGAAACACATTTTGCTGAATGCTTTCACACACTTGCTCAAATCTTGCTCTCTCTTTTAGTTTTTTTGTAAAGAGCACACAAAAACAAGAAAATGAATACCCTTATACTGTAAATGTTTTTAGTAGAATTATTTTTACCTCAATACCATTAAAACAAGAACATATTATAGCAAAAACTGATAATATACTGATAAATACAATGTTATGTTATGGTTATGAAAATGTAATGTTTTGGATTATTTGGACAGTGTACATAATTCATTTTTGGGGATTCATCTGTGTTCATCACTGGCCCCGTTTCTGTGCTCTTCACCCAGGACTTACACCACGAGCTACAGCAGCACGTAGCGTAGGCAAAGCAGCACGCGCGCGGACATTTAGAAACGTCAATTCCCACCAGAGTCGTCAAAGCCACTTCTGCTGCGCGAGTCTGTGCATCTAAACTGACTTTAAATGCCAAACCATTTCATATTACTTACTGAATACAAGTTGGTCAGAGGGGACGATGCTTTACATGCCGCGGTTGTCGTGTTTGCATGATTAATAGTTCATGTCAACAGTAATAGTTTCTGTAGTAGTAGTAGTAGAAACAGATGTAGTTTTGTTACAGTAAATAAATAGTTGTACTGATATAAATACAATTACAATAGATCTCTGTGGCAGAAGCATCAATAGTAGCAATAGAAGTACAAGTATTAGTGGCAGCATTGGCAATAATTATGCTACTTTTTTCAAGTGTTTGGCCATATTGTTTAGTCCAGGAGGAATTCTAATCAAGCAAAACAAAACAGAAGTATGAAGTCCTGTGGGCTTTTATTGACAAACGGCGCTGACAGTGTTGTGACGGCGGCCATCTTGCCTTCTGCTGTTGTTTGTAATGAGCTGGATCTTTGCAGAGGGGATGTGTGCAGATGTGTGAAAGGTCAGCGGTCATCCAGCTGTGGGCACATCCGTTTTTGACAAACAGATGCTGTGTTTGTTTGGACAAGTTGAGAAGAAGTTGTTTCCCTATAGAAGTGACACTGCTAATACTGCACTGTGGTTTTGTACACACTTCAACCAAAAACAAGTTTGAAATGGAACGTTTGAATTATTTCTGTCTGGCCTGTAAAAGAGTTACATTAAATAAGTTGTTGGTATAAATGAAGTATCTTTTTCCTCCCTACAGTTTTGGCAGTGTTAAATAAAGGTAAATAATATCCAGGCCTAAACCTGTTTAGCTGCTGAGTTGAGATCAGGTATTTTCAGTTTTTGACTGTTCTCAATATGAAATATATATATTTTAAATCTAAAAGAAAGTATAGATTTATTCACTTTTAAAGGCATTGCCACACTCTGAATCTGGAAATCAGTGTTTCATCTGCAGTGATGTTGTTGTATCGGACTGTTATGGTGAAGAAGGCAAAGCTCTTGATTTAGCTCAATCCACGTTCTACTCTGACCTTTTTGCTTTGGGTAATGACCAAAAGGATGAGATACAAGCGGTCGAAATGAGTTTCCTGCTCAGGGTGGCTGGGCGCTCCCTTAGAGAACGGGTGAGGAGCTCAGTCACACGGGAGGAGGTCAGAGTAGAGCCGCTCCTCCTCCACGTCGAGAGGAGCCAGCTGAGGTGGCTTGGGGCATCTGTTCCGAGCCTCCTGGACAAAGCCTGGGGAGGTGTTCCAGAAGAGCTAGAGGAAGTGTCTGGGGTGGTGGAAGTCTGGGCTCCGTGCTCAGACTGTTGCCTCCACGACCCGCCCCCGGATAAAGTGTAAATTCAAGTATAGCTGACGATACGAGAATCAGATTGTGAGCTCTCCATGGTGCTGAAATAAAATGTCCTTAAAAGCATATAAAGGTGGCACATTATGCATTTGAATTGATTTAATTCAATATAATTCATATAATATGCATATACATATACATCACACATAGGTTAATGCTAAATACTAAATCTAGCATTTATTCAAAAGTATTATTATATATTTTTTTTTTTACATTGCATGTTTTTGCCAATGTATCTCCAAATGTTGTTATTACTTCCATGTTGATTGACTTAATATGATAAACCTTGATGCATAGATTTCAGTCATACTTTGTTTTCCTCCCATTTCTACATCTCAAAGCATTTTTCTCTTTCCAACCGTAAATCTTCACTTAAAAACACCACCGTCAGCCATTTCCAATTCTCTGATTCCACTCCAGCACTAAATGGCCACAGTTACGACCATCACCTCCGCGTTACGCCCCTCCCGCCTCGGTGACGCGCCCATCTCCTGTAGCACCTCGTCTCTACTGCCATCACTCAAACTCCCAACACTGCGCCGCCATTGGCCGCTCCGCCCCGGCTCGCACGCGCTCCGATCGTTACAGGATTAAGCTGTTGTGTCCACTTAGAACTGATGGAATGATAGACCGCAGACCGACCCGGGCCCCTGGATCTTAAGTGATTTATGACTGCCGCTACTCCGGAGCTCTGAACGCGGCGCTTAAAAAATGAGACGTTTCATAATAAATACGTTCCCGATCAATTGTGCCAGCGCAATGATCAAGATAGATGTTTGTAGGTTTTTATGCTCGACCGGGCTCCTCAACCCCCGGCCGCGGTAGTTAAGAGCGCTTTAGTGACTGCTCTGCCGGGAAGAGACGGGAAATAAATAAATAAAGGATGATGCAAGCGCTAAGATAAATGAAGAGAAACAAAGAGCGCAAAGGCAGGGAAATAAAGCTAGGAATGAGGTGACTTTCAAACTTACTGCGGCAGAGTGGTTATCCCGTCTGCTGCTCTCAGTGAGGAGGTTTTGGGTTTGATTCCCAAAAGCGTGCGTGCCCACCCTGTGTTACTGTGGTAGAGTGGTTAGCCGCATGTCCCCTGGAACAATCTGGAATGTTCAAAATACTTATAGAGATTGAAATGATTTACTATTTTCCGTCCCATTCTTGTCTCCATGGAGATGCTATCACTTTGCCTGGAATGTTCAACAGTATGGGTAGATTAACTGCTTCTACCAATTAAGTATGTTTTTCATTGCTCAAAAATACCTTCAAAAACAATTCTATGGTGGGAGTGGAATCATGCTCGCCTCTCCACAGATCTGACGTCCTTTTGCCTGGTGGTTTCACCCGCTTGTCTCCATGGAGATAGATAAAAGCATTGGCCAATCCCACATCTCTGAGCACCCAGGTGAAATGTCTGAAATCTCATTACAAATTAGACCTAGTCTATTTTCCTGAGTGCGCACATACAAGAGGTCATAGTGTCTCTCTCTCGGTCATTTTAGTTACAGGCCTGACCAATCTGGAGCCGCTGTGCAGATTGTCCCCGCTCCCAGTGATAATGCTTCAAACCACAACTGTAATCAACAGAAGAGTTTATTTTGAGCCATTAAATGAAAACAGCAAACATCAGAGAAGGGTGGACGAGGATGTGGAGGTCAGCTGGTTAAAAACAAGAGGTTGAGGTCAGATGTCGGTTTTGTTGTGCAAGGGAAACAGAACGGAATTGAATGCGTGTGTGGGGGCGCGTGTTAACTCAGCACTCATTAAAAAACATAAATCTGTGCCTATGGATAGAAGTTACTTTGGAATGGTCAAAGCAGGTCATTATTTTACATTTATTGACTAAAATAGCCATAAGTTCACTGACTCCAAAACTGTAGAACTGATAAGCCCCGCCTCTTCAGAGTGACACTTCACCCTAACAAGCAGAGTGTTATCATTTATCTTATTTTTGAAAATGCCTACTAATGCTATTCAACTGTTGTAACGCAGCTAAAAGCTCACGAAGGCGGATTGTACATTTTCCATTTCCTTTCAAACGTCTCTATACCAAAGGGGTTTTTTTGCCACAGAATCTACATGTTTGCCTGTAAACATTTGGGACAGATACTTATGCTCTGCGCTTTACACTATCACCTCATCTCTCCTGCTGACACCAAGCCAAATACGACTTAGCATTTGGCCGCCATTTTAATCTGACTTTCATTCACAAACAATCTTTCCAGCCTGCTATACTTTCGGGGACAAAATGGTAGCGACAATAAACACTATATATTTTGCGAATGTGCCGTGTGTTTCAGGTTGTCACAAAATGGCCTCCTGCCTCTCCCCATCTCGTCTATAAATAGCATGAAGCCAAGCGTGAAATGAACGGCGGCGAGTGGCGTGAAATGGGCAGAAAGTTGCTGTAAAATGGACATATTTATCAGTTGTTTTTGAAGGAGGAGCGCGTAATAATGGGATGGTTTTTTACATAAAACGCGGCGGATATTGGCCTCATATTTTCCGCACGCGGCTTGGCGGTTTTGATTCGAAGAAATGGATCATGGACGCTGACAGTTGTGATGCGGCTGGATGCAAATGAGCGCTACAGAGGCGGCGGCGGCGGCGTTTTGGGGAGATTACAGGAATATGACAAAGCAGAGGTTTAGATGTGGTAATGGTGGATTATTGCGTACTAATGCAGGGATTAAACGAGTTCGATCTAAACCAGAGGGTTGTGCTCATACATTTGGACTCATGTAAAAGTGATTTGATTCAAAGGTGCACTACTTTTCTGCCAAAGGGATCAACTATTACAGGTGTTTTTATGGCAAAATCCTTAAAAAACAAATAATTTTTACTGTGAGCAGGCTGGTCTCTCCACATATCTGACCTGTAACTTGGCATTGTCAATCAGAGATATCAAAAATAAGAAACTGAAATGAAAAACTATACAGTCTTGTCATAATACAGACACAGTTTAAACACTCACAATTATTGTCAAATCATAACTGTTGTGTCATTTATATAGATTTAGATGTAGATATATATTTGGCTCTTGTTTGCAGTCTGGTTGCTAGGTAACAGTTGTGGAATTACCTCTACCTATGTCATATTTGTGCATTTTGTGCTCATGTCCAACCAGGAAGTACAATTATAAACTTTACAAAAATGGTCAAAATGGGAACAACTAGGCAAAACGTTTAGTCAAATCTGAACCATAATTATGTTCAGTACATTTGAATGAAATGTGTGGTTTAACTTCATAAGAACATGTTTGGACACATTGTTGGGTTTCTGACAATTCCTTTTTCAAAGCTGAAGTCAATATCAATAAAAATGAGATTTAGGGACTTGCAATTAAGTTTTAATAATATATAAAGAATAATATTTTATTTTAGGTTTGGACAAACTGACTCTGATTCTTCCTAGAATGGTTGATTTGACTGAAAATAAGTTGCTTATAGCTTGCTTTTTATGATTTACCTTCCCAGGAGCTTGATAGTTATTTTTCTATCGGACAGACAAAATGGAGTAAATGTAGAAAACGTCACATTTAAGGTATTAACAACATAGTTACATGTTCATGTACAGTTTTACAAGTGAACTGAATATTGCACAATTCAGTGTAAACTGCTTGTTTCCACAGACACGGATAAGTTGAATCCCATTGAGTTCCTGATTGTATTTTTGTGTTATTGTTAGTTAGCGCACTTACATAGCTCTACTGCTTTAAATGTACTGTAAATATTTGTGTTAAATGTTATTTAATATTGTCAAATTCAGGAGGCTCACACACGTCAGCCTGCTTGTACCCTGAGAGAGGCCATGCTGGGCCCAGACGGGTTGATGCGTATTTTACACGCTGTAATAATAGCTTTTTATTACAGCTTTTTTTTTTTTAACAGAGTGCCATGGATTTTTGTCTTTGGGAATATTCTATATATATTTTGCTACAATTTTATACCCAAATAGACAGCTGTTTTTTCGCATTGGCAATGATCAATGAAAAAAAAAAGACATAAACATGAATGCTATGTAAATAGAGCCATGCATTCATTGTGAACACAGATTGAGCGTGGCGTGAGTCTGGTGATGATGGCGTGCGGTCAGGGCAATCAAGACAATCAGTGATGGGCCAATAAAGCTTAAATTACCGCGTGTCACAACTATATATGTATTAAAATATGAAGCTTGGCTGAACTCACGGTTTCTTTTAGTGGCCTCTACAGGCCGCTGAGCAGTACTGCAGGAAGCTTGGTTCTTCTCCCACAGCGGCTCAGTCTGTGACCGTGTTCAGAGGCCTGTTCATGCTCCGCTCTAACATGAGCTTTTAGAACCAGAGCAGACTGCAGCTTATTTTAGAGGTCTGCACATGCGCTCTGAGGACCACAAAGCCTCAAACCCATGGATCTATGCTCAAACCACGCTGAATAAACCTGTGTGGGAAGCAAGGATGTTTGCAGGTTCTGCCCTAACTGAGCATGTGCGAGGAGAAATTAAGCAACAGCAGCGCCAAGTTTCAACAAACGAACTTAAAAACGATAATGGCCCGTTCAGACCGCGTTCAAAGCGTCCAGTTTACATTAAAGGTCTATGTGGACGCGTGTCCTGGGCATCCAGCGTTTTTGCGGCACGTTTTGAGCCTTTTTGCGGCACGAATCCTGCGTTTTGAGCGTTGGGCTTGCCGCGTCCGGGCCGTTTGAGCTGCACAGCAACCAATCAGAGATTACGCTTCGGTGACGTACCTACGCATACCCGGAAGAGAGACCAAAACAAACCCTGCACCAATAAAAAAAATCATACAGACGCAGTTCTTTGTGCAAATTATGATTTTCACTAAACTGTGCTCACCTCGGAAGTATCTGCCCCGGACCCAGATCGCCTCAGTTTTTGGACTTTGTAAAGTAATACAGCAAAGCCACTCTCTCAACCTGTTCTTCCATCAGACCAAGAGAAAAGCAACACCGGGGAACACAACTACTCCTCCAGTACGCATGTACGCTGGCGTCATAGATGCGCATCCAGGGCGTCTGCCTTCTAATGTACAGGCTTCTAACTCGGGTGTCTAGCGCGAATTTGGACGCAGCGGTGTGAATGCGGCTTTAGAGACTTTGTTTGTAGCTAAGGCTCTGTACTGTTTCTAATGAGTAGATGTTTGTTAGAAATACAGGCAGTCATTTAACAACGCTAAATAGAATGCTAATTTGTGTAATGAAGGTGAAGGCTTATTTAGCACTGTGATAAGATAGGACCAGTTCAGCTCAGTAGGATAGGCATTTGCCCTTTACGCAGGTGAAGTTTATTTAACTATTTTTCACTTTTCTATTATCCACTAAATTGTCTGCTTGCCCTTCCATAAATGTCACAGCACGCAACTGATTTATAGATTTAAAAACTGTGAATTTTTATCTGTGATGCAACAATCTATGAAAATTCAAACTGAGTTATTTCTGAGGCCCAGGGAATATGAACTCATGAAAACAGGTCTATTGAAACAAGCATGAATGACGCAAAACACAACTCCACGTATGTTTTTAATGAAGAAACAACAATACAAACATGGTTAAAATCTCAACCGTCTTGGATAGACTCAGGATGCTGATTCCACACAGTTCTTATTCAACAACATGCTTAGTAAAATGCTTATTTAAATGCAGTCTCTATGTATGATATGGACAAGCTTATTTTACCACACACTGCATGAGAAGACAGCAACAGGGCCTTTAATGTGTCCAAAACATAGTTCAAATGTCTATTGTGTCAGCAACAACCTGAATAAACGACTGCTTATCTTATAGTTGAACTAGCGAGAGGTTTTGTGTGATTTATCTACAGTCAAATCCAATGTTACAGACTTGCTGGCCTTTGCACCGCTGTAACAAACCTTGTTAGCTTGATATCAGGCGTCTGCTTTGCTAGCCTCTGTGCACTGTGATCTGTCCACACACACAGGCACACACACAAACCGAGCATTGTCGTGTGTCTGCTTTGTTCTATTTGCTGTGCTGCGCTTTTTGTTTTCTCTGCCATTGACAGTCCCAAACAAAGCTGGGTTTAAATCAATGACACGCAACGACCCGACAGGTGAGCTTTTCTTTGCTGTGAGGAGAAAATGGAGACACGGACAAAAAGGACTATCTTTATTAGGGTCTGGCGATATTGGAAAAATGCTAAATGTGCCTATAAATGTTTTTGTTGAGGTTCAAATATTGCAAGAAAAGTTAAAAGTGAAGAAATATCACCTCTGAAGAAATAGACTCTGAGGCAGTCTTCCACCACTAGATTGAAATATCACACCGCAAGTACTTTATACGCTTTTATTATTATATAGTACTATATATCATAAACAAAACTAAAAGATAGCTTCTTACTGTCCCTTTGTGTCTTCCACTGGGATTCAAGAAAATAAGCATCGAGGCATAAAGATTCCCTAAACCTATATCTGTATAATAAAACTATATTTTCTTTACTGTTTTTGCCTTGTTATGGCAGAAAATACCAGACGTAGAGATTATATGCAGAATGACCCATCATACTCACACAATTGCTAATAATGCTCCGGAACCCTGATGTGTCTCCTTTTGATCAAAGACCCATCTCTGTTTGCTTGGGGGACTTTCTGAGACCCAGAAGTCTCAGGCCAAGCCTAGTTTTGGGCTTTCACACCAGGGCATTGTCTCTCTCCAGCACCAGATGGCCAGAAAGTAAATATAATCAACAACTCTCGCCCCTTTGTTCTTGTGCGTGAGATGTATGTCATGTGACCTGTTTGACGTGTATTCTATAAAATGAAAGTGAATCCCTTGAGACTAGGAAGGGACCGAGGAGAGCAACATCCCTGTCATCTGTCCACAGACGACAGAGATGTAGAAGCAGGGACAGAAATGTATCTTGAAAACGGTTAAGCCGTGTTCAGACCGCGGCTGCAAAGCGGCCAGTTTACATTCAAATGTCTATGTGGACGCGCGACCTGCGAATCCTGCGTTTTGGCGGCGCAAATCCCTCGTTTTGAATGGCGGTCGAGGCGCGCCGGGGGTGTTTGAGCAGCGGCCGCTCCGGACGTGCAGCAAACTTTGGACGTTGGACTAAAATAAACTTTGTTGCGGCATACGCAACTCAGCAACCAATCAGAGATTACGCTCCAGTGACGTACCTACGCACTACCCAGAAGACAGGGAGGTATGTACGCACTACCCGGAAGAAGGAGCAAAGCAAACCCCAGACCTATAAAAAAATCAGCCAGACGCAGCTCATGGAGCAAGTAATGATATTCACTAAACTCTGCTCACCTCTGAAGTATCTGCGGGACCCAGACAAGCCGCCGAGCCGTTCGCCTCAGTTTTTTGGACTTTGTAAAGTAAATACACCAAAGCCATTCTCTTAACCTGAACTGCCATAGGAAGCATGTGCGTTCACGGCCTCGGCCATGCATCTGCTGCGGAGAGGGTTTTTTTTGGCCACGCGTTAGAGGCGGCCAGGCTGCGCGGCCAGGCTGGCTGGCTTTAAAATGTACAGCCGTTCAATTTGTGCGTCCAGCGCGAATTTGGCCGCCGCGGTGTGAACGCGCCATAAGAGATGTTCTTCCACAACAGGCTTAATTTCTTTTCTGGAGTGCCCCAGATCTGACCTGTAACTTGGCCTGTTGGAGCCACTTCTCAGTCACAATCTATATACATTTTAATATGTTAATGCCATACTATGGAATATTCTATGATCAAAATAAGGTGACGGAACAGTTACACATATTAGACGCACAAAATACCTGGAGCTTCATTCACAAATTCGGGGCAAGGTTTGAATGTTTTTCTCCCCTCAATTCCTGATGAGCAATTGCCTTGCAGTGCTAAAATAATGAGGGTTTTCAATATATTAGTTTTAGTTCTAAAACATGGGACGCCAAATTAAAGGTACAAGAGCATGTGTAAAGGCCAATAACAATGCATGTAATTTGTATTGTGTATGTTTTCCACCAAAGAGTATCTTTAAACCAGCACTTTGCGACAAAAATGAGGCAGCTGTGCGCTGTCTGCAGCAAATAATGAAGGATTAAAACTCTTGTCAACCCAGAAATAATAGCGGAAAGCAGCACTCTGATTGGCTGCTCTCGGGTGGTGTACCTCAACTTCACATTGCCATCTGACAAAAAGCAGTAGGTGCAAGTGCCTAAAATCAAGGTTAGTGAGAGCGAGGGACGAGTTAAGACAGATTTAAAATGTACTTCCGTTCACCATGTGAAAATCAGGTACCCTAGCTTAAATTCTTCTTCTTCTTTTCCTTCTGCATAGTTTAAGAAAAAAACGGGGAGAAATGCAGAACACTTTTCACCTTACACAATCCCATAAACAGCCGTAGAGAGAAAATTCTGCATGTAAAACATTTTGTTCTTGAGGACACCAAATCACATGGCATTACACGACCCCTCATCACTGTCCACATTTGCCTGATCCATTGTGCGGCCAGTCCCTGCCTGTCGTTTCACGTTATCGAGCCGCCCACCTCGTACACAAAGCGCGACTCGTTCAAATCAATGCCACCTTGACCTTCCATAGAATAACATCCAACAGTGTCGACACATTTCAAATCAAACGGCACCAACCAGAAACAGGTACGTACCAATTACCGCCGGCTCTTTTTGTTGTTTTGGTCATTTATACATTTTGAGGTATGAAATTAAATTATAAAAGCTACAGAATTTCAACATAATAATTAGACTTTTACTATAGAAAGTATGAGTAGTGAGGTCCAATGCTTTTGAAGGGGTCGCGAGGTCATGAGCATGAAAAGCCAGCACAGCAGTATAATTATGGTGCTTTCAAGGGCATATTGTATTTTACAGACCCATTAAACAGGAGTTTTGAGAGAGATGTTTGAGTAGCACTTGAGTCGAGAGAGCAGCACAGAAAGATCTATACAAAAGAAAGTGCTATTTCAGATTAATAAAGACATTCTCTTTTTTACATTGATATGAACATTTGGACAGATTAACAATTGTGTAAAAAAAAAAAAAAAAAAAAAAGTTAGTCCATTTTAATGTGCATAACATTGTAGCCAGCTGAAGATAAACAATTTAAATGAGGCTAAACACATTAGCTGTTAGCATAAATTGGGGTGGCCCAATTTTAATAATTTTTTTTTTACCTAGATAAAATAGCTGACCAAGGGCTAAACCTATTCATGTTTTGGGCCCCCTTGGCATATGATTATTAGCAAGAGGAGATGCATTGTACTGACGGCAGTTTTGAGCAGAATAATGATTATACATTAGTCTCATTAGCACTTTTACACTCCCAATGTTGTGCATTATTAATTCACTCCACACATTTCAATTCCATTTAGTTTTGTAGTTTTCAAAATCACAACGAAATAGGGAAGCAGATTAAACGAGAGTTACGTAAGTAACTAAGGATCTATGAATTCCGGATGACTGCCAGAGGAAGGTGCTTAGCACCTGGATATCTACATGTGTGCGCAGCACATAGGTCAAGATTAAATACCAACAACGTCGTGGATGTGACCTGGGTGACGTCAATACCACATATATACCCAACGCACCCAGCGCTCTTTTCTTTCAAAATGCAATCGCAAAATCTCTGAGTGACAGGAAACTCTGCCGGTCATCTGGAATTCATAGAACCTTAGTTGCATACGTAACTCTCATTCTATTTAATTCCCCCTGACCGCCAGAGGACGGTGCTTAGCACCTGGATGATTTAATACCAACAAGGTCACGAAAAGTCTGCTCTCACCAAGATGAATTGCTGATTGCAGAAGCAGACAACACCACTGGAGCTACTGGATGAGGAACCGCCACATTTACTTTGTAGAAGCGGGTGAAGATACAGGAAGAAGCCCATGTAGCTGCAGCATAGATGTCATTCAGTGGAGTTGGACACTCTTCAGCACAACCCAGGAGGTGGACACTCCTCTGAGAGTAGAGTGGCAAGTAACCTTGGGAGGCTGAAGAGCCCTGGATCAATATGTCTGAAGGATGGCGTCCACAACCCAATGTGAGACAACAGAGCCTTTTTTGTGACCCCCATAACAAACAAACAAACAAACAAACAAACAAACAGGGCATCCGTCTTGTGAAGCCCAGCAGTCACATTGATGTAATACCTCAGCATACGGACAGGACACAAACGACTGACATCAGAGTCCCCAAGTTCAGACTTCGGAGCATAAACAGCCAACGAAAGTGGCTAATTAATGTGAAAAGCAGACTCTCTTTGGTAAACAAGATGGGTTAGACCACAGGGTAACATCTGACCCATCAGAATTCCAGAAAATGCAATTGTCAGCCACTGAAAAAGCATGGAGCTCCCCAATATGCTTTGCAGAGGAGATCGCAAGAAGAAATGCCGCCTTCAGTGACACCCATCTCAAATGAGCCCCGTCTAATGGTTCAAACGGTGGGGAACACAATCCTTCTAGGACTGAGGGAAGATCATTAGAAGGCACACGAGTAAGCCTTGGAGGCCGCAGGCGAAGGGGACCCTTTAAAAACCGGCACACTAAGGAATGCAACCCCACTGAACGACCATCAACCAAGGAGTGGTGGGCTGAAATGGCAGCAACATAAACCTTAATAGTTGAAACAGAAAGACCTTTCTCAAGTAATGTCTGAAGATATTTCAGTAGTACAGGGACAGAGCAGTGTACTGGATCCACACTATGGGTCCCACACCAACTTACAAACAGTTTCCATCTGCTTTCATACAGCGCTCTCATAGAGGCGGCTCCCTCCCAGCTGTGACAAGAGATACTTCCTCTGAGGGGGACGGTTTCCCATTGAGAAGTTGGAAGCATGGGAAACCTGCCGCCACACACTTGGTGAATGTGTGGGGCGCTAGAGAGAGACCAAAGGGGAGCAATTTGAATTGGTATGCTTGATCTTCGAATGCAAAACAAAGAAAATGTCTTTGGTGTGGCGCTACAGGTATGGAAATAAGTGTCCTTTAATTGTCAACCAATCCCCTTCTATGAGCGACTGCAGGACATCCGTGGCACGCAGCATGTGAAAATGCAGCACCTTGACATAATGATTTAGACGCCTGAGATCGAGGATAGGACAAAAACCCCCGTCCTTTTTCGGAACTGGAAAATAATTTGAATAGAACCCCTTTAACTTCTCTGAACTCTGAACAACTTCTACGACACCTTTCCGTAGAAGTGCCTGAATCTCTTGTCTGAGGGCCATGGACCTCACTGGGTCGGAAACGATGGTTCTTTTTACCCCTTTGGGGGACGCTGTAGCCCTCGAACAGGGTTGAAATCACCGGGCAGCATGGTCGAGTGGTCAAGGCATAGCACACGTATGCCTGGTTCCTAGTGCAGCCGCTCTCTGACATTTACTGCATTTACCTCCCTTCTCTCTCAATTCCCCCATTTCACTCTGTACTTTCCTGTCAATAAAGCCTACAGGAAACAAAATCTTTAAAAAATAAACAAATAAATAAATCACCAGGTAATTAAGTAACTAAGGCCTTGGCTTTGGGAAAAACTGCTGGGGTCCAGATGTTGAGCGTCAGCCTCGACTGTTGTGGCCTCCTTGAGGCCTGGGGGTCCCAGCGAACCTGATTTCCTGAGTCATTTCTTGGGGCCCCTTGGTGGCCGAAACGTGGGCTGGAGAGAGGGTTGACTCGCCTGACCTTGGCCATCAGAAACACGTCCGGCTCCTGGCAAGAGGTACTAGTTCCTTTTGCCACTGGACAAAAGGAACTAGTACCTCTGGGCTGGGGTCTGGGGCCATGATGCAGTTCAGCAAAATGTCTGCAAGATTTAATTGCCTCAATAGCCCGCTCCAAGGTCTGCTGGGCAGCGGGTCCAAACACATGACCTGGCACAACAGGTAAAGTGCGAAGTGTACCCCTGCAAGACCCAGTCCCCCCTGCAAGACTGACAGGGGGGGCTGGGCTAGCCACACCTGGCGTCTAGCAATGGTCAGGGTGGACATCAGCCTTCCAAGCTCTCTGAACATGTAGGCAAATGCCTGAAGTGAAGCATCACTCTGAGAAATGGCAAGGGCTTCGTGAGAGAAAGAATTACCCATCCACCCAACCGATCCGAGCTGCCGTATCATAGCTTTTGGTAATGAGGTCATCTGTGACTCTGCACCGAGGACGTGGGCAACGGGTCTCTGGTCGGGCAGCATCAGCTGGCGCTACAACCAGGCCCGCAATAGTCCTATCAACGGAGAGAATGCGATCCAATTCGTACTTAGTTGCATATTGCATAGCACTCAAAATCTTGCAGTCCTGTAAGAAATGAGTAAACGATTTGGGATCTGCCCAACATCGTTGTAACTTCTCAATGTATGGCAAAGAGGCTGGAACACTAAATACAGGCTTCTGGGAGACTCTGAAAAAGGCACTGGTAGAAAGAGCCGCCACAGGTGTATCAACTCCAAGTCTCGATAAGGCCAACTGAATAGCCTGCTGAACAGAGGAAAACTCAGGTTCTGTCCACAAGGGCTCCAGGTCTGAGGAGAGGGAGGTCACAACAGAGGGGTTAGGGGAGTGGCAGCCTTCCAACTGACCCACCAGAAAATCTGCTCTGAACAAAGTATCTGAGGAAGCAATGGATATAGCACCCTCTTCCTGAGGGTGATCAGTACTGGAATCTGTCTGCTCTTCCTCATCATCAGGAGTGGGGTTAGGCACAGTGGGAGGACCACTAGGTTTCAGGCCAAGGAGCAAGGACTTAATCTGAGCAAATTCAGAAGCTAAAGTGTCTACCTTGGCAGACAATGCCTGATCACGATGGCTTCTCTTGGCTGCAGGGGCCTCCATGTGAGTACGCTTGCAGCGTTTAGGGTCCTTAACAGGACTAGAGGCCAGAGCCAGTTTAGGCATAGTACTTTCAACCACTGCCTGTCTGGCGGTCCTGTCTGCCAGTGGAATGGAATGCAGTGAAATGCTCCAGACGTGTAGTGTACTTGGATCGAGCTCTTGATACTCCTTTGCTAAATTTGTACTTTTGTAACAGTCTCTCTGCCCTGCTTTGTGCCTTCTGCTGTCTTAACTGCCTAATTTTGAATGTAAATCAGAGCTTGTCATTGTTAAAACTCACCCTGGTGCATATAGGTATAATGCTGTCCTCATGGAATCGAATATACTGTATGACATCACAGTGTCAGTGTACTCGATCCAAACTATCAATGTCCAAACATGTGCGTAGCTTCTCCACTGCCTCTGGTCCACTGCCTCTGGTCCACGTCTTAGAAGTCCTCAATACAGGTTTGGAGAGCTTCAGCCTCTGTCTGTACGTAGGGATCAGGTGAACCATGGCAGGATTTGAGAAGCCCAGGGCAGCACAAGGCAGCATAGGCCACCACTCGAAAGGCGTTACTGAGAGTTGTGTAACACTGATCCAGCATGTTCTGCATCTTCGACCAAGTACTGAACCCCGCAGCACACCGTAGGTTACTTTAGAACAAGGTGAGGAGAAACCAAATGCTGGTCCAGATCAGTCAGTCCTCCACAGTACACAATGTGGAGTTTAGACTAGCTTTGTTGGGAATATCTAACAACGTTGCCCTTTTATTCAGTGCACATGAACAGGCGAGAGCAATGCGAGGCGAGAGGAGGAAAAGAGACATATTACACGTGTTATAAGTGTTTGGAAACACAGACAAGAGTGAAGTTTGTTCGAGCAATGAGGATGATTGATCTTCAATCAGTTGAGTTGAGCGACTTGAGCAAGTGGTGTGAGTCACGTGCTATGTCTTTGTCTATCTGCGCGCTCCCACGCTCACTCCAGGCGCACGCCTCGTTCTACCATGAGGAAAAGCTGCAGTAAACAACATTTGGCATGTTATTTTCTGAAGAATTTGGCAAATTAGTGATGCAATATGTTAATATTTTGCAGCCGCACACATTTTAAAACCAGACCAAGAAATATCGTAGCCCTGGCAACTATGGTAGTAGTGACTATGGCAAGTGACTTCTAGACTGGTTTTCTTAACCTTAATGAATAAAGGTATATATTTTTTTATTTAAAGTATAAAGTGTTTTCACGGTTTTGCTAAGGGTAACCTTTTTAAATACTTGTGGTCCACTTTGGCTCACTTTAAGATTCTTAAGAGAGTGAAGACACCTTTGAACAGTCCCAATCCACTCCAAAGTGAACCAGTGGAAACAAGCCTTATGTTGCCGAAAAAAATTGTGTTTGTGATTTGCTAATTTTGCAACAGTTGACAACAAATAATAATCATATTATTATTATTGGTGGAAAGCTTGAAAACAAATTCCACTGTAGTGAACCACTCTTTAATTAGAGATTTTAAAGGAGTAAGAGTTTCCTGGTGCAGTGCAGAGGGTTACTGACAAATGAACTCTCTCTGCTTGAATATTGCATCATTATTTTTCCAGCATTCATAAAAAGTGCTTATGTGAACAAACTACAAATATAATCCTCTGCTCTAGTGGGCAACAAGCTCATTTCCTCTGATTGTCAGGGTCAAAGGTCAGCAGAGGTCACAAAAGGTCAAACTAATCCCACATTAGAGCGCTGGAGGGAGACTGCCTTGTGTTAAAAGTCATTTAGAAAGAAAATGTGCTGAAACGGCTGAGCAAGCGCAGGGAGATAAATGCTAGCAACTTGACAACAGAAACATGACTCCAAGTAGAAGATCAATTTAGAACATTTTGCATTTGGATCCACTGTTCTTTTGTAGTCTGGGCAGCCATTTTGATTGTATCTGTATTCACAGAGTCAGTAGGGTAAATATAATTTCAATACATTGTTTTGTGTTCTTTAAAAAACATATTTAACAACAACACTTTAAAGCAACTGTACCCTGCGCTTTTACAGGTTTAAAAAGTTCCTAAAATCACAACTAAACCTATGTTGCTAGAGCTTTAACCTGTAGATAGAAGGCACGTCGAGATAAGTATGACCTGCACAGATCCGATCAGGGTTGACCAACGGTTTAACCCAAGTGGTGCTCGAGGCTGCTGGGCATTTTTTCCTCACCCTCATTGGACAATTCAGCTTTTAGCGATCATCCAGAGGTGCAGCTAAACTAGAATGTGCCTATTGACACATCCAAGTGTTTCACAGGCTGCACTAGCACTGATTCATGATTGGCTGCAGCTAGTGATGAGTCAGATGAAGATGATATATCAAGGCTTGTGCTGAGTAAAAAGGTCCATCTCTGATGAAGCCCTGCTTCGAGGCTTGCTTTGGTTTGCTAATAAGCACATGTAAAAAATAACACTAGATTTCTTTTCAGCACTGTAGCCAGGCCAACAAACTCTCACAGCGCAGTAGAGCCCTCAATCCCAGTTACTCTCAGCTCAATGATTTTCTTCTATTTTTTAACAACAAAATAAAAACAATCAGAGATAAATTAGATGAAACTACTCCCACTGTTAGCCCTGAACAAGCCCAAGCTCTATAATTAGTGTCCCATATAAATCCATCAGTAACACTAGAAAGGTTCACTGCTGTTGATCAAGCAGAGAGAACTTCAGCCATTATGTCCTCTAAAACGTCATCTTGTATTCTAGACCCGATTCCAAGCAGACTCCTCAAAGACATTCTCCCCTAATTATAGATTCTATTCTTAATATAATAAATACTAATAAATAACACTATGCAGTCATTAAACCGCTTCTGAAAAAGCCTAATTCTTGATCCTGACCAGGTGTAAAAATACAGACCTATTTCAAATCCACCCTTTGTCTCTAAAATCTTGAAAGAGTTGTAGTTAAACAGCTTTGTCGCCATCTACAGGACAATAACTTATTCGAGGTTTTCCAGTCAGGGTTCAGAGCCCACACAGCACTGAAACTGCACTAGTTAAAGTCACAAATGATTTGTTATTAGCTGCTGACTGTTCTATTGGACCTCAGTGCAGCGTTGAACACCATCGACCACAACATTCTACTGCAGAGGTTAGAATCTGATGTAGGTGTCAGAGGGACAGCCTTCAGCTGGTTTAAATCCTACCTATCGGATAGGTACGAGTTTGTTAATGTAATCCAGAGCTCCTCACCCTGTTCTAAAGTAACCTACGGTGTGCCACAGGGTTCAGTTCTCGGTCCAATTCTGTTTACTCTTTATATGCTGCCGTTAGGTAACATTATCAGAAAAGCATAGCATTAACTTCCACTGCTCTGCAGATGACACACAGCTGTATTTCATCAATGAAACCCGATCAGACCGATCAAGCAGACAGACTTGGTGCTTGTGTGAAGGACATAAAAACCTGGATGACACTTAATTATCTGCTTCTTAACCCTGAAGCAAACCGAGGTCATCGTACTAGGCCCTAAACATCTACGAGACGCTTTATCTGAGCAGATAGTCACACTGGACAACGTCAGTGTAGTCTCCAGCTCCACTGGAAGAAACCTTGGAGTCTTATTTGACCAAGAGCTCTTATTCAAAGCACACACTAAATCAAGCCTGTAAAACAGCCTATTTCCATCTGTGTAATATAGCCAAAATCAGAAAAATCTTGCCTAAAAGCGATGCTGAGAAAAACTTGTCCATGCGTTTGTAACATCTAGATTAGACTACTGTAACTCCCTGCTCGCAGCGTGCCCTAAAAGCTCTATAAAAGCTTTCAACTCTCCTTCACTGTGGAACTCCTACAGGTTTCTACTTTTTCCCAAAGAGGTTTGGTTGTTTTTCCTGGCCGGAAGGAGGGTCTAAGGACTGGGGAGCCTGGGACATCTGTCTAAGGACACAGGATGCTGGGGATGCTGGGACATTTCCAAGTCCCTATGAACATTGTTTATTTTGTTTTCCACTGTAGCCCCTCGAGGCAACTACTGTTGTGATTTTGGGCGTTACAAAAATAAATTGAATTGAATTGAAAAGTGAGGCCTTGTTTTGAGCAGATGATGTCAATGCTTCATTTACGGTGTTGCTTCACCCACATACTCTCATTCTATCCCTAGTTCAACTTCTGATAACACTGATGTGTCCCCAGGCCATTTTCTCACTTTAGTAAAAACTTGGCCTCTTGAGCTCTGAGCTTTGGGGCTCAGCCCAGGCCAATCCATGTTTTTCAACATTTGTGCTTTAGATTTGTAACGCATACAAAGGGGAGTCTGGGCAGAAAGCATATCCTTTATTCTGGTGAATTCTAAGAACTCTTGTGCAACTCAAGCGTGCGAGTATGTTTAATGACCAAATGTGGCACAAACGCCTGAAATTTTTCTATATTCTTACTAAAAACAATTCAATTGTCCAAGTGCTACTGGTGAAAGGTTCTGTAGCATAGTCAAAGAGGTCAATGTGGATAATTATAACCTAATGTACAAGTCTCCACGAAGTTATCATTAGCAACATAAGCGAAAATGTATGAATAAAATTGATCGGCCTACTTTTATGTATTCAAAATGAATATTATATAAAATAATTGACAATGATCAGTTGAATCCTCTGAATTTAAGATGTATTTTACCAGGCCATTGCGCATTCACTCGCATGATGTTTTATTTGACGTGTTTTTAAATTATTCTAGTGCCCTGCGCCCATGTGAGAGGAAACTGAGGGGTGTCTCCAAAGAAAGTGACTACAGGGAAAGGGGAGAGAAGAATTTGCAGGTCTAAACTTGGAGAAAGCACATATGTATCGTGGGGATCAAAGGTGTTACACATCAGTAATATATTTGTAGTGGGCGCACTCAGGCTCAATCTGACGGTTTTGCTCGGCCTCTGCTCTGTCATGTGGGACATGACTAGCTTGGACTAGCCTGCTCCCGCACAAGGCCACGTCAGTCCCGTAGCTGCTGGTCTTTTCTACAGCTGGGTAGCCAAAAATTACAATTGTGGCATAGTGGAATTCAAATTTCAGATAACATTTCAAATTCAACAAACTTGTATAGACCAAATTAAAGGTATGGCAAGAAGTGTATTTCTTTAAACCTGGATGTGATGTGGCTCTGAGCTTGTGAATCCAATATGTTTCATGTTGTAATACGAGCCTGAGTCTGTCTCCTGCCCTTGGGTTTAATGGAAACGTTGAATGACAATGGCTTCTAATGTGTTGGGACTAATGTGTCCTTTTCTTGTAGAGCGTTGCCATGGGGTAGTCCATGTTCTGTTTGCAAATTGCATATTTATGTTCAGCGTGGCGCTTCTTGAATTTGTGTTTTGTCCTACCCCCATAAAAACATCCACACGCACTCCAGGCTATATACAACATAGGTTGTGTTGCAAGTCGCAAAGCCCCTTATATTGTCAGATTTATTGACCGTACACTAGACTTAATTTGATGTTAGGGTTGGTATTATTTAGATATCCAAGGAAGTCATTTAGCTGTTTGGTTCCTTGAAAAATGTAGAAAAGGTCATCAGTATACCTGCCATATACCGGTGTATATGGTCTTTGAATGGATGGTTGATGGTAGACAGTAGATGTATCTCTCTCCTCCCATAATCCCATATATGGGCTTGCAATATTCAGGGGAAATGTGGCTCCCATCGATCTTCCTCTTGTCTTTAAAGTTGATCCTGGAACAGAAAGGCATTGTTTTCAAAGTCCACTTTGTTTAAAAATTATAATTATAAGATTGTTACGTCAAAACCCTGTAAAGTCAGAGTTAGAAATTCCCCAGCAATTAAAATTCAAAATGATCTTCCTTGATTGGTCGTCATTGTAAATGAGAATACGTTTTCAATGGACCTA
The DNA here is from genome assembly GCA_015082035.1 of Chaenogobius annularis. NCBI lineage: Eukaryota > Metazoa > Chordata > Actinopteri > Gobiiformes > Gobiidae > Chaenogobius > Chaenogobius annularis. Next base: position 421,704 of record BJKM01000257.1, read on the forward strand.
CCTGGATAAATAAAGATTAAATAAATAAAAATACTCTAAACTGCTGTTATTTGGTCACATAATTTGTTGTCCATGTTACCCAGATGGTATTTCCTAATTACTGTCAGTATCACTAGACAAGAAAATGCCCAAACTGCCTCCTGATAGCGTTCTACTAATCATGGCTAGTCTGCCTCTGCTCAGCTTCAGGGGCCTCGTAAGAAAAGTCTACTGCTCTGTCGGGGTTGTGAGCAGTGCATTGTGGGAGAGGGGCGGGGCCAGTGGGGGGTAAACGGGCCCCGGGGTGCAGCTCTGCGGTGAGGCCCACTCTGTGACCTTTATCAGTGCGTTCATCAACGTCACCGCGAGAAGGGTTGACCTTTACGCACCTGGAGCCGACCCCCGCTATTGCTAACACTAACAGACACACACACACACACACACACACACATGCACATATCTCTGGAACAGCATGTGCATCTGTGGGGGGCTCTGTTAGGTTGGTGTTACTCATTGTGTAATACGGTCAACATACTGGATGAATACAAACAATGGTTACAGATTTAGATGTAGAAACCACCAGTATTATTTTGCTGTACTCCTGAACGAGATCCTGACCAAGACTAGGTACAGGGTCAGTAAGATACAAGCTCAGGTATATACACATTCTCAATCTGGGATGGCTCTCGATGAAAGCATCCTGTAAATGCGCATAATTCAAGATGGGTGAATTGTCATCGTGGAACAAACCAAGAAGTCAAACATCCAGAGAAAAAACAGACAATTTTCCTCCGCAAATGCGCAAAATACTTCTATGTACAAGTCTTCAGGAGATCAGGAGATCAGGAGGTCCTGACCTGTGGGCAGGGCATTCACAGAGTAGGATATAAACCTGAGTTCTCAGACTTGTTTCGCTGATTGAGAATGACTCTTGGATGAGAGTTGAAATGTTTTGTTTTTACAAAAACAGAGTCCAGTTGACTACAACTGAATCTTTTTCTACAATGGAACACTCCTGGATGAATGAGGGATTACACCGTCAAGTCTTCAAAAACTAAATAGTATTTGTTTGTTTTTCGTTCACAATGCTCCCCATTAAGTTAAGGTAGACTTTATTGTTGCTGTTGGGAAATCTGTCTGTATTTTACCCATGTTTTGATGCCACTGAGACCATCTAGAGAATCTTAGCCAGGATTGTAGTTGAAGAATTTTAACCTATGATGCTTGTTTTGGGTGGATGAGGGAAACCAGAGCTCAAAGAAAACCCACCCAGACACATGGAGAAATGTGTAAACTCCACACAAAAAGACCCGCACGTTGCTGTGAGACAAGACTGCGAGCCACTCCACCACCGTCCAGTGATTGGTCCAATCTGCATCGCCACATGAACTGCAGAGACTATAAATACTGCCAACGTCGTCTCTGCTGCCCTCTGTACAGAATTTACATGCAGGAAGTATAATCCAAGTGTTACTGTCCACCCCAGCCTGTAGTTTGTCTAAATGTCCCTGTGTGCTGGTTTAAATGCCACTCACTGCCTCGGTCTCTGACTCCTGCTGCATTAGTGGAATGAGACGGAGTATTTCAGGAGGAGTTATGCTGAATCTGCAGAGGTTTACTCTCAGACATTTATCAACAATCACACGACAGGGCTGCACAGTCAGACAAATACACCCACATCAATGCCTCTGTTAGGGCTGAAGTTTCTTCTTACACATCGTCATTAAAGTTCATAAAGACCGAATGTACAGTGACTGCTGATAAATGTTTCGGAAAACTATTATACAGTGTATGTATTCTTTTCTAGGAATTTAGTTGTTGAATGAAATAGGAGCAAGTAGTAAGTTACATATACCTGAGTATTATTATCTTTTATAAACTTGTTCTTCTCAGAGTAGTTTTCAGAGCACATACTTCTACTCCTACTTGAGTAATATATTTGACAGTGTAAAGCCATGTTTCCACCGGTTGCGCACTTCTTTATGTGCGTTCACGACAAAGATCTGAGGTGGAGCAGATCGGGATGGTCCGAAAGTGCCTCCACTGTCTTAATGGAACCGTACTGTTTAAGGGGTCCGAGGCAGACCCTCAGAAGTACTAGCTTCCAAAGTAGTCCGGCTCATGGAATCATTTTAAATGAGATGACTGGACAAGTGACCCAGGTGACAATAAGATGGCAAAAAGCATATAGAAACCGAAAATAATGTGTGACCAAACGCTTACTTAATCTTGTTATAAACCGTCATATTTTCAGTTATGCTAATTTTATTTCTTGAACTTGAAGCTAGCACACATTAGCATCAGCTGGTTTCCGTTTATCAATGCACTGCACTCACTTTAAGATTTAAAATATTATATTTGCAGTGCAAAATGCTTGTAACATTCAAACCCAAAGCGTTTCATAAAGAGATGTCAAACTTAGTAACTACAGAAAATGCTGAGGATAAACTGGAATCACTTTTTTCTCACCGCCACAAACTTTGTAAATGTCTTTTTGTGACTTGCTGAGATCAGCCCCATGATTATAAAGTATAATTCTGGTACAAGTTAGATTTTATTTAGTAAGAAAGCATTTGTTATGTTTGGATGCTTACGCAGCAGACCTATGTCTCTGGAGCCAAAGCCAGGCCCTGAGCACGGAGACGCATTCGAAAAGAACCGGTTTGTGTTTATCCTTTAAAAATACTGGATTTTGTTAGTTATGTAACGTTTTGTCCTTCAAATTAAATATTACTCTTACAATAATTACCCTACACTACTTTTTTTACTCTTACTTCAGTCATTTTTGGTCCACGACTTTGACTTAAGTCAGAATCAGAATCAGAAAAGGTTTATTGCCGTTGCCAATGAACAAAATTCACAAACATAGAAACTTGCTTTGGTCACATAAAACAATGAACAATGTTAAAACAACATATATAAAATCAAAAAGGGCACGCAAGTAATATTTTTTTGAGGTTCAGTTCTCATACGCACAATTTTTGGCTCTCTTCTCTTGTGCAGGTGCTGGTCCTCTATATATTTTTACCCCAGTCCCCGTTCAGTCCCCGTTCAGTCCCCGGGCTGTGCTGGATTTAGCACCGTCCCCGGTTGTATATACATGTGCGGGTGTGCAGGGGCTCGGTCTACTTCATCAGTGTTAATTTCAGAGCTGGACTTGTCTCGTCAGCACCTCCGGCCCCCTCGTCTCATATGCTACTTCGCTCCACGCAGATTCTTGCCGCCTCAGCAGCCCGTCCAGCGGCGATGGCTGTCACGTTACGCTGGTGATTTTCGACATGTCGCGCCGAAGATTGACAGTCGGAGAGAGCGAGGAAAGTGGTGAAACTAAGAGGAATGCAAACACCAGCGATATAATGCGAGGGTTTAGAGCCGTTTCACACCAGAGACTTGCTAATACTTTGGATTGGGTTTGGACCTTTAGAACTTGCGTTACCGTTACATTGTCCAAATTGATTGGGTTCAGATTGAAGCCTGTGTTGACAGTTTTCCTAAGGGTAGCTAGCTGTAATCATCCAACCAAACTACAGGAGATTCAGAATAACTACAGAGATTTAATGTGAGAAATTCCAGAAGGGTTTGATAATATTGAATTGCCTGTATTTCAAAGCTCTTACAATGATTATTATATTACACAAAATACATCTAAAAATACATTTTTTATATTTTTATCAACAACATTAATGTGTGTCTTAATACGGAAATGAGAAGTGGTAACTAGAATGTAATGGTAATGGTAACTAAATGAAAAACTGAAGTCCGTTGGGCGTGTGAACATGTGGGTGTATCCCTCAGCTGATTGTGATGGGGAAGTGTGTGGAAACTCGAGGCTCTATTCTGTCACACAAATGAGTTTGATTGCATTTCAGGAATAAGGTTGTCAGCGTTTACCTTCTCTGCGATGTCACAGTGGACAGAAGTGATTGTGGCTCGTCAGCGCACCTTGCCTCCAGTCCCGGCTCGTGCAGAGGCTCTGCAGAGTTGCCTTGGCATCATTACTAATAATTGTACTTGTAAATACTCTGCTACTGTCTGAAGGTCTTAGTCCCATGGGCAGGGTTTGCTCCTGCTTGCGATAATTACAAAAATTCAGACTCCAGGCCATACACAAAGGGTTCGAAAATGTCACATGTTTCAAAAATAAAAACACATAAATTACAATCTGCTGCTTGTTACATTAAATTGTCACTACGAAGATGCAGGGCTTATCAGTTCTGCAGTTTTAAATGGTTTTCTTAGTTGTGCTAAAAGAAATATGAAGGCTTTCGAAAAGCCCCCTCAAATGCGTAGGCCCTTTATTGATTTATGTTATTTAAATTGTTTAGAACACAAACACAGAAGATTACCAGAGAGCAGAAACAAAACAAAAAGAACACAAGTTGCACAGAAGTTGGGCCTCGCCCTTTTATTGTGGCACATACATTTTTGCCATCCCAGCTCTTTTCCCGTACAAGCTGTTGGAGAATTGCTTTTGTGTCTCCCCTCCATTGGAATGACAGGCGCTGCTCTGAAATAACAGCGTCACGTCGCAGTTGGTGGCCTTGGACATGTTCCCTTCAGTTTCCTGGACACCAGCGCTTCGTCGTCCTTTCAGTTTGAAGCCACATGTTTGGGTTATGGGCCATCGGAGCAGAACTGAAGACTCGCTCGTCTCATTTCGACAGCTGATGTTGTGATTTGTCACACGGGAGAAAACACAAATGTCGACATTGCAAGTCAATCTGCAAATGTACACAAGAAGTTCAAGCAGGATGTCTGGAGAGATGTTCCAATGATGAGAGAGGTGTAATTTGCCTTCTAACGTATACAATGTTTGGATTAGGGATGTAGTCGTTTAGGCGATTCATGATGGTGTCTTTTGGCCTGTTTCCACTGGTTCTCTTTGGAGTGGAACAGTATGATCGTCCCTCCATTGTCCAAAGTGAACTACATCAGCCTGTTTAAGCGATCCAAAGCAGACCCAAAAAATCCTAACTTCCAAAGAGTTCGAGACGATTGGACAAGAGAGAAAGCAGACTCAAGTGGAAACAAGATGGTATAAACAGTTAGGATAAAGAATAACTTTCTCTTTATAACAGTTATAAGAAAGTTATACTTTCTCACCAAATGTTGACTTGATCTTGTGTTAGCTGTATTTCCAGTGATGGACCAAAATGCCTGCCCAGGACACGGAAATGAAAAACAAGTCATGACTTGAAGCTTTCTTCACAAATGTACCTCACTTGACTTGCCCTTTGTGACTTGAGACTTGACTTTGACTTGAGCCGAACGACTCAGGTTTTAAGGGCTAATTATAAAGATCTATAATGTAAATGTGGTGCCTTTGTGTTTACATGAGCATGTGATCCTCATACTTTTACATACTACAGTTTCACAAAGGCAGTACTTCATATCCTCTCAGCGGAGGACGGGGTGAACGTGACTCTTTGGGTGGACGATTACACTAGCATATGTTATATTGTTCACGCACAACAACTTTTATGGACAACTTTCTCTACGTGAGAACTGACATGAAAAGGTCACTGACATGAATAATTATCCACGCCTTCTAACTCTACATAAAAGAGCTTTTATTTGACGTAGGCCTAAATGGAGATCCCGTTCAAAACGTTTCAATCCCAGATTTGTAATTGCTGTAATTAATGCAATACTGTCCGCAGTAACAGCACAAACCTCAGAGTTACTTAGCGTAATAACACCGAGGTGTTTCACTATGGGCATCTCGTTGGGTGTCTGTGGATGGTCACGCCCAAGGAATTTTATATTTCTGTTGTCACAATACACTCAGTTTGCAAGCCCAACACAGTTTGAGCAGGGGTGTATCAGAGCATACAGGGGCTGGGGCGTTATAACCACTCACTCAAATTAAATGTGTGTAAAGTCATCCCCCAGGCTGTGTAGCAAAGCATCTCATGTTTGTCTACACAGACGGTATTGTTATTGTCTCAGTGTTTTAACTTCTTGGCTGTACACGTTGATTGCACTTTCAGACACATGTAGAAATCAATGTAAAATTCAAATCAAATCAGAATTGACCAAATAGGCAACACATTTAAAAAGTATTAGTTTCAAAATCAAAACAGATATTCCTCCTACTGCAGTGTAAAGGGATTCACATGATCTGACTTCAATTCATTAGTTTTTTTAAGCGCCGTGTCCCTGAACATAAGTAGTAGAGGATGATAAGCCAACACTCACATGTATAATGACTTGACTTACTTGACAAAGAGTGATGACATGACTTGACTTACTTGACCCTCGTGACCAGGTGATTTGGACTTACTTGTGACTTGGACATTCAGATTTTAGACTTGTAATTTGCACATGGATGACTTACTCCCACTTCAGTGAAGTGCTCCTAAGGGACCCAATCCTGGGGGTCAAGGCCAGTCGAAACACGGCTTTAGTTGACCAAGTCGTTAATAGTACTAATTACTAATTATACTATTACGCACTACAGCTTTCCGGGAGGAAGCATTCATGTAGTGACCTAAGTGGAGGTTTGGGACCACAGGGCATGTTTTTAGTCGACCAATCATTTCTCTGTTGACTACAGCCCTAAAATGAACACTATTTTTAGTAATGATTTATTCCTATATTAGTCCAACTTTCCGCCATTGTGCCAACTAAACTTTGTAGATATTGTAGATTTTGTACAAGATTCATATTAGGAAACATGACTTTCAGCCAAGAACAGAAAAGTTTGAAGAGTTGTACATTTTAATGAGATGTTGCAGCCTGTCATTTCCCTGGCTCGGAGGAGGAAGTGTGGTCAAGTGTTTGGGAGTTCATGCTGGAACACGCCAAGGAAACATGTACACACTGTCACTAGTGAACTCCTGGGAAAGACTTATGGACTTTTGAAAATGTGCTTTCATACCAAAAACTGCAGTTTTTGATTTGGAGAAAGTTGGATGGATCAGTGAATATGTGAGTTTCCAAAATCCAACATTGGAAAGATTCAAAAGGCATTACGTTTTTGGCGCACGGGCGATATCATTTTCATTTTTAACAATTCCTGTGCACATATTTACTTCATAGGGCTTTAGGATATAACTAACGCTATCTGCTTCTTTTTATAGTTAACACAATGATTGGTGAACTGCACCTGTCAGTATGTCTATGGAGGATAGTTCCACAGTTACCATGGTGACAGTGCATACTTTTGCAAACGCAGGCTCTGGGACCAATCTCCCCACTACACTCTACACACTTCGCCTAATGCCTCAGTCACCGCTTGACTCTGTTCTATCGACTCCCCCCCTTTGTTATATGCTTCTTTCAGCATCCAGTCATCTAAGAGGGGGGGGTTTTGACCCGACGGGGCAGATCGTTGAGACGGAGCCCCCACCCTGCAGTTATTTGTATTATTGTTATTTGTACATTTTTGTGGTTCTTGCTAATGAACATGTGAATTGGGACAACCGTACTTCATATAACTTATGTAGTAGTAAAACAACAAAGCAGCAGAGTGGTAAACTGCAGTTCAATTAATCAGAAAGCCACAGCCCATTTTAGATTATTTACTGAGCTGACCACAAACAAAAACAAGTCTCTAAAGTTAGTCGAGCTAACATTAGAGCTGTTCAAATCCCTCTCCTGACATAAACATCCTTGGTACATTTTCAGCTCGACTGATCCACAGGTTGGCAGTGTGATTCCAGCTCCCTCAGGTGAACACTACTGTTGTGCCCTGGTGTGTGAATGTGTGAGTGGTTCCGGCTATAGAAATGTGACCATTTCTTTACATCTTTTACAGTGTTGTTGCCTGGACGGTCCACATATTTATTTCAAATGTTACCAGTTTAGCTGTTGGCAATTCTTTCAGTTGTATTTCAATAGTGCTCACTTGCCTGGAGTCCGGATTGCTCCAAAGTGGCTGGAAGTGTGGTGAGAAGAGAGTGGTGAATTGGGGCACTCACTTCAGCTCCTTGTCATGAACGTGCTCAAGTGTGAGTATTGGGCCACAAGCCACAGCTTACCGGTAATACGTTTTTAGATGGTCTCAAAACTCAGAAAATGGACTTAAGAAGACAACACATTTCTAAGAGCTTGTGATCAAGCCGAGCATTCATGGTCCAATTTAGATGTTTGATTTTCAACAAAAAGGTGATTGTGACAAACTGAAAAACAGTCTGATCATGCTCGAATCAGAATCAGTAAAGGTTTATTGCCATTGTCCGTGAACAAGATTCACAGGTTAGCAACTCGCTTTGGTGATTCGGCGCAACATACAACAATGAATAATAATAAAGCAAAATAAATCAAATAAGGCATACATTAAAGACACAACAGACTTAGACTTAGTATGTACACCAAATTTACCGATGTAGTGCAGAAAGTGTGGTTGAATAGTTGCAGTTAAAGAAACTATTCTTGTGGTGGGAGGTTCTGGTCCGGATGGACCGTAGCCTTCTGCCTGAGGGGAGTGGCCTCCTGCCTGAGGGGAGTGGTTCAAATAGCCCATGTCCAGGGTGAGAAGGGTCAGCTGTGATCTCGTCCCAGAGCCCTGGAGACGTACAGGTCCTGCAGAGATGGAAGTCTGCAGGTGCTGACCGCCACCGAAACCCCTTTTAAGACGTGCCCACCTCAACCAAATCCCTTTTAAAACACCCCTGTCTTGACCAAAACCCCTTTAAGACACTCCCACCTCCACCAAACACACACACCTGAGTTTGACGAGACACAATCAGAGAAGAGGCAAACGTTATAACACTTACTGCTCTGCACATGAGGAGTCTTATGAGCGCATTGTCAAGAGCATAATATTTCTGATCAAAATGAACATGTAGACCAGGGCTATTCAACTTCATTTTCCAGAGGGCCAGATTTTTCAGTGGGCCAAGGCTTCTGGGCCGGAGGGGCACAACACGTCAATACTGGGACATTTTGGATCAATAAATGTAGTTAATACAATGAAATAATGACTGACAGATGAGATTTTTGTGGAAAATAACATACACACAATGCTTTACCAATGTTGCTTTGCAAATTTGCCCATCCAGTACTGGACCAGAACCAGGACTAACCCAGAATCAAAACAGGTCTAAAGCAGAATCAAACAAGGACTAAACCAAGACCAAGCCAGGTCCAAACCCCAGAATCAGAATCAGACATTTTTTAGTGAACAAAATTCACAGGCTCGGGAACTTGCTTTGGCGATTCGGCGCGACATACAACAAATTAAACTAATGCTAACCCAGAATTAAACCAATTAAACAATATATACATATATTTTTTGAATATTTGGAAGATGGGTTGTGGGCCGGATTAAATCACTTGGAGTAAAAGCATAATTATATCTTCACATTTTGTAAATATCAAGTTACACTTTATGTAACACTTTATGTGAAATTGACCCTGTTCTAACATTTCTCCTCATCATAAACAAACCTGGAGTAGCATTTTGCTTAATTCACACTAGTTTGATGAATCCTGGTCAGAAAGTCCTCTCCGAGCGTCAAAAACACTGTAATTTTGTTTTTTAATCATAATGTTGTTGTTGTTTTTCTAAAACATGCGATGCCAAACTAAAAGTTACAAGCGCATGTTTAAAGGCGAGTAACAAGGCTTTAAGTCATCTCAATCTTTTACTGAAAACATGTTTTAGAATATTGCCCTCCTGAAAAATATAATACAATTGTAATGTTTTGTACAGAGTTCAGACTCTAAGTCTGCTCCAGCCCAGTCTAAGTTCTCTAAGTTTCCATAGTGACTGATTGAGACTCAGAGTGCGCATGCTTTATGAAACTCAAATGACAAAGTAAGTTTAGAAAGTAAATGAGATTTAACAGGCCTCAGGTCAGAGACTGATGGCACATGACTGGCAGATGACAATGACCCAAACTCACACGTTCATTCATTCATTCTCTGGTCCAAAGGTAAAGATTTTTTTTTTTTTTTAAAGAGCGCATGGCACGTTCGTGCACATGGTATTATGGTATTGTATTACCCCTGGGTGCTAAGCACTCCTAAACCTGGTAGTCTAGAATTGTCACTGTTTTTAAGGTTTTAAAAAAGTTTCTTTTTTGCATGTGCCATTTATTCTCTCTATTAGCGATAATAAAACCCTCTCTCACGTCTTCAATATTATTCACATCTTCCCACAATCAACACACTGACTGACTTTTGACACTCTTCTCTCGTCTAACTTTCTTAAATCCGGACCACATTTTGAAAACATCACATTTTTAAAGCCGCACAAAAGGTTAGCATCGCATTTACATTTAGTCCGCTATTCCTATGTGCAAATTAAGTGCTCCTGGGTCAAAACTGCTTTATTAAAGACTTTTTGCTGCATATACGGAGATAATGATGCGTTCAAGTCAAGTTGGTAAATATAAACATCCATGCAACCCCTAAGACCTTATAATCTTTTAGCATTTAGTCAACTTTGACCCTGTTTTCATTTATTTAATATGAAATGTGATTTGTATTTGTGAGAGGACTGGAACACCTACGACTGGTATTGTTTTGGACAAATCGTTTATTTATTCTAAATTTGTATTAAAAAAAAAAAGAAAAAAAAAAGAAGAGAAGGTTAGGGATAAACTAAACTGGTGAAGGTTGGAAGATTGTCAAAAATCCCGTTCAAATGTTTAGCCTTTGGTTTTGAAAATACATATTTAGCAGTTTTATTTAAATGAATGGCTAGTCAGCATCAGCATTTTGGTCCATGATGGAAGACCTCTGATTTCAGGCGCGACGAACGTTCACTGTGCTCACAATGCTACCGCTATTATTTCCATTGCAATTTTATGAAGTGTTATTGTTTTCTAGAGAAGTGTATACTTAATACACATTTGATTGTAACATTATAAATAAAATCGATACTAAAAAATATGAGTTGTATGCTGTAATTATGGTGGTGTCCTGCAGTGCGACATGATATCACAGTTTTAACATGACAGTCACACTAAACCGAGAGCTCAGTTATGCTCCGTGAAAAAAGGTCCAAAGAAATCCTTATTCCGGTACATTCTTATATCTGTAAAATTCTACTTCTCTGAAATACTTTGAACTTAATTTGAGTTTGATGTCCTACAGTGTCACTGAGTTATTTTCTAAGAAAAAATACAATTCCATTATGAAAAACTTGATTAAGATGGGAAAGCTATCCAAACATTAAACTAGTGCTATAAGACTAATTAGCCATTCATGATGTGCTGCGTGTTGACGACGATTACACATACAAAAAATGATTCAAATTAAAAAGGCTACATTAAAAATGACGTAAGCATGTCTATCTTGAGATAGTTTTAATGTTATTTTGTCTAATTTTGCTACAAAGAGTGTGTCACCCGCAGGAAAGAAAAGAGGTGTTATACCTTCAACGTCAACATTCAAGTGCTCACTATTCACAAGGAAATACTAAATGCTGGAAAACTGTGGCTGCAAGTGGCCATCATTATCATGTGTTTTGGGAAAGTTCTATTGTCCTTAAATATTGGACTGAGATTAACAAAGCACTGGCATCCCACTGAACTGGGCTTCAACGCTCCAGCCATGGGCACAATGAGTGGATACCTTTGGAGCGTACTTCTGGCTTAAATGAAGACGGCCATCACAAAGAAATGAATGTCTCAAACTGAGCTGACTGAAATAGTAATTGACATTAGAAAAATGTATCTGAACTAATAAAAGAGGTAGTAAATGCACAACAGAATGAATGCAGAGTAAAGGTCACCGACGTTGGTGTCCCCCCCTAGTGCTGGCCTCTGCATCTGCACATCTTCCTCTGCCTGGAGGCGGTTTGGCCTGGATGTAGAGAGACAAAACAAAGAAACTCCGGTGCCAGAGTCCCTTCAACTCCTCCAACTCCTCTCTCTCTGAGCCAGTCCTTCATTAGGAGGCAATAACTGGGCTCTAATCCTGCTAATACTCGTCTTAACACTGGGAGTGGAGCAGGCTGGCATGCCCGCTAATTAAGTGAGGGCTAGCCTGCTCGCGTGGCACTGAATTATTAAAACACTCAAGTAAGTAATCACACAAAAACTGTAACCTCCAAATCGCAGCTAATTAAGGTTTATTTTGATTTCGCAGATCAAATAAATATTTAGAAATTTTGTCGGAGTGAGTTTAGAGAGGGTTAGCCTAATCTCCATCTGTTGCTTTTTTAAAAATGCGGCTAAATGAATGTGGAGTGGTTATGACTAGGACGCAGCAAAGATATGTCTCTCTCGTTTCAGTGAAAAGTTGCCAACGCAATTTTAGTATTTCAGATATTAGCCGGTTCAAGTTACAGCAAGGATTCTGTGTGGGAAATGTAATGAATAATGGAGGGAGGTGGACCGGCTGGTGTCCTGGTGCAGCGGTAACAATCTGGAGTTCAACGCCCAGAAGACAGTGGAGATGATCGTGGACTTCAGGAAAGCACAGCCCCCCAGCCCCCTCATCATGACAGACTCCCCATCACCACCGTGGACTCCTTCCGCTTCCTGGCACCACCATCACCCAGGACCTCAAGTGGGACCCTCCATCAGCTCCCTCATCAAGAAGGCCCAGCAGAGGGATGTACTTTCTGCGGCAGCTGAGGAAAGCCCAGCTGCCAGCGCAGATGATGGTGCAGTCTACACGGCCATCATTGAGTCCATCCTCACCTCCTCCATCACCGTGTGGTACGCTGGAGCCACAGCCAGGGACAACAGAGACTACAGCGCATTGTGCGTTCTGCTGAGAAGGTGATCGGCTGCAGACTTCCATCTCTGCAGGACCTGTACGTCTCCAGGGCTCTGGGACGAGCAGGTCGGATCACAGCTGCCCTTCTCACCCTGGACATGGTCTGTTTGAACCACTCCCCTCAGGCAGGAGGCTACGGTCCATCCGGACCAGAACCTCCCGCCACAAGAATAGTTTCTTTCCCTCTGCCGTTGACTCATGAACACTTCAAAAACCTGTCACTTTAACTGCAAATTCAACCACTCACTGCACTGTCACTTTCTGCACTATAACTTAAACATAACTGTAAACTTGTGTACATAGAAATGCCTATTTTTATTTTATTGTATAGTAATTTTAAATTGTTTCCTAATGCATGCCTTTTTTGATTGAATATATGTTGTTTAATTATTACTCAGTGTTTTATGTTGCACCTTAAGGCCGAGACAAGTTCCTATGTTTTTGAATTTTGTTCATTGACAATGGCAATAAACTCTTTCTGATTCTGATTCTGATTCTGATTCTGTATCTCACTGTAAAACCAAATGAAATCTGCTTTTTAACACAGAAATGATACAGTGGGTCACATTTACACTTATGGATGGATGTACAGCAGCAACTGGGCTCTTAACATCATTTAAACCTTCATTCTATTTACAAGAACTTACTTAAAGGGACAGGTATCACTTTATAATAACGACACCTTAATTAGCCTTACATTTAAGAGGATGAGGATATTAATTAAGTATTTATTAAACTTGATTCAATCTTAATAAACAATTTGTTCATTATAAATTAAGTCTTTGTTCAAGCTTTCTTTTTTAAGAATGTTTTGGCCCGAAGGCTTTATTAGACCATAAAGGTAAGCATGAAATGGGGGATGAGAGAGAGGGGGGACATGCAGCACATTGTCGGAGTCTGGGTTCGACCTCACATGCACATGGAGCCTGGCATACGTGCGCTGTGCCTTAACCACTCAACCACCGGGCAGCACTGTTCATGCTTTCTAAAGGATAGTTATGGTGTAGTTATTACAAAGTGTGCTTGTCTCCATGGAGATGTTGTTTGCCTAGAATGTTCTACAGTATGGCATTAAACTTGCACTGTTGCTGCGCCAAAAGGACTTTTGTACATACATTTGAAAAAGTACACATTTGACCAGCATAATTATCTCTAAACTGTAGTCCTGAACGCGACAGAAATGGACAAAAGGGATAATTACAGCTTTTAGCCAAAGAAGGAGGCTTATGTTAGGATTACACAAGGCTAACATGAAGCTAAACTGCAGTGCATTATCCTCACAGATTAAATACTGAGAGTTGTTTTATTTAAAGTTGAGTGAAAAGAGAATTTGGGGAAAAGGAGCATAGGGCCAATCAGAGTGCTCATTCCATGGTGACTGGAGAAGAAGATTCTTCCAAAAAAGTCCTCCGGAACCCTTGCCCTAAAGCCCTTCCCCAGAGTGAGTCTGGTCACGCTCGCTCCGTTGCGCCGTGAGTCAAACTCAAACAGAACTGCGTAATCAGGTTTGTTTATTTCTGAGACACAAAAGAACTCATTGGTCATCATCATTTAGAACAAAATCCATCTTCTCTCACTTGAGATTAACACAGTTTTGGACTTTGCAAACTGTCAAAATGACTTAAACTAGCATAATGAGTCCAAGACATATTTCCCTCAGGGGCAGTGGCAGTTCTTGGTTGAATTACTCCCTGGGCGAAGAGCTTCCATGGCAACCACACACACATACACACACACACACACACACACACACACACACAGTCTGTGCTTCAAACACCCCTAAGGTTGAGGATCTTAAAGTTTTTAGTCTTCTTATGTCGCCCAGGTTGATTAAGCAGCAGCATTCACGCTGAAGTGCTACAGCACATTCTCGGCTCACACTCTCACGCTCCTGCTGGTTCTGCCTTGGGTCGGCCCGGTGAAGAGGAGCTGGGATAGGGCCTATGCACTACGCTACAGTCAATGTGCCCACATGAAGCCTGGGGGGGCACAGTCCAGACGAGACTGTAGGACGGAGAGGCTGAAGGCTGCTGAAGCGCGACAACTGAAGATGCGCAGTGCATCTGACGTCTCCTCCTCCTGCCGCCCCTTGGGCACCTCGCCCAACCCAAAAACCACCACTGATCAGGGGACAATATCGTTTACTCTCTTCTCCGATAAAAAAGGACTTAGACTTTGTTGAGCCTTGGGTGAGCTGGTTCAGTTCTGGTTTAATGCAGCTCCATTGGTTTGTTCCTGATCTGTAGAGGTCATTCAGGGGTGTCTTAAATCTGGTTTTGCCCTGGGTCAGACCTGGTTGAGATCCAGCCCAGTGCTTGTGTGGATCAGTATTTCAAACCACTACTACAATTATTACTAATCTATCCATCCATCTTTGAAATGCATTTTGTAATTCTTAAACACTTTTCATTTTACAACAGAGGAACAAATCCACTTTTAAAACTGTCCAAGAGGGAGACAAAGGCTTACCACTGCCCGTTTAAAAAAAGAAAATACCAAAGAACGGGTGAGTGAAAGAGGGGAAAGCATTGACTCACAGCGGGGAGAAGAGAAGCCGTTTTGATTTGTTCTTTCATTTTTTTCTATATTTTTCGGAACGGCACTTTTAACTGCGTCCGTTGGAGTGCTTTTATCATTACCCTCCACTCCGGCTTGCCCATTCGTTTCAACCTTGAACAAAGAAAAAAAAAACCTTTAAAAGCCTCGTTCGAGCGTCCAAAATGTGTGTGCGAACTGAAGCAGCCACCGATTGAGATGTTTCATGGAAATACGCGGCAATGGAGAGAACGGGGAAGCTATTTGGCGAGGCGGGCGGGAGGCACAATCCAATTTGTTTTTGCACACTCCAGCAACGGTAGATCAGAACAATTGATACATTAGGAGGGGTTTTAGCGAGCAGATATGGCAACCTGGCGCGGAGAGAAGGAGCAGGAAAGGTGGGATATATTGCATCGCAGTGCTCCTGAGGTAAATTTAGCTCACGGGCCATTGCACCGGCCGTAATATGAAAGTATGATAAAAAAGAGATTGCTTTATGAGAACAGTTATCAATGTAATTCAGTGGAGGAGGTGCACCGGCTCGATTTGGCAGCAGGGAGTCTCCGGCTACAGGCAAGGGTTTTTATTTTGTGTGGATTTTGGTAAAAAATAATACTAATAATAATAGATGAATTCACAGCAGGAGAGATTTGGAAAATAACCACACTCTGAAACATAATGAGTAAGTTTCAAAAGGAATTAGACTGAATATATTCCTCGACACATATACAAACTTTACTATTTTGAGCTTTGGACTATGATCTAACATTGTTCCCTCACCAAAAACATACTTGGAGTTATATTTAGCGTCATGTACGCTTCTGATGAATCCTGTTTAGTGAGTCCTCTTCCTCTCAGCCTCAAAAACATTTGCTATGAATTTTGCAGATGTGTGCCAAAGCTCAGAGCTCTTTTGTTTTTTTAAGTCCATATGTCATCGGCAGACTGCGTCAAATTCCGTGTTTTACAACTGTGCACCTGCATTAGCACATCAGGGGAAAGCTAGGTTTCTTCATCTCCTCGTTGTAATTCCTTCTGTGGCCAGTAGATGAAGCTCTGACTCTATTTCAGAAATGGGGAACGCTGACCTGGCCAAAAAGAGGAATTCTAAAATGTTTGTGAGTTCACAAACTTTAGAGAACCTATCTGGACTGGCTCCCGCTGTCGCGTTCAATTGTGATTGGGCCCGAACCACCAGCGGTGTTGGACTGGCCCAGTCAAGGTGAAGCACCAAACGAAACCAAAAGAAACATGGCGGTGCCAACTGAATTTTGGCCTAATTTAGCAGAAATACACACGATTTCGTTTTTCATAAGCGTGCACATGGAAGAGCTTTGGGTGTTTGTGCTTTTCTCTCAACTGGATTTAAATCAATTTAGATTTTTCTGCTTCAGCTGCGTTTCAGTTTTATGCAGCTAAAATCCAGAACAGTCTTCCTGAGGTTGTGAGACAGGCCTCTACTCTGGCATTTTTCAAATCTATGCTAAAAACGGTTTTGTTTGGCTGTGCATATGACTGAAATGATTTTCTTTGCACTCTTCTCTTTTAAGTCTTAAATTATTTGACGGATAGCCTGAAAATGGCACCTTTAAATGTCCTTAAATTAAGAAATTTGTGATTTCTGTCTTTTCTTTGTGATTTTAATGCACTTTTTTCCTGTGCTTCACACAACAGGTACGAATTGTACTCATAATAATACAAATAAACTTGCCTTGCCTTCTTCCACAGTTGCTGTGACGCTTGGAGCTTCAAACCTGGGTTATTTCTGCATTAGCCTACACGTCGATCCGTGGAGACACGCATCGTCAAGACCATCAGACCAAGTTACAGGTCAGATCTGTTACAGGTCAGAAAGGCGACCTTGCTCACGGCAAGATTGTTTGTTTTTCTAGGTATTTTCAAAGCAGTAAAAACACATAAAAATAAATGCAGACTTTTTAATGCTACATTGTGGAACATTCACATCAAAGGAATAACAGCCCCGTGTAGACAAGCAGGTGGACCACCCTCCACCTCTAGAAAAGTTACGTAGCGCACCTTTAACATAGCATATTGAAGGATTCACCAACCACAACATTGTGTCTGGGGGGAAAAAAAATAATAAAATCTCATCTCATATTGGTGCGTGAGTGGGAAAGAGGACAGCTGTTCTGGGCCTTTGTCATGCTGATAACGTCTAATAATACGCCATAAATTAAAGCCAGCGCATCAGTGGGTCCGCCGCGATAAATACTCGTGTATCTCCGCCAAGCCATTATACCGGACCAGAGAGCGCTTTTTTCTGCCATTGACTCATTTTAATAGGATTATTCATGAGCCGATGATGTCTGCGGCAGCCTTTGTGCGGCGGGACCCAAGCAAAACGCATTATTACGCCTGATATAAAGGACTGAACACCTGAAAGTCAAAACTCGGGGTTGAAATGGGCTTCACCTCACTTCTGGTCCAATTTCACACTCGCTACATTTACAAGGAAGTCTGTGGTGTTATGTTAATAAGACATTTAGGAAACATGTGGACTTAGCATGTAAGCTGACCTCCACTATTACTGGCTCAATGGGTTTGCATGGAGAAAAATGGCTGCATAAAATGTCATTTGTTTTCAAATGTTGATAGTGTTGAAAGTGATGGCTAACTCACTGTTATCGTCCCTACTTCCGCTCATATTATACATTATCCTGCGCCGAGTCGCACTAAAATGGATAGATACTTAAAGGAGACTTGTGCAAAGCTTGTTACAACAGTGTTTCCTCATCATTATCTATTTATTGATTCGTGCATGTTTGAGTTAATCCTGTTTTGTCCTGCAACTTGTTTTCACCGACCCCCTATCCCCGCCCACAGACTCTGCATGACACATGTAGAGTTCTAGAATGTCGTAGCCACTTTTCAACAATAAAAACATCCACTGCATGTTACAGTGATATGTCAATATGAAGAGACTCAGCAACCTTTTGAACAGGAAGTCAATGGACCCCTCTGTCATTAAGATGTTTTAGAACAATATTGTGCTTTACATTGAACTGAACTGAACTTGAAATCTAAAATAATGACCTAATATGTTATAGTACAATACAAAGTACCTAAAAAAGCCCAACATATAAGATAACATGATAACAAGATAAAACTCAACAAAAGGACCTTCATATTTACATCCAGACATAGTTTGAGCTCTTTTTCTCTTTACCGAACTCTACTGGTCTGTTTTGGATCATGCAGACCGAAGCTTGTGGGACTAATGTTCGTCAGCAGGACCTCATTTATCCATTAGCTTCCTACTTCAAAAACTCCTCTATATATATATATATATATATATATATATATATATATATATATAAAACCTATTGGCCTTTCCTATTGAAAATTTACAAATAATCTTTTAGAAGTACCGTCACGTTCCATCAGCATGCTCATTGACGCCTGCTAACCTTCTGTAACAACAACCTCTCTTCATCTCTAAAAGCTTTTCCAGCCACGCTCTGATGGCCAATGTGTTTTATATTTTCTTTCTGTTGCAAATTCAATGCGGTTGCAAGGACATGTGCAGCCCTTTTGAATGGCTGAAATGTGTTTTGCTCATTGCCGGCGTCCTTCAGGCCCGCGCGGTACACTGGATGTTACCAACATGTATTAAAGATAAAGATGTTTTAAAGCGGTTATGGTGAGGACGAGCATTGCTACTAAACAGCTACTGTGACAGGTAATCACTGGTCATTTTAAGGTTGGTCAAAGAAAGGTCTTGCTCAGTATATTGATGGTGCGGATGGAGTAATTAGTAAATGCTCTCTGAAATCTAAAAAGCGCTTTAGTTATTATTATCATTTGTTTCTACATTTTCACCTGGCTGAAAATGTAAATCAAAGCTAATTTGTGTGTGTGTGTGTGTGTGTGTTTGTTTTTTTGTCTGTGAGCCAAAGCAAAAGCTCCCTTGTTTCTGATGATGGTCCCTATGCGCCGCTTCCTGATTTCAATATCCTCCCACATCCATCGTTTCTACTGTTTTCTTGTATTGCCTTTATTTTCTCAGCTCTTGTTAGTCGTCCTGATGTTTCCTTTTTATTGCATATTTTGCGTGGGATCTCGTAAATTATGCTGCACTTCTTCTCTAGTTGGATTAAGTCCTTTGCCTTAACTTGCTGTGTGGTTTTATTATAAAATGTGTGGGTTAAACCTTAAATCTGCAAAATCTGCAAATGGAAAAATCACACCATGGACTGAGACAGGAAACAATAATAGTAATTTGTATAATGATTTTATCGTGTGCAATACAAATTCCCCTTGAGGCGATGAAGGGACAAATGATGGAAATCAGAAAGCGGGACTCACGGACTATCAGCAGAGACGAGAGGGCATTTACCTTGGCACACGCCTGAGACTCACTTCTCCAGAGACCACCACACGGGGGCAGTGTGGTCAGTCTGATGGATTGCTAGATCTGTTAAGCTAACCACACATGGGAACAACAGTTGAAAAGAGACACGACACACCAGTCAGGAGACGTAAGTCCGACAGCAGAAACAGTCAGGTAAAAAAGCGTGCAGTATTGTTGCATTAACTCTCTTATTACAAGAAAAAGACGAGTTGATATTACATTAGAAGAAGGAATTTTCTAAAAAGATCTGAATGTACAATAGAAATAATCGTTTGACTTGAGGGAATACACAAACATGGGGAGAATATGCAAAGTCCACATAAATGGAGTAGGCAATTTTGCATTTCCAAGTGCCATTTAAAATCAAATGAGGCTCTGGACTCACCAATTGAAAGTCTAAAGTTTAGACCCGAAACGCTAGTTATTCCAAAGAGTGTAGTGTAATTATGGTTCACCTCTGCACAGTGGTCATGAATAATGAAGCATTTTGAAATAATGAAGCTTTGTAGATGAAGAGAAAGTACTACTAATCTTTAGGCAACAGTAGAAAGTTTTTGCCCTGAGTTTTAAAGATTAAGACCTCACAATATATTCTACAGAAGACAAGTGAAGTGTCATGCTCAAGGACACAACAACAGTATGCCCTGGCTAAAGCTGGGAATGAGCCGCTAACCTCCACAACATATTCTGCTACTCTTTTATGATGACCAGATGATTTTCTTAATCACGCTGTTGTTATTGTGATTGCAAAGATATAAAATTGATATTAAAAATTGCAGTCCATCAATAATGAGCCACTGAACCATGTTTGTCCAATGACACTTTTAATCTTGCCCATATTAACCTTAAGCGTTTCCCAATACGCAAGCTAATTAGCATCCGGCGCTAACCTGAACTGCCTCAACCTGAACTGCAATTTTGAGCTAATTTAGCACTGTTTGTCTTTCGCTAATGTAAAACCGCTACAAATATGAAAGCGATCAATATTGTGCTATTAGTCTGTCGTGGGCCCAAGTGTCTTGTAAACATTTAAAATCAATAGCGGTGTTAATATTCCGTAGTATTTGTGCGTTTGTTCCAGTTAACGACGTAATTAATCCTGGGCCGCCGGACTTGTGTGTTGTTGCCGTAACAGAGCGGCGGAGCGTGATAAGCGCGTGTCACCGTTTGGCTTTTAATAAACGCTCAGCACATGATAAATGACTTTAATTCTGTAAGTTGCATCGTGTAGCGGGGGTTGAGGGGCGAAGGGGAAGCGTCTGGGGAGAATAGACTGGTCACGCCGGGCTTCATTGAGCGTTCTAATGTACAATTAGATTAGGCCAGTGACATGAAGGCTATGGATGGATACACAGGGAGAGAAGGCAGAGAAGGGCGGGGGCTTTCAAAATGGAGTGACGAGAGTGGCCTTTGCATGAGGGTAAAAGTAGTGGTTTATGTGATAAAAGGCACAAATGTGTGACAAAATACTGTATGCTACATATTGTCTATTGAAGGCACTGTTCTCGCACTGTATTGCTGGGTTTCATGTGACATCACAACATTTTTTGTTTCCCTCCTACTTTGCCTAAATTCTTTGTAGTGTACGGTTGTTGCAACCGGTCAAATAACGAGAAAGACAAACTTTATTCTCGTGTCCTGGAAGTAGCGATTGCATCTTTGACATTACCAGGATGGACAATGGACTACAGTCTTGTCTAGACTGAAGGTGCCGCAGTTTGGCCGAAGAACGAGTGATCGGCCTGAATTTGCGGTTGGTGAAGCCACGAGTGCTAAGGGACCGTCTCAAAAGTGCATGTCTGACTGCTGAATGTTTAAAAATAAAATAGTTCAAGACATTTCCATCCCTAATTAGCTCATCTAGTGTATTTGTTCTTATCTATGCTACCACTGCACATTCTTAACAATATTTCTTGAAATGAATATGTAGGCCTACATTTTATGGTATAGTTTGGCTAGTGGCTTCCCATTTATTTGGTTTACTTTCTTTTATGAGTTCTAAAGATGACACAATGCTCTATTTGTATTTGCAGATGTATAATATTTTGATTTTTTTTAGTATCCATACTTAAATTAACTAGTTTGATACTAGATTTAGAATTGATTCATATGTGGTCTCCGTTTTTTTGACAACCCTATTTAAATAAACAAATATTCACATATTATATATGATGTGTTGCTGCATTAAGCTAATTACCCAGCAAACAAGACGTTTACAATGTTTAATATATGTCAACTTGTTCCAAATATGGTGACAAATGTCCTGACACTTTCCAGCCCAATCTTGCAAAAAACATTTAATTCAGCACATTGATGAATTCAGATTCAAATGTTGTATTTTATATTTTCTTAATAACTCTGTGGGTATGCTAAAAAAAAAACATAATACTATTACCCTTTTGATCAGGGCCGCTGCTAAGCCATTTGGGTGCCCTAAGCAGAAAGGCTCAGTGGTGCCCCCATGCCCTCAACCCACTTTAAATGTGTAAAAATACAGGAAAGGTTAGGTTATGAGGCTGCGCTTGGACAACGGCACAATGGGCTATTGTGTTGAGCGGAATTTTTTATATGTTCATATATAATTGTGTCTAAATAGAAGTTTTAGAGAAAGACCTTTTAATTTAAAGAAAATTAAAAGTGCCATTTTCAGGCTATCCGTCAAATAGTTTAAGTCAAGACATAAAAGAGAAGAGTGCAAAGAAAAGCATTTCAGTCATATGCACAGCCAAACAAAACAGTTTTTAGCTTAGATTTGAACATTGCCAGAGTAGCGGCCTGTCTCACATCCTCAGGAAGACTGTTCCAGATTTTAGCTGCATAAAACTGAAACGCAGATTCCCCATGTTTAGTCCTGACTCTGAGGCAGGAGGCCGGTCCCTGAGGTCCTCAGAGTCCGAGATGGTTCATATGGCACTAACATGTCCGAGATGTACTTTGGTGCTAGGCCATGGAGAGACTTGTATACAAGCAGAGCTGCTTTGAAGTCTATTCTCTGAGCCACAGGGA
Organism: Chaenogobius annularis; assembly: GCA_015082035.1. Taxonomy (NCBI): domain Eukaryota; kingdom Metazoa; phylum Chordata; class Actinopteri; order Gobiiformes; family Gobiidae; genus Chaenogobius; species Chaenogobius annularis. The sequence continues at coordinate 444,277 of BJKM01000257.1, forward strand.
GCCAGTGCAGAGACCTGAGCACAGGACTAATGTGATCGTACTTCCTGGTTCTAGTCAGGACCCGAGCAGCAGCGTTCTGGATGTACTGCAGCTGTTTTACAGCTCGTTTGGAGAGGCCAGTGAGCAGGCCGTTACAGTAGTCTAATCTACTAGAGACAAACGCATGGATAAGTCTCTCCAGGTCTGTTTTAGACACTATACTTTTGATTTTGGCAATGTTTTTTAGATGGTAAAAAGCTGCTGATGTTATTGATCTGACGTGGCTGTTAAAATTCAAGTCTGAGTCCATTATTACCCCCAGATTTCTAACTTGATGTTGTAGGTTTTAGAGCGAGACTCTGGAGGTGACTGTTAACACTTTCTCTTTGTTTCTGTGGGCCAAAGACGATGATTTCAGTCTTGTCTGAGTTCAGCTGGAGAAAGTTGTTTTGCATCCACACACTGATCTGTTGGATGCAGTGACAGAGTGAATCCACTGGTCCATATTCACCTGCCGTCAGTGAAACATAGATCTGAGTGTCGTCTGCATAATTGTGATAGGACACATTCTCGCTGCGTATCAACTGACCTAACGGCAGCATGTAGAGGTTGAACAGAAGGGGTCCCAGGATTGACCCTTGGGGCACCCCACAGGTCAGGGGCATCTGGTCTGAGACACAGTTACCAATTTCGATAAAGGAATTTCCTGTCTTCCAGATAGGACTTTAACCAGTTTAGAGCAGTGCCAGTGATGCCCACCCAGTCCTCTAGTCTCTGTAAGAGGATCCCATGATCGACAGTGTCAAAAGCAGGCACTCAGATCTAACAGAATTAAGACTGAGGCTTTGCGCGTCAGTGTTCACAGGGGATGTCAATTTGTCACCTTGACAAGCAGCAGGTCAGTGCTGTGATGAGGTCCTAAACTGAAAAACATCAAATGAGTTGTTTATTAAGAGGAAATCAGTGAGCTGTTGGTAAACAACCTTTTCAAGGACTTGGCCCCAAAATGGCAGATTAGAGAGGGCGTGGGCCGGTAATTACTCAGTACTGCGGGCATGACTCAAGACTGCGGCATCAAACTTCTAGAGTTTAGAGAGGCTTTTATGACCGCAGTTTTCAAAGACATTGGGAATGTTCCAGATTGAAGCGACATGTTAACTGTGATGTGAGTGGTGCTAACAAAACTGTTCAGCACAGACTTTAGAAATCTGGTCAGGTCCTAGACACATCGAGTGGGCAGCATGTGGCATGAACTGTAGAATGAACTCTGGTGATGATCTCCTGGACAGTTTTGTCAGTTACAGGTGCGTGAGTGAAAGTGAGTCAGCTCTAAGTGTGTAGGTGGTTTGAGGGTTATTTTTTGCATTGTAGAATTTATAGCATTTTTAATGCCCTGAACTTTGTTCATTAAAGAATAATGCAAACTCATTACACTTGGATGTGGAAATGAGTTCTAACGGCAGCTGAGCTGGAGGGTTTGTTAATCTGTTTACTGTGGCAAACAGGACACGCGAGTTGTTACTGCAGCTTCCAATTATTTCAGAAAAATATCCTTCCCCTAGTTCTACATAAAATGAGGTTGTACATGTACAACTTCTCTCTGTAAATCTCTTTCTGAACCTGGAGCTTCGACTTGCGCCATTTTCGTTCGGCCCGGCGGCACTCCCTTTTCTGTGCCCTGACCGAATCATCATTTCTCCATGGCGCTTTCTGCTTATTTTTAACAATTTTAGCCTTCATAGGGGCAATGGTGTCGATAGGGGCAATGGTGTCGAGAACATTCAAAACACTAGAATGTAACAGAGTTCAACAAATCATTTACATTAGAACATGAGACATTTTCAAAGTTTATCATTTCCATAAACAGTTTTCCTGTCATTTATGCGTCTCCTCCAAACTGCTGCAGGACGAAAGGGTAATAGGTCAAATATCAGCAGTGCAATGCCTACTGAACATTGTATTAAGTAAAGTTTTTAAAAATTTGAGACGTCTTTGCAACTTTTTCTTTTGTATGCAAAGATGTATTTATTGCACAGATGTAGCTTATAGTTTTGTACTTGCAACTGTTTCTTTTGTTTTCCACTGTAGCCCCTCGAGGCAACTACTGTTGTGATTTTGGGCGTTACAAAAATAAATTGAATTGAATTGAAATTGAAAATGACTTACATTAAACAATCCCAAACCTCTTTCCTAAACGTAACCATTGCAGACTTTAGCCTAATCTAAACCAGATGCATGGTCTACGGCAACACACACGGACAAACTACATCTAGCCTGTTTATCATTCCATGTGCTACATTCACACCATTGTGTTACCTGTCTTGTGTTTTTGCAAAAACATTTTTTGAATTATGTATTTGACGTGCTTCCTTTTAATCAATAACCTTGCTTATAAATGACTTGCTGTTTTGGTGGTGGAGTGGAAGCACCTACGTCTGAATTCAGAACAGTCAGCCGCAACGTCATCAGATCAATACCATCTCTGGTCAAATTCTTGGCTCCCACATCAGAGCACGAGAAAATAAGATAAGATCGCCTTTATGTTGCAACAAATGGTACAGAAGCACATTAGGCACAGTATAATAATAAAAAACAGATAACTTATAAAAAAGAAAAAAAAAGAAAACTCTTAACTCTAAAAAAAATTATTACGCAAGGAAATAAATGACACCACTAGCGTAACGAATACTCAGTAGGAATGGACTCAAAGGCACAATGAACAATCTTGATTTATTGTAGACAACAGAAAATAGTCTCCAAATAACTAAAATATACTTCCTAGACCACGTTCACAGGGCTAGAAAACTGGCACCAGGTGGGAAAAGACTAAGGGAGGAGTGGAGACAATTGAACACAGGTGAAATCATCAAAGAAGGTCAGGTGATCAAATAGGCGGTAAACCCATGGATGTATTATATTAACGGGTAAACCAGACAAAGGAAGAGATCTGAAAAACAAGGCGGTGAGTATCAAAATACAACAGGAAAACCAACAACTAAACAGGTTGATTAACAGAGCTGCATGTGACAAACAGTACTGAGCGTGGAGGGCCCCACTGAGCATGCAGTTGCAGAAATGCTCAGAACGAGTCTGGTGATGATTTATGGGCTAAAAACAGCACAGAAGATCTCAGAGCTCCCAGATGTCACAAATCTGGGACATTTGAAACAAAGTGTGATTGTGAGGCTCCGTTGAAGAAGACCTTGTTTACAAGATGAATGAAACAAGCGCAAATTGAGCTACGTACAACGCCAGGTATGTTTTTGTATGAGGGAACAATGTTAGAACATGGTTAAAAGCTTAAAAAGTATTTTGCATTGCACGGTATGTGTCCTGTAACGTTAGATTGGGTTGACATCACAACATATTACTGTAGAAATAAAGACCTCACTTATTGAGACCAAGACCTACCTGCGACCGCAGGGTCCCAAGACAAGACAAAGGCCGAGACTTTTGAGGGTCAAAACCAAGACGAGACCCAGAGACAAGATAGATTGAGACCAAGTCAATACCAATTTTAAAAACATGTCGAACTAAGACTGTGCGGTGGACTAGACACTGCCCAAGAATAAACCAAGGGCAAACAGAACCCAAAACATGTTAGAAATAATAATAATAATAATAATTAATAGTTTATCATGCATTGAATTAGCTAAATGCAATTATAAACATAAAACAGTAATCTTACCATCTTAACACTTTCTCTGGTGGTCTACAACGAATAATGTAATAATAATCAACGTTAATGTGCTAAACATCGGTAAGACAAGTCGGAGACATGTTACCTTCGAGTGAGTGACAAGAGCTTTCGAGACCAAGATGAGACCAAGACGAGACCGTGTGCAAATGCGCTTGAGTCCGTTGAAGACCTTACGAAAATGGATGCGACTCTACATGCCCTGCACATATTTTATTTTCCGTGCAGCAAATTCCTGCACTCAATCTTTGACAAAAAATACAAGGTTCTGTTTGCATTTTCTGTTACTTCTGTCTCACAGTGCGTTTTATCTGAAATCATGATCTTACTATTTCAATGGGTAAGATGTCCATTGATAATAGTGTCCTCCCTCCCTCTGCGGCCTCACATGCGACGGTGCAGGTGTAGATTCACTGCCTGATCGATGCTGTCGTTATTTGCAGTTTACTATTCGACCCGCTCCGTGTGTTTGATGGATGACCTCGAGAGCTAACAGCCCTGCGCGCCTCCACTTCAGCCCCAGACGAGCGCACTGTCCCTGGGTTAAATGACCGGAGCGGTGGGGCCTGACGGAGCTCCACATTATGACCCGGGACGACCTGTTACCGGGTCAACAACGAAATGGAGCGATGGAGGAAATGTCACAGTGATCGTCTGGAGAGGGGGAGAGGATAAATGTGGGTTAGCTAAGTGGAAAATCAGAGGCAGGTCAAGTGGAAGAGAAAAAGTGATTTTTAGACATTGCCTTAACATTTGGTTGAAAGTATTGGATTAGCATGCTCAAAATAGTGGCTAATGTGCTCATGTTTTAGAATAGAGTGACTTTGAATCATTTTCTTTAAACTCTTCCAGTGTTTGTAACAGAACGCCTGCATTCTAAAGGCTGGTACAGGTCCATACATTTGCTCCAATGCATTCTCAATGGGAGTGTTAGCATTAGCCTCCAAACATCCCAAATGATGAAAACCCTGCCATTTTGGCGATTGACAAGGATTCAACCACACAAGAGCCTCATCTAGAAAACATTACTGTGTGTAGAAGTGGTTTGAGTAGAACGTTATCATTAGCAATTAGCGCCAACATTAGCATACAGGCTAATAAACATTTCTTATTATGCAGTGGTTCCCAAAGTGGGGTCCATGGGGGGTCGTGACGCATCAGCTGTGGGTCGAGATGTCATTTTATATTGTATATTCCATTTTTAGTGAAATTGGGTCAGATAACATAATAAACTACTAAAATATATGCAAATATACCTGATTAAATAAGATTTACAAATACAAATGATTACAGACATCTATTTCATTCTACTGTGGGGGTCCCGAGTCGGTTGTATGGTTATTTTGGGGGTCCCAGCCTGAAAAGTGTGGGAACCCCTGTTATAATGGACAATAATATAAAAAATATAAGGAGCCACACAAAAGTTTGAAAAGGACATTTAAAGAAACTGGAGCTGGAAGTTAGATATTGACAAAAGTAATTTAAATACAATGGGGTGGAACATACCAGGCCACAATTCTAAACATGTCACACTTGGAAGAGTCTAATGTATATACCCGAATGCATGGAGAATGCATGTTCTTTGTGTTCTTTTCTTTTGGGGGACTTCTAACTTTTTTAGATCGATGTATTTCAATCATAGCAATGCATTTGTCTTTTATATATTCTGGCAAAACAATCACCTGTAATTGAATAAGAGAGATAAAGTAATGCCGTACTGTGGAACTTTCAAGTAAAAACAATACCATCTGCTCAGGCACAAAGCAGGAGGCAAGTTACTAGTGCACCTTTAATGTCATTTTAGTACCACTTTATAATAAGTACACTTAGATTAGCCTTAATAAAGCATGAACATAGACTTAACTCATAATGAACAAATACTGTATTAAGAATGATTCCGGCTTAGTAACTGCAGTACTGAATGAAGGAGTTGGAGTATTAGTTAAGTAGTTACAAAGCCTGAAACATTCATAAACTATTTGCTCATTATGAATACATTTTGTGTTCATGCATTAATAAGACTCATAAAAGTGTTGTTATTATAAAGTGTATGTGGTGAAATAAATAACTATAAGTATTAATCAAATGTATAAAGTGCTCTTCTCTCTGGGCCAGACACAAGGACATGCCAAACACTCTCTCTCTCACTCTCTCCCCCTCACGCTCTCTCTCTCTCTGCCTCTCTCTGCCTCTCTCTCTCTCTCTCTCGCCTCTTTCTCTGCCTGCCTCTGCGCCTCTCTCTCTGCTCTCTGCGCTCTCCCTCTGCATCTCTCTCTCTCTCTGCTCTGCTCGTCTCTGCCTCTCTCTGCCGGCCTCTCTCTCTCTCTCTGCCTCTCCCTCTGCACTTCTCTCTCTTCTCTGCCTCTCTCTCTCTCTGCGGCTCTCTCATCTCTCTCTCTCTCTGCCTGCCTCTCGCGCCTCTCTGCGTCTCTGCCTTCTCTCTCTCTCTGCGCCTCTCTCTCTCTCTCTGCCTGCTCTCTGCGCCTCTCTCTCTCTGCCTTCCCTCTGCATCTCTCTCATCTCTCACGTCTCGTCTGCCTCTCTCTGCGCCCTCTCCTCTTGCGATCTCTCTCTCTCTGCCTCTCTTCTCTGCTGCCTCTGCGCCTCCTCTCTCTCTCTCGCCTCTCCCTCTGCATCTCTCTCTCCTCTCTCTCCTCTCTGCGCTCTCCTCTGCCTGCCTCTGCATCTCTCTCTCTCTCTGCCTCTCTCTCTCTCTGCCTCTCTCTCTGCCTCTCTCTGCGCCTCTCTCTGCCTCTCTCTGCCTCGCCTCTGCGCCTCTACTCTCTCGTACTGCTCATCCCTCTCCTCTGCGAGGCTCTACCCTCTGCTTGCATTCTCTACTCTCTCTCTCTCTCGTGCCGTCTATCGCTCTCTCTGTAGTCTCCTCTCTCATGGTCCTGCCTCTGCGCCTCTTAAGCTGCTGTCTCTGCAAAGTTACTCTTCCTCTCTGCTTTGCTCCTGGCCTACTCGCTGCGTGCCTCTGCACCTTCCTTTCTCTCATCTTCTTGCCTCTCCCGCTAGGCATTCTCTCTCGCATCTCTCTGCCTCTGCTCTGCCATGCATCTGCCGCTGCGCCTCTCATCTCTCTCTCTGCTCTCTCTGGCCTGCCTCTGCGCCCTCTTCTGTGCTCTGCCTCTCCCTCTGCGTCTCTCTCTCACTGCTCTCTGCCTCCTCTGCTCTCGCACTGACCTCTGCGACCTCTCTCGATTCTCTGCTTCTCTCACCTCTGCGTCTCTCTCTGGTCACTCTCTCTGCCCCTCTCTCTGCCTGCCTTCTGCGCCTCTCTCTCTCGTCATGCATCTCTCTCGCTCTCATCTGCTTCTCTCTGCCTCCTTGCCGTCCCTCATGCCTCTCCTCTCTCTCCTCTCTCTGCTGCCTCTGCGTCTCTCTCTCTCTGCCTCTCCTCGCATTTCTCCTCGTGCCTCTACCTCTGCGCCTCTCTCTCTCTCTGCCTCTCCCTCTGCATCTCTCTCTCTCTGCCTCTCTCTGCCTGCCTCTGCGCCTCTCTCTCTCTCTCTGCCTCTCCCTCTGCGTCTCTCTCTCTCTGCCTCTGTCGTTCTCTCCTCTCCTTCTTGTCACGTGTGCGTGTTTAGCGCGTGGCTTGGAGTGTTTGTGGAGGAATGGAGGCGCATGAGTGAGTCGACACTTTCCATTTTTGCTGTCACTCTGCGAGGAGAAGGTAGGGGCAGCTAGTTACCATGATTGTGTATTTTTGAGCAAGTGTGCCCGGTGGGGGGTGGGGCATGGGGCATGGCGTCCCTCTTAAACACGCGGGCCCCATCACTTAAACACGGGGTCAGAGTAGTAGCTGACCCACCGTTTACCGTAGAACAGGTGTTGTTGGCCCTAGGGAGCAGGTGGGCTACGGGAATATTGTATACAGTTAGCGGATGAACAAGGCGGTGGCCGCTTTTTTGCGCGAGGTCCACCTGGTTCATGATGCGGTAGAAAGCGGGCTTGTATTGGAGAACGAGTTTGTGTCGGTGTCTCCATTGTTTGTTCCGTCCTTGAGGGTGATGGTGTCTGGCGTGCCACCGATTATTCCTAACGAGAGCATCGAGCGGGAGCTGGTTCGGTTTGGTAAGTTAGCGAGTGGTCTGAAGCCGGTGCGTCTTGGCTGTAAAGACACAAGGCTGCAGCACGTGCAGTCGTTCAGACGTCAGTGTTTCATGTATTTGAATGATTCCAGCGGCGCGCTTGAGCTGTCTTTTGCGGTAACGTTTGAAAACAGGCTCTACATGCTGTACATGAGCTCAGGGAGACTGAGGGATTTGGAGTTGGAGACGTGGGGCACAGGCGCGCGTCATGCCCCCGCCGTGGGCCCCGCGACAGGGAGCCAGAGCGGGAGGCGGGCGCAGCGGAGGCGCCACCAGGTGAGGCCTCGGAGAGGGAGCAGGAGCCCGGGGCCTCTGGAGCTGTGGGGGCACACACTGGGGCAGAGACCCCCGGTGAGTCACAGATGAATGACAACACGGAAATGCAGAGTGAACAACAGCACGTGACGGACACTCTGGGAGGAACTGCAAACAGTGCCCCGCCCCCGTCACAGAGTGCCGGGGAGGGGGCAGCGGAGGGGGGCAGTGAGCAGTGTAGTGAGCAGGGGTGTGCGCAGTGTGAGGATGGAGGGGACGGAGAAGAGGACATGTGGGAGGGCGATACACTGTCAGACTCTTTGGTGGAGAACATTCAAAGGAGGCTGGTGGATTTCGTCTGGGGGGGCTTCCACTGGCTGAAGGCTGCGTTGCTTTACCTGCCTGTGGATGAAGGAGGACAGGGGTTGGTGGACCTTTACGGCCGTTTGGCGGCGCTTCGCCTGAGAGTTGTGCAGCGGTTACCTCTATGGTCTTCAGCAGTTGTGGATGGAGACAGCGCCAGTCCTGCTGCAGGAAGTCGAAAGATTGAAATATGATAAACATCTATTCCTCCTGGACCTTAAAAGACTGGATCTGTCGGGAACTTCAGGCTTTTATCGCTCTGCGCTGAGAGCCTGGAGCTCGGTGCTTGAATGCTCCAGGGAGGAGCCATATGGATATGCTGTCCAGGAACCCCTGTTTTATAACACCATGGTAACGAGCAGCCTGTTGGACTCAGTGCAGGTGAGACAGGCGTTCGTTGCAGCAGGACTGACAACAATGGTTGACTTAAGAACTGAACGAGGGTGGAAGAGTGTGGCTCACCTGAGTCAGGAAACTGGGGTGAGGTCTGAGCGGGTGCTGCAGAGACTGTTGCAGAAGGTGCAGTGTGGACTCCCAGTGCGGTTCAGGGTAGAACTGGGCCTTTATGGACTCCTCCCATTAAACCGGCTGGCGTCCTCCCCCCCCCGCACAAGACGACATCGGAGGCCTTCTATCGTTTGACACCCCTGTCCTCCCAGGAATGTCCACAGTGGGAAAGAAGGACTTGTACCGCATCTGAACCAAAGTCCTCCACAGAGTCGCCCTGGCTGGTGTACCTGAGTCCAGGTGGTCGAGGGTGTTGGCCCCAGGCTCCTCTCCGCGAGGCAGCTGGAGGTCCCTGTATTGCCCCCCCATAGAGAAACGGTGTGCAGATCTCCAGTGGAGGGTGGTGCATGGGGCCGTGGCCACCAACAGACATGTGGCACGCTTTGACCCAAGATCGGACCGCCGCTGTGTCTCCTGTCATCAGGAGGAGACACTGGAACCATCTGTGGTGGTCCCTGCCCACGGCTCGTTCCCCTTTTTGCACTCCTGGGACTTTGGCTCCAGAGACTGGGCCACACCCCATCCAGGGTGCTGTTTGTGTTTGGACCCAGGGACTCTCCAGCACAGCGTCCAACTGCAGTTTTAACAAACTTTTTATTGGGTTAGGCCAAAATGAGCATCTGGCTCACCTCGGAGGAACCAGGCAGCCGGGTGGGCTGTTCGGACCCTGTGGAACTTTTAAGAAACTGGTCACAGCACGACTCAGACTTGAACATGTGTACAGCCACTCACTGGTGGGGGCGCTAGAGGAGTTTGAGTGTGTGTGGACAGTGAGGGGGGCGCTGTGTGCAGTGAGGGAGGGGGGGCTACTTTTATTTTTGTAGAGCTGAAAACAGGACTGATGATGTTTCACTGATTGTTGTGTGGTTTTAAAAAGGAACTGTTAATAAATGTGAGTGTAAAAGTCAAAAGTCTGCCTCTCTCTCTCTCTCTCTTTCTCTCTGCCTCTCTCTCCCTGCCTCTGCCTCTCTCTCTCTCTCTCTGCCTCTGCCCCTCTCTCTCTCTGCCTCTGCCCCTCTCTCTCTCTTTCTCTCTCTCTGCCTCTTTGCCTGCCTCACACTCGGATCCTTGTGTTTGGGTAAAATGCTCACGTCTCCAAAGTGTCATCTTTTCAAATGGCCCTCTCAGCCCGGGGCCACCAGCGTTTAGATACCACGCACTGAATAGCAAAGCCTTCTCCATCACATTCACTCCACAGTCTCCGCTCCTCTGCTCACAGTCCGCCGCTTTCTCCACCGCACAAAGAACCACACCATAGCTCCGGCTCACAGAGGACAGGACACTAAGTGAAATGAGAAGAGATAAAAGAAGCAATGATGTCCTAGAGATAGGAAAAGCTTGCTAATAAATCCTTATTTCTCCACAAACAACTTTTATGTTGTTATTGGTGCTGGGGCTGCACAATATTGGAAAGTACTGCGATATGCCTATTATTATAATATCTACACAAATAGTAGTTTTGAGATGTTAACAACCACATTAGTTTCTTTCCCTCTGCCGTTGGACTCATGAACACTTCTTAAACACCTGCCACTTTAACTGTAACACTTTAACTATTCATCACTCACTGCACTGTCACTTTCTGCACTACAACTGTAAATTTCACTGTAATTCTCGTGTACCTAGTAATGCCTATTTTATTTTATACTATAGTCATTTTCAATTGTCTCTTAATGCTTGCCCTTTGGATTTCATATATGTTGTTTTTATTATTGATTAGTGTTTAATGTTGCAGCTTAAGGCCGAGACAAGTTCCTATGTTTGTGAATTTTGTTCATTAACAATGGCAGTAAACCCCTTCTGATTCTGATAAACAATGCAAATGTGAGTCACAAGTTAAATCCGACAAATATTCTGATATTTAACATTTCTTTAGCCTACAAATTTGCATTGTGCATGTGGCGGGAGGAGAGGTAGCAACTACACATGTGCAATCCCTTTAACCATTGCGCCACATGGTTGAGCACAACCGATTTATACAGTTTATAACCATTTCTGGTTATTTAAATAAGGAAAATATAGTGTTGTATATTAGATTGATGTTGTTTCATGCGCGGGTGGGGCTTGTTTCGACCTGGTGGCGTTCTGCTCACATTCACACAAATTCAATTATAAAACAACCTTATGTTCAAATAGGAACATTTTGTTTTCACTTGAAAGCTCTTTGCTGAGAGAGCAAGCAGACCAAAATACCAAAAAAAATGGAAAAGAAAGAGTTTTGCCTGTAGTGTCATCCATTACGTTAGAAAATGTGAACTACTAATCCCAAAATCACGTTTAAAAGCCAATTAAAGCCACAAGAATGCAGAATATGTCCACTTTAAACCTAGCTCATTAGGAACTTTTGTTAATTAAGTTGCAGTCGTGTCTTTTCTGTCATCATTAAATCTCATCACCAATCTCGACCTTATCCCCCCAAACGGCTCCATTTCTATTTCGGCCCATTTTCCCCCCGAATGCAAACCCCTGCCCCTTGCCCTACCGCCATTTTTCTGCCAACGCTCTCTCCAAAAGTTTCAAACACAGGGCCCAGTTTGGAACGGACATGAAGGTCTGACAGTGGAGTCCGAGCCGAAGCTGTCACGTCTCCACTCCTCCTTCACGAGCAGCGATGGCTAATTTGACCCTAGAGAGGGGAGTTGGATTGATTTTAACTGCTCTAAATGAAGTCTGCGGAGAGAAGCGGGGGGGGCGGGATCCCGCGGGGCAGTTTTAGGACCGTGTGCAGATGATTAGGAGCAACTCTGCCGTCGGCGACTTTGTTAGAAGCAGACTGACAGTTGGCTGAATGCGTGTGGTCTAATTGCGCGGGCACATGGGGAGGCGCGTTTGGAAATATAGATTTGGAGATCTGGAGAGTTCGGAAAGTGAAGAGATGAAGGTTTTTTTGTTTTTTTTAAGATTGTCAGTTAAAAAAGGGGAGAGATGTCAAAAAGAACACAGCAAGATTGATGAAGGGCCTTGAGTTTAAAGCTCAAATATTAGGGGGCGTTTAAGCGTTTCAAATAGTTGGATCTTTGGTATTTCACTTGGAACTTAACATTAGCTCTTCACACAATACAACACAATATCACAATGGGGACTAAAGCAGGAACTGTTCAGGAAAGGGCTCGGTTTGTTCATATTGATTAGAATCACATTTTCAATACTTTTGACAGCTCTGTCTAATAGCAATATGTCCAAAAAATAAGACTCTTTATTTTTTTCAATACGATTAAACAGAAAGATGAAAGAAAACTATCCCAGTCTCAGTGGTGGAGGGAGTATTAAAAATGTGTACTCAAGTACAAGTACAGCTACTAAGCTGAACATGTACTTAATTCCAGGTAGAGGTACTGCTGCCAAATGTGTATTTAATTTCAAATACAATTACAATAGTAAACATGTTTATACTTTTAATCTTTATTGTTGTTGTTTACTTTTATTAATTTATTGAAAAATGTTTCTTACAGTTTGACAAGTGTACCAAGGGGTCATGGGTAGAAGAGGTCCTGGAGTGGGGTGGCGGGTGAAGGTGGTTACAGTGCTGGTTCTGGGCCGGTTCCCGTTTCAGAATTCCTTCTTCCCATCAAATAATGCCGGCTCCTGGTGCAGTGTTCAGCAGGGCATGAAATGAGCACGCTTCCAGTGAAATATTCAACATGAAATATAAAAGTAAGAATGGGAGAAAGCAAAACAAACAACACATTTTGTTAAGGCCATGCAACGCACACTAGTCAAGTAAACTTTGAGGAAAAGCTACAATGGGGGCAGAGAAAGCCCCCGCTCCTCCTCTCCCGCGCCACTCCCGCTCCACTCCCGCTCCTCTCTCGCTCCTCTCCTGCTCCTCCTCTTCCACTCCTCCCCCGCTCCTCCTCTTCCTCTCCTCCTATCCCGCTCCTCCTATCCTGCTCCTCCTATCCTGCTCCTCCTATCCTGCTCCTCCTATCCCGCTCCTCCGCATCCAGTCCCGCTCCTCTCCTGCTCCTCTCCCGCTCCTCTCCTGCTCTATCCCACTCCTCCTCTCCCGCTCCTCTCTTCCCGCTCCACTCTCGCTCCACTCCCGTCCTCCACTCCCGCTCCACTCCCACTCCCTCTCCCGCTCTCCTATCCCGCTCCTATCCCGGCTCTCCACTCCTCCGTAATCTCCGCTCCACCCCGCTCCTCCACTCCCGCTCCACTCCCACTCCTCTCCCGCTCCCTCCATGCACAGTAAATCTTGGCTCTCGCTAAACTCTCAATAACTGTCTCTTATTCTGTCAGTAATCTGCAGATCACACTGCTATTCAAAGCACCCTAGAGAGTGTTTTCAAGACATGACATTGGCAAGAAAACAATACGTTGCTATAGCAACACCCTTATTTGATGGAAATTCTAGCTTGCATGGATCAGCACCGGCACCAGCCCAGAACCAGCTGCTTGGTGGAAAAGGGGTCCATGGCTAGTTCCTTAAGGTGAGACACTGCATGTGAACAGGGAAAAAATCTTACATTTAGATATATCAATTTGATTTTCTGTATTTTACTGACAAAATTATTATTATAATTGAAGTTTCTCATAATGTTCAACACGGTGTTTAAACCCGACTGATGCAGTGAGCGGTTTCTCATTTCTGAAACAATCGTGTGGAAAGACAAATCCTGTTGTCATGGAAAAGATGTCAGTGTTTGAGAAGGGTCAAATCATTGGCAACTAATCTACTACAGATCTGAACCCCAGTGAGAGTGTTTGGGATGAGCTGGAGAATTATTATTACTATATTATTATCAATACAATATCAATTGGTTAATCAATTGGAAATAGATATTTTAATATTACAGACGCATATTTAAACTATGCCAGAGAGAATGTGTGCTGTAATCAAAGCTAAAGGCGGTCAAACGTAATATTAGAGTGTGTGCCCCTTTTTTTCTGTGCTGACTTTTTGGGGGGACAAGCAGTGTATATTTATTGTACTGTATTCAAATGAAAAAGAAATCTTGGTAAGCAACAGCATAAAGTCCACAAAAAACTTTATGGACTTGGCATCTTGGCCCTTTATAGTTTGTCTTTTCAATAAAACACTTTTAATATGAATCTGGGCTTACTTCCCCAGCAATAAAGGTATGTCTAACACTTGTTGTTATGAAAACGCCACAAAACTCATAAGAGGTTATTGAATGGATTTGTTCTCGGTCTGATATAGTGAACATCCCCAGTATTAAGGAGCATACATTAAACTGAGGTAGGTTTAATCATTTATGAAAGTAATATTTGCAGCAGTGTGGCTAGTTTTAAAGGTGTGTTGGGTTTATGTGAGGTTGGGTTGGATAGAGCTACAGGAGGTGATAGAATATGCCCTGTGAAGAGGCAACACACAGATGAAAAGAAGAGGGAGAGTGTAAGACGAGCGCTATTCTGACGGGATTAGTTTTACATCAGGACGTCTGTAAAATTGAAATGACTCCATGACGGCTCTGTTTTTTTGTTTGTTTTCTACTTGTTTTTACGGACTTTATTCTGGAAATGGCGCACTAAACACACTGAAATGTGATAACAATCTTTTAATTCATTGTGCCTATTTTCTACCATTTTGGTAAAGTTTTAAAATCGTACTTCCTGGTTGGACATGATGCTGCATTCATGTGGTCCTTGGGAACTCGGGGGGGAATCAGAGAAAAATGCACATGTACAGTACGCTCGCACAAGTCGGGAAAAGAACTCTGGAACAAAAAGCTGCTTAACACCCAATGAACAAAATTATTTGATTTGTTCATTTATGTTAAACCCCACTGTGTAAGATTTCAGCCCAAAAAATTACTAAACTAAACACAATGACTTATTTACAGTTGTTTTTATAATACTACAAACATGCACTTTGTGGAGAAACAAGCCACTTCACTTCTCCACAAGCTTGACTTGTAACTTCTCCGGGTGAGGATCTGCCACCTGCTTGTTTCCATGGAGATTATGGAGTCTTACTTTGCCTCTAACATTCCGAAGAAAAGCCAAAAACTGATCTATTTTAATGGAGAATGTTCTAAATTTTGGTTTTGACTTTCCAGCTCCATGGGGTAACACAGATGGTGAGCCTGCTACCAGGAATCTTGTGCATTGCTGCTTTGATCATTTGTGCTCTATGACTAAATGTTGCTACCTTTAGGGATTTACTGTTGGTCATTCATATCATAAAAGCTAAAGAGTACCAGAAGAAAGACCTAACACTAGCGTTGAATTACCAATGTAACTCTGACTGGTTAGCTCTATTAACCAGTGAATTAAATTCCCCGCTCTTTGGCTAATGGATCACCAATAAGCAAGCATCAACATTGCATCCCCAAGCATATAAATGAATCTACAGAGGAATGATGCTGAGGTAGATGCTTGAACCCAAGCTCCCAGTTCCACATTCTCTTTGAATCTGGCAGCACTTCTAAAGTCCAAACATTTTTATTTTTACATCCTGCAGTGTCATCTATTTTTTAGGGAAAAAACTACAACTGTTACATTACAAGTAGTCTAAATCAAAGCTGTGTTCAAGTGACGCTACTCTCTATAGATAACGATGGCACTGGCCTCCAAAGCCAGCGATTCCCGCTCTTTGGCTAATGGATTAACAATAGGCCAATATCAACATTGCATCCACAAGCCTAAACACTGTATGAATCCACTGTGGACTGGCACCCTGCCACAGTATATTTCAATGAGTTTTGGAGACCTTTCCTGAAACATGTTCTTGATGGCATATATCACATGTGTCAACCTCAAGGCCCGCGGGCCAGACGTTTTCATCTGGCCCGCCTAACATTTCTAGTTTATAATTATTCATTTCCAATAGATATATCTCGTTTTTATCGCTAGAACTACAATTCCCACAATTCTTTGCAGCCGCGGCCCCTCCCCCGCGCTGCTCTGCTGTGTGTGCCGCCAGCTCAAGTGCCTAGGGACAGCGACCAGCGACGCTCATCGCAGCAGGTTTAAAATCGAACTCACCGGCAGCGATGACCTGTAGCGCCCGCTTCACACGTGGCGCTCTGCCCCAGGGCAGATCGTGGGAAACACGAGGAATAAAGAAAAAGGGGTTTTGTGGACGTTTAGAGCTGTGCTTAAAAGCGGCGCTAATGGTGAAGCTAACAAACAAGAAAACAAACTTCTTTGCTGACAACTCTGGTGAGGAAAACATCCGAACCAGTTGCAAAACCTGGACAGATCCTGGAGCCACAGGTAAAAAACACAGGTCAGGAGTGTAATAAAGTCTGAACATGACAGAGTGAAGCTTGCTTTGAGCTCTCATTTGATTCACCACGATGAATCATTTGTCACTAAAATAAGCTTTAAACTGTAAAAAATAGTGAGCTCATATTGAGTGTTAGTGCAAGCAATATTAAACAGTGTACTGTGATACAAACATTGTAATATCAGAATCATATCACAAGTCCATGTTCCTGTACCTGCTTGCTGCTGGCATGAATATGGACTCAGTCTTTCACCCGCTGCAGATTTTGAGCAAACGTGTCCACATAGAACTATTACTAGGCTATATAAATTTGTTATATTTTTTATTGTTTTATTTTTTACATTATGTTCGGCCCGCGACCCAGCCTTAGCGTCCAAAACCTGGGCCCAAAATTGAGTTTGACACCCCTGGCAATATATGAAGCCCCAGTGGCCTAATTGATTGTGGGTTCAAGTCCCACCTAGTCTGGTTTTCAAGCAGAGTGGCGCAGGGGAAGCGTGCTGGGCGATAATCCAGAGGTCGATGGATCCAAACTATCTCTGCCTACATGGTATCACCAATAGGCAAGTATCAACATTGCATCCACAAAACTTAAAAACTGTATGAACCCACTCTGGGGTGAGACAGAGCCCCTCTGAGTTACCTTTCCGCAGAGTGGAGCAGCGAAGCGTGCTGGCCCATAACCCAGAGGTCGATGGATTGAAACTGCTACAGTGAATTAGAACAAAAAAGTGAATGTCTTTTTCCAGACTCTGAAGCAAGATTTTAATATATAATAAGTTCAGTGCTCTAACCAATTTGAAATACATCCCCGCTCTTTGGCTAATGGATCACCAATAGGCAAGTATCAACATTGCCACCCACAAACTTAAAAACTGTATGAGACCCAGCCCATCTGAGTCGCCAATCAAGCAGAGTAACCATAACCCAGAGCTCAATGAATCTAATGAATCCTCTTCTACAATGTATTCATTTCCACTGATAGATTTCGAATCATGAAAAACCAAGCTAGTCAGCAAAGTGTAGGTAGGGTATGGTGTAGGCATGCGGGTCTCCAAAAGGCAGTGGCAGCCCACCATCAGCTCCCACATCAAGGAAGGCCCAGCAGAGGAATGTACTTCCTTCGGCAGCTGAGGAAACCAAGCTGCCAGTGCAGATGATGGTGCAAGTTTTACACAGCCATCATGAGTCCATCCCTCACCTCCTCCAGTTCGATTCTGCGAGGACAGCTATACAAACAAACACAAACATAAGTCACTTTCAACAATGACCAAACCCTGGTTCACTCCAAAACTGAGGCAGTTAAGGCAGCAGAAGGAGGCAAGCGCACAGAGCTGGTGACAGGGGGCGCTACAAAGACGTAAAGTATGGATTTAGCAAGAGGAGTTTCTCGAGCGAGATCACAGTACAACACGCGTCTGAAGCAGCAGTTCTCTGACAACAACCCGCCTCCGTGTGGAGGGGCTCCGCTCCTCACCAACCACAAGCTTTTCCGAGCCCCCCCTGCTTTTGCAGACAATCGAAAAACTGGCTGAGCAACTTAACACCTTCTACTCCAGGTTTGATGTGACCACCCCTCCCCCACGGTGGCCACCTCTGCCAACCCAAACCTGGTCACCCCCACCTCCCCCACCACCCTCTCAGTTCAGGAACAGGATGTTCACAGGCTATTTCGGAAATCCAACCCCCGAAAAGCTGCTGGACCAGACGGCGTCTCTGCCGCTACATTAAGACATTGCGCACGGAGAGTTAACCCCCGTCTTCACAGACATTTTTAACACCTCCCTGGGGTCATGCCATGTCCCAGCCTGCTTCAAGTCTGCCATCATTGTCCCTGTCCCCAAGAAGCCCCGGATCACTGGACTTAATGACTACAGGCCTGTGGCGCTGACGTCTGTAGTCATGAAGTCATTTGAACGCCTGGTCCTGCCCACCTCAAGTCCTTCACCTCCTCCCTGCTGGACCCCCTGCAGTGGACCCCTCGCCTACCCCCTGCAGACCTACAGCCAACAGGTCTGTAGACGACACCATCAACCTGGCACTCCACTTCATCCTGCAGCATCTGGACTCCCCGGGAACCTACGCCAGGATCCTGTTCGTGGACTTCAGCTCTGCTTTCAACACCATCCTCCCTGCTCTGCTCCAGGACAAGCTCTCCCAGCTCAACGTGCCTGACTCCACCTGCAGGTGGATCACTGACTTCCTGACGGATCGGAGGCAGTGCGTGCGGCTGGGGAAGAATGTCTCAGACACTCGGACTATCAGCACCGGAGCTCCTCAGGGCTGTGTACTTTCCCCTCTGCTCTTTCTCCTGTACACAAACTGCTGCACCTCCAGCCACGACTCCGTAAAACTCATCAAGTTTGCGGACGACACCACCCTCATCGGGCTCATCTCGGACGAGGATGAGTCTGACTACAGGAGGGAGGTGGACCGGCTGGTGTCCTGGTGCAGCGGTAACAATCTGGAGTTCAACGCCCAGAAGACAGTGGAGATGATCGTGGACTTCAGGAAAGCCACAGCCCCCCAGCCCCCCCTCATCATGACAGACTCCCCCATCACCACCGTGGACTCCTTCCGCTTCTTGGGCACCACCATCACCCAGGACCTCAAGTGGGAGCCCACCATCAGCTCCCTCATCAAGAAGGCCCAGCAGAGGATGTACTTTCTGCGGCAGCTGAGGAAAGCCAAGCTGCCAGTGCAGATGATGGTGCAGTTCTACACGGCCATCATTGAGTCCATCCTCACCTCCTCCCATCACCGTGTGGTACGCTGGAGCCACAAGCCAGGGACAAACAGAGACTACAGCGCATTGTGCGCCAGGGACAAACTTCAGCGCCCCTGCTGAGAAGGTGATCGGCTGCAGACTTCCATCTCTGCAGGACCTGTACGTCTCCAGGGCTCTGGACGAGCAGGTCGGATCACAGCTGACCCTTCTCACCCTGGACATGGTCTGTTTGAACCACTCCCCTCAGGCAGGAGGCCACTCCCCTCAGCAGGAGGGCCACTACGGAGGCCCACCCCTCCAGGAGGCCACTCCGGACCTCCCTCAGAACCTCCCGCAGAACACAAGAATAGTTTCTTTCCCTCTGCCGTTGGACTCATGAACACTTCAAAACACCTGTCACTTTAACTGCAATATTCAACCACTCACTGCACTGTCACTTTCTGCACTCAAACTGTAAATCTAACTATAACTCTTGTGTACATAGAAATGCCTATTTTTATTTTTATTGTACTATAGTAATTTTAAATTGTTTCCTAATGCATGCCCTTTTTTGATTGAATATGTCTGAATATATGTTGTTTTATTATTGCTCAGTGTTTTATGTTGCACCTTAAGGCCGAGACAAGTTCCTACGTTTTTGAATTTTGTTCATTGACAATGGCAATAAACTCTTTCTGATTCTGAAGCTAGTCAGCAAAGTATAGGTAGGGTATAGTGTAGGTCAGGGGTCTCCAAAAGGCAAGCCGCGGGCCAAGGCTAAAACAGCACCCTGCGCTGCTTTGCTGCAGCTCCGCCGCTGCTCTTGGTGGGCCAGAGACACTGCTCTGTCAAAGCACAAACGTGTGATGCTTCAGACACAGTAAATAACAGCTTCATTGATGATTTGGTGTAACTGTAATATGCGTAAGGACCGTGTGCTCCGAGTGTTTGGAAGTCTGCTTGTTAACGAGGAACATTACGCGCGAGGCACTGGAGGACAACGTGTTTTCCGGACTTCGTCATTGGATTGAAAGGTCTGCGTGAGTGCGAGGTACGTCAAACCACTGTGTGTGATGTGCGGCACGGGTCCGGTTATGAAAAGGTGGACCACGGTTTTGTCCCGGGACATGTGCACTTTTTCTTTAGGCGTGTCTAAATTCATAAACTAATTTCTCCGTGAATAAGTGTGGGATTGTAATAAAACAAACATAATTTTACAGATTAACGAGACTATGGAGGCAAGGAAAAACATTTTATCTCAGGTGCAGATCCGTTGCATATGTTTCAATGCTCAGTCTGGGCTATTTTTAATAAGACTGCTGCATGTCAGCGAACTCCAAAAACATGCATGATACTGTGCATGTTGCCTAGTGACAGCTGCGTTTGTTCTTGCACTAAATGGCAAAGTGAGCTTTTTGGCAGCTACTGTTTTGAATATAATTTGAACCAAATGTTCTAATGACATTTCATTTTAAATTCATCCTGGTTTAGTCCTTCTTTAGTTCTTCTTTAGTCCTGCTTAGTCCCGCTTTAGACCCGCTTTAGACCTGCTTTAGTCCTGCTTTAGACCTACTTTAGACCTGGTTTAGTCCTGCTTTAGTCCTGTATTAGACCTGCTTTAGACCAGTTTTAGACCTGTTTTAGTCCTACTTTAGTTCTGTTAAAGACCGTTTTAGTCCATCTTTAGTCCTGTTTTAATCCTTCTTTAGCCCTGGTTTTGTTCTGCTTTAGTCCTGCTTTAGTTCTGTTTTAGTTCTGTTTTAGACTGCTTTAGTCCTACTTTAAACCTGTTTTAGTCCTTCTTTAGTCCTTGTTTAGACCTGTTTGAGTTCAGCTTTAGTCCTGCTTTAGACCTGTTTTAATCCTGTTTTAGTCCTGCTTAAGTCCTGCTTTAAACCTGCTTTAGTCCTGCTTTAGTCCCGCTTTAGACCTGCTTTAGACCTACTTTAGACCTGGTTTAGTCCTGCTTTCGTCCTGCTTTCGTCCTGCTTTAGACCTGCTTTAGTCCTGTTTTAGACCTGCTTTAGACCAGTTTTAGACCTCTTTTAGTCCTACTTTAGTTCTGTTTTAGACCGTTTTAGTCCTGTTTTAATCCTTCTTGAGCCCTGGTTTAGTCCTGCTTTAGTCCTGTTTTAGACCTGTTTTGTTCTGCTTTAGTCCTGCTTTAGTTCTGTTTTGGTTCTGCTTTAGACTGCTATAGTCCTGTTTTAGTTCTATTTTAGTCCTTCTTTAGTACTGTTTTAGTCCTTCTTTAGTCCTTCTTTAGTCCTGCTTTAGACCTGTTTTAGTTCAGCTTTAGACCTGCTTTAGACCTGTTTTAATCCTGTTTTAGGCCTGCTTAAATCCTGCTTTAGTCCTTTAGTCCTGTTTTAGTTCTTCTTTAATCCTGGTATAGACCTGTTTTAGGCCTGCTTAAATCCTGCTTTAGTCCTTCTTTAGTCCTGTTTTAGTCCTTCTTTAATCCTGGTTTGGACCTGTTTTAATCCTGTTTTAGTCCTGTTTAAATCCTGCTTTAGTCCTTCTTTAGTCCTGTTTAAATCCTTCTTTAATCCTGGTATAGACCTGTTTTAGGCCTGCTTAAATCCTGCTTTAGTCCTTCTTTAGTCCTGTTTAAATCCTTCTTTAATCCTGGTATAGACCTGTTTTAGGCCTGCTTAAATCCTGCTTTAGTCCTTCTTTAGTCCTGTTTTAGTCCTTCTTTAATCCTGGTTTAGACCTGTTTAAGTCCTGCTTTATAGTTGTTTAGTTGTTTTGTTGGTTTAAACCTGGTCTTGTCCTTGGTCTGCTTTGCGCTAGTCAAGTCAGTTTTCTGATAAACACTGAGTTTGCGTTGCCGCGGTTTCAGTGCTCGTGTCCTGTGTTAAGTCAAGTAATATTGTTATGATATTTTTACTCTTCTGAAAGTAAAGTCCTGATTTTGTAGTCCGGCCCGAACTCTTTGAATCTTGCAGCACTTCTAAAGTCCAAACATTATTATTTTATTCATCCTACATTGTCACTACTTTTTTGGGGGGAACTGCTGAATAGGAACTCTGTCATTGGCCCAAAACCGAGGTCGTCTGTTTCCAGGTCTTTGTAACGAGATTTAAATACATGTACATGAATGCAAACAAGACCCCTGCCTTTTCATCTGGCAAATCCAAATACACGAGGACCACATGAACACAGCATGAGCAGCAAATGTGACATACTGTAGGTACAGGGAATTCCACAACTGTTACTAAGCAACCATACTGTAAACAGTGGACAAATTCATTATATTTAACAGTTATGACTTCACAAATAACAACATTTGATAACACCTACGTTCCCTCCCTCACCTTTGGTCATGAGCTTTGGGTAACAACCGAAAGGACAAGATTGCGGATACAAGCGGTCAAAATGAGTTTCCTCCGCAGGGTGGCTGGGCGTTCCCTTAGAGATAGGGGGAGGAGCTCAGTCACACGGGAGGACATCTTTACAGACATAAATTAAGACATTGTATTGAGTGGAATCCTAATGACAGATATTAGTGACCATTTACTTATAGTTAGTGTATTTAAGCACAATAATAAAATAAAGCAAAACAATAATGTAAAATGGACAAGAAATAGATCAGTTAAAGCTCTTCAGGCACTAAATGAAGATCTTAACAAGCAGAAAGGGGACGCAGTTTACGTAAATGATGTCAATGATACATATAATTATTTTATTGAAGCTGTGATTAAATTCTATAACAAAAACTGTACAATTATAAGGGCTATTTGCTGATGACACAACATTATTTTGTAATGAAAAAAGTATACTATACTTGTATTATAAGTTACAAAAACTGTAAAAAAGTTAAACAGTGGTTTGATTTAAATTGATTAATTCTCAACATTAATAAAACAAATGTTATTTTGTCCAATGACTATATATATATAGTATATATATATATATATATATATATATATATATATATATATATATATATATATATATATATATATATATATAGATAAATTGGAAATTGATGGAGAAGAAATTCAATGAGTAAAATAAACACAATTTCTAGGAGTCATAATTGATTAAGATGAGTTGGAGATCTCACATAAATTACTATTGCAATGTTGCATAAAGTCAAGTTTTCACTAAATAGTACAACATTATTAACATTATACAACTCAATCATTGTCCCATATTTGACCTACTGTGTAGAAATTTGGGGATCTATTTACAACCAATATTTATTTTACAGAAAACTGGCAGTCGTTGTAGAGATCCATCAAACCATTATTTGTTCAACTTAAAAGTATTAAAAATGTATAATATTGCTGACCTAAGTATTCTCAAATTAATGTATAAAGCAAATTTCAAAAATGTACCCGTAAACATTCAAGGATTGTTTTAAAAAAGAACAAGTTACTATAATCTAAAGGAAAAAGCATTTTCAAAAAGCCCAGATTCAGAACCAAAGTAAGGGAACAAAGCGTTTCTGTGAAAGGATGAATTTATGGAATGATCTTGACAAAGACACCAAAGAATCAAGAACAATAACTACATTTACGAAAGCTCTACTCCGAGCTCCTCCCGTGTGACTGAGCTCCTCACCCTATCTCTAAGGGAGCGCCCAGCCACCTGCGGAGGAAACTCATTTCGACCGCTTGTATCCGCGATCTTGTCTTTTGGTCATTACCCAAAGCTCATGACCATAGGTGAGGGTAGGAACGTAGATTGACCGGTAAATCGAGAGCTTTGTCTTTCGACACGCTTTTGCTCCTTCTTTACCACAACAGACCGATGCAGCGACCGCATCACTGCAGACGCTGCACCGATCCGCCTGTCAATCTCACGCTCCATCCTTCCCTCACTCCTGAACAAGACCCCGAGATACTTGAACTCAAGGACTCCCACCACCTGGAGAGGGCAAGCCACCTTTTCCGGTCCGAGAACCATGGCCTCAGATTTGGAGGTGCTGATTCTCATCCCAGCTGCTTCACACTCGGCTGCAAACCGTCCCAGTGCCTGTTGCAGGTCCAGGTTTGATGGAGCCATCAGGACAACATCATCTGCAACAGCAGAGATGAGATCCTATGGTCCCAAACCGGACACCCTCCGACCCTGACTGCCGCCTAGAAATTCTGTCCATAAAAACAATGAACAGAACCGGTGACAAAGGGCAGCCCTGGCGGAGTCCAACACGCACTGGGAACAGGTCTGACTTGCTGCGGCAATGCGAACACAGCTCCTGCCCCGGTCATACAGGGACCGGACAGCCTTGTACTCCCGCAGCACCACCAAAGGGCACCCCGCACCGTAAACTGTGTTGGTGGAGCACTGCTTCCCCCTCCTGAGGCGTCGGACGGTTTGACAGAATTCTTTGGGGCCGACCGATAGTCTCCTCCATGGCCTCCCCGAACTCCTCCAGCCCCGGGTTTTTGCCTCTGTGACAGCACGCCAGCCCGCCGATACCCATCAACAGCCTCAGGAGTCCACAAGCCAAAAAGGCCTGATAGGCCTCCTTCTTCCGCCTGACGGCATCCCTTACTTCCGGTGTCCACGACCGGCTTCGGGGGTTGCCGCCGACAGGTACCTGAGACCTTGCGACCACAATGGAGGTCGAGAACATGGTCCACTCGGACTCAATGTCCCAGCCTCCCCGGGATTTGGGAGAAGCTCTCCCGGAGGTGTGGATGGAAGACCCTGGTGACGACGGGCTCCGTAAAACGTTCCCAGCAGACCCTCACTATACGCTTGGGCCTGCCAAGTCTGTCCGGCTTCCTCCGCCGCCAGCGGATCCAACTCACCACCAGGTGGTGATCGGTTGACAGCTCCGCCCTCTCTTTACTCGAGTGTCCAAAACACGCGGCCGGAGGTCAGATGACATGACAACAAAGTCGATCATTGACCTCCGGCCTAGGGTGTCCTGGTGCACAGTGCACTGGTGGACACCCTTGTGCTTGAACATGGTGTTCGTTATGGACAGTCCGTGACTAGCACAGAAGTCCAATGACTGAACACCGCTCGGGTTTAGATCGGGGGGGGGCGTTCTTCCCAATCACTCCTTCTCCAGGTGTCACTGTCGTTGCCCACGTGGGCGTTGAAGTCCCCCAGTAGAACAACGGAGTCCCCGGTCGGTGCACTGTCCAGTACCCCTCCCAGGGACTCAAGAAGGCCGAGTACTCAGCACTGTTGTTCGGCCCGTAGGCGGACACAATAGTGAGAGACCTGTCCCCAACCCGAAGGCGTAGGGACCCTCTTGTTCACTGGGGTAAACTTCAACACATGGCGGCTGAGCTGTGGGGCAAAAAGCAAACCCACACCAGCCCGCCGCCTCTACCGTAGGCAACACCAGAGAAGTGGAGCGTCCAGCCCCTCTCGAGAGGATTGGTTCCAGTGCCAAACTATGCATGGAGGTGAGGCCGACTATATCTAGTCAGGTACCGTTCAACCTCCCAACAAGCTCAGGCTCTTTCCCCCCAGCGAGGTGACGTTCCATGTCCCCAGAGTTAGTCTCTGTGTCCGGAGATCCGGTCGTGGAGGCCCCCGCCGTCGACTGCCACCCAGATCCCTCTGCACCAGCCCCTTACGGATCCTCCCGCAGGTCGGGTTCGGGCTGCAACCCAGCCGGGCCCCGTGGGGAAAGGCCCGGCCACCAGGCGCTCACCGTCGAGCACCCACCCCAGGCCTGGCTCCAGGGTGGGGCCCCGGTAACGCCAATCCGGGCGACGTAACTGGCCTTGTTTTTCTTCTGATCATTTATTCTGTTTTTATTCTGTTTTTTCCACTGTGGCCCCTCAAGGCAACTACTGTTGTGATTTTGGGAAATACAAAAAAAAATTTAATTGAATTGAAATTGAAATGTTTATAATAAATATTACATTTCAATTTTCATTCACGAAAATTTGTGTCATAGACTTGCGACGACCTGCGGCGCACATGGGTGGCACAGTGCCGGGCATGTGGCTGTTGTAAACAAACCGGAACTAAAGATAGCTGATGATAACAGAGAATTCAAGGATTGTGCGATTTCAGAACTTAGAGGAGTGCAAAGATAGATTTAAGTGGATTGCATCTCCATAATAAAGCATGGAAAACCATTCACCGATGGTGAGTACATGAAGGATTCTGATTTCTTAATTGTATTTCTATATTTTCATCAATGCAATAAAACATAATACATTAACATTGTAATGGAAGTTAAACTTAAAGCACCAAATATCGTATAGCAGAGTAGGTACGTGGTGCGTCATCTCTCCAGGGGGCGCTGCAGGAAAAATATACATTTAATCAGGAATGCTCATTATGTATTTGTGGCCTTGTCATTTTGATAGCTAATATAGCTAATATACTGTACACTTACAGCCTGTGTTCTCTTATATAAGGCTTTTATTTTTTTGCGGCTCCAGACAGATTTGTTTTTGGTTTTTTGGTCTGAAATGGCTCATTGAACATTTATGTATTTAAATTCATTTATGATGCGAATGTCATTTATTAATGACATCACACAGGGATTTTGTTTTCAAACTGAGCTACTTTCTGCAATTTTCAACTTAATAAAAAGAAGAGATGCCGCCGGACACCGAGATGCCGCCACTGGGTACCGAGGTGCCGCCGCCAGGCACCGGCTGAAAACTAGCAATAATATTACAAGAAATGGATTAGGGAAAAACAACATTGATTTTGAAATATATATGAATCCAGAATGTGGTCAAATCAATACCTACTGCCTGTCTCATTTTGAGCTCATCCTGCAAAATTACCCAAGTTCTTTAAATACCTACCATGCACGTTCCTTCAACATTTCCCCCTAAAAATAAAGTTCATCGACACTGGGTTGGCTGGTCCTCGGGCACACAATCCCAGGATAGACCCGCACCAATAGGATCCATGGTCCAAACACGCATGGAGCATAGCGACTCGGGGACAGGAGCGTGACGAGCAGGATGAAGCCAGCAAGCAGGGTCAGGTGAGAACCAGAGCAACGGTAAAAGGCACAATTGGAGTTGGTCCAAAATTATATTCAAAACAGTATTACTCAAGTAGTAGTGCAAGTAGTGGTCCAAGGAAATAACTCATGTAAGACTAGAGAAAAAAAAAAACATGTATTGGAAAATCTACAATGAAATAAATACACACATTAATGAGCCTTAAGAGTAATTGTCTGGACGTAACATCTGATTTGTAATTGTATGTTAATGTGACGTGAATGACAAAACCTTAAATTATATACAAAATCTAGTGTTTTAAAAGAATGGACACAAAAATTTGAATTTCTTTTAAATTATTTGAACATTCTGAACAACAACATTGCACTGCTCCCTCAGATATGATTTAAAGAAGCAGTAACACTATGGATACCAACTGTCTTAAAACACCACCAATGAAGAAGAAGATAATACATAACGATTGAAACCATGATTTTAGCATTTCAGCATAATGCAAGTAAAATAATAAACATGTTGTTTGAAGGCCTTTGGAATACATATACGCATGGTAAACAAATATGAACTGTAAACTCGAAACAAGTGCTTGTTAGATCTATTCGAAATATTCTTTGCAAGGAAAATCAGTCTATTCACAACCTCTGGTTTTAGACAGGCCTGAGTAACAACCCCCCACCCACACACAATACCCTCTCAGAGGGGGCACTAGAGGCTGGGATAGAAGCTAAGCCTTGAAAAGTTAAGGCTCATGACCACTCTAGGTCGATGTCTGGCTCGACGTCGGGAATTAACATAAGTGGCAAATTCAGTCTGAATTTTTGCCCTCTCAGTTTAGGAGTGTGGGGCACAGGGGCACTTTTTCTTAAGAAGGCCCCCAAAGTCATTTTCTTTTTAGGTGGAGTTTGCTTTTGTACAACAGAGGGACCAGCCCCCTCTGTATTACTGTTATTACAGAGAGCTAAGAGCTCAGAAACGGCACGCTCATTGACATTTTCCAACCTGGCTGAATAAATGTAAGCAGTACAAACCTCGGGGCCATGAAGGTGACGGAACTCTGGAAAGTCTTGGGGTGGCTTTACATCCTTATTTGTGCCCTCCAAAACTTCTAAATCTTGCAGCGTAGGAACATGACGTGTTTTCTTGTCTGATCCTAGAACACTTGACCTGACCCCCACCATGTTGGGGATTCTGAAATTAAGAGATGCAGGGCTAGACCAAGCTCATCCTGCACCTCAGTCATATCTCTCTGTTTTTCCAGCTGGCCGATTGATTTGTGGATCATTGACACC
Organism: Chaenogobius annularis; assembly: GCA_015082035.1. Lineage (NCBI taxonomy): Eukaryota > Metazoa > Chordata > Actinopteri > Gobiiformes > Gobiidae > Chaenogobius > Chaenogobius annularis. The sequence continues at coordinate 472,273 of BJKM01000257.1, forward strand.
AATCTGTAATAAATATGTAAAAATATTTCAGTACAACTTTATTCTCTACATATTTGAAAGCAAACATGCAGGCACATAATGCTAATTAAAGTAGTGTGCTACAGGGCTACAGGTACAGGTACAGAGTGCTTCCTGGAGGATGGGCTGAAACAGGGAAGCGTCATCCTAGTGAGAAGCCCCTGCTTGCTTACTCATCCGAGGGGAAGGATAGAGACTGTTCTCTAGCTAAAGACTGCCGGAATCAGTAAAAAAAAAACCTTTGGGCACATATACGAGGCACCAATAGCACTGTAAGAAGGTTAAAAGCTCTGAAAAGTCAATCTTGCATGAAATAGGCTCTTTAAGTTGAGCTGGTGCACTCGGTCCTAACTCCAGTCACAACGTCGGGCGTCGCTAACCCTAACGTAAAAGGTTAGGACCGCCTTATGACCAGCTGGTTCATTCACCTGCAGAAGTTCAGGTTATCCTTTAAACCATGGCTAAACCACCGGTATTGTAATTGGAGAAATATGCTGTTTGGAGACCCACGTGACACAAAGTCCAGCTGTTGTTGATGTAATGGACCGTTAAACTGGAATGCGGCTGCACAGGTCAGTGGTGGCAGCATACAATGCCATGCCCTCCAGCTCTCCAACCCTCCAGCCCTACGGATCTTTTGCTGAGGTGAGGCAGCGCTCCATTGGACACATACCTGCGACTGAGTACAATGTACCGTGAATTTAGAACTTTAATAATAAATGGGCAGCTTCGCTCCACTCTTGTCATAGCAAAGCTTTCTAGCTACTCCAGCTGGTTTTGATTTGGAACTCGTTACATTTCTTTCATTCAGCTGGATATTTATTCTTAAGGTGCTGGAAAAGTTTTGTTGTACTGCTGCCTCTTATAGAAAAAGCCTTTCGACATATTTTACAGTGAGGAGTTGCCTGTTCTTCGTCTGCTACATCAAAGCCAAACAATTTCCACACAACGAAATGGTGATGTTTTTCTGTGGAAGGTCTTTGCTACATGTTATCACTGCCATGTTGTTTGTGTATGTCGGTGTGTGCGGAAGGGGGCTGAGCTCATAGCATTGAACAGAAGCCCACAAGGAGTTTTAAACGCAGATGATACTGCAAACAGAAAAATATATTCAACTTTTTCTGCCATGCCCACCTCTTAACCAGTGGTTTAAATGGAGATCAAGGGAAAGTCTGGACACTAAATTATGATATAAAGTAGATTAATTTGGTGTAAAATGTCCAATGTTCATGTGACAAAGAAATAAAAAATGCACCAATTCCCTGGGCCTAAAAAACACTGTTTAGTCTGTTTGAGTCTTATTTTCTCTGGAGGTTGGCAGCCCTATGTCAACTTCTACAATCAGAGGGAGGATTGCCCCAGATGGGCATCCGGAATAAGGTGAATAGAAAAAAATATCAAATTTGTAAAAATACAAATTGACTTTGATTTAATACATTTTGTTTACTTGATAAAGTAAAATCTGTAACTGTTGCCAATTCTTTTAATTTGAGTGTCCTGAACATATGTCCATAACAAAAAACAATGACAATCACCATGACAGGTTTGTTAAGTTTTATTTTCACAGTTTGACTACTAAATGCATTAACATGTTTTTATTTAGTCCACAAGTACATTCAAATATTACAATGATATTGTATGGTATTTATCTTGTTTCCTCCTCACACAGTTGCACCAAGATGTCAATGCATATTCTCTGGAACTAGCCATTGCATTGAGGACAACACGTGTAAGATTTAAGGTAGTTCATAAGGGCACCATTAGGGCAACATTAATACTACTACATATTACATATTTTATGAAAGGGGAGGACTCGATTCACTGACAATTACAACTCTATAAAAAGGGTCTATAAACCAGGATGATTTTGTGTAGTTTAATGAACAAAAAAATATCAAAGCAATTGATTACACATGTACTTAGTTAAAAGAAATGCTGGTATTAAGAATTAACTTTTTATTAACTCTAGTAGAATAATCCAGGGGAACCTCACTTTAATGCCACTCTGTAAATTTCAGCCACTCTCAGGTCGTACATGTCCAAGGGAAGGCTCAGATGTGGATCAAGGCCTCCTTTGAGATCTTTGGGTCCGTAGAACTGTCGTTGTCCGGTTTAGCGTCAAGTCAAAGTCCAAGGTCCGTTGACTTGTGCATTCTTTACTGTTGGAGTTGTCCGAATCAGCCAGGGCTGGAAAGCAGAGTGTTAGGAGAATATGTAAACCTCTCCCTGATGGGGGAGGGGCCCTTGGGGTCGACGACCCGGTGTGTTTTGTTAGAGGTTCAGATCAAGAGCAGAAGAGAAGAGAAGAGCATGGAGGCTTGGTGGTCTTTTTATCTGACCTCAGAGGTGTGGCCTAGAGTGGGAGTGACTTTAACTCTGTCAAACTTATTCCTAATTTGGACAAATCTAATTTAAACCAGTAAAATTACATGTAACCATAACAACATTGTCAATGAACATTGTCAATAAACACACATCATTAGCAAGTAACAAGGAAGTACATTAAATATGTCGTGACCACATTTCAAACAATTCTTATGGCAAACTAAACTAAGACATGATTTAGTTACAAGCTTACATCACACAGTAAGCATTAAGTCAGTTTAAATGTGAAATATAGTTATTAAGGACTTAATCCTGAGAAACATTCCATCCAGCAGAACAGGGGTGTCCTCAGAGGGGGAAGGGGTGGTCTGGTGAAGACAGTGTTGCTGGTCCATGGGAGATTGGCAACATTCCTCAATCCATCCAACATTTTGCATTATCATTATCACAGAAGTTAAAAGCCATATTGTAATCATTTTCAAAATTGTGCAGCCCTAGGAACTACCAATGAAATAAATATGAAATAAAGTAAATCTGGTTTTACTTATACTGAATCTAAACATGAAAACAGAAGTAAAGAAGGTCTACAAGTTCTAACCCCTGTCTAAACCAGGACTGAGCCTCACAAAATGCTTGGAGCCCAGTGACATATGGTGGCGTCAGGTCTGGTTTAGATCAACAGGAAGTTCTCACACCTGTCCACCTGCGTTAGCCTGCTCCCACCTGACCTTTGGTTTTCACAGCACTGCCTCTGCTCATCAGCCCAGGCATAAAACTGCTGCACACGGAAACTGCAGCCGAATGATACTCCTGTCCAAACAAAGTATACAGGCATTGCTTACATTGTGTTAAAGAACTGGTTTAGACCTGCTTAAATTTCCACTATGTAGCTTTTCTGGTGGAGGCTCCAGCACCTGCTTGAGATGTTATTGCTTTGTCTGGAATGTTCCACAGTAGGGTATTACATATATGTCTTATGTTAATTCAACTGCAGGTGTTTTTATTGCTCAAATATTTGAAAACATGTATTCATTACATAGTATTCCATACTGTGGAACATTCTAGGCAAAGCAATAACATCTCCAAGGAGAGAAGCAGGTGGTGGACCCTTCACTGGAAAAGTTACATAGTGTACCTTTAATATAGCTTTAGCCCTTGTTACTTTTGGTTTGGACTAGGTTCAGAACTGATTTGGTCTTGGCCCAGACCGGTTTAGTCCTAGTTTAGACCTTGTTCAAGACAGGTGAAAAATTCTAAGTGTTATGTTCATATCTAAATGACCTTGCCTGTGGTGTATACAGTAACTATAGGCTAATGCTAAGGGCCCATGGTGATGGGAGAGATGTCAGCCACTGCTCTGCATACCACACTCAAGGACATACGCACATGAATGTGCATTCCTCTCCATATTTCTGATGAACTCTTATACAAGCAACACAAAACATGTCTACACAGTCCAGTGTCCATTGAAGCTCAGGGACAGATAAAGTTAAAGTGGAGAGCAGTGGCTGAGAACACTGAGAGGCAGCAGAGGCTGGGAACCACTGACACAGAATGTAGATACAAGTAATCAGCAGAATGTGACCGATACAAGTTAACCCAACTGTGACACAATGGCCCCGTTTGAATCTGGGAGAGAGTGCAATCATAATGTATAATGAAATGAAATGTACAATTTTACTACAGAAATGACAATGTTACAGACTTCTAAAATGTTTCGAATTTTTTTTCAAACATTATTTGACAAGTTTTCCTCCTAAACCATCAGTTTAGACATGTTTACTCCAAATAACTTCTGTGTGGGACTGTGAGATCAGAGTCCGATCTGTGTGAGCAGACACTGACTCAGTCGGTATTGGCCTAAAATGTTCATATTGGTGCACCACTAGGACCCCTCTTCTTTGGTTAAAATATTTTTTTAGAAAATTAATTTTTTATGAATTTGCAGGCATTCCTAAAATGTCCCAGTTAGCACTAGCATTTGACTCAAAGTACTATTGTGCACCCCTTTGGTGTAGTGGTTAATGGTGTTGCACACATGTGGTTGTTACACATCAGTGCTTTAGTCTTTGACCCAGAAAAAAATCTTTTTAAAAAGAATAAAAAATCAAACTTCAAAAACACTTATAAATTAAAAGAAGATATAACTAAATAATACAATCAGAATATACTTCCAGCTGGACACATGCTTCAGAACAATTATTCTTAGCTACAGACGCTAACTGCTTGTGAAGACTCCCAACTGAACTGAATATAATCCAAATAGTTTTGTGAAATAAAATTCACAAGACAGTGAATTTGCGCCCGTCCATAGAGTTGTTCCTAATGCAGTTTTTGGCTCGTCGTCTCTCCTGATTATTAGGACTATAGCACCATCTGGGACTGGCACGCTCCTCTCCCTCACGTCAACACAAGCCACCAATTATGCTGCTAAATATATTGCATTCAAAGCACTTTACACTGGAGACTCTGGAATAAACTGGACACAAAAAGAACGGTTTGTTTATTGATATTTCCTATGTTGGCTTTACTTCCCTCATACCTACAATCAAACAGCATTCAAGGTATAGCCTCGATCGCAGTCCGGACTGAGAAAGAAGAAAGCTTTTCAGTTCAGTTCCCCAAATGACTGGAATAAGAAGCTTTCTACAAAGCAATATTTCAACAGGTGACTTTTTTTTTACTTTACAATCAATTAAATTTTAGTTTTATGAGTTAACTTAGATGTAGTTTTATTTTTGGAAATAAATGTATCTTGTTGGGATTTCTGACCTTATTCCTCGATTTCAATATCGTTTCTTCTTTCAACTTGGCCTGATAATTTATTCAAGTGTGTTAATGAAATTGCACTTAAGATAAGCAGAGGAAAGTTGGAAAATCACGTATCCTTCCATATAAATATTTCACAACAATTATCAGACATTAATAATCTTTTTATAAGTTTACTTTTGACAAATTCATCAAACGCTCCTCTCTGCGCCGTCTCAATCTCTATATGCTCCAACATGCAGCGCTTATGCTAATGCTATGCTAATGCTCAACTAACGCTTGGCTAATCCTCTGAAGCGCACGGTCCATTTGTCCAGCTAATTTATCCCCCTGTGACCCAAGCACTCGCTAGTTATTTCTAATGCTAATGTCTTCTTCCAACTCTGGTCTCAAAGTGCAGTTACGTCAAGCTGCTATAGTCAATTAAATCAACAACTCAATGTTTTGTGTTTGCGTTGTTTTGTAAAAAATGACAGACGTAGCGAGTATTTCCTACAGAGAAAGGGCATAAGCTACAGAAGGCTTTAAAATGTCATTTTCTAGTTCAGCGCCCCGCATCTTAAAGAAAAACAAATAGCGGTATTTAAATGAGGCTAATCTCACGCAGTGGAAATGCCACCATCGCGTTACAAAAACTCTACGGGGTCTAAACACAAAGTAAACACCGTCCACCGTCTGCCTCTCACACTTTGGAGTTCTCAGATGGCTTTGCAGAATTAGATTTGGGTTCATGTCGGAGGAAAGTGAAAGAAGTTTAGCAGACATTTGTAACAGATCAAAGGTAAACAAGGTGAGAAGTGTATATGTTTCAGCGAGGAGAAAGTTTCTAATAAATGGGTAAACAGAATATATTCAGCCAATTTACTTTTTTCAATCTAACGTCCTATAATATGCTTAAGTGACTGAAGTGAACTTCATCCCTCCATCTCCTTTCACTATATCTGGGGGCAGCAGCCTAAAAGATAATTCATACTTCATAAGAAGCAAGAAGTTTGTTCTTTCTCCTAGAACTGTAAGAACAAAATTACATCATTTTAAGATAAGATAAGAATAAACTTTACTTAAATGTTGTTCTGCACTTCTTGAAGCTTGTTCTCGTTGCCTCGGCTGAGCAGACATTTGTTCTTGCAGGGCTGTCGGATAAAAATTCCCTTCTCACCTTCCCTGAGTGGTCTCATCCCTTTTTCTAAGCTCGGGTCCTCTACCAGAGGCCTGGGAGCTTGAGGGTTCTGCGCAGTATCTTTGCTGTTCCTAGTACTGCACTTTTCTGGACTGAGATGTCTGATGATTTTCCAGGGATCTGTTGTAGCCACTCCTCCAGTTTGGGGGTCACTGCCCCGAGTGCTCCGATGACCACGGGCACTACTTTTGCCTTCCCCTCCACGCCTTCTCCAGCTCTTCTCTGCGAGTTTCTCGTGTTCCTTTTTCCTGATGTTGCCATCACTTGGTATCGCCACGTCAACCACAACGGCTTTCCTCTGCTGTTTATCCACCACAATGTCTGGTTGGTTTTCCATTACCATTCTGTCAGTCTGTATCTGGAAGTCCCACAGGATCTTGCCTCGGTCATTCTCTACCACCTTTGGGGGTGTTTCCCACTTTGACCTTGGGGTTTCCAGTCCATACTCTGCACAGATGTTCCTGTACACTATGCCAGCCACTTGGTTATGACGCTCCATGTATGCTGGCCCTGCCAGTTATGTGCTGGATTGTCCTCAGGGGCCCCTTTGCACAACCTTCACCTTGGGTCTTGTCTGGTGTGGTAGATCTTGGCCTCTATTGCTCTCGTGCTCAGGGCCTGCTCCTGTGCTGTCCTTCAGACCGCCCGCTCTAGCCATTGGTAGGATTTCTTGATATCAGCCACTTTGATTATGTTCCGGTAGTACATCCCATGTAAGGGCTTGTCCTCCCATGGTGGTCCCTCCTCCAGCACCTCATCCTCCCCATTGCCCATTGAAACATTCACTGAGCACGTCATCTGTTGGGGCCTTGTCCTTGATGTACTTGTGGATCTTGGATGTTTCATCCTAGATAGTGGCTTTCACACACATATATATATATATATATATATATATATATATATATATTATATATATATATATATATATATATATATCATATATACATATATACACATACATATAACCCATGTATGTATATATAGATAGATAGATAGATCTAGTCTCCGCCCTAATGACATGGGGTGCTGCAAGGTTCCGTATAAGTACCACTGTTGTTTGCTTTGTACATAAACGACCTTTCGGACTGCTACCAGGGGGTCAGCTACCAGCTCTATGTGGATGATACAGTCATCCATGTGTCTGCCATTGAAAGCAACAACAACAACAACAATAACAAAAACAACAACTAAAGAATGGGGTCTAATGAATAATGTTTAAAGAATGGTGGTAATGTAACATTATGGATACCAACCGCCATAAAACACCACCAAAGAAGAAAAAGGCAACAAAGAGTACAAAGAGAACTAACGGCGACGACAACACCAACCGCAACGAACCCCATCAACACATCAACACCTCCAATCCACCTCCAATAAAGCTCCTAACCCTTCGGCGTTCTTCATCATTCTCTTCACTCCCCTGAACATTGCATCGCTGTCCTTACCCAACACCCTGCGGTGATGGCTAACCAGTATCCAAACATCTCAAACATCGAGTTATTACAGTTCTCACTACTCTTTTAAAGTATGCATAAATTACTTTATAATTGAAGAAGTCATAATTGATAGCCATCTGAAGTTTCAAAGCCAGGTCAAAGTGTTTGAAAAAAGGTTAAACCAAAATATAATACATTATAGCCCATTCTATAAGAAAATCACGGGACTGGCTCTGGAGTCCTTATCATCCTGGACTAGCCGATCCGCTAAGTGATTGATGGCATGAACATCGAATGCTGCCTATACTAATTCCTACATACAGTAAATCTGACTGACAGTCCCTGCATTTTGGATGGAATTTTGTGTATTGATGACATAAAGAAGGATTATGTTTTGCAAGTACTACTTCCAATTTTCCACTTTATTTCCCTTTTTCTTCACAAGCATATACAGTAACACTATAAATTCTATTTACCACATGTACTAGCCAACCAAACAACATTTGAAAAACATGAATCAAAACATCACTTCATACACAAGTAATCCAGTAAGTTAGTGTCAGTCATTGTACTGTTGTGGTGTGTTTTCCCATCCTCCCCCGCAGGTATCCAGAAGCCGGCTGCCTCTATTCCCGGTTAAATCCGTGGGTCCAAAAGTCTTGAGGTGAGGTCTAGCGTGACATGTATCCAGTAAAGCACAAAGGGAGGAGGACTGGTGTTGTGATCAGTAATGTCACTTGTTATTTTCCACTAAATGGATGCCGGGGTCCGCTGTGGAGATGAGTGGAACAGTCTGGAACGACCTGGACACCTGCAGGTGTCGTTAACACCGCAACGCTCATTACACACACAAATTAATATGATTTTCAGCCTGGTTTGGCTCACACAGGCCTCAGTGTGAGGCAAGCCACTGGAGGATTTAGACGAGGTCACTGGAGACAGGAAATTGACTTGAATTCAACATCCTCAATTTTGGTTACAAATATATTTTTTAAATATCCTTATTTCAATACATTATTAAAGGATCCACGTTATGCTAACCTGACTCATTTTGTTATAATGTTTCCTCATAAACATGTAGTAGGAGTTGTGTTACAGACATTTAATAAAGATGCACTATGCAACTTTTCTATTCCTACCCGTTGCTTAAACTTGATCACTTAGTTAAACTGGCCTCTGAGCTAAAGCCTAACACAGTCAATAAATTCTTAAATGAAATACCAAACGGTTTACACACTCAACAGTGACTTTTAACCAGGCTTTGACCTAAATGTGCTTGATGGGCAGTAAGCAGCTGGCTAATGCTAGTTTACGCCATTAACGCCGATGTTAAGGGCACTACTATGCTAATAAACACTAATAGCCTACTTGCAGAAAGTCTTAACGTTAGCCTAATTTCCTACTATAGGAATCCTACTGTCCAAGGGCCTCATTTATAAAGCCCGGTATGCACAAAACGAAGCCCAAAATGTGCGTACGCATTTTTTCACAGGCTGTGCCCTCAGATGGGCAGCAGGGCAGCGCCATGTGAAGGTTTCTCCTGTTGAGCCTACTGCTGCGGGTCTCTCTGCCTGTGCATGGGAACTCTCACCCGTGCCTTCTGATTGTGTAGACATCTTTGCAGAATACGACCAGTTGCACACCAAGTTAGCAAAGCACGAGACAAGAGACATGTTTGTCTTTCACAATCGGTAGCCACACTGTCCGGTCGCTCTGACTGTTCTCTTCGTCTTTCTTTTTACTCTCCATCTGAGAGACAGGAGGCTCCGCCTTTATTTTATACAGCGCGTAACCTTGCGCCCAACAATATAGTACCAACATATACAGTGGTAAACATCGCTCTCTAACAACTCCTTTGCAGGCCTCCATCGCCGGTTAGTGTTTCCACCTCCATCTCAGAGAATTTTCCAACTTTTCTCGTCCGTCTGTAACACTGTGTTTCACCCTCATGAATATGCTAAAGATGTTAATTTGGTGATTTGCATAGCCATATATGGTATATTAGGGGGGGCTCAGGACGGGCTCAGGGCGGAAACTCATGAGGAATTGCGGTACGCACGCTTTCAAGCACAATTTGACATACTCTTTAATAAATGAGGACCCAGGTGTTATATTTTAGAATCAGACACAAAGTCCATGCTCTTGAATACTTTTGAGTGCTTGTCTGCACGGAGAGCAGCTGTGGATGAGGACGTTTAGATGTAAATGTCCACAAATGTTGTCAGTGACTCACCAGGGAGTAGATACGGGTGAAAACCCAACACGTCTGTCTTCTTTAAGTATCAACCCTTTTCATTTTCAGTGAGAAATGCCATTTTTCTTTTTAAAGGATTTTTGGCCCATAGGCTATTGGACAGGACAGAGAATGAAATGTGGGATGAGAGAGAAGGGACTGACATGCAGTAAATAGTCAGAGTTGGGAATGGAACTCACGACACTGCGGCTGGCTGTACATGGAGCCTAGCATGTGGGCGGTGCCTTACCCACTCGACTACCAGGCAGCGCAAGAAAGATAGGCACATCATACAGTGATGTCCTCTGACAGCGACAATACACTGGAAATACACTGCCTGTTCAGAAAAAAGTCATCACAGGAAAAAAGGGGCACACGCTCTAATATTTGGTTTGGAGCGCCTTTAGCTGATTACAGCACACATCCGCTGTGGAATAGTTTCAATAAGTTTCTGCAATATCAAAATATGTATTTCCATTATTTTTCTTGTATGTATTGATAATGGGAGACTGCACAAAGCCTTCTCCAGCTCGTCCCAAACACTCTCACTGGGGTTCAGATCAGTAATAGATTTGTTTCTGCTTCACCTTAGATGTTTGTTCTGCTTGATGCCAATGATTGTCAAACTGACTGCATCAGTTGGGTTTAAATACAGTGTTGCAGCTGAAAGATCATCGCCCATACAGCAGTTATCCCGTATACTACTGTATTTGCTTGGTTGAATCCAAGTGCAGAATTATTTTGGACAGGCAGTGCAAGTCACGCGACTGAAGCCCATAAATAAGCATTAGCACTAATCCATTTCTGACAACAAACAGGGTCTTTGGGAATGTTACGGAAGAATAAGACTTGTTGGTGGCACAGCCCTCAGCACAGCAAGCCGCTTCCATCCTCAAGATGGCAGTGGCAACAAGTGTCACTTCAGACACATGAATAAGAACAAATACTGTAACAAATACAAATAAGGACTCTCTCCGGAGTCCCTCAAATCTTACCGGAGTTAGCTGAGTTGCTAAGTAATCAATAGCATCAGCATCAGCGTGTATGGATTCCCCCACCAGAAAAGTTTCACAATGCATGTTTAAACAGTAAACACTTTTCAAAACAAGATAAAAAATATGAACTTTGATTACTGTAATGAACTCATCTAGACATTTCCTGTATTTCCTGTGTTATAACAGTTCAGAAGACAAAACTCTCAGCTGACGAATGATTTTTCCTTTTTTTAGCAACATGACTAAAAGTGAATTCAAATCAATAATTCTCATAATGACTCCCACACTCCACCTACATATAAACGTGGGCTCTGTGCAGCTTCTTCTCTCTGCACTTATCCCTACACAATTTCCCCAGAGGGAAAATCCATGATCCAAACCATAACAAATACCACCTTTTATAATCCTGACAATGCACTTTTCTGCTATGATTCAATCCATGTTATTTTTTTAAAGGGAACATCTTTCAATAAAGACTGCCACTCTCACTCCACAGACCTGGCCCATTGTACGTTGCAGCTGTATCCTTTATTGTGTTTTTTTCCATTATTCCCTTTTCCCCATTCGGTGTAAAAGTAGAAGACACACACTACTATTTCTGGAAGTGATTTCCATTGAAAGTGACAAACAAAACAAATTTAGGCTTCAATCTGACTTTCAGAAATGGTCTCGCGGGAGCTATTTGCCAGAACAGGGCTCATAGTGGGTTTGAGCTTGTAGTCAAATGAAAAGCTGCTTTTGGTGCAGATGAGAAGTGTTGTTCAGGGCGTGTGGAGCTGTTCTGTTAAAGCAGAATTCAGTAACTCGCCCTGTTTCTGTGAGACATTTTTGCCTCATTTTACCCCCAAGAGCGCCCCCTGTGTTTACTTGGGAAGAAAACAACTGCTCAGGGTTAGATTGCGTCACACGTGGCATGCAAGAAAATAGCATATTGCATTTGGAAAAACAACAAGCTAGACTTTGTTTGTCTCTCTTCTGGCTTCCGCGGTTATTTCATAGAACACGGCAAGGCATTCAGTTAAATAAGGTAGAGTAAATCATATATTTATTAGCTTGGTATGGCTTGGATGCACTACTAATACTAATACAACAGTTTATGCACTGAAATGAGCGTAGCTGTAGTATTCCTCGTTGTTTTTAAAATTTCAGGTGCAAACTAAATATTAATTAGAATTGTAGATTGTTATTAGATTGAAGAAGCTCTTTGACATTTCAGATGTGTTTTCAGATCTTACAGGAGACATTTTCATCACTCACCATTGACTTTCATACAATTTTGGTTTAATTGTCTTGCCCAAGGACTTGCCAAATCTCAACATCCAATCTGAGACCGACAATGTTGTTAATAAAGAGCAGATACCCACAACTGTATTAGTCAGTAGTGAGCTTTCCACGGTGTGCAAAATAAGTAAAGGTGAAATAACGAAACTACGCTCTAAAGATGTATTTCCATATCTGTTGCTTCAAGTTTGGGAACAAATGGAAAAACTGTTCAAATGTTTTATATTTTGAAATCTAAAATCCATTGAACAATCATATATTAATATACATCTCCCACACAGGTGGTGCTTTTGAATGCCACAGTTCTCAGTCATTGGTTCAAACACTATCACCATATATGGGCTGGCACCATCCCACTCCAGCCTCCAGCGGCCAAGTCCAGCCTCTTTTTACACCAGCGTTAAGGTCGGGAAGATGGCAAAAGAGCGCCCTGGAACTGCCCCTGGCCAAGGCCGTTAAAGCCACGTCCAGGGGCAAAATACGGCTCTAAATGTGCTTCTGTCACAACAGTTCTGGGGTTCCTGGTACTGGAGTGGACAAAACTGGTCCATTCGAAATAGAAGCTGTCCCCTCACCCCTTCAGTCTAAGTGTCTCATGGAGCAGCTGCATTATATTCTAACTTTAGAAACTCATCCACTTCTTCAAAACTACCACAGTGCTGTTACTGTGAATTAACACAGTCTGACCAGAAAAGAGCTGACGTAGTACTTTAGTTTCTGTCTCTCATATCTCATATCTCTCATTCTCTCAGACAGATTTGACTGCAAAGTGTAAGTCTTTGTTTAGTCTTGTTCTGGTCTTGGTTTTAGAGTCATCCCTGTTCATTTTGTAGATTGAATGACTTCAGGATCGCACTTGAACACCAAGTTACTTCAGGCGAGAAAAGAGGATGCAAAGGTCAGAACGAGACAAGTGATTCACTCGAAGGGAAGGGTAAATGGGCCAAAGGAAAAGGAAAATTTCACAACTTGGCAAGATACCATTTACAAAAATATAATCCAAAATGTACAGAGGGATTGTGGTGAAGTATTAACATCTAAATCAGGAACGGTTGCTTATATAAAACACTAGCCCAGCCTTGTTTACATGCATTTCATGTTTATTTCCTAGATCTTTGACAGACACAAGCGTCTATCACTGCGGTAGATCTTAACTCACTGTCTTCCTTTTAAAAACAGTGTGCAGACAGGATGAAAGGCTTGCGTATATATGTGAGGTATAAAGCGTATATTTGAAAGTCCTGCGAGCAAGCAGGCCGTGAAAGGATCCTGTAAAGCTCGGGTCATGTGCTCCAAATCACGACTGAAAATATATGGTGTGTTTTTTAGGTTGGTATTTCAAATAAATTCTGAAGAAATTGTTGTTTTTTTGACCTGAGAGGATGAAGAAGAGGGGCAGCTTATATGTTTGGTTTTGTACAGCTTTTGCAAACAGTATCATATAAAATGCATTTGCAATAGTCTACATTATTAGCGATCTGACTTCCTCATTAAAAAGACTTTATTGTATGAGTAAAATTAGTTTTGTAGAAGCAGTGAAGAGAACTGAACTGGTAAAAGCCTCATGTGGGGGATTTCAGACATTGTCCGTGTTTGACCCAAACCTTGACAGTTTTTGCTCTTCTCCGACCGGGACAATAAACGGATCGTCAACAAAGAGTCCAGTAAATACAAACACTGGATCAAAGCAGCTATAGAGATCAGGAAACAAGGCGCATGCACATTGAATCGAAATGATGGAGCTTTCCAACTCTCGCTCTTTAAAAGATTCTAAACTAAATTGTGTGTCCTTCAAAGTAGGGCCCGGCTGATTAATTAACAGATCGGCACACTAAATACGGTGTCAGCCTCTTTAGCAAAAGGCCTGGGCAGATCATTGGGGACAGGTGTTTTTAGGTTTAGTTAAAGTGTAATTATGTCAGGTAAGGCCCTTTTTATGCTTACAGTATAAACCAGTTACAGTATTAAGTTAAAACTAATTTAGAAAAAAATCAATATAAATATTGAATATATAAATATATATATATATATATATATATATATATATATATATATATATATAAAATATATATATATATAACAAAAGTACACATGAACACCATGCACATAATAATTCACCAAAATGTTTTATAACATGGTCATTCATGCTAAATAACACAATTAAAAACAAAGTTTCCTAATGCATGCCCTTTTGATTTCATTATGTTTTTTTTTATTTTATTATTGATCAGTGTTTTATGTTGCACCTTAAAGTCGAAACAAGTTCCTATGTTTGTGAATTTTGTTCATTGACAATGGCAATAAACCTTTTTTTGATTCTGAAAGTTAACATTGGCCGATTTATCATAATCCTTTTCATGAAATAACATTTTAAAAATGACAGGGTTTTTCCGCACCAATATTTTTTGTAGAGATGCAAATACTCCTTTTTTGTCTATCTCATACTGTATATTACCTTTACCACCTTGCCATGTATGAAACCTTTGTTACTAATCTTCGATGTAGTGCTACTTTATGAACACAAGTATCTGAACAGCCAAGACTCCTGATCACGTCTCCTCACTCCCTCACCGCCTCGTGTACATCCACAAAGCCTGTTACACATCTCTCTTTCTTCTCCGCTCCATCAAACCCTACTGAGCTGCTGTCTATTTCTGTGCGCTCAAGCAGGACTGGAGACAAACCGCCAAAAAAGAAAGAAAAAAAACAGCAGAAAACAAATTCTCCGACATGCAGCCTTGGGCGTAGAGATGCTTGATCTCACGGAGTCTGCCAGAGAGATTTTTCAAAAGACGTCGTCGGAAGCACAGGGCATTCCCGCCAAGACGAATGCGGCGCCGCGGGCTACACTGTCAGTCAAACGCACGGCTCGGCTCATGCTCGCGCTTTTATTTTCTCCCGGCCAACCTCCAACACGCCAGGGAGGCCTCTGGGGCGCAGGTATGTGGGAGAGAGGAGCGCATTAGCATAGCGACGCACACAGGGAAGGAGGCAGGCAGTGGAGTGGAGAAATGGTGCTTAATGTGTGCTTTTAAAACATCATTATGGGTTTCAACTGAAAGAAAAGAACATTTTATGAAGGGAAATGATCTGGAATGCGTTGTGTTCAGGAGTTGGGGTTACACATCAATAAATGTAATGTTTAGGAAGAAAAGAAAGGCAATGGATATGATGTTGAGAGGCTAGAGGTTACGTTTGTGAACAGAACACCTGCATCTATGGAGATCAACGGTCTCGCCCACTTTGTGAGTAAATTTCTATAAATTTGCTATATCAATTTGAGAAATTAAAATATTGTTGAATTAAAATATTGAGTATAAGGGCACAACAGAGGCTAACCATGTGGTAGCTCATGTTCATAATGCAGCTGTTTTCAACCCAAAAATCACATGTAAAACATAACATTCAACACATTTTTTTAATAGCCCTGAGAATGCGTAAAAAAATTGTGTTTTTTTTTCAATGGGAGCGTTAGCGTTAGCCTCCAAACATCACAAACCAGGGCTGTTTTGGCGACGGACACCAAAGCAACAGTAGAACCATTACCAGAGTG
Source organism: Chaenogobius annularis (assembly GCA_015082035.1). Lineage (NCBI taxonomy): Eukaryota > Metazoa > Chordata > Actinopteri > Gobiiformes > Gobiidae > Chaenogobius > Chaenogobius annularis. Next base: position 488,063 of record BJKM01000257.1, read on the forward strand.
TAGCAGAGTTTAGCCTAATTTATTTGACGAGGCTTTCTGCTCTGAAATGAGCATAAATGCTAATGACAATGTAAAAAAAAAAACAACATCTTAAATCTAACGCTATGCTGGTTTATGCACCAAAAACATATCCAAGCGTAAACGTTTGTTTTACCAGGTGCCACAGCTGCGGTCGCCCACATGCTTTTTTCGTACTGTGTACTGTATATGTTCAGGCTCAGGTTTCTTTTATTGTTATTTTGAGACATTTGGCTTGGCGTAGTTTTCCCCCCCCAAAACATGAAATCCCAAAACACAGGTGCCAAAACAGATTTTTTACAAAGCCTGTGTAGAGCTCCATATGTTCCTTTATAAAATGACTGAACTTCATAGCACATTACAACCTCACAGTGAGGCCCTGATGGTGTTGCTAAATGTCCATATTTGATGAACTGGGACACGCGACACTGCTGTTATTGTCTTTCGTGCGACGATTACTCCGTCACAATGTTCATTTTCCATTTTCTTTGATGAAACGCATCTGCTGGGCTAAATATTATGACTTCTAATAAAGCCCAAATGCTTTTCTGATGGCCCTGTAATGTGCTGGCTTAATTACTTTGGCCCGGGGCAGTCCGGCGTGTGCCATAACGCGTCTGTTTTCAGGTTGGTGGTGCGCGGAGACATCTTGTAAACAGGGAGGTAGAATAGGAGAGGTGGCAGTAAACAATGTACTGAATCAGAGCTGGAGAGCAGAGCGGAGACAGTATCATTACAGGGACGAAAGCTTCATTCGTGGTAGTACAACAAAGTGAGAACAAGTATTGCATGAAGTATAATTTGAGTAGACAAGAACAAGTTTGCTAGTTATTTGCAGTGCTCCTCGTAAACCGGCTTTTTATCTATGCATTTATAAGGCTTATGAGGTATTATATTCCCTAATCATAAATATACAGATACCAGTACATAAAATAATTGTACATCGAGGTCTGTTTTGTTTTGCTTGATATGAGTATGAGTATTCATCTTGAGAGCTCAATAGCGTTTTTGCCCACTGTATGATGTCATCCAGTGGTAATCCAGGAAGAACTCTGCTGGGTTTTAAGTCCATGCACTTTCACCAGACTTGTTGTGATCATTTCTCTGCTCAAATGGTCTTTACTCATAGTTCCTACCTTATTAAATCCAAAAATGTACTAACATGTGACCGAGCACCTCAAAGCATGACCATTACCTCTTATTATTATTTATTCATTATTTATTTATTATTACATGAGATCTAGGCCTACTAAATCAAATGCCACTATAAAAATGTTAATGGGACTGAAAAGACACATATGCATAATGTTTTTGAGCTCTTCCATCATAATATCCGATCTGGATTCATCTGCTTATTTTATGACCTCATTTTCCCCAGACAGATTATGTCTCAGGTAGATATTCAGAGGTCTATTGTGTGTTTTTAAAGTCCATAAATCATCACCAGACTCACAAATTGTGTTCATTACATTAACTACAAGCTTATGTTAGCACGCTGGTCACATTGCTTGAATTACTGAGAGAGTGCAATGTAATATGTGTTTTCAATTCATTTTTTTCCTTCATTTTTAAAAATGTTCCCAATATAAAAAAACACACACAGAACATGACCAGAGAGCAATAGACAAAATAGTTATTATTCTTAGATTTAAAACATGAAATGCCAGAGCAGAGGTACTCAAGAGCATGTTTTAAGGATATTAATGATACAATGCATAATATGTGCACTTTAAAGGAGATAGATTATGCATTTTGCCTTGGTATTTAATTGTAATAAAACTGTTATAATCATTTTACATTTTGTTTGTTGTAAACCACAATATTAATTAATTAATAATTGAAACAGGTCCATTCTGCCCGGTGGTCAAGTGTTTATGGCACAGCACACGTGTGCCAGGCTCCAAGTGCAGCCGGCCGCAATGTCGTGAGTTTGATCCCTAACGCCTACTATTTACTGCATCCCTTCCCTTCTCTCTCATCCCCCATTTCACACTACTATCCTGTCAATAAGGCCGAAAAAAAGCCTTAAAAAAAAAGAAAAGTGGCTGCGTGACATATTAAAACCCTAAATGTATTATTAGGTCGGGACAGTGCAAGTTAATGAACACACAGATTGTATCCATGGGCTAATTTGCATTCATTGGCCCACATTCACTCTCACAAACACCAGCACTGACACTGGGTGGGTAAAATGTCTTGCCCAAGAACACAATGACAGTGTGCACTAACGCCCCCCTGTGGCACCTGGCATTCTATTGGTCTCTCATCCAAGTACTAACCAGACCCATCTCTGCTTAGCTTCTGAGATCTGGCATTGACAAGTTGGTATGACGACTTGGTATGAGTCAGATTTGTCCTTTTTCAAAAAATCACAACCAAATGCAGAGATCCGAATCAGAAAACTGTTTATTGCCATTGTCAATGAACAGAATTCACAAACATAGGAACTAGTTTCGGCGTTAAAGTGCAACATAAAACACTGATCAATAATAAAAACAACAAAGATGTGGGTGGGGATAGGGGGTAGGTGAAACAGGAATTTTCTGAGCACCCGGTCCTCAGTTGTAAGACAAAACAGAAAAACTCAAACATGCATCAATCAATCAAAATACAACTTTGAGTAAACTAATGATGAGGAAACACCATTGCAACAAGGTTAAAAGCTCATTAAAATGTATATCATAATATGACCTCTTTAAGGTATTCACCTAAAAACCCTATGAAGTTAATTAGCTGAAAAAATCTGCTTCTTTTCAACAACAAGCAGACAAGCTATAAACTAAATTTAACATAACATTTAGCTTCCTATAGCAGTTTCAACATCCAATTCCAGCGTACTCGCTCTCACCTGTTAGCGCCACTGCTCCCTTGAGGCTTCATCAAATCAATAATATTCTGCGCCATGTTTCCTCCGCTGTCATCTCTCATTTGTCCGACGTGGAAGTGTCTTTTCTCCCATAATGCCTTTCCAATCAAGCCTATAGCCCAGAGTGTCCAATGCTAATAATGCTAATATGTGGGTAGCATCTGTTCAAAATGGCAGCCGGGACCTTGCACCTTTTGGCATTCATCTCCCGCCTTCTCAAGCTAGCGGTGCAGAGAACTCATTTGGTGGGTTAATTAGAACAAAAAGACGGGGCTTTCAATGGATTATTGAACGTTGGTTGGCTAGTGCTTCCCCGCGGTTCTGTGTTAGCGTATTGAGGCTCATTCGAAAGCTAAATGCCACCTATCAATCACACATCCAGCCTGGGATTGGTCATTACTGGGCCGTGATGGAGAGGTATGCTGGGTAATCATCTTCGGGCTGGTGTGGGGTGATTGGGGGAGTTAATATTCGGCGTGGCTTTGGAGGAGTTTGGCCTCGAAATGGGGTCAAACTTTGTGGAAAATGCCTGGACTAAAGGTAAACAGATGCAGGTGAGTTGGAGGGACATTTGCTTTGGAGACACACGCGGCAGGTTTTTGTGACTAAACTGTACGTGTCTCTGTATTTTTATTGACTTTTTATCGCAATGTAAGATAACAAAACTAAACCATAGTAAAAGTGAATGTTTTATTCAATTTTTAATAATCAAAAGACACTCACCAATATGTTGACCGGAAAGAGGCTTTTTACATAATACTGGTCAGTAATGTGGATACCAGCAATGACACAAAATCAATAGACAGATATTTTTTACAAAGATTATTATGCTATAATTAGAATAAATATAATAAAATAAATAGATGGTAGATATTGTTGTTTTAGGTAATCATTCAACATTTGGCTTAGTACATATAATACTTAAGTTGACAATTTAATTAAATAGAGAGTTTTCTTGACATTTACCAATTTTTCTAATATACAAAGTTACATTAGGTGGTGAAGCATGTGCCAAAAGCAGCACACACATGAACAATGCTAAATTTTACTTTGGCATCTCATGTAAACAATGCATGCAATGAAAAGTACCTATGACTTTCTCTCTGTTGAGCGTTCCTTCATCAGGATTGTGTGACCACTCCATCTGCTGGCAGAAGAGGGAATTACCATGGGGAAATAAACAAAAGGTAGCTTGACCCCTGCTAATTTGAGGCATATAGTTGTAATGAACGTGATTTGAGGCAGAAATGCAAAGAATGAGTCTGGTGATTAGTTATGGACTTAAAAACAGCGGAAAGATTTCTACCTGAACAGATGGTTTTTCTGAGGCTCAGAGGGAGAGGATTTACTAAATTAGTTACTAAACAGGATTAATAAAACAAGTGTGACTGAAGCTAAATACAACTCCAGGTATATTTTTAATGAGGAAACAATGTTATAACATGGTCAAAAGCTCAAAAAAGTACATTTTGCATAACGTCTCCTTTAAGCACCCTAATGTTAATAATGTGTTTGGTGAAAGTGTAAGAGCCAGTGAATATTTGAACACTGGAGAACTTCCTCGTGTAGAGTTGAAAAAAAGCCTTTACACACGGAATATCATTTATTGCTTTGTTATAGAAATATTTGTTTTAATCGATTGAACAAAAGATTCCTTTTGTAGATTCACAAGGTTGTGTAGACACTGGTCCTTGTCAAACTCTGTACACTTGTTTTGTGCTTGTAATAAATTCACTTTGTGGACACAGTGTTCACATGTTTCATAATGTATTGCATTTCTGAATAAAGCCTATGGCCTTTCTACTGCTGCGCTCTGCATTTTAATTAAGCACAATCCATACTCTCCGCACACGTAAACAAACCCATCGTTTCAAACATGGCTTTTTACCGTTAGCTATGGTTCCTGGTAAAATAAATCAAAGACATGGCATTGTTCGCTTATAGACATTTACTATGGAAAAGCGTTAAACAAACCCTCTTTTGATCAGTATTTTCAAATGCTGGCTGCATCTGGACAAAAAATATATATATGTCTATACAGACAACTTCCATCAAAAGTTTAACCAGGTCTAAAGAGACAAGACCAGATTTTCAGATCCAAGATCAGGATTGCTTTATTTATTCAACCTGATGATCAAATATGTGGCTTTCCAGGCACCATTAGGACTGTCAGTCCAAGATTAAAACTAAGTCTAGACTATAATAGGACTTGGCAAAGTATAAATCAGAATTTAAAGCTGTGTTCCAAGATTTCTAAACTTCAAAAGGAGGAAGTACATTATACAATCCATCTAAATATTTCCTAGCTCTCATAAACCCTTTTGCACACCTTCATCTTCAAACATTCACTTCGACTTTCCAGACTCAAAAACACAGCTAGCTAATTTAAAGCCAACAGGTACAGCTACAGTGCCTTCACCTCACGGACTGATCGTGTCGACCAGTGTGTGAATATTGTCTCACGATTTTAAATGCCCCATGTCTTGTTGTGAGACATCTTTTAAGACAAAAACAATTGTGCAGACGACGCCAGGCTTTACGCAGACTAAATCTAAAACTGTCAAAATCTGTTCAAAAATAGGCCTAAACCAGAACAAAACAAACAGATTAAACAGGAGAAACCAGGTCAAACTAAACCTGAGGGGGGATTTAAGAAGGAACAAAGCAAAAATATTCCCATTAAATTAAAACGCTAGAAGCGCACCCCATTTTGACAACCAGTAGTCTAGCCGTCATGGCCGACACCTTCCTCACTCATTGTCGACTGTTCCCCTTTGCTTCAACACGCAGTCTTTCTTTGTGTTTTCACCATAGATTTTCACCTCCGATCCACATTCTTACTTGTGCTCCTGCCGCACCCTGGGCTGTTATTTCCACTCCACGCACACCGTCGGGAGAGTGTCCGCGGGCTTCACGTATCGAGTCCCATTAGCGAGCTAGCCCTAGCGCTGGATAGCATCAATGTAAACAGAGAAAAGCAACTGCAACCCCTTGGCTATTTTTCAACCTTTTCTCTTGTGTGTTTCCAAGACCCTGAAATGAGAAGCCGACTTCAAAATGTCATCGGTGGTTGCAGGGGCACATGAAAAAGACCAGTTCTACAAGGAGAGAGAAAAAAAAAGGGTTTGAAGAAAGAAGTACATGTGTGATGGAGGGGCGGAGAGGTGCTCCTGGCTGTTTGTGGGAGAAGCTAATCAAAAAGCTAGCTTGTGTGTCCCTTTTGGGTGGAATGGGTGAAATAGCAGAGCGACAACCTTCACCTACTGCCGTCTGCGATCACTGAGAGATGGCAGTTTCATTTATTACGAACTAAAATGTGCACAAGGTTGAATACATATAGTTTAGGGCGCTGTAAAGAAGTCAATAGTTCCCTTATGAAACAATATGAATAATTGAAATGATACGTGCTGCTACGTTGGATAAACAAAACAAGTACTTTTTTGTTTTAGTTGTCCATCAGAAATGTTCTTTCATATACACTTAAAGGTGCCCTATTATGGGTTTTGCCTGGAATGTTGCACACTATGGCATTAAGCTTATTAATCACCATGGAGACAAGAAGGTAGCATCACCCTAACCCAGGTTACAGGTCAGATCTGTGGGTTTTGTCCCTGTGGCCTCAGTAGGGCTCTGTTTAAATGTAGATATATCAGAGTTTGAATATTTTTCTTAGAAAGAGGAACAAAAGTGATTGTTAAGTTAATCGTTTTGCATCATAAGTCAGACGGTGTAATCCCTCATTCATCCAGGAGTGTTCCACTGTAGAAAAAGATTCAGTTGACTAGTCAACTGGACTCGTTTCGACTCTCATCCAAGAGTCATTCTCAATCATTAGTCAGACTTAGCTCAGCTCTGATCCGTTTTCCAACATTTATAAACAGTTTAAATATGATTTTTATAGGAGTACATTTTATCAAATGAACCTCAAAAATGTGGTTTGTCCCAAGTATGGTTACTATAGAAACCGCTCACAGTAAATGCTCATGTATGCTAAATGTTTCGTGTGTTCCAAGCATAGTGACCGTCACTACATTTTTACTCATAAAAGTCACAATAAAAACAAACATGGAGGCACTCATTGCAGTTTTTTAGATCACATTCGTAGGTAAAATGTCAAGTAAGGCATGTAAAACCGTGTATTTGATTTGCAGCTTGTTCTAGTCAAAATTGAGCTTCCACCGCGCTGTGTTCTCCACTGCCCCCAGTGGTCAGCGCATGTACAGCTGTATTTCTACACTCCCACTGGGCATGTGAACCACATACTGGCCCAGCGAAGAGGACGGACAAAAGCCCCCAAGTGTATTTGTATGTAACTCGAACGTAGAGCATAGAAGGACCTCAACAATGCATGTTTTCTATTTTTGATCAATAAAAACATCTGTAAAGGCATGATAGATATGTTTAATGCCGTACTGGGTGTGTCCTTGTTTTGTCTAGTCAAAATGTGGGACACTTCGATTCTGGATCAAATCTCCACCAGAAATATTTTATAGAGCACCTTTAAGTTTGCCTGGCCAGCCAAGACCACACGCTTCGACAATGTTTTTCAAAGACATTTTGATATGAACCGCATTCTGACATTCTTGACAGGCGGGTTAACTCTGTTTGTATCCAAACAAACATGGCGGCTTACAAGTTAAAACAAGAAATAAAGAAAAAACACAGAATCAATGAGCAAAGCCCTAACCTCTTATGTATGTCTTCCACATTTGATGTGGTTTGACCGTTTAAGGTCAGAGTCCAGAACATATGCTTGTTATCACGCATACATTAGCATAACACAGTACTAAGTTAAACCATGAGACGTTGCAGTTTGGAAAGTTGTATGCTACTATTTTGTTTCAGCCTTCTTTGTTCCTCTATCTGGAACAACTTTGACTACAAAATGTTCACTCTATTTTCCCATTTTGGAATAAACCCTTTGGCCTTTCTCCTTCTTCCGATGCATTTTGATTCAGCCAAATCTATACTCTCCGCACACGCAGCAAACAATCTTTTCAGACTTGACTTCATGATGTTAGCTCCAGGTAAAACGAAAAAGCATTGTTGATAGTTTATGAATAATAAATTGGGTCTTAAAAATGTATAATGTTTTTGGTAATATCGCCTAAAAATGATGAGATGCACAGCGTCTTTCTATCATGAATAGCATAGAAAAATGTGTGGTGTTGGTTTTGGTTGGTCACCTTGAACCGATAACGCCACTCAAGGGGAACCATTAATTACATTTGCCAAAGTTTCCCACTCATTTTACCGCTACATGAATGTTCCGGAGGAGTTAAAATGAGTGAGTGCGTTCACCTCTTCACCCGACCGTACATTTGCATTTCCCTGTCAGACATCATTAAAACTGTGCTGCTCCTCCCAGTAAGTTCAACTATTTTTGACTTCATCCTACACCATTGCATAGTCCTGGTTTAGTCTGGATTTTTATGCCGTTTATTATAAGAACAACTGTCAAATTGTCCACAATGATTTATTAATACAAAACTAGGACAAAACCAAGACTAAACTGTTAGTGAAATAAAAAAAAAAGAGTAAACTAAACTTAACAGAGTCTAAAACACATCCAAGTAATATTGGCCAAGTATAAAACAAGGCTGAAGAACTGGACTACACCAAGTCAGGGTTAAACCAGTCCTACAACCATACTAAACCTGGTCCAAACCACATCTAACAGAGGACTAAACAAGGATTCATAAAAAACAGGTCTAAATCAGGTCTCAATATGGACTAAAGCAGAACTAAACCAGGTCTAACACCAAAGAAAAACCTTAACCAGAAGACAGTACCCAGATGGCCTATTATAGTTAATGCTATGTTTTCTTTCTTAGTTTGTTATTTTATCGATGAATTTTCTGATCTTTAAAGGTGCACTATGTAACTTTTCTCCATGGATACAAGCAGATTGATATCTGTTTGCCAAGATTTGTGGGAAAGCAAGCCACCTCACTGTAAGAATAGATGTTTTTTATGGTATTTTTTACCTTCAAAACTGCAGAATTTCATAGATTAGATTTCATAGATTGCATGCCCTTTTGTTTGACTGAATATATGTTGTTTTATTATTGCTCAGTGTTTTATGTTGCACCTTCATGCCGAGACAAGTTCCTATGTCTGTGAAGTTTGTTCATTGACGATGGCAATAAACCCCTTTCTGATTCTGATTCTGATTAACAGAGCCATATTATGCAGTGTCGTGGCTTTAATTACCCTTTAAACCTTAGTATTTGTCACTTTCTAACTTAAATTAAGGTCTTGGAAAACACTTTACAAATGACACCTCCGTTTCCAATTAGGTAATTAGGCATTGGAGATCAGAGGTTGGAATGAACAATGGGAAAATAAATAAATGAAGCCCTTAAGCAAATGCTATGCCACTAGAGCCATGTGTTTGTTGACACACACAACAGTTTGACCGCAGAGTGAGTCCAGTGCTGGTTTATGGGCTTGATTTTTACCTTTGACGCCAGTGAGTTGTGTTAAAATAGCCTGAGATTGACTGACAACTCCAAAAACTCAAAATTCTCCTGAGGTTTAAAGTCTGGAGATGGAGTTAGCATCCACAGCAGAACAGCGCTAATGGACCCTTGCTAAAAATGCACAATTAAACTTTGAGAAACTGAAAAATTAACAATAGAAATCATGAAAAAGGAAGGAGGAAATATCCTTGGCAGGTAGACAGTGGTATTGCAGCCATAATTGTTCCCAAATTGTTGTGATGTATTATAGAAGGGTTAAGAATTCTTCTTGGCGGGGAAAAAAGTATTTCTCAAGCAGCTGTAATACATAATGATTACAGTAACTGATAATTGTGTAGCATCACTAATACTAGTGTGCAAATTCTAGTACTTATATTTTCATAAAATAAATAATTGTGGTGTCTATATATCAAACAACATTTTATAATTATAGTCGAAAAAACATTAATCAGTAATCAGACTCAACCTGCAGGGGGCAGGCAGACCCACAACTGCAGGGGGAGTAATCAGACTCAACCTGCAGGGGGCAGTCAGACCCACACCTGCAGGGGGCGTAATCAGACTCAACCTGCAGGGGGCAGAGTCAGACACACACCTGTAGGGGGCGTAATCAGACTCAACCTGCAGGGGGCAGTCAGAAACACACCTGCAGGGGGCAGTCAGACACACACCTGCAGGGGGCGTAATCAGACTCAACCTGCAGGGGGCAGTCAGAAACACACCTGCAGGGGGCAGTCAGACACACACCTGCAGGGGCGTAATCAGACTCAACCTGCAGGGGGTAGTCAGAACACACCTGCAGGGGGCGGAGTCAAACACACACCTGCAGGGGGCGTAATCAGACTCAACCTGCACGGGGCAGTCAGAACACCACCTGCAGGGGCGGAGTCAGACACACAACTGCAGGGGGCGTAATCAGACTCAACCTGCAGGGGGCAGGCAGACCCACACCTGCAGGGGAGTAATCAGACTCAACCTGCAGGGGGCAGTCAGACCCACACCTGCAGGGGGCGTAATCAGACTCAACCTGCAGGGGGCAGTCAGAAACACACCTGCAGGGGGCGGAGTCAAACACACACCTGCAGGGGGCGTAATCAGACTCAACCTGCACGGGGCAGTCAGACACCCACCTGCAGGGGGCGGAGTCAGACACACCTGCAGGGGGCGGAGTCAGACACACACCTGCAGGGGGCGTAATCAGACTCAACCTGCAGGGGGCAGTCAGACCCACACCTGCAGGGGGAGTCAGACACACACCTGCAGGGGGCATAATCAGACTCAACCTGCAGGGGGCAGTCAGACACACACCTGCAGAGGGCGGAGTCAAACACACACCTGCAGGGGGCGTAATCAGACTCAACCTGCAGGGGGCAGTCAGACACCCACCTGCAGGGGGCGGAGTCAGACACACCTGCAGGGGGCGGAGTCAGACACACACCTGCAGGGCAAACGGTGGAGTCAGACACACACCTGCAAGGGCGTAATCAGACTCAACCTGCAGGGGGCAGTCAGACACACACCTGCAGGGGACGGAGTCAGACACACACCTGCAGGGGGTGTAATCAGACTCAACCTGCAGGGGGTGGAGTCAGACACACACCTGCAGGGGGTGGAGTCAGACACACCGTGTGAACGTGAGCAGGGGGACTGGGCACTAGTTGTTGGTATTGTTATGTGTGAAAACGCCTTTAGTCCTCCAGACCCTGCCCCTCCCTCGTTTAGTCCCAGTTTAATATTATGTATTATTTAGGTTTTTCTAAATACTTTTGAACACTTTAGCCTTTTTTTTCCCTGCTAGTAGAGACAGTTGAAGTTGTATAGACTTTAAAAACACGGAGGAGTACCTAAAGGGTTCTACCAGATGACACCAGAACATGGGGGTGAGCATGAGCATTTTCCGCTGAGGGGGGAGAATAACACAAAACACCACTCTGGGTATGTTTTTAATGAGGATTCAACATCCTAACATGGTTTAAAGCTGAATGTCAAGTAACAGTAAAAGTACATTGTGATAAAAGTACTCTTAGAAGTACATTTTTCATGGAAAAGCTACACTCCAGCAAATGTTCATCATCACTACACATTTTGCATGAGGGAGCTTGCGGCCTGCATGACAAAGACCCCATTAAAATCCAAGATGGCGTCAGGAGCCCGGAGCGAGGCAGTGGAAGCAGGTGGATGCATTATCGTAATTATAGACGAATAGAGGAGAGAGAGAGGGAGAGAGAGAGAGAGAGAGAAAGGAGAGGAAGGCAAGCAGAGATGCACCATGGGAAGTCATCGCCCTCCGACCCGCGCCAAAGCGAGCGGAGACAAATGAATTATTAGTGAGTCTGTGCATGTGGGCAACGGCTGCTGCTGCTGCTGCTGCGGCTGCTGCGCTGGAGCCCGGCTGAAGGATTAGAGAGTTTTCACACAATGAGAGTGGGTTTGAAAAGACAAATCTGAGCTGTACCAATGAATTATTCAAGGATTTGTATCTGCTGCAAATGTGCCGTCTTCACCGGATTAAAGTCAACCTAAACGCGAGTCGAAATGAAGTGGAAACAAGAGTAAAACTCATTTTAATCCAGGACCAAGCCTAAAAGCTTTTGGACCTGATTTTTACTGTCTTAAAATGTGAAAAACAGAACTTGTTTATTTTAAACTCTTTGCTGGAGTCTTAATGTATTTCTCACTTACCAATGCATTCTGAGCATCCTAATTATTCACTGCGCTATCTGAGGCAGGGCTGGACTGGAAGAAAAAAACGTTTTGGTCTGTGACCACGGTTGTACGGCGATTTAGCAATGAAAAAACCTTTTCAATAGGATAAGTTTACTAATTTAATGTTTCTGCATATTAATTCAAATGTAGCAGCAGGGATTTGGCCCAAAACAGGGGTGCTTTCTGGTTTGGCTGCATGCTTTGGTTCGGGTTGTTCTGACTTCCGCCCAAACCACAATGCGGCTCAGTGATTGGTTCCAGTCCCGCCTGCTGGCCCTAAATGTCATGTGATTGGCCCGTTTACCATCGGCGCAGACTGCAAACGAATCAGTGGGAGCCTTACAAGATGGATTCTAAAGAGTTTGTGAACTCACAAAAATCGTGAGAATTCATCTTGCTGACATGACAACCCAGCCCTGAAAGTGATATACTTGTACTTTTAAGGGGAAACACTACAGGTAGCACTTTTTTCTCTCTCTCAACTTAAGCTTTCATGTAGAAACAACTTTGTCCAAGCTGCACCTAAATATGCTTTATTATTGAAGCCATTTGCATCCATAGAGACACCTACACACGCCAAACTTTACAATCGTGTACTGAACAATTTGTTGACATCCAATTCTAAACCTGTTTTATTAAAGTTTTAACCAAAAATCTAGTTTATTCTAATATTAAACAAGATTCAATAAAATTATGTATTTTTTAAAAATATTAATCTGATTATATTACAGGAGAATTGGGTTGGACCCTTGGGCCGTCAGCTTTGTCTGTTTTGGTCCCGTGGCGCTACGGGACTTGTGTCTTCCTTGTTTACTCATCTCTTGTCTTCGTTCTTTGGGATGAGGTGGGTCAAATGATGATTTTAACACCACGTTTTGCAGCAGCGGTGTGAGGTGCGTTCACTCATACCACTTCCGGTCACCATAACCGGAAGTCCGGTCTGTTATTCGCATTGAGCCTCACATCACACTAATTATATATATATATATATATATATATATATATATATATAGTATATATATATATATATATATATATATATATATATATATATATATATATATATATATATATGAAAATCCACGCAATTTTTTGTTACTCATATTGTGACTTTTAATAATACTTTCAGAATTGTTGAGTTTTTATTTCACAAATTACTACTTGAAATTCAGCATTTATGGAAAGAGGCAAACAACACTGGCACACAGTTTCATTGTTTGAGAAGGAGACGGCCACAGAATGCAACAGCCTCAAAATAAATGAATGAAAACAACTTCTCCTGTAATATACACACACATTAATATATTTTTTAAAATTATAATTTGATTGAATCTTATTTAGTATTCGAATAAACTAGATCTTACAAAAAAAAAGGGTTGTTAAGCAGGCTGGCATTGAACCTCCATAGTGTGTTTTTTCCCCCTCCAAATCTACAGAGATGTAAATAGGAGCATGATCATTTAGGTCTATTGTGCCTATATCTGCTTCGGGGATTTTAGATCTGTTATTATTATTATTATTATTATTATTATTATTATTATTATGATTTATTGAGAATAAAAAAGTTGCCTATTCTAGAATAGAGTGTAAGTGGATTTGAAAAATGAGTTTACTGGCATGCCCTAGGGTTCATTCACCTCAATATGTCAATCAATCCTATATTCTTCAATAAGAGACGGAACTTTTTGTTAATTGTTCCTCCAGTGCCTCTTGATGTTGACACATCTAATTTAGGCTGAATGCGAAGATTCCAATCGCCGCCACAAATTAGGGTTCCCTCAGAGTGGTTTACAATCAGGTCCATGACATCAGCATAGAAAGTAATCTCACTCTCTGGTGGAGCATACACATTTAAAAGAGTGAAAACCTTTACATGAATGTTTCCTTTACATGTACATATCTGCCTTCTTTATCCTTACTTTCAAAAAACTGTTCAAAAACTATTCGGTTTGAGATCAATATAGCAATTCTCCTTCTGTGTTTGCCTCTGTATGATGAAGAATAGGATTTTTTATAACAGAATTTCATTAGTTTTTGATGTTCAGTCTCATTCAACTGGGTCTCTTGTAAAAATATAATGTCTATTCTTTCTCTTTTTATTTTGTCAAAATTTTGGTTCGTTTGATTCGGCTCAGTATGCCATTCACATTGAAGGATGCTACTTGTAATACTTCCAATGCCATTGCGTTGTTTGTACTGATCTCACCGTTGACAACTTTCGAATATTTTTAATCTCTCTGGTTGAAAACAACAAACATACCAAGATGGCGCCGCAGACGGATGCCCTGGCCTTTAGGTGCTCTTTGTTATGTCTGATTATGTTCGTAAATTGTGTGTCTGCGTGCTCTTACACCCGTGAAGAGCTCTTGTCCTTCCGAACAACAACTCCTACGGACCTAGTGTCCAGTTTTTCTTAGTTTCTGCTGCGGAATTAGCCCTTCTTTTGGCTAAAAAGAGTGAGACGCCGCAGGCGAGAAAAACGTGCGGGGGTCCTCGTACGGCTCAGGAGACGCGGTACCAACGGACGGCCCTTACCTGGGATTTTTCCTCTCCAACGTTCGCTCACTCTCCAACAAAATGGCACGAAACTGGCGCTGCTGATGAGACGAAACAGAGACTTTTCTTCATCTCCTGTTTTGTGCTTCACGGAGACGTGGCTCAGACGAGCCGATCCCGGACGGCGCCGTACAACTCGAGGGGTTTTGCCTCTTTCGTGTCGGATCGTCATAAGGTCTCTCCGGGGGTAAAACACCGGCGGAGGAGTCTGTTTTTACATCAAACAACGCCTGGTCTTCATATGTGACTGTGATCTCAAAACACTGCTCTCCTGATCTGGAAATATCTCTTCATTAACTGCAAACCATTCTACTCGCCACGTGAGTTCGCCTCATTCATTCTGGCTGTTGTTTACATCCCGCCGAGCGCAAAACGTGCACGTGGCACAGCGCGCGCTCGCGGACCAGATTCTGACTGTGGAGCGGACCTTCCCGGACTCCTTGTGTATTATCCTGGGTGATTTTAACAAGGGGAATCTCAGCCACGAACTACCAAAGTACAGACAGTTTATTAAAGTCCCGACCAGAGAGCAGAACACGCTGGATCACTGTTACACAACAGTCAGTAACGCCTTCCGCGCCGTGGCTCGCGCTGCTCTCGGCTTTTCAGATCACGCCATGGTTCACCTGATCCCCACGTACAGGCAGAGGCTGAAGCTCTCCAAAACCTGCAGTGAGGACCTCTAAGAAGTGGACCAATGAGGCAGTGGAGGAGCTACGTGCGTGTTTGGACATTACAGACTGGGAGGTCTTCAGAGCTGCCACAGAGAGTTTGGATGAGTACACGGACACTGTGACGTCATACATTCGATTCTGTGAGGACAGCATCATACCAACACAAACCAAAGTCACTTTCAACAATGACAAACCCTGGTTCACTCCAAAACTGAGGCAGTTAAGGCAGCAGAAGGAGGCAGCGCACAGGGCTGGTGACAGGGGGCGCTACAAAGACGCAAAGTATGGATTTAGCAAAGAGGTTTCTCGAGCGAGATCACAGTACAATACGCGTCTGAAGCAGCAGTTCTCTGACAACAACCCCGCCTCCGTGTGGAGGGGGCTCCGGCTCCTCCCCAACCACAAGCCCCGAGCCCCCCCTGCTGCAGACAATCGAAAACTGGCTGAGCAACTTAACACCTTCTACTCCAGGTTTGATGTGACCACCCCCTCCCCCACGGTGGCCACCTCCGCCAACCCAAACCTGGTCACCCCACCTCCCCCACCACCCTCTCAGTTCAGGAACAGGATGTTCACAGGCTATTTCGGAAATCCAACCCCCGAAAAGCTGCTGGACCAGACGGCGTCTCTGCCGCTACATTAAGACATTGCGCACGAGAGTTAACCCCCGTCTTCACAGACATTTTTAACACCTCCCTGGGGTCATGCCATGTCCCAGCCTGCTTCAAGTCTGCCATCATTGTCCCTGTCCCCAAGAAGCCCCGGATCACTGGACTTAATGACTACAGGCCTGTGGCGCTGACGTCTGTAGTCATGAAGTCATTTGAACGCCTGGTCCTGCCCCACCTCAAGTCCTTCACCTCCTCCCTGCTGGACCCCCTGCAGTTCGCCTACAGAGCCAACAGGTCTGTAGACGACACCATCAACCTGGCACTCCACTTCATCCTGCAGCATCTGGACTCCCCGGGAACCTACGCCAGGATCCTGTTTGTGGACTTCAGCTCTGCGTTCAACACCATCCTCCCTGCTCTGCTCCAGGACAAGCTCTCCCAGCTCAACGTGCCTGACTCCACCTGCAGGTGGATCACTGACTTCCTGACGGATCGGAGGCAGTGCGTGCGGCTGGGGAAGAATGTCTCAGACACTCGGACTATCAGCACAGGAGCTCCACAGGGCTGTGTACTTTCTCCTCTGCTCTTCTCCCTGTACACAAACTGCTGCACCTCCAGCCACGACTCCGTAAAACTCATCAAGTTTGCGGACGACACCACCCTCATCGGGCTCATCTCGGACGGGGATGAGTCCGTCTACAGGAGGGAGGTGGACCGGCTGGTGTCCTGGTGCAGCGGTAACAATCTGGAGTTCAACGCCCAGAAGACAGTGGAGATGATCGTGGACTTCAGGAAAGCCACAGCCCCCCAGCCCCCCCTCATCATGACAGACTCCCCCATCACCACCGTGGACTCCTTCCGCTTCCTGGGCACCACCATCACCCAGGACCTCAAGTGGGAGCCCTCCATCAGCTCCCTCATCAAGAAGGCCCAGCAGAGGATGTACTTTCTGCGGCAGCTGAGGAAAGCCAAGCTGCCAGCGCAGATGATGGTGCAGTTCTACACGGCCATCATTGAGTCCATCCTCACCTCCTCCATCACCGTGTGGTACGCTGGAGCCACAGCCAGGGACAAACAGAGACTACAGCGCATTGTGCGTTCTGCTGAGAAGGTGATCGGCTGCAGACTTCCATCTCTGCAGGACCTGTACGTCTCCAGGGCTCTGGGACGAGCAGGTCGGATCACAGCTGACCCTTCTCACCCTGGACATGGTCTATTTGAACCACTCCCCTCAGGCAGGAGGCTACGGTCCATCCGGACCAGAACCTCCCGCCACAAGAATAGTTTCTTTCCCTCTGCTGTTGGACTCATGAACACTTCAAAACACCTGTCACTTTAACTGCAATATTCAACCACTCACTGCACTGTCACTTTCTGCACTCAAAACTGTTAAATCTAACTGTAACTCTTGTGTACATAGAAATGCCTATTTTTTTTTATTTTTATTGTATAGTAATTTTAAATTGTTTCTTAATGCATGCCCTTTTTTGATTGAATATATGTTGTTTATTATTGCTCAGTGTTTTATGTTGCACCTTAAGGCCGAGACAAGTTCCTACATTTTTGAATTTTGTTCATTGACAATGGCAATAAACTCTTTCTGATTCTGATACACAAGAAGCAAAAACAAAAGGGCTCATGCTTGAATCGGGCATCGGACCCAAAACCGATCAAAAAAGATCGCAAAATAGAGGGTCCAAACCTAATGAAGGGCCCCCTAAAAAACTGCCCAGGCACTCCTGACACCAATCCTCAAAAGGAACTGGATATACTGTATAAGATCCCTGGCTCACCACGTCCCCCAGCTGCACTCTGCATATACTTTCAATTTCCCACAAATCCAATCTCCCACATTTGACACATCGATGAGTAGCTGTATTTAGTCAGTTTAGTCCAATAGGAGACAGCCACCATGGGGCATAAAGTCTGATGTTGAAAACCCAAAAAATCAGGTCATTAGTCTCTTCAAATTAAATGTATCACCATGTGACCACAACACAAACTCACATACTCCACGCTGGTGGCTCCATCCTCTGTACTGTTCATTTCTCTGATTTTTTTTCTCTGTGAATTCTGTTGTAATGTGTCTCGTTTCTTTATAACTCCATGTAAAAGTGCCCATTACTCACAAGGAAATGCAGACACCTCCCCTAGGGAGGCACCCAGGAGGTATCCGGAACAGATGCCCGAGCCACCTCAGCTGACTCCTGTCAACGTGGAGGAGCAGCGGCTCTACTCCGAGCTCCTCACCCTATCTCTAAGGGAGCGCCCAGCCACCCTGCGAAGGAAACTCATTTCGACCGCTTGTATCCGCAATCTTGTCCATTCGGTCATTACCCAAAGCTCATGACCATAGGTGAGGGTAGGAACGTAGACTGACCGCTAAATCGAGAGCTTTGTCTTTCGACTGCACCAATCTGCATGTCAATATCACGCTCCATCCTTCCCTCACTCGTGAACAAGACCCCGAGATACTTGAACTCCTCCACTTGGGGCAGGGACTCCCCACCCACCCGGAGAGGGCAAGCCACCTTTTTCTGGCTGAGAACCATGGCCTCAGATTTGGAGGTGCTGATTCTCATCTGCTTCACACTCGGCTGCAAACCGTCCCAGTGCATGTTGCAGGTCCAGGTTTGATGGGGCCGTCAGGACAACATCATCTGCAAACAGCAGAGATGAGATCCTGTGGTCCCCAAACCGGACCCCCTCCGACCCCTGACTGTGCCTAGAAATTCTGTCCATAAAAACAATGAACAGAACCGGTGACAAAGGGAAGCCCTGGCGGATTCCAACACGCACTGGGAACAGGTCTGACTTACTGCCGGCAATGAGAACACAGCTCCTGCTCCGGTCATACAGGGACCGGACAGCCCTGAGCAAAGGGCCCCGGACCCTGTACACGGTCGAAAGCCTTCTCCAGATCCACAAAGCACATGTGGACTGGTTGGGCAAACTCCCATGGACCCTCGAGCACCTGATGGAGAGTATGCAGCTGGTCCAATGACCAGGACGAAAACCACTCTGCTCCTCCTGAATCCGAGGTTCGACTATTGGTCGGATTCTCCTCTCCAGTACCCTCGAATAGACCTTACCAGGGAGGCTTAGGAGTGTGATCCCTCTGTAGTTGGAACACACCCTCCGGTCCCCCTTCTTGAACAGAGGGACCACCACCCCAGTCTGCCAGTCCAGAACCCCCAGTCAGCCCCGACCCCCCCGAGTCAGCCTCCGAGTCCTCAGTCTCTACTTCCTCTTCGGAAGACGTGACAGTGGGATTTAGGAGGTCCTCAAAGTACTCCTTCCACCGTCCGACAACATCCCCAGTCGAGGTCAGCAGGGATGCTCCACGTCGACAATCCCAGTCGGGTCAGAGGTCTCACCGCAACAGTAAACGGGTGTTGGTGGCAGTTTCCCTCTGAGCGCCGGACGTTTGCAGAATTTTTGGGCACGACGTATTCTCCCATAGCCCCCCGAACTTCCCAACCCCGGGTTTTGGCCTCTGTGAAGACACGAGCTGGCGGCCGCACTGGCGCAGTACCTGTCACGGGCCTCAGGAGTCCACAAGCCAAAAGCCTGATAGGCTCCTCCCCTTTCGCCTGAGGCATCCCTTATTCCGGTGTCACCACGCGGTTCGGGGTTGCCACGGACAGGCACCTGACACTTGTGACCACAGCTCTGAGCAGCCGACATGTGACAATGGAGGCGAGGAACGATGGTCACTCGGACGTGCAATGCCCCGCCTCGGCCGCGGGTGATTTGGGAGGAGCTTCCCCCGGAGGGTGTGTAATTGTGAAGACCCTGCTGTACAGCTGGGCTCCGCAAGACGTTCCCAACAGACTCGCTCAGATTACCTTGGGCCTGCCAGTCTGTCCGGCTTCCTTCGTCGCAGCGGATCCAATCACCACCAGTATTGATCGGTTGACAGCCTCGCGCCTCTTTTCACCGAGTGTCAAGACACGCGGCGGAGGTGAGATGAACAACAGTCGATCATATGATTTCCGGCCTGGGTGGGTCTGGTGCCACGTGAATGGTGGACACCCTTGTGCTTATGGACAGTCCCGTGACTAGCACAGAAGTCTCAATAACTGGAACAGCCGCGGGTTTAGATCGGGAGGGCCGTTCTTCCCAACACCCCTCTCCAGGTGTCACTGTCATTGCCACCGTGGGTGTGAAGTTCCCCAGTGAGAAACGGAGTCCCGGTCGGTGTACTGTCAGTACCCCTCCCAGGGACTCCAAGAAGGCGGGGTGCATCGACTGTTGTTCGGAGCCGTAGGCCGACACAATAGTGAGAGACCTGTCCCCAACCCGAAGGTTTAGGGGGACGCGACCCTCTCGTTCACTGGGGTAAACCTCCAACACTGGCGGCTGGACTGTGTGGCAAAAGCAAACCACAAAAGCCAGCGCGTGGTCTCCCCGTAGGCAACACCAGAGAAGTAGAGCGTTCCAGCCCCTCTCGAGAGGATGGGTTCCAGTGCCCAAACTGTGCGTGGAGGTGAGGCCGACTATATCCAGTCGGAACCGTTCAACCTCCCGCACAAGCTCAGGCTCTTTCCCCCCAGCGATGTGACGTTCCATGTCCCAGAGTTAGTCTCTGTGTCCGGAGATCGGTCGTCGAGGCGCCTGCAGTCGACTGCCGCCAGATCCTCCGCACCAGCCCCTTACGGATCCTACCGCAGGTGGTGGGTCCACGGGAGGACGGCCCACGTCACTCGTTCGGGCTGCACCCGGTCGGGCCCAGTGGGGAAGGGCGGTCGCCACCAGGCGCTCCAACGCCAGCTCGCGGAGCACCACCAGGTCCAGGGTGGGGCCCCGGTAACGCCAATCCGGGCGACGTAACTGGCCTTGTTTTTTTTCTGATAATAAAGGGCGTTGTGAACCGCTCTTTGTCTGACCGTCCCAGACCTCCAGGACCTGTTTGCCTTGGGAGACCCTACCAGGGGCTTGAAGCCCCGGACAACATAGCTCCTGGGATCATTCGGGCGCTCAAACCCCTCCACCACGTTAAGGTGTCGGTTCAAGGAGGGACCGAGATCAATAAAGCCTTACACACAATTTATGACATCACCATCCTGAAGGATTTCAGGACTATGTATTGGGGGCCTCAGGACTCCTGTCATGGACACAGTGGGTGGCTATCTCTGGAGCAGGGGTCCGCAACCTTTAATGTCCAAAGTGCCATTTGGGACCAAAAAACAAATCTGCCTTGAGCCGCAAAAAATGAAAAGCCTTATATAAGCCTTATATGAAGGAAAACACAGGCTGTAAGTGTATATTAGCGATATTAGCCTACTATCAAAATAACTAGGCTACAAATACATAATGAGCATTCCTGATTAAATGTGTATTTTCTCTGCAGCGCGCTCTGGAGTGATGATGCACCAAGTAACAAAGAAAAAAACAAAAACGCAGTCCTCTTCAAAACTCTAACAATTACAATCCTCTTCTCTTTCCCCCCATATTTGGACAACAGTGGACTTGAACACAGCCTGCAATTATAAATTTATATTACATCTTGAGAGTTTACATACCTGCATAACAGCGTTCCTGTTCGATATCGATCCCGTCACAGACTCATCACAGGCACTTGAGTATGGTGGAGCTGAATTAATGTACTTGATTTGCCGTTTGAAGATGTTGCCTGCCATTTTCATGGCCCTTTCCTTCACCGTCTTTGCAAAGAATCCTTCACGTACTGACGATCGGTGAACGGTTTTCCACGCTTTATTATCTCCCGGATTGCAACTAATCTAGCAGCAGTAGTGGAGTTTGGAGATGCAATCCACTTCTTAAATCTATCTTTTTTTGTTTGTGTTTTATGTTCATAAATTTAAAAAACAAAACAAATCTTAATTTTAAAGAAAAGGAAAAAAAAGGAAATAACAGACCACTATTAGAACACGGACCACTGCAGCACAGCTACTTTTTTAGGCCTTTAATGAGTTTGTAGTGATCCCAGCACGGAGAAGGAGACAATGGCAAAATCGCTGTGAGGAAACAGTTCTGAAAAGCAAGCTAAAGCCCCAAATGAGTTTAAATTGCGAAGAAATTGTCACTAATTTGCAAAAAGACATGAAGTTTAAATAGAAATCCCTCTCAAGTTTAAATTAGGTCAAAATATTGTAAACTGTTAAAGACTTAGATAAGTCTTGGTTTGGAACTCTTGATTAAAACTCGAGTTAGTTTGTTAGTTAGTTAGTCCTTGTAAAGGCTTCATCTTGACCAGGGATCTCCAATTATATTCACGAGGGGGCCAGATTTTTCAGAGGGCTAAAGTCCGGGGGCCGGATAACAAAATTGCACCACAATTTTACAGTTTTATCTATATAAGATCCACAAACAACGCACGGTGTCGCAAAACTTTCAGAGACGCAAAAACATCATAACAATATTACATCATTAAAAACAGGACTAAAGCACTAAAACCGAGGCAATGCTAACCCAGTGTGTTTACCAGAAACCTGACCTGGATCAAGACCAGATTTAAACCAAGACTTAAACAAACCATATCTACCAGAAATTTTTTTTAGGCCTTTCAATCCAACGATGAAGCCTGGAAAACACGGTGTCCTCCGGTGCCACGGCACGTAAAGTTCCTCGTCTAACGAGCAGACTTCCAAACACACAGAGCACACAGTCCTTACGCATGTTACATTTACATCAAATCATCAATGAAGCTGTTATTTACTGTTATCAGACGTTTGTGCTTTAACATGGCAGTGTTTCAGATGAACCGGGGCTCTTTGCATTTTGGATGTGCTGCAGATACGACAGCATAGCGTAGGGAAACTATTGAAAACCCCTGATCTAGACACGGTGTTGTCACAATTAAGTCCTGGTGTGAAGGTTAAATATTCTGCATTATTTGTTATTAGCCTTTAAACATGCTTTTGAGTACCTTTAGTTTGGAATCTCATGTGTTAAACATTTGGATCTCTGCGGTTACCCACAGGACTTACTGTGCAATTCCCTCTGCAGCCAGTAGATGGCGCCAACACTCAACAGTTTAAGAATAAAGTATGGCTCTCACTTCCTGGTCTTGTAATCAAGTTGTAAGGACTGTGATTAGATGGAAGAAATTCACAAAACGAGCCTGGAGATGATTTATGGCCTTAAAAACAACAGAGAAGATTCTCAGAGCCACATCAGATCTATGTCAGTTATCGCAAAGATTTTGAGTGAAGTGTTTTTGACGGTCTGAGGGAGGGAAGTTTCTAACCAGGATTCTAGTGTGATCCTGTGTTTAGTTCTCCTGGCAGCCAGAGAGTTACAAAGCCAAACTTTACTTTCTTGTTTGTTAAAAAAATATTATATTTTCACAGGTCGTAGAAGAGTCCAGCATCTGCCCTCATAAACATAGGCGTCCAACTAGCGGTGACTACCGGGGTCTCAAGTACCATGATACAAGATAGCGACCAATATAGCTGCCTGTATTTCATGTGTTTTGTTTTTGTTTTGTTTTTTTGTTACATGAATAAAAAATAATAAAATGAAAAGATAATATCATATCTAAAATCTGTGCAAAAGTTAGTGAAACCTGACATTTGGTGGACCACTAAATGTGGTCGATGTTGCTCTGTCTGATCACTTCTGTGTCTTCTTTGAACTGTTTTTCCCAAACCACCGGCTGGTCCTGCAGTTGTTCAGAGGAGACACATAAATGACAGCACAGGAAAACTGTTCATTGAAATGATAAACTTTGAAAATGTCTCATGTTCTAATGTAAATGATTTGTTGAACTCTGTTACATCTAGTGTTTTGAATGTTCTCGACACCATTGCCCCTATCAAGGCAAAAAAAATTAAAATAAGCAGAAGGCGCCATGGAGAAATGATGATTCGGTCAGGGCACAGGAAAGGGAGTGCCGCCAACCTGAACAATGTCAAAGCTCCAGGTTCAGAAAGAGATTTACAGAGAGAAGTTGTACATGTACAACCTCATTTTATGTAGAACGCGTGTCCTGTTTGCGCACGGTTAAACAGATTTAACAAACCCTCCAGCTCAGCTGCCGTTAGAATCATTTCCACATCCAAGTGTAATGAGTTTGCATTATTCTTTAATGACAAAGTTCAGGGCATTAAAAATGCTATAAATTCTACACCTGGAAAAAATAACCCTAAAACACACACCTCCACACTTAGAAGCTGACTCACTTTGCACGTGTAACTGAACAAAACTGTCCAGGAGATCATCACCAGCTGAGTTCATTCGACATGCTGCCTCGATGTCTTACCCGACCAGATTTCTAAAGTCTGTGCTGAACAGTTTGTTAGCACCACTCACTACACATAGTTAAACATGTGCTTCAAATCTGGAAACATTCCAATTTCTTTGAAAACTGCGGTCATAAAGCCTCTCCTCAAGAAGAGCAGTCTTGATGCCGCAGTACTGAGTAATTACCGGCCCATCTCAATCTGCCATTTTGAGGCAAAGTCCTTGAAAAGGTTGTTTACCAACAGCTTCACTGACTTTCCTCTTCATAACAACTCATTTGATGTTTTCCCGTCAGGTTTTAGACCCTCATCACAGCACTGAGACTGGCTCTTGTCAAGGTGATAAATGACATCCCTCTGAAACTGACGGCGGGCAATAGCCCTCAGTCTTAATTCTGTTAGATCTGAGTGCTGCTTTTGACACTGTCGATCATGAGATCCTCTTTCAGAGACTAGAGGACTGGGTGGGCAACACAGGCAACTGCCCTAAACTGGTAAAGTCCTATTCATCCACTCATCAAGTTTGCGGACGATACCACCCTCATCAGGCGCTCATTCTCGGACGGGGATGAGTCTGTCTACTAAGGGAGGGAGGTGGACCGGCTGGTGTCCTGGTGCAGCGGTAACAATCTGGAGTTCTCAACGCCAGAAGACAGTAGAGATGATCTGGACTTCAGGAAAGCCACAGCCCCCCAGCCACCCCCCTCATCATGACAGACTCCCCATCACCACCGTGGACTCTTCCGCTTCCTGGGCACCACCATCACCCAGGACCTCAAGTGGGAGCCTCCATCAGCTCCCTCATCAAGAAGGCCCAGCAGAGGATGTACTTTCTGCGCAGCTGAGGAAAGCCAAGGCCCAGTGCAGATGATGGTGCGTTCTACACGGCGCATCATTGAGTCTCATCCTCACCTCCTCCATCACCGTTGTGGTTACGCTGGAGCACAGCCAGGGACAAACAGAGACTACAGCGCATTGTGCGTTCTGCTGAGAAGGTGATCGGCTGCAGACTTCCATCTCAGCAGGACCCTGTACGTCTCCAGGGCTCTGGGACAGCAGGTCGGATCACAGCTGACCCCTCTCACCCTGAGACATGGTCTATTTGAACCACTCCCCTCAGGCAGGAGGCTACGGTCCATCCGGACAGAACCTCCCGCCACAAGAATAGTTCTTTTCCCTCTGCCGTTGGACTCATGAACACTTCAAAACACTGTCACTTTAACTGACAAATATCAAACCACTCACCTGCACTGTCCGTTCTGCACATACTGTAAATTTAACTGTAAACTTGTGTATCTAGAAATGCCTATTTTTATTGCTATAAAGTAATTTTTAAATTGTTTCCTATGCCAGTGCCCGTTTTTTGAAATTATATATGTTGTTTATTATTGGCCTCAGTGTTTTATGTGCACCTTCGGGCCGAGACAAATTCCATGTTTGTGAATTGTTGTTCATTGGACAATGCAATAAACTCTTTCTGATTCTGATTCTATCTGGAACGACAGGAAGTCACTTTGTTAAATTGGTAACTGTGTCTCAGACCAATTGCCCCCAGACCTCCGGGTTGCCCCAAGGGTCACTCCTGTACCCGCTTCATTCATTCAACCTCTAACATGCTGCCGTATAGGACACATTTACCAGGGCAAATGGTGACACGAAAGGAAAAACTTAGGTTTTAAGCAAGTAGACAGAGGTTCCGCCGAATCGTGATTCACCGCAGGCGGTAACGATGCCGGCGGAGACAATCAGAGGTGCTCGAATTACAAGTAGGTGCGTGTGTGAACTGGCAAACGTCAGATACCGTAAACAGTTCTGTTCCCCTTCCACATCGGATCAATGCTGAACTGTAACGCCGCTGTTACAGCATTCAAAATTGAAAATTCTGAGTGCGTTTTGGAGGAAAGCCCAGGGCTCATACGCAGGGATGCATCCATCCGACTTCGGCGTACATCCTTTTAGGTCGGAATTTGCCCGATAGCCTTAATCGTCCACCAGTTGACCACCCAGGGATGAAGCCCCGGGCGCAAGAGCAGCAGTGTAAGATGCTCGCTCTGCGCTTAGCTCTCGCCCGCTCTGTCAGCAAATTAAGTGTTCAGACTCAAAGGCAGATAGAGACTGTGTGGGTCCCTCGTGCAAATAATGTCAAAAAGTCAAACCTCAGAAAAGCTATTCAGGTGTCAGACCAAAGACTTAATAAAAATAACACTCACAATGATTACAAAAACACAAATAAATAAGTTTGTAAAAAGTGGGAGAGAGCTAAACATTAGGTCATTTCCTCTAAATCGCTTTTAGTTAATGAATTAATTTAATGATTGCAACATAGATCTTCCAGCTCTAACTGAAACTGCTTTCACACAAGAGATTAGTGTCAGACTAAAGAGTCTACCCAACCACTCATGTTAACTTTCAAGACCCCCCGGAGCACAGGCAGGGTGGTGGTGTGGCAGTGATCGTCACTCTCAGCCTACTCTTGAGTCCTAAAATACCAATGCATTCGCTCATTCGAAAGCCTTCATGCTATCAATCACATGGTCCAAATTAGGAGAAACAAAAAGGAGTCCTGTTCTGGTTCTCGTACCGACCTCCTGTCCGCTATTCAGAGTTCTTTAAACAGAGTTCTCAGACTTTATATCAAACTTCGTTTAGACTGGGAATAAGTAGTGATAGTTGGAGATTGTCAATATCCACGTAACATGTAACGATAACTCTCTCAGTAATTCTGTTCAACGCCCTGGTTAGATAGCATTGGTTTTTTTTATTTTTTTTTTTTTTTTTTTTTTTTTTTTTTTTTTTTTTTTGTTGCTCCAAAATGTAAAATAACAAACTCACAGTCACAAGCACAAGCACACTCTAGATCTCGTTCAACATATGGAATAGAGATTAGTGACCTCATTGTTCTCCCTCAAAACCCTATACTGTCAGTCATTCTATTCCTTTTTCAGTTTGTTCTTAAAGATTATCCACCCCAACAAAATAAAGTCAGAATGAAAAGGACAATATCGAAAGTCCTAATCTCAAGTTCAAAGAAATCATGTATCCTGCTGAGAAACGGCCATTATCCCCAGTGTAAGTGATCGACTTGACCCATGAACTCTCTTGAAGTCGCGCTCTTGATGTGCAGCTCTGGCTAAAGGCATGAAGGTCATTAAGGCCAAACGTGCCTCCCCATGGTACAATGAAGAACTGCGTTCCCATAAACAAAGAGTTAGAAAATTAGAAAGACCATTTGTCGCTCCCATACAGAGGGAATCCTAAAAGCATGGAAAATCTGCTACTGTCCTATATAGCAGGCTCTGCGTAAGGCCCAAACCAGATAACTATTCAAATTTAATAGAATCAACAAAATACACTAGATTCATTTCAGCACTGTAGCCAGGCTAACAACTGTCACAGCGCAGTAGAGCCCTCATCCCAGCTACTCTGAATAAAACAATCAGCGATAAATAGATTAACTATTAGCCCTGACAAGCCCAAGCTCTAAAAACTAGTGTCCCATATAAATCCATCAGTAACATTAGAAAGTTCACTGCTGCTTTGATCAAGCAGAGAGAACTTCAGCCATTATGTCCCTAAAACGTCAGCCTTGTATTCTAGACCCGATTCCAAGCAGACTCCTCAAAGACATTCTCCCCCTAATTATAGATTCTATTCTTAATATAATAAATACTTCACTAAAAAGTGGTTATGTTCCACAGTCCTTCAAACAAGCATATTTCCATCTGCGTAATATAGCCAAAATCAGAAAAATCTTGCCTCAAAGTGATGCTGAAAAACTTGTCCATGCCTTTGTAACATCTAGATTAGACTACTGTAACTCCCTGCTCGCATCGTGTCCTAAAAGCTCTATAAAAGCTTTCAATTGGTTCAAAATGCAGCAGCAAGATTACTAACAGGAACTAAAAGAAGAGAGCAGATTACGCCGGTGCTAGGAGCAACTATGCTGGGGGAAGTATGGCAGCTTGAGCACTATCCTCTGCTTCTTACTACTTCTACTTATCAAAGAAAATTTATTTTTTAATTTCACTTGCAAGGTTGCAAGTTTGAAAATGAACTTTTCAGAACTTTACAGGAGAAGCGAGGAACTGGACACTCGAGAACGTCACCATATCACCCTCAAGGTAATCCCTTAGAGGGGTGTAATAGGATACTTTTACAGATGTTAAGGACATTAGGTGAAAAAGATAAAGAACACCATCTGCAATGTTTTTCACACTTATAACTCCACGCAACATGAATCCACAGGGTTTTCCCCTTAATTTTTGCTATTTGGACACAACCTACGTTTCCCTGTTCCCCTTTTTGGTCTAGTTGGGGAGAAACAGACAGTGTCACACAAGGGCTATGCAGATAAGCGGGCAAAAAGGCTGACAGAAGCGTACAAGATAGCCAGTGAGAAAAGTAGACCGGCTAGTGCCAGAGGGAAATCCTATTATGACAAAAAGTTAAAGGGTGTCTTACAGCCTAGGGACAGGGTCCTCGTTAAAAACTTAAGTGAACGAGGGGGACCGGGGAAGTTACGTTCTTTCTGGGAGAAGACATCTGGTGAAAGAACAAGTGGGTGACAATCCAGTGTATGCAGTTTAACCTGAGAATAGTGATGGGAGTGGGACTAGGGTCCTTCATCGTAATCTTCAATTACTCCTTAATGACCTCCCAGTGGAAATCCTGCCGACCAGACCCAAACCCACAAGATAGACGAGACAGGAAAAGACGCAGTCAAGAGAAAAAGACATGCAGAAAAGTTGAGGTTTCCTTATAGACAGACTGGTCAAGCAGGGAGGGATGCTGACTTTAGCCAACATGACTTACCATACACAAGCCAGGTCTCTCAGTCCACCAGTGTCAGCGTCATGTCACATGTTGGAGAAAATGAAAGAGCTAGTGTGCCTAATGGATACAAACAAACTGAAAGAGACAATCTACCTGCGCCACAGATGTTGCGTGTTCCTGTGGTGCAGGCCCCACCAACTCTGTGTGAAAAAGAAAGTGAAGGGGGGCGATGCTTTCACTCCAGGAACCCCACAGGTACCTTTAGTTGACACTCAGACTGAAGTAAAATTTGAGAAATAACAAAGTTGCAATTACACCATCACGCCAGCAGATGGCGCATGTTTTACACAAGATGGTATTGTGAGGTCAAAGGCCCCTCCTCTCCAATATGGCAGAAACCTCACTGTTGCCTGTCTCATCATTCATGTTTTACAGGAACATTTAATCTGCACAACAGGCCCAGAACCTGGGTCTGTTACACCTGCACCAATCAGGGGCCAGGACTGCAACAACAGAACCACTGCTTTATATTTTTTATGGGTCTAAAACCGTGCCATGGCGCCTATTTGAACAATTCAGAGAAATGTAATGGGTATTTTTTGGTAATTAGTGGAATCTTCAGTTAGACATTTGTGAGATAATGAACTATCATGGGAACTACTTCATTTAGCTGGGAAATGTACTGTTGTTGGAATAACTTCATTTGAAATGCACAATGGGTGTGTCCCAGGGGTCTGTATTAGGCCCCTTCCTTTTTAGCCTCTATTTTAATGACCTTCCACAACACTGCCAGGGTGTACACTTACAACTGTACGCTGATGTATTATATACTCTCGCTATCTTTATTAAGAATTAGAGGATTGTCAATGTGTCTGAATTTA
Source organism: Chaenogobius annularis (assembly GCA_015082035.1). Taxonomy (NCBI): domain Eukaryota; kingdom Metazoa; phylum Chordata; class Actinopteri; order Gobiiformes; family Gobiidae; genus Chaenogobius; species Chaenogobius annularis. The sequence goes on from BJKM01000257.1 coordinate 517,837, forward strand.
AATACCTCCTCATTAGATCAGGGGTGTACAACTCACTTTGGGCTGCAGGCTAAATTTTGACGGCCAAACATAACAGAAAATATATATAAAAAACAACAAATAGCTTTATATAGCCTAGTAATAGTTATACGTGGACACTGTTGCACAAATCTGCAGCAGGTGAAATTGCATGCATTAGCAGCAGACAGCAGAATATGGACTTGTGATATAATTTCTGATCTGAAATGTAGATATCACAGACCTGTTGTTGCTCAAAGGCAATATGAGCTCACTATTTTTTATAGTTTAAGCTTAGTGAAGATAAACTTAGTGAAGATAAACTCTTCACATGAGTGCATTATGTTTGTATTCACAGTCACATTAGTGTGGACACAGCAGCTTCACTCTGTCATGTTCGTACTTTATTACACTCTGACCTGTGTTTTTACCTGTGGCTCCTGAGCTGTCCAGCTTTGCACTTGTGTGGATGTTTTCCTCACAGGGAATCATCACAGAAGTTTGTTTTCTTGTTGTTAGCTCCACTCCACACCACTTTTAGCACCACTCTAACATCCACAAAACTGTCTCCTTTCATTCTTCCACGTGTTTCCCAAAGGCACATGTCTTTTTCCTGCTCATAACCCTGCTCAAGTCAAATCACTAACGTTTTGTGGAGGTCAGCACCTTCGGCACTGGACGCTCCAGCAGCACGGCAGCGCTGAGCAGTGCTGGGGAGGGGATAAAAATGCTATATACCTATCGGAAATGAATACATATAAATTAGAAATGTTTTGCGGGCTGAATTAAAACGTTTGGGGGGGTGGACTGCATCTTTGACACCCCTGTATTAGACACAAACTTGAATTTCAAAAAAGCATGTCAAGAATACAACTAAAAACTTTAAAAATAGCATGGTTAATTGCAGACATATTAGGCCTAGTTTCTCCATGGAAGCAGCCAGGACTTTTATGAACACTCTTATCTTTTCCCACTTATCTTACTGCATCACCTGTTGGGGACAGGCTGGGGGCACTGCCATTAGACCCTTAGAGTCAGCGTATAAACAAGCCTGAAATTTGTTTGATAAAAAGCCTCTAATGCACCATCATTGTAACATCTTGGCCAAACATATTTTTTTGAGTCTTGATAATTTCAGACTATTTTCCAATCTATGCCTGGTTTTCAAATGTCTAAATGGCTTGGCTCCTGCTATTTAACACAGGAGCCAAGCCTGCTTAAACCTGACTAGGATAAAACTACGATAAATATTTACCACAGAGTCTATCCTACCAAACTAAGTCATAATTAGAAAAAGTCATATAGACAAAATTTTAATATTGTACATGTTTTGTAATGGGACTGAAGATGTAAATTCGCTACAAATAAACAAATACCTATTTTTAAGTGTTTTCATGTAACAAACAAACATGTGGTCCTTTTTATATTATGTGACTTTTTATTTTAGCCTTTATCCGAAGCTAAGGTTATACCTCAACCGGTCACATGCAAAAAGTAAATTACAATTCGACCATCTGCACCAACGTCAAATCCATGCATGTACATTTAGAGACCATGCAGGTGTCCAGTGCTAAGGCCCCGGCGGCTGGTCACATTTGGACCCAAACTGTGCTCCCGTCTGCTACTCCAGAAATATTATGAGTTTACATCGCTAACGGGGCGCTCACTGCCAGCTCAAAATTAGACAAACTGGGAACAGCCGACAGGATTTGGACTCCGATACTGACCACAAAACCAACCAAACGGCCAACCAAATATCAGAGCCATATGTGGGTGTTTTAAATAGTGCAGTCAGACTCGCTGCATTACTTTAACATTTTTAAGACTTACAAGACTTTCAGGGGAAGGAAAAGGCTCACAAAAGTCTCTAATCCAAGTTAAGTTTAATGTTTTAGTAATTTTAACCCTTTCTGATTACTGTTTTGTGATAGGAATTCTCCATGTGTCTGAATGTATTTTCTCCATCCCATCTGGATCTCTACCTTCAGTGGGGAAACTGTGGCCTTGGGAGCTTATATTATCAAATACACTTCTGAGTAAAACTGCCAAAGCGACACTAATGAGCCTCTCAGTAGTGATGGCCGTATGGAAACGGGTGTTTTGGCACAGTTTCGAAGCCCCACAGAGCATGTGCTTCAAAACAGTGCTCCGAAACAGGATTCAAAGTGCCATGTGACCTAGATGGCTCATGAAGCTTGTCACATGACTCAAAAGTTCACGAACAGCTGTTGTTTTACGGAAGGCTTTCGTCTCGAGCCTGAGTTTATTGACAGACAGGGTTTTAAACGTATTATTTTGTATTTGAACGTTGGTCCCACGTTAACGGATCAGACATTCGGGTCTCTTTGTCATTATTACTGACAGTTGTATTTGGAGGCCACGGTTTACCACTGCATTATTACTTCAAAGGAAAGGTCCAAACCAAACATCTGATCTTTATTTCTTGCTCTTAAACTCTGCCAAAAGTGAAACGCAGCTTAAGCTAGTCGTCAACAAACTTCAAATGCAAACAAAGTCATGTGCCATCTAGTGGCCTCTCCAGTCATTACACACACAGGAGTAGCCTGCGTCAAGGTGTGGGCGGGACTAAACCAGCGCACAAGTACTGATTTCAGTCTGTCAACTGTGTAGGTAGAATCTGATTGGTCAGTGCTAACACTTGCACTCTGCAGTCAGAGCGAATGAGCCGGTTCTGAACATGTAACCCCAAAACAACACCATATCTGATTGGACACTGTCATTTTCTGTACTCAGAATCAGAAAAGGTTTATCAGAAAAATCCGTAACAGGACATTACTCTTCATTTATGTCTTGTTTGATAGAACTGTAGCCTTAAAAATGGTATCATTTGTGTTTAATACAATAAAATAATAATTACATTATCATATTTAATATTTAAATGCAGAAATGTTTAGGCCTTCTGTCTGCCTTTGACATAACAATCCAAGGGAAATTAAAACGCCACGTGAAAACAATATTCTAACATGGTTAAAGCCTTGGAAAAGAACATTTTACATAATACTTGTCCTTCAATTACTCAACAATCCATTTCTTTTTTTCTGCTATGGTTTTATTGAACAAAACAAACACAACAAAACCATATATTTGTTTCAGTTTGTTCTTTTACTTGATGTACTATAATCACTGGGTTGGCAAACCTCGAACTTGTAAATGTGTCTTTGCGTCTTTTCTTCTCTTGATTTGCATATGTTATAGAAAGTTACTGTCTCCTTACCTCGCTTCAACCCAGCTCGTTCAAAAACAAGCAGACAAATATTAAGAATGCATGTGGATAAGGAAATGACAGAGGGCTGGAGATACTAGGATAAGCAGTCATAACATCTGTTTATGTCTGAGTCTGTTTGTCTGTCAATGTTTTCTCGCACCATTCTGTTATTGGATCTGAGCTCAAGGGATTTACACAAATTCACTCACTATGAATACAATACTGTGTGCTTAGAGGAGTTTTACCCAAAAGAACTTGTTCTTTTAGTGACTGAACAGTGAGAGCGTTCGCCCACCAACACAAAAATTGGTAAGATCCCAGCTGGGGCCCGTGCAAGACACTTCACCTGCTTTGTCTGAATGTGTTTCAGTGAGTGATAGGTGGTATTCCATGGCGCAGATTGGCAGTCTCTTTCGATTTGTGTACCCCGGGCAGCTGTGGCTACAGGATTAGCTTGTGTGGAATTAAAGGAGACATATTATGCTTTTTTCAGGGACTTAGATCATCATTTTACATATTGTTCATTGCAAACCACAATATTGATCTAAAACGGCTTAGTAAAAGAAAAGGGTCCATCAACTGTTCAAAACAGCCGAACGGATGAGCCGCCTCTTCATAGTGACATTTTACTGTAACAAGCAGAAGATTGTCAATTACACATTTTTATTTTTGAAAGGTGCTGCATGACATTGTCACTCTGGCTTCATTTATCAAATAATCACAAATACAGGGATGTGGGCGGGGGTAGGGGGCAGTCACTCAGCTGCAGGACAATACTGGATTACTCAAACAGCAGGAATCAGGCATTTAATAAGTCTATTTTGCCTTTATTTCATTTCAGGAGTTTTTATAACTCAATATTCCCATGAATAACCTGCCTTCTTACTGCTCTGTTATGGGCAGCACAACCAGTGCATTGCCTCTAATCTGCTGATATGATACACATCAATATTCACGATATATCCTGACACTGATGACAATGATGATTGATTGCGATTTTCCGAAGACTTTGGCATTTCACAAAATAAAACAAATTCATTTTTCTGTTTTGATGAGTCATAAAATAAGACAAAGCAACTATGGACACATTCTAGTTTTTATACTGAAAGATTCCTTCACTATCAATACTTTCCCACAGAGTCTCAGTGAAAGCAGAGTGGTCATTAAAGTGGTCATTTATTCACCTTATTCCTGAAGCCCTCCTGAGCGCCGCCATCCGACGTAATCCTCCTTCCGGTTGTATTAGTTAGCGTAGAGCTGCCAACCCACAGAGGTTTTCAGGCCCAGGGAATCGGTGCATCGTTGACTTGTTGGTCACGTGAACATTGGACATTTTACACAAATCAATCTACTTTAGAGCATGTTTTAGAAGCCAGACTTTTCCCTCGTTCTCCATTTAAGTGAACGGAGTTCCCGCTGGACCGGAAGTGAGATTAGAACCGAAGGAAAAAGTGGGCGGGGCTGAATAAGGTGAATACTTTGACAGAATGAGTTTTTAGAGGCTCAGTGCTGCCCTCTACTGTCTTGGTAGAATTGGCCAATTTTGGCCAGTATTTTCATGGAAATCAAGTGAAATCAAAGTTGCAATGCATTAATATGCATGACATCATTAAAATATTGTATTGATACCAGTATTGTGACTCTGAGTATTGCGATATTTAGCTGAATTGATTTTTTTAACACCCCTTATCAGAACACAATGTGTGTTTTTGCTTCTTTTTATGCACCAATTTTGTCTGTGGAGATATTGTTTATTCGGAGAAATGTAAACTGAAAGTAGTTTTTCTGTGGAAGCACCAACAGAGCTTAGCTCTAGCTTGTTTGCTTATGGCAGGGGACGTCATATTGTTCCCTCACACACTTTTGCCAAATCTTTCCCAAAGCCCTTACCAAAAGCAAATATCCTAAATTGTAAAATAAACCTAAACCTAAACCTAAACCTAAACCCAATCCTAATCCTAACCTCAACCTGATTGCGGCCAAAAAAATTGTGTTAAAAATGGACTGAGAAACAATTTATTTCAGTCTTTTCCTTGATTTTCCAATTCGATGTCATGTTCAAACTCAGTATTTAACGTTGTGGACTTTTATATTTGTAATTAGACTGTAGCAGCTCTTTCACATGTTTGTTGTGTTTTGAGCTCTAACTGGATAAAATGTCATTACTCACCATTGGCACCTCAATGCTAAAATTCTGAATGTTGCGACGTCATCTGCTTAACCTCTGAGTTCTGTTCACCTCGCGCCTGTCCAGAACTCAGCAGACCTGTGCAGCTTTAGCATGGCACTGTAGCAGAAGAGGACGTAACCTTTAACCCCAGGCTCTCCTCTGCGTCGGACACGTCAACCAGCTTACCCAGAGGTCAAGGGTCATGTGTGGGACAACAAGAAATCTGCAACTTGGCACTTTACTGTACTTGCAAGAATAGGACACGTTAATGCGCGGGTTTTGTTCACCTTGTGCATTGCAGTTGATGATTTTGGAAATTTTGCTATTAAATATTTATATTTTAAGTTAGTTTAAGATACTTCAGCCTCGTACTGAATATTGTTAGATTTTTTTTTCCAGTACCAGTACATAAACAAAAGCTGCTTTTCGATATTGATACCTGAACTGAGAAAGACCCTTTTGCTTTTCATTCGTTTAACATATAGATAGGGCTGTTGTCATCATGTCTTTGTCCATCCATCCATCTTCTTCCGCTTTATCCGGGGCCGGGTCGCGGGGGCAGCAGTCTAAGCAGGGACTCCCAGACTTCCTTATCCCCAGACACTTCCTCCAACTCCTCCGGGGGGATCCCGAAGGCGTTCCATAGGCACGCCGGAGTAGACATGTCCTCCAGTGTGTCATGGGGTCTTCCCTGGGGCTCTCTCCCAGGTGGGACATGTTTCCGATACACCTCCCTAGGGAGGTGCGCAGGAGGCATCCGGGTAACATGCCCGACCGAAGCACACTCACAGCCTGGTGGTGGTGGCTCGGGCTCTGTCGCATAAATTGTCTTTGTCTAAATTTGAACTTACTTTTACTTTGTCACATGTCCCAAATGCCTCTTTTGCTCCAGTTTATCATGCTCCATGTTTGTGCCTGTAACTTTGTCCAAATCTGTCCATAAAATGATGTAGAGAAAGCCTTTTAGATATATCCATGAGGTCAGATCACAGTTTCTTCTCCGTGCTGCGTTAAACTGTAAACCACACAGACTTGAGCTATGCTCCGCCACACTTTCCTACATGTGGCCATATATACGCCAGCTCAACAAAAATAATGTTATTTCTGATAGAGTCTGATGAGGTCCTCTAAATCCACAATGTATCCACCGTCTGCTCCCGCTCTCATGTCGCCTTTCTCCCGGAGCAGACAACAATCACCCGCTGGTCTTTGAGCGGTTCAGAGCCTTTTGTGTCCGTGTATAGACATCTAAAATGAAAGTGACTGAGCTAAATGGTTTCCAAATGCAATCCGCAGAATGCCAGACTTCATCGTTCACAGGTTTCACGCTGGTGATTTACTCATTTAAACAGTGAATGTTCCTGGCGAGCTTTTGACTGTAAAAAAGAGCCATGGGCCTGTGAAAACTGCCTGTCTTATTTTGCTGGAAAATGTGCTTTTGAAGCTCTACAGTTACTAAATAGCTGCGCATGCACAAGTGAAAAATACAAGCCTTCATTGGTTTCTTCAAAGTGGCTCATCATATAGTCGTCTCAGGAGCTGCTCTCTTTTGCATGTTTTCTTTCCTCAAACTGTCCAAACTCAGAGGATAAAGCCTGCTCCTACGTATAATCCAGTCCGTTTGGCTGCTCCAGATGCGCGCTGCATGAGCGGACATTGAATAGCACAAGTTCCATTCCACTCACACGGTTATTGTGAGGCAGAGCACATTAGGGTAGAATGCTGCAGAAACCTATACGGAAAATTCTGATACATATATAACAATACCTATTAACTGGATGGATTTGGTCGAACTTCATATTATAAAAGCCTTTTTTAACAATAATAATTAACAATAATAAATAATGTATGTATTATATTTATTATTAAAATATAATAATGTTATTGTTAGGCAATTAGAAGGGAAAATATAAATTGACACAAATCCAATTTGATCAAAGTGAAGCAAGGTTAATGTGATCGGAATGGGTGATGTGGCCCTCAAAAATCCTGTAGTCTTTAAGATTAAATGAATAGCTGAAATGTAAAAACCTATGTTTCAAGCTTAATTGTGGTCATAACTATGGTAAATCTATTAATGGCTAATATTATAGTTTACAGTCATTTTCTAAATATTTAAATAAATAATCTTGTTTACTGCTTTAATTCTGGGTTAGCACTTGATCAGACCTGGCATGGTCTCGTGTGTTAGTCTTGTTTTAATCTGCGGATTAGTCTGGTTCGACCTGGTTGGTACTGCAGTCTAGTCCTAGTTTCAAATTCTGGTTAACATCTATGGATGGAATTTTTTGCGGGCAATTGTTGTAAAGCAATTTGTATCTGTTTGTTTTCTTACAAAAACAAAGACTTAATCATCATATTTCTATTTACTTTTGAGCGGTTTTTTTATTTTAACATCTGTGTCTGTGTCATCTCCGAACCTGCGACACTTATTGGCCCTGGGAAAATTGGCCCTTCGTGTAAAAGAAGTTGAAAGATATTGCCTGACAGTAGATACATATAAGTGTCTTAAATGTCTTTCTGCAAGTTATCTTATGTTTTAACTCGATGGAACTTAAAGAGGGTGCACATTCCGTTGGCTATATGGTCTTGATTAAGGATGTAGTGTGTAATTGGTCATTGTAAGGATTGTGTTTTTAGTCAGAAAGCATCCACAATTCTGCCTAATAATGGACTGATGTCATAATCTGTAAGTGGCTGGTTTTTGTCTTACTCAACTTCGTATTCACAGAATTTTCAAGCGTCTCACGGAAACCAGTAAATCTAAACAATTTCAAAGAACAAATGGACTACTCTCAAATTTCCATTGATTTTAATTGCGATTTATCCAGCGACAAGAAGACCTCTCTCAGCCTGAACGTGTTTTCCAGCTTTGTATGCTCGGCACAGCGTGAACATTCGTTTTCTCTTACCCACAATAACGTAAATTTTTCCTCGCGTTCGCCCACCCAAGATCGTAGCCCGTTGCCTCGCAGCCCGCGCAGCCCCCTCCAGTGATCTTATGGATAGAGCTTCAGAGAGCAGGAGGCGCAGCTAGAGGCGGATGGCACCAGCGGCATTATTGTCTAGCACGCTTCAGAACTGAGCTCCAGGTAGAAGGCTGAGTGGAAGAGGATGTTCAACAAGGAACTGGTAAATAGAGATGTACAGTGTCGTGGGTAGGCTATTGCCCTGCAGTAGTTGTTTTGCTACATACCCTATTCTACTACATGAATACTACACTATTGACGAAACAGTTTGTATTCATGCTGTAATGTTCATTGCTGTCTACATTTGGTTAACTATAAAAATGCAATGGCTGATCCTAAATATGCATAGAAATCAGAAGATGGTTCTGGAGGAGTTTAAGGATCTGTTTTCCCCAGTGGAGATACATTGTAAAAAGCAATCTCGAGGGCATATAAAATGAGGCTGCCTCGTGTTCCATTCTCTGCAGTGGGTATTGGTCTGTTAAACCAGGGATTATGTTGGTGGTGTTAGTCAGTTCAATGTTTGTTAGACTTTACACCGTGTTCGCCATCTTGGTCAAAGTCTTGACAAAGTCGATATAAATGAATCGGCGGTGAATCTAAATTAAGAATGCTCAGAATGTACTTAGGTGACAAAATAAATGCGAGACTGCTGCTCATGTTTCAAAGACTAGAAAAACAGCAAATTTCGCATGTTAGTCTTTAGCCGGTAAGTAACATATATTAAGACATGATGATTTTGAAAAAGTAAGTCGTTCACACTTAAACTATTTTGCAGCAGTGAATACTCCGTGCTTTAATATAGTATATAATTTGATTGAGTTACTTATTATTGTGGTTTCGGAGTAATATTTCGACAACTGGTGTATTGCTACTTTACTCACTTATGCAGTACTTTGACCATTCTGCTGCCTGTTCATTGACCTCAGCATTTAATTCATGACTAAGAAAACACAACTGTATTATGGTTTTTGGCTCATCAAAATTTTTTGTACATTCGTTTTGATGTCAGTGGCATACAAAGGTGCCTAGTGGCCCTATACAATAACCCTAATAATTAACCACAGTGGGTAAACATTAGGCCACGCAAAATACAAAACAATATATAAAAAAAAAAAAATATATATATATATATATATATATATATATATATATATATATATATATAAAAAATAAAATAATATAAATACAAAAATTAAATAATTCAACTGAAATAATAATAATAATAATAATTTTTTAAACATATATTCAGCTTACTTGCTCATGATGCTTTTGTCGTTTTTAAATGCATACTTTATGTCTTGCTTGTGTATTTAATATTTAAATGTTTTGCAACTGAAACGCTGTAGCACATTGACCAAGACAAACCGACTCTCGAGGACAAAAAAAGTTTATTCTAATCAATTCCAAAAGCTGTACAAAACAGGTCTGATTTGCCAGAGTTGTCCCGTGTTTAGCTGACGTTAGCATTAGCCGTCGCCGTCGCACTGGCTCTGAACACTCACAGATGCTAGCGTGCCATGGAGCGTAGCCGCCGTTAGCATAAACCTGTTCCAGCCTTTTACATCTGCTTGTGCTGGTCACGGACCACATTTTGGCCCGTTCCTCGCTCATCTGTTTGTGTTAGCTTGTTCCGTTGCCACCTGACGTTAGCTGGCTACAGACAACCAAGCTAGCCATTCATTTATATAATTTTTTTGCTTATAGTATAGTCATATAGTTATAGTATTTACTTTTTATTATTATTAATAATGTTCGTTTAATGCCTGAATATGTGGAAAACGGGAGGCTAACTTTCAACAGTGCAATGCTTACATCATCCTGTCAATATGTTTTTTATTGGAGAATAAATCATATTTCATATAAAAAAAACAGCGCTAATGAAATTTTGATATTTTAAACAAAAAAGTAAAAACTCAAAAGGATATAGCACAAATAAGTTTCATATCACACAACTTGTTTACAAAATGTGCAATACGTGCTCGGCCTGAAAATGAAACGTGAAATTGTTTGATCATGGTGTTGTATTTATTTATTTATTGACCTAAAGGAGACAAACAGAGCGTGGCCATTTCCCCGACTTTCAAAGCCTGGCACACACTTTGATCTGAAGTCGCATTTACAGACCTTCATTTTGTCTGGGGACTTTTTCTTTGGTCAATATAAGCACTATAGTGTTTCTCACTATAGAGAAATATATAGCAAACATTTCTGATAGAGTTTCGTACAAAGTTTTGGATAAAGATAGTAAGAAAAAAAATCTTAAACTTCAACTGATCGACTAGTTTCACTGATGGTTGAATAAATGTTGTAGAATAATATTGTAGAATATGTATATTGACACCCTGCGACGTGTTGGCCACTGTCCAGGGTGTACCCCGCCTAAGGCCCAAAGGCACTGGGATAGGCTCCAGTCACCCGCGACTCCTAACGGGAACAAGCGGTAGAAAATGAATGAATGAATGTATATTGACAGAATACTAATTACCTGCTTTAAAATGTATTTTATAACATATTCTGTTACATGGTCCAATCAAAGTACTGTATTCTGAATACTTCTGTTTTTTGGTCAGTTTTCTCTTAACATTTAAGATTTCATGTGTCCAAGTTATTTTTGTCGTGTTTTATTCTTTCATTGAATCCACTTGCATCCATGGATTTATTTGGATGCAAGTGGATTTATATGGGGCAATGTAACTTTAAGGGCCTTTTTGTACTCTCTTGAGTACCTGTAGTTTGGCATCTCATGTTTTAGAACAAAAGCAAATTATTTATAACAAACAAAATAAACTTTATTCCTCTGCTGTGTCTGGACTACATCTATGATAAACATTTTACCGCATGTCTAGCTGGCCTGTTTACTTCCTGGTTTTGGAACGCGGTTGTACTGACTGTCATTAGAGAAGATCCTCAGAGCCACATCACAGATCGAGAAAACGTCAGTTATCAAGGAAATCCAGAAGAAGTGTGTTTTTAACGCTCGGAGGGGACTCATCAAACTAGCATGAATGAAGCTAAATGCTACTCCAGGTATGTTTTTGATGAGGGAACAATGTTAGAACATGGTAAAAAGATCAAAAAAGTCAATTTTGCATGCATGTATGTGTCCTTCAGATTAACTCACACCAAACGTTATAATCTTGGACTGAAGATATTTTGACGGATCATACCAAAGGATTTTTTGTTTTTTTAGGACTGCTTTGCCCGAAGGCCCGAAGACTGGACAATATAGCGCGAAATGGAGATGAGAGAGGGAAGGATGTGCCGCAAATTGTCCGAGCCGGATTTGAACTCACGACGCTCACATGGAGCGCACGTTTGCAAGAGCAAGATATGAGCAGCATGTTCATGTTCATCCAATTCTAAGCCAGAATTATTAAGAATAAAAATGTTGATGCCCAATTTTCAGTTAAATGTTGTTTATTCTTAAATCTGTAAACAATAATGTTATCCTATGAAAATATTTAAGATTTACATGTCCCAAATACGTGCAATTTTGTAATCCATTTTTAAGTAAATTACAGTTCCAAATTGATACCCCTAAATTTAAGATGTTTTCCCATTCACTTGCAGCAGCTCGCCGTAATTGTTTTTCCATATTTTTTCCAGCTATCTGCTTAGAGTCGACTAATCCATCTACAGAGCATGTCTTTAGTCGACCAAGAACAGCCCCAATTACCACCAGATGACATCCGGCAGTGTTTGTAAGCGCTGTAAGGGTAAGCAGACTAAATAAACAGGATTATGTGTGAATGAAACAACTCCAGGTATGTTTATGATGAGGGAACTCCATCATAAACCAGGTTTGAAACTCCAAATGTCAATCTTGATTTAACCCTTGAAAGAACAGTGCAGCAGAAGTTGCTGTCGAGGTTTATGTATTGTTTTATGGACTGTGTTGTGGTAACTGTGGCACTCCCATTCACAGAAATGTTTCCTGGAAAATACTGTTTATCTATGGACTAATACTGCCCCCTAGTGGAATTTTCTTAGCACTCGTGCCTCAGTTGCAGGACAATACAGGATTAGCTCAAACATGCAGGAATCAATCACGATACAACTTTGGGCAAACAAATGATGAGCTAACACTGACATTAAAGGCTTATTAAAGTTGATTTAGCACAATATGTCCTCTTTAACATTTGATTTCACCATTTGAAGAAGAATTTTAAGGACAAGTTTGAGAGATAAAATATAACAGACTGCAAAATGTGGCCAACGGCAAGCCTCTGGGCCAAAAAGCAACAACTCTTCCCCTGATTTCGCTGTTTACATTCACCAAGAATCCAGAAAGATGAATGCAGCGGTGCAGAAACATCCTTGATGAAAACCTGCTCCAGAGGCCAGGCTTGAACCCAGTGCTCACCATCCAACCTGATGGAGCTTGAGAGGTTCCGCAGAAGAACTGCCCATAAATAGGAGAGTGATCTTGTAGCATTAAACTCGCTAAAACTTGAGACTATAATTAGCACCAAAGTTGCTTCTACAAACTACTGAGCAAACGCTCTGTACATGGGCTTTGTTTTATTGTTTATTGTTTTTTCTGTCACATTGTCATTATGGGGTATTGTTTGTAGGATTTTGAGACAAATAATGAATTTAGATTATTTTGGATTAAGGCTGTAACATAACAAAACATGGAAAAAGTGAATTGCTGTGAATTCTTCCCTGCGTGAGTATACAAGTGAGTAATGCACTTACTACACAAAAAGCTCATTTATGCAGAGATACTCACAAAAAGCACACTGGTCAGACAGATGCACATATTAGGCCATAAACGTATAACACTAATGTGCAGCAAACGTCAGCCCTGTGTTTACCCCAGCTGAGATCAAACTCACCTGTCACTCCCAGGTGCATGTCAAAGACACGTCTTTCCTGAGAATCGGCTTGTATTTCCTTGAAGTGGAGGTCCGAAACAGCCACATAAAAGTCCTGTTATTCCTTTATTATCGTTGCAGCTTGCTGCAATGCTCCTCTACTAAAGCGGTCGCTTATTCTCAATTCAGTTCTATTACACACAAAGTTGCTCACCGTGTGAATAACTAACTTCTAATCCTTAGAAACACAAACCTAGCCTTAGCCGCTGTTGTCGTCCTGCTGCATATGCAGTTTGCACACTGGAGTAATAAAATAGTAAGTAATAACAATAATAAAATCACTGAGTCCGCCCTTTAACAGCGTTTTATTGAGCGAACAGTAATATTTGCTGCTGGCCAACAAATAAATGTTATTTGTTTTAGAAAACATCCTACCATTTTACTTTAATTACCGGAATTACATTAGCAAGCTAAAGAGGCTGTACTATGAAACTTTATCTTTAAGCACACATTTCTCTCAAATATTGTTCACTCATTTGTCAAAATCTCTCTCACTGAGCTGTTCATATTAATATTTATGCATCCCCCTCACAAGTGTGGCATGTCAAGATGCTGATGAGACGGCATGAATATTGCACCGGTGTGCCTTAGGCTGGCCACAATAACAGGGCACTCTGAAATGTTTTGCTTTATTTGCAGGGTCTGGGGGGTCTGTATCTGGTGTGACCACCAAAATGGGCGCTGAAGTTGCTGGATATTGGCAGGAACTGGAACACGCTGTCGTATACACAGATCCAGCGCACCCCGCACATGCTCAATGCCTGAGTTTTTGAGCCATGAACATTTGTCTTGAAAACTGTCTATAGATTATTCATTTCCTTCTAAGTGCGTACCCACGATCTTACGACACTTACAATCACTGGATACTGGCTCTGAGGCTTTGAGCGAGGAGGAAAGAGCTGCTGCTGATCACAAATACATACATTTGTATCAATGATTCAAAATTGTGTTGGCTAAAATGAAAACAAAATGATCAATCTGAAAACTCAAGAACAGATGCCATACCAATACTGGTTTTGGTATTGATATTTCAATATTTAGGATTGATACACAGCCTTAGCATTTAGGCATGTCTGTTAGAGGTCAGATCTGTGGAGAGGCAAGCTACTACATAAAGAATCCAGGTTTTTAGCAACAATAACAATAATGAAAAGTATAGATATTTTCATTTATTGCCATATTGTTTAGAATTCTTGGTCAAAGTAACATGTTCATGTAACAGGTGACGGACCCTCTGCCACCAAAGTTACATAGTGATAGATCAATAAATGAAACTCAATTTGATTCCCAGTCCTGTAAATTGAAGAGTAAATGAAGACAATTGTGTAAAAGACAAACAACACACTTTCGATATTCAGGCATTTGTGTCAACTGTTCATGATCCTTTGGCGCCATCTGGAGGAGAGAGAATGTATCTCCAAACAGGAAATTTGTGGATAAGGGCATTTAGATTTTATTATGATTTTATGATCACCTATAGGAGATGAGATACCCACAATGGGAAGCAGCAACAAAGCAGATTCAACAACTACAAAACAAGTTGCAAATTAAATACAATACAATTTGAATTAAAATATATCGTTTCAATAAACACACAATGTAGAGCAGACAATGTTACTATTTGTTTTTATTAACCTCTAATAAATAAACACAATTCTAGTATAATAAATACATATTTTTGAGAATTGAAAATTAATTATTATAATGTTTTATTTTCTATTTATTTGTTTGTTTATGTATGTTTATTTCAAGTAAACTTTTTTTTGTAAATTGAAGGGCACAAGAGGGCCATCTTTTTAGATTGAGGCTTGATTTGCATTTAGTCGTCATGCTCTCTTTATTAGGTTCATTCAAATCTGCAAATATTTTGTAAAAATATATTTTTTATAAAAACGTTTTTTAATAAAACGTTTCACTAGCAAGGACCACAACCCCAGCTACAATGCAAAGTGTTTATTGGCCTACGTGAAACATGAACAACACGAATGTACAGAAATGGATGCAGTTTGGGGGCTTCTGGCGATGAGGGCTGTAGGCTCCCAGGCCTCAGTACCCCCAAAAGAAGCTTAACCAAGGCAAGTGTCAATTGGCAGACTGGAGGCCGCGTAGGTTATGATGGGTGTAGACCTTGAAGGCCATGGAGGACCTGTGTTCCATGATTTAATGAGGCAGTCTTGAATGCGAAGGCAGATGAAGCAACACCGATGCGGGAAGAATGTCCAATGTAGGAAATGTGGGGACCAGGCGAGGATCGACTTCAAGGAAGGAACCGGAACCTGATGCGATCTGGCTTGTTCGGTAGTGAGAAGCTCGAAACAGGAGTTTAGCTTGAACAAGTAGATCGTGGTTGAACTACCAGTAAATAGAGACTGTAGTCAAAGGTGATGGGGACGTAATAGGTTAGGGAGAGTAGGTCGAATGTGGGGAAAGACAGGTTGAAGCTATTATCGAAGGAGCAAAAGCTGTACATGGTGGTCTAGTAGGAAGAGGAGGTCAGCCAGAGCTGTAGAACGTGGTAGCTGAGAATGGAGGAACTGGCGATGTCAGTTCTGCCTCGGGACTCAATGTTCTGAATGTATTTGCTGATGGTGTCGATGACTGCAGGGTTATCAGACTGGATAGCCACGAACATGGATGGCCCGACAGGAGGGCGGCAATCCCGAATGGACCAATCTAAAATAAGGCAGCCGATGGAGGAACTCGTCAAGGAGGAACTCGCCTGCCTTGAAGTAACCCCCAAAACCGGCTGATGGAACAGCATATCAAGTGGAGCACCGACTTGATGGACTGGATGAGAATCACATGGCTGTGGAGTGATTGAACAGAAGACGCTAGGGTCGGGAGGTGGGAGATGAAGGGCTAGCCCCTGGGGGATGAGAGAGCTGCTGTTTGGAGCATGAGGAGACGTTCCTGAGAAGAGAGCGGTTTAGTTTCAGGTTGGTGCCTGTGAACTCCCAGAACGCAGAAGGACCGGCAACTCTGGAGGTGGCATCCCGGTGCCCAATGGCAGCATCACGATGCCTGGTGGCGACACTAGAGGGGGCATCCTGGTGCCCATCAGAGAGAAGTTTGAATAACGAGGTTTTGTTGACGGTGCAATGGAAACAAAGGCCTTTCTTAAGCGTGGTCTGGAGACCTGCCACGTCCACGTGGACGGTCAAATGGAGAGAGGAATGACGAGCGTACACGGTGCGCACTTAATAAGCGAGGCTGCCGAGAGGACCCGCAGTGGAGGGATTCTGGTGGCGGATTACACTCCTGTGCTGGGCGAGGTGAGGCCTGGGTCGGGCCGATGCATCAGAAGGAACGAGGTCGAGCTGATCCATTGAAAGGTAAGGAACAAGCGCGTATTCGAGCATGGGCTTTGCCACAATGGAGTGTGTGCACGAAGTCACGAACCCTGACGTGTGTGACCTGGAGGCTTAAATAGTGTAGCTGCAGGAAGGGGCGTGAAAGGGGTGTGGTCCTGCTCCTGAACTTAAGATAATGAACTTATCTTCATTTATCTTTTTTAGATTGCCATGGCCAATATTGTATAAAAAATCGAGCTGCTAATCTTTAATGGCACATGGGTTTAGTCACTTTGAAGTTAATCAAACTTGCACATTTTGTTTTGACTTTCTAAAGAGATAAAACTGCAAGGCTGAATATGAATTGTGTGTGTAGAATGTACATGATGCAATATTGTGAGCTGCGTATTGACTGGAATGTGAAATGGTGTGGCTTGTGCAATCATGTGTATTGCATAATGTGAGGACTGTGCAATAATGTGAAATGTGCACTCATGTGGACTGCACAGTAATGCTGGCTCTGCAGCGTATTCTCGTACATATGAAATGTATTTGTTTTGCTGCTGGCCCGTTTGTGATAAAAAATGATCATCTTCGGCTACAGTCTGGTGTTTACATTCATGTTGTATCATGTCCATGCACTTTCCCAGTCAAATAAATAAATAAAAAGACGTAAACTGTTGGAGGAGAAATTGAGGGGTGAAAATGATATAATATGTTGAGGGCATAAGTGACTATTTCCTATTTATTAATCAATTTAGAACAATTACAAATACATAAAAATTAGTTTCAATTTTGTCCAGTAAACCCTCTCCTCCGCATGCTCTCTCATGGGACATATTTACTTCACAAACTCACAAAAACCTCTTTATACTATGCTCCAAAAATGACTTTTACACAAGCTCAGGTTATTGCATTCACAAATATAATCCAGTTTATTGGACTTTGTTGCACAGTTTCCCGGGAGAAAAGCTCACGCGAGGAACTAAAGAAATATGTATCGAGAGAGGGACTGTAGACAGCGAGGAGAAACGGAGCTGTTGGACTAAATGAGACCCTAAATCAGAAGCAGATTCAGCTGCAGAAACAAGAGCTCCATGGGGGATGAAGCTGGAGATGGTTTTCCAATAAACTGGTTATGAAAAAGTTGTTCTAATGAAAGTAATATTCTTTGTTATTGTCAGGCTTTGTTTCAGGAAGTGTTAGAATATGCAGCTGGGATATTTGTCCTCTGCATTAGACCCAAACTTTAAAAATGTTGTTGATGTTGGGGGGAGAAAAAGTAACACAAAAATACATATATTAAAGGGGCACAATGCAACTTTTTTGGAATGCCATGAAAAACATGCTTTATCTCGCTGCTACAACTTCGCTGTTAAAATATTGATAGTACTCGTGTGATTTTCTCGGTAGTTGCTCTCTACTGCCCCCTGCTGTCTGTGAACCTGCTCCTGCCGAGCCGCCGTAGATAGAAATGTTTTGCTAATGTTGTTGTAATGTTGCTAATTGTTGCTAATGTCTGCAATGAATTTATTACATCAACGGAGGAAATTCACTTTCAAATGTAGATTTATAACTTACACGTGTAATAGGCCTCTTTGAGTGGTTACAGTCCATAAACTGTAATGTGTTGCTCATAGTTTTTCTGACTTGACGGCTGAGAAAACGTCTCTCTGAAGTCCGACCTCGGAGGACAAATGAAACACTATACTGTACATCTAAAAGTTTGCTACAATTTACATGCAAGTAACAAACCTTTAAACATGAATTCAACAAAATAAAACTTGTTGTTATATATTTGTATTTGTCAATTAATAATATTTGTGTCCATGTTAAATCTGTGAACAGTTGTAGTTCAGTGTCAAGCATAGTTGCTTGGTAACAGTTATGGAATATCCTAGTATGACACCATTATTTGTGACCTAAAGTAAGATTTCAAACATAATTTTTTTTAATGAAAAGTAATAAAATGTTTAGCAAAATCTTAAAGACAATTATCTCAACTATGTTTTAGTAAAATCAATAGTCCAACCTGTCATAGTCACTTTGAAGTTAAAGTATAAATATTTATTTATATACATACATACGCGCATCCGCGACGCATCCGCAGCACTCTGCGCTTCACGGCGGATCAGAGAGCCCCGGTTCCATTGATACACTGCTCTGTCAAAGCACAACCGTGTGATGCTGCAGACACAGAAAATAACATCTTCATTGATGATTTGGCGTAAATGTAACATGCGTGAGGACCGCGTGCGCCGTGTGTTTGGAAGTCTACTCCACAATGAGGAACATCACGCGGCGTTGCATCAGAGGACAGCGTGTTTTACGAGCTCCGTCATTGGATTGAAAGGTCTGCGTGAGTGCAAGGTACGTCAGTCCGCTGTGCGTGATGTGCGGATTGTCCCACGGCTCGGGTTATGAAAGGTGGACCGTGGTCTAGTCCCGGGACATGTGCAACGTTTCTTTAGGTTCATCTAAACTCATGCATTCATTCGTTGTGAGTATGCGTCGGATTGTAATAAAATACACATCAATTTACAAGTTAACATACAGAGTGGGTCTAATGCGGGTCAGAAATAAAAACCTGCATGATACTGTGCACGTGGCCTAGTGACAGCTGTGTTTAGTCTGTTTGTGACAGCCTACTGTAGGCTACTATACCTCTAATATCTAATAATCCTGGTTTCAGCCTTCTTTAATGCTTTTTAGACCTTGTGGATCCAAAACAGAGTCCGGACCTTAGCCTTCCAAAAAATCTGGCCCCCTGGAAAATATAATTGCAGACCCCTGTGCAAAGTGATCGAGAGCATCAGCCTACTTATATCATCCCACAGAAAACAATAACTAACTAGTAGTGTACATTATATCCCAACAAAAAGGCCTATAGGCCCTATGTTTAAAGAGAAAAAAATGCATTAATATGAAAAAATGCATTTTAAGAAGAACAACAGAGAAGGCTTGAGGATGATTCATGAAGAACTTGACTGGCACTTGAGAAAAGAGGGGGAAACAGCAGTGAGACAATATTGAACACCATTACACTAAGATGAACTCCAGAGAGCTTTTGGATTCCCTGAAAACCTTGGCAAATATAAAACCAAGTACACAAATAGTTCATTCAAATGATGACACAGAAAAGCAATTACCTTAACCAGGGCAGCTGCTAGCTCTTTGGGTGCCCTGAGCAGAAATGCTCAGTGGTGCCCCATGTTCCCTCAATATGTAGGGGTTTTTCCTGTAATACAATTATAATATATAGGCTATTTTATATTATGCTTAAATCACAATCCTAAGCAGGGTCTGGGGATCATTATATTTCCTGTATTCTGGTGCATTTTATATGTAATATTAATAGCACCTCATTACTCAGTTTATTATGGGGGCTCCCACGGTCCCTAATCTTCCCTTCTTCTGCAGAACAGATCGAGGCTCTAGAAAACACTACTTAAGGCTGCAAACAATTGATGCATCTGTTGCATTTATGAAAACATGATTTAGAAGAAGAAGTTGAACCACTTTTGTTTTGCGCACGCCGCGGTGTCAGCTCCGCAGTTCACCAACTTTTTTCCTTTTCTTTAAAGATTTTTTTGCCCCTTGGCTTTATTAGACAGGAGAGGAGAGTGAAATGTGGGATGAGAGAGAAAGGAGGACATGCAGTAAATTGTCAGAGTCGGGATTCGAACTCATGATACATGTGCTGTGCCTTAACCACTCGACCACCGGGCAGCACTACATGATCTCCATCATGTAAAGACCGCTTCTTCTCCTTGTGGATCGTAGAATACATATGTGGAGTACAAATGTGCCCCTGATCTGTCTGCGTCTGTTTGAACTGTGACTTGGACAGTGGATCTGCCCCTCCACATCTCAAACTTGCTTTGGAGAGAGAGAGAGGTGCGACACTCGAGTCCTAGAGTACAAAGTAGGCCTACTATGCTCCCCGTTGTAAAAGGAAGAGTGCAGCTGCTGCACAAATATCCTATTCTGCCATTCAGCCTGGTGCCCTTCGGAGGACCCACTGCGAGTTATGCATGTGATGGGCGCGGCGGCACTGACTGCAACCATTTTTACTTAAAGATTTGAAACACTTTAGATTGTAACCAGGTTTTAGACTCACGTAATGAAAAAGTGTCCTGTGGTTGATGTTACCAAAGGAAGGTCACTTTTTCGGCATGTAACTTAATTGTGATGAAGTATTTTTAGAAAGTACCATAATTGTCACTCTTAAGAGCTGAAGATGCTAGAACTTGACCCTTGGCAGTTTGCCTTCAAGCGAATGTGGTAAGACGGTGATTGGAGCCTGTGCAGAGGGGGGGTCTGCCCGGCGCCTGGCGGCGCGGGCGGGCTTTCAAAGCGCTCACTTTCTCGTTGCTCCCCCTTTTCTGCCCACACACATTTCCGGGTCCTCGTGTTGGCCGCTCGTCCTCGTGCTCCAGGTAGATCTCGTGTTCCAAATGTAATCCGTTAGTATTCACCCTCTTACAGAACGTGTTCCGTCCAGTGCCGTTGTCTGACCACCTGCTCGGCACCACAACCAGTTCACGTGCTGATCCGTACAGCTTACTCTCTGCAGCCTCAGGGAATAAGTGTGTGGCCTCCGCTCCATTCGTAAATTTGCCGGTCTCGGGCCTGACTCATTTTGCAGTTGTGCTGCTTGGACAGTACGCTGCCTCCAGCGAGCCAGATACACGGTGGTTCATTCATATTAATTGGAAAAGGTAACTTTATTTAAAATTATTGTATATTCCAGTCCCAAAGCAAATGTTTAGCAAAAATTATTTTATTGTAGCTTGCTCAGCTGATTATAGCAGCCTGAGCAGTGCGGGTTGGTTGTCCCTCCTGGTCCATTCACAGATGAATCACTTCCTCTAGGATATTCATACTATGGTATTGAACTTTTGAGATAACTAGGTTATTTTTAGGCAATCTTTAACAAACTATTTCTCGAGGTGTCAGCAGTGGTCAGGAGATTTGGCATTTATATCTACAGCAGTCTCACGTGGCAAGCTCATGTGGCACCACTTGTGCGGCAGGAAAATCTATTTTGTAAGCACTAAAATAATGCTGAATAAAGTTGTTTTTACCGAGTCCTTGAAAGTGTAGTGTGTTATAGGATTCGGGTCTGATTTGGACTCCTGGCCGCACAGGCAAAAGCTATGCCCTGCCTTCTCTCTGTCATGACCCTTCACACGTGCTGAAGTCAGATGCGCCCGTCAGGCCGTAGGTTCAGGCGTGTAGGGTCAAGTGTAGGTATCACATTTCAAAACTCCTTTATTCCATCCTCAATTTGATTTGTTAACAGGACCTTGTAGGGAGTATCATGATCGTCCCTCTTTTCCTGTAATTAATGTTGCCTCGACATTTACCTTCAAATGTATTTTTGTTTTGTTTCAAGTGTGTTATTGTATGCAACAAAACTCTTTATAATAAATATTGACTTCCTCACAATTGTTGTTCGTTCTGTTATTTATTGAGCGTCATTATAGTCCTTCTCGTAACAACATAAGTAATAAGATCGTTTTTGCACTCTATCTGACTAAACTGTAAATTGTATATTTTCCGTTTTTAGTATTTTATTTTGAACTTTTTTAGTTAACCCAATTTTTTATTCATGCCTTTTTCTGATTCTGATTAACCAAACGCGTGCTGTTGGTATCAGTCAAACAGCAGAGGGCGCTGAAGTCTCACGACCACCATGATGTAAATGTGCCATGCATGTTGTAGTAATAGAAGAAGCAGTATTAGAATCCAGATGCTCCTCAACTGCCTGGAGATACGGTCTTTAACCCACATGAACGGTTCTTCATCAGCCCAGAAGAACTGGTTCTCCTCCTGACTGGGTCCTGCTCCACCGTCTATCTCGCGTCTGCCTGTCTCTGAGGGAGTCGGATCTCTCCTTCACTGTGGAGGAGGGTCTAAGGACAGGGGAGCTTGGGACATCTGCTCATTTCCTATGAACATTGTTGAATCTGTTTTTCACTTTCACCCTTCGAGGCAACTGCTGCTGTGATTTCAGGTGTCACAAAGATGAACTGAATTGAATATAAGTAGTAGTAAATAGAAAACTAGAGATACATTTTATAACAAAAAGTTCTTTATTAGAAATGTCAAAGTCTCAATACAAAAAAGTTTTACACAGGATTATTTACAAAGTGCTTTACAACATTCAGTCAAAAAGAACACATTCACGTTTTTGTCTTCATAAACACAAAGTGGAAGTAGTCTTGGGTCAATAAACATCTTTTCTCGCCTTGTTTTGAACTTTAAAGTCTTTGGCGGAAAAACAAAAGAGGAAAAGTGTGTTTCCGTCCGTCGCCATTTTGTGCCACTTCCGGAGTCAGACAATAGAAACATATTTGGAAGAAAAGCGACAAAAACAAGTGCCAAATATTAAAAGCAGAGTTTGGGGCATGTTGTTTTTGTTAAAGATTTACACAAAACAAAGTTACAATAAAATGCTGGTTATGAAAACAAATCCAGTGGTGACAGATAAGCTTCTTCTGGTGGTCTTTAGACACAGTTTTATTCATGTTTTAGTGTTCCTTGAGGTTATTGACTGTTCAATCCCGTTTTAGATCGAGACCTGGTTCTAGCTTTGTCTGTCTTCAGTTTGAACTCTTTAGTCTGGTTGTATGGGTTTTTACAGCGGTGGGAGTTCTCAGTTACATCACAGTTAGTGAGATGCATTAGAGCATTTTGAGTTTTGGTGATGAAGACCAAGAAGATTTACTTATGTGTGTGTTGTGTGCTGTGAGGTGTGTGCAAAGAAAGCACAACCCCGGGTATGTTTTTTATAAGATAACAACATGCTAACATGGAGAAAATCGAACATTAGCATGCTAACGGCATACTTTTTGCTCGGGGGAGAATAGACAATCTAAAAGCTTCTGTAACGTGAGGGTCCGTGAATGTAAGAGGTATATATACCCATGATTGAGTTTGTAATATGGGGTATGCTCATGTGTATTACATTTGTATTATAATTTACTATGTTTAAATGTGTTCTTGAAAGCGGCATATTTTCTGGTCGACTGATGTGATTGGTGGGGAAAAAAAGTGAGACAGGAAGAAGCAGGAAGTGGGGTCTTTTGGAAGTGGAATTAAAGTTGTTGTTGAAATGATCCGGCTCCATTCTGCTTTATCAGTACATCACCTCGGACCCTCACGTTACATTTCTGAGTTTAGAGTAACAGGGTATGCTTATGTGTATTACATTTGTATTATAATTTACTGTGTTTAAATGTGTTCTTGAAAGCGGCATATGCAACGTTCTGGTAGACTGATGGGATACACATGAGCATCCCCCATTATTCTAAACTCAATCATGGGTGTATATATATATAACGCTTACACTTCCAAGCAAAAACTAAAAAACGTGAAGTGGAAGATATGATTTCAATGAAGGAACTGCATTTAAACTCAGAGACATGCGAGCGATATCAGAGCCTTTAGTATTTACACTTACTTTTGCCTTTGGTTGGTTTATTTAATATGAGATTATGGTAAACAGACACTGAAGGAAAACTGCTGTAAATACATACAGAAGTGTTGAGCCCACAATAGTTTTCTACAGATTTATTACCCACTTTACCACAAATTATACTTTCCGTGAAGCTCAAATACACTTTTGAGCAAATTTTTGGTGCATGGGTTTTAATTTAAAGTCAACTGGCATTTTGATCTAATGTCAGTTAATCAGTGAATATTTGCAAGGATCTACTCCAGTCGCCTCCACGCCAACATTTTGAACATTTTTAGTCTATTTACGCTCTATAATTAAATGTAAACAGCACACAGTGGTCTCATTTTCACCATGAAACCTGCTTTTACACTCTATCTGCCCTGGGACAAAACACAATTAATTTTATTGCATGAATAAAATCCCCTTTAATGGGAAAGTAGACGTTTAATGGGTGTTTTGCCCTTCTTTGTCTCTGAAATGCATCTCCCCAGTTTTGATTCTATAAAACGTCTTTTGCATAAACATCTCTACATTCTCTGTCTGATAATGCCTTTAAAATCCCTTATGTGCCTTCTCCTCCTCCTCCTCCTCCTCCTCCTCCTCCTCCTCCTTCTCTTCTCCTCCTCCTCCTCCTCCTCCTCCTCCTCCTCCTCCTCCTCCTCCAGTGTAGTTGGGAGCTCACTGGTGCGGTGCTGCCCTCTTGTGGGCGTTCTGGCGGTAGGCGTTGGATAGGCGGTACAGTACGTCTGGAGGAGGGCCCAGCCTGGAGCCGCCCTTCTGGGTCAGGAGCATCTCGAACAGGGAACTGACCTCGGACAGCAGGGCCCCATTCACCGGCTCCTCCTCCCTGTCCGGAGATTTACCTGCAGTGGACCAGAGGCAGAGGGGGTCAAGGACTAAACAGGGACTAAACAGGGACTACACAGGGACTAAACGGAGTCTACACAGGGACTAAACAGGGACTAAACAGGGACTAAACAGGGTCTACACAGGGTCTACACAGGGCCTAACAGGGACTACACATGGACTAAACAGGGACTAAACAGGGACTACACAGGGACTAAACGGAGTCTACACAGGGCCTAACAGGGACTAAACAGGGACAAAACAGGGACTAAACAGGGTCTACACAGGGCCTAACAGGGACTACACATGGACTACACATGGACTAAACAGGGACTAAACAGGGACTAAACAGGGACTAAACAGGGTCTACACAGGGCCTAAACAGGAACTACACAGGGAGTACACAGGAACTAAACAGGGACTACATAGGGACAAAACAGGGACTAAAAAGGGACTAAATATTAAATCAAGGACTACAGGGTTCCACTGTATAACAACGCCTTAATAAAGTTTAGTTGTTAGTTCCGTCCTGGTTTTCACACTGGCACTAGTTAGGTCGTCCTCTAAGAGCTTTAGATCCGAGAGTGGTGCTTGGCCCCGTGTAAATAGGACAGCCTCAGTCTGGAGCGCAATAAACGGCTGCTTCAAGAGCACTTAAAACAGGTCTCAGGTATTTAAACTGTGTGTCGGCTAACTTTCACTGCACAGTCCACAGAGCACGAGCGCTGGAATTTGATCAAAAAGCATTTGGATCACATGTATTTGTATAAATTGAGCTGCATCTGCAACCTGCATCGGATGAGTCAAACTGGATCAAGCGATACACTTCTGCCTCGGTGAGATTTTTCCCTCCTGTACACCCTGCGGTGCATTTACCACAGGTGACCCCAAAGAAAGACCACTGTGATCAGCCTCAGGGAATAGAGCGTGTGATATCCACATGGCTCTGAAGCCCGTTGTACATGTGAACAGGACTAATCCAAAAGTCCAAACTAAATGTCCACACACTGGGGCCCTCCAGGAAATGCTGTAACTGTGTGAAAACACCTATATGGCCTTGTCTGATTTCTGAGTCTTCTTAAACCTGTCTGTTGTCCCCACACCACCTGGTCCTGCAATTGCTCAGAGACACATAAATGACAGCACACGTGCACTGTTCAAGGACATGATGCACTTTGAAAATGCCTCATGTTCTAATGTTGATGATTTATTGAACTCTGTTACATCGAGTATTTTGAATGTTCTTGACACCATTGCCCCTATGAAGGTTAGAATTACGAAAAATAAGCAGAAAGCGCCATGGAGAATGATGACTTAGAGCACAGGAAATGGAGTGCTGCCGGGCCGAGTGGAAATGGCGCAAGTCAAAACCCCAGGCTCAAAAAGAGATTTATAAAGCAAAAATGTTGGTGTACAACCAAATCTTATGTCGAACAAGGGAGAGCTACTTCTCTGAAGTTATTGGAAATTGCTGTAATAACTCACGTGTTCTGTTTGCGACAGTAAACAGATTAACAAACCCTCCAGCTCAGCTGCCTTTAGAGCTAAACTCTAAACTCCAAGTGCAATGAGTTTGCAGTCTTCTTTAATGAAAAAGTTCAGAACATTAAAAATACCATTGATCCCATGTGCAAATAACAACCACTAAGCCAGCTAGACACCTGGAGTTAACCCCTTTCGCATGTGTGGCTGACAAAACTGTCCAAGAGATCACCATAAGTCTGAGCTCCTCTACATGCTGCCGCGATCCATTGCCTACTAGATTTTTAAAGCCTATGTTGAGCAGTCTGTTGGTTCCCATCACTCAAATAGTCAACATGTCACTTTGATCTGGAATATTCCCAAGAGCCTTAAAGACCGCGGTCATTAAGCCTCTCTTAAAGAAGAGCAGCCTTGATGACACAGTTCTAAATAATTACCAGCCCATCTCAAACCTATCGTTTTGGGGGAAAGTTCTTGAAAAAGTTGTTTACCAACAGCTTAATAATTATCTTATAATGACTTTTTTTATGTTTTGCAGTCTGACGACATCCGTCTGAGTACTGACGTGGACAAAGTCTCTGTCTTAGTCTTGTTAGATCTGAGTGCTGCTTTTGATACTGTGGCTCATGAGACCCTCTTACAGAGACTAGAGGACTGGGTGGGCATCACTGGCACTGCCCTAAACTGGTTTAGGTCCTATCTAGAAGACAAGGAGTATTTTGTTGAGATCGGTAACTGTGTCTCAGACCAGATGCCCCTGACCTGTGGGGTGCCCCAAGGGTCAATCCTGGGACCCCCTCTGTTCAACCTCTACATGCTGCCGTTAGGTCAGTTGATACGCCCTATCACAATTATGCGGACGACACTCAGATCTATGTTTCACTGACGGCAGGTGAATATGGACCAGTGGATTCACTCTTCACTGCAGCCAACAGATCAGTGTGTGGATGCAAAACAAAACACAGAACAAAGAGAAAGTATTGGCAGTCACCTCCAACCTACAAATCAAGTGAGTATTTAGGAGTAATAATGGATTCAGATTTGAACTTATCAAATATATAACATCAGCAGCTTTTTATCATCTGTAAAAACATTTCCAAATCAAAACTATAGTGTCTAAACTCTCAAAGGCCTGCTCATCGGCCTCTCCAAACGAGCTGTAAAACAGCTGCAGTACATCCAGAACGCCGCTGCTCGGTCTTGACTAGAACCAGGAAGTATGATCACAATTAGTCCTGTGCTCAGGTCTCTGCACTGGCTCCCTGTGGCTCAGAGGATAGACTTCAAAGCCGGGGCACCCTGTTTCTTGCTTGTTAATACATATGGCCTAGCACCAAAGTACATCTCGGACATGTTAGTGCCATATGAACCATCTCGGACTCTGAGGACCTCAGGGACCGGCCTCCTGCTGGTGCCCAGAGTCGGGACCAAACACGGGGAATCATGATTCCAGTTTTATGGAGCTAAAATCTGGAACAGTCTCCCTGAGGTTGTGAGACAGGCCCTTATGCTGGCAGCATTTAAATCGAAGCTGAAAACGATTCTGTTTAACTGTGCCTTTGAGTGAAGGCATTTTATCAACAATTCTTTCATTCTAATTACATCTTAACTTTAACTTTATTTATGCTCTTAGTTTTGTCTTGTGATTTATATAGTATTGTGGTTTTAATATGTTTTTCACTGTTGTAAAGTAGTTTGAGTTACTTTTGTATGAACTGTGCTCTACAAATAAACTTTGATTGATTGACTGATTGATTAATTGATAGGGTAACTTTAGTGCTGTTTTTTTCCCTGGTTTAGTTTACAATCCTAGTTGATCCTTAGATAAGTTTAGTTATTTCGTTTTAATTCATTTTCTGATTTTGTTCATTGTTTAATTTGCGTAAGATCTTAAGCTCCTAAGCAAATTAGGTTTTACCAAAAGTGGAGAAAGAAGAGGAGGAGTCCAGTCTGTCTGGTGGGAGGAGTTCACTGTCGGTGGACGGTGGCCCATTGGGGACAAAAACATTGTCATGGTAATCAGTGGAGAGCGGCAGGGACAGGCGGGCCATCCAGGCAGGATCAGGGACCTCAGCGAAGACCTCGTCTGAAATCACAAAACATGTTAGACCCCCCTCTGACATCAGATCTAAATGCACATGATTTTAGGAACAATAGGGAACAAATGTGAGTTTCCAGAGTAGACATTTCAATAGGTTTACAGAAATTAGAATGTCTTTGATCTAAAATGGTACTCCAGATCATGGTACAGACTCTGGGCGTTTTCAAACCCCACCTATGAGTAAAAGTCAGAATGCTAGTGACCTTTGACTTTCGCTGATCGGTCCCTCCTCTATCGCCCCCTTCAGGAAGCTGCTGTCAACACTTCCTGATCGCCCTGCGCATTTAGGCCGACGACAGGAAGTAACACTTAGGAACAGGAAGTGATGCCCTAGTTTTATCAGGAAGCATTTGCCGCCTTCACACTGTCCAGAGGAGATGCTAATGCTCACGTCGACAAAAACAAAACATATTTTATAATACTTTGTTTAACTGCAAATGTTTCTCAAAACGGCTTTAGAGCAGAGGAAAGAAAACATTGTGAAATTGGGTGTCTTTTTTTCCTGTTCTCTCTGGTCGTGTTTTTGTTCGTTGTGTTTTACATAAAAAATAAAAATACATATATGTATAAAAAGAGAGAATGGGCAACAGATACTTTGTACAGAAAAAGTCAAAAAGTTTAAGATGTGATTGTCCCACCTGATCAGAGGAGTGCCACATTTGTGAACATTTGCGTTTCTTCCAAATGTATTTAGTTTATTTTTGTGCCCATCCTTTGAAAACACCAGATTTTGTGCATTCTTTATTGATTAGTTTAGTTTCAAATGACAAATCAGATGTTACGTCCTGTTTAGTTTCACCAAATACTTCTTCACTCGAACTTGAGTTATTTCTTAGTGCGCTACTTTCTCCTTCTAGCTGAGTAATATTATTCTGAAGTAACGTTACTCTTGTGTAGTGACAATCATAAAAATCCAACATGTTACAACCTTCCTATTTGACCTGTAAATAAAACTGTCAGCGAAGCCAAAAACTCGTCCAAACCTTAGTCTGAAAACAGCTCATCTCCACATGATTACATACCTTCTCCCATCATTCTCTGCAGGAATGTTAAATACACACTCTGTGGCTCACTTCTGCTAACGGCACTGTCTCCTCCTCTCACAAAGGAGCTCGAGGGTAAAACTCCTGATCTGTCCGAGTTTAAATCAGTGCAAAGAAAGCAGAGAACCTCCCGAGTGGAGCTTTAGAGTGCCACTGTGACTCTGGTATGTGTTGCTTCTTCCTGGTATTGTTTCTCTCCCTGACCTCGGGCGCACACGGAGCTGATGACAGAGAGCCCAGTGTCTTTGTGTTGGCCGACACGCTAAGCTGAGTGGTGGTGATTCAACCCCGCCGCAGGCCCAAAGAGCGCACACCTCATGTTTCTGCTTTTCGCCAAGCCATGAATCAGACAGAGACATTTGGGCAGTGTGAAGGAGGGGATATGAGACAGGTTTACAGAGGTTTGATGAGCGGTAACTCAACAAATTATAGCTTTTTTCAGGTCCTTGACTTAAATCGCAATCTTGCAGGGGTGTGGGCAGGGCTTAGGGGAAAACAGGACTGAAAACAGGACTTTTCTGAGCACTCAGGCCTCAGTTGCAGTTGCCAGGGATCCGGGATACACATTTCTTCAACTCTTTCCTCAGCATGAAGAACGGCTTCCGACGCACCTCGAGCCAAACTCATACACAACTGATTCTGCAGAAATACGGAGGTGTTTCAGTCCCTGTGATATTTTTCCCTTTATTTGTCCTCATAAGCAGAAATATTAGTTTTGCTATGGACGGATCATGGATGTCCCTGATTGGCCCTTTCAATCACACTCATCTGAACTTGCTACGTTGAAACCTGTGACTGTGACTGTAAAACATACACACATATCATTCTAGATGTTCCAGGCAACCGTTGCAGGGCAAAACAGGTGAACTCAAACGTACAGGAACCTATTAAAATACAACTTTGAGTAAACTAGTGATGAGCAAACACTGTTGTAACAAGTTGAGGAAACCTGCCACTTTAACTCCAATTTAATCAATCACTCACTGCATTGTCACTTTCTGCACTGCATCTCTAATTTAGCTGAACATTTTTGTGTACATCGTAAGCCTATTTTTATTTTATCCTGTTGTAAATGTAAATAGTTGTCTTTAATGCATGCCCTTTTGATCTCATATATGTTGTTTTTATATTTTTTCATCGTTGTATGTTGCACCTTAAAGCCTAAAGTTCCTATGTTTGTGAATTTTGCTCATTGACAATGGCAATACACCTTTTCTGATTCTGATTCTGATTTTGCTGAATATTTCCCCTTAAAATATTTGCTTTTGAGTAATGTCTTTTGATCCTCACTGGTTTTATGTTACTTTTATTGTATTTGTTATGTTTTATCTTTTGCTTATTTAAAAAAAATCTATAACATGATTATTAATTATATTTTTAAAAAAAAAATCAAAAATAAATCCTCCAGCAAGTTACTGTTAACTGAATCTCCAAGCTCAGAACTGGAGCGAGGTCCAAGACCAAACAGCCAGTTTTGCTGTAACCTTAAAGGTGCACTATAGCACTTTTCGAGGGTCCGTCACCTGCTTGTCTACATGAAGATGTTTTTTGTTTTGCCAGGAAAGTTCTACAGTATGACAATAAAAGTTGCACGTCAGCTCTGTGGAGAAGCGAGCCCTTTCACATTGAGAAGAAGCTTGTGCACCTTTAATCACCAACATTGCACTCTGGTGTTAATTGTGACAATGCATTTTTGTCAATTTTAGTAAATATTTTTAATATATGTTATTATTTCGTTTTTGTCATTTGTCATTGACATTCTGCTGACAAATTTAACGGTGCAAGATGTAACTTTTCTGCTTGTCTCCATGGAGATGCTACATTGTGCACCTTTAATAACATGATCATTAAAGGACCACTGTTTCATGGACTTCCTCTCATTCAAAAGGCATGTCAAAACAACTTAAACACTTTATTTCTACACTTTGAATAGCCTTAATAAAGCATGGACAAAGACTTAAGACTTGAAGAGGTTTATTAAGAATACAACTTAATAACTACTTAATAAATATATAAACTCCCCACCCTTAATTATGTAGTTACTAATGTTGAATTATGCTTAATAAACTATTTGTTCATCATGAATTGAGGCTTTGTTCATGTGTTTAGGTACCACTTGTGTTATAAAGTGGTACCTAATATTCTACATCCAATAAAAATCTTGATCTGTAAATCTGTAAAAGAAAAAGAAAACGTGGTAGTTTTTGATCCAATATGTGTTGTCGGTGGTTGTGGTGGATACACACATGTTCCTGTGACTTCCTCTGCTTCCTGTTGTGAGTGCGCTCCATTGTGACGTGCAGTTGTATGTTTCTTTATGTTTCTTTAGGGTTCATGGGTCAGGTATGTTTGTTTGGTCCTGAAGGCTCTGTCAGCAGGCGGGATAAGCACACTGCCAACTCACTGAACCCTAATGCAAGGAACGCTGGGCAGTAAAGCGGCCATTTTGAGTCAAAAAGGAAAAGAAATATAAGAACGAAATAAATAAAAGGCCTATGACATGACTTAACTTAACTTTGCCACTGCCCTGCCACCCATATCTCATGTGCTGTTTGATGTCCGAGTTGGGTGAAAACTGGGACACACCCGGGTTGTGATCGGGCTACTAATTCATTTGTGAAAAGCGAAGGGTAAAAAGGTGCACTTGCGAGTCAGTTTATAATCTGAGAGACTGGGTGACATGGGACACGGGGCTCAAAACTGGGACTGTTCCGGATAAATAGGGACATCTGGTCACTCTATGTCCGAGTCCGGCAAGATTTGAAGCAGCCCGGTGCCAGTCCCCTATATACACCTGCCACTTTAACTACAATTTAGTCAATCACTCACTGCACTGTTCTCTTTGTGCTCTACATCTGTAAATGTAACCGTAAATTCTTGTGTAAATAGTCAGCCTATTTTCATTTCATAGTATAGTAAATTATAGTTCCTACGTTTGTGAATTTTGTTCATTGACAATGGCAATAAACCTCTTCTGATTCGGATTTTTCCTATAGCTGTTAGCATTAACCGTTATTTGCGTAAACAGATCATTGGGAATGGTTTTGACTCCACAGACGTATTCTACCATCGACACGAAACAACCCTCCGTAGGATTGTGATTCAAGCATAATAGAAAATAGCCAATATAGTATACTTTTATTACGGGCAAAACTCGTACGCATTGAGGGAACATTGGCACCACTGAGCATTTCTGCTTAGGGCACCCAAAGGGCTAGCAGTGGCCCTGTTTTGTATGAAAATGTTTTGTCAAAACATTAATAAATAACTTTCAGCGCTGATCTTTGTGTCTCTGTGGGGGGAAAATGCATTTGGAGAAAACAGCCTTTGAAGTTACAATGTCCCATATAAATCTTGGATGCAAGTGGAGTAATTAAGTAAAAAAATCTTTATCTTCCAATATGCATGTTTAGGTGCTGTTTGGTCTCATGAGCAGTTACTATGTTCACAAACTCAACTTGGCAGCCGTGGTTGTCATAACAGCACAGCCTTTATCATCCCCACACGCCCCACGACGTATAAATCATAATCATAAAGTGCGCGACGAGCCGGCTGATAAACAGATGGGCTGCTAGCATTCACATTAGCAACCATCAATAACTGATCAAGCAGGCAGCGGTGTGACGGGCCCACACTGCTGGAGTCTGTCAGCACCAGGCTAATGTTGATCCTGCTAATTGTGGGGAAATAAAAGCTTGCAGACAGACACTTTGAAGCAGCAACGCCCCTGGAGAGCAGCAGGAACCAATGATGTGCTACAAAGACCTCCTTATTCCATATTGAATTAATAAGAGACAATGTAAAACTATGACTGGGATTATTAATTTGGTGCCAGCCTTAATAAAGCATGAACAAATGCATTATTTATAATGAACAAAAAGTTTAATACGAATTATTCAGGCTTAGTAAGTACTTACAAGGAGTTAGGGGTTGGGGTATTCATTAAGTAGTTACTAAGCCTGAACCATTCTTAAGGAATTATTATTAATTGACAGTGTTTTAGCAACCAAGAGGCAGATGACAGAGGAGACAGAGAGGAAGAGGAGGAGGTACAGAGGAGATCCATCGAACTTAGTCTCGGTCTTGTCTTGGTCTCAACATTCAGCGGGCTTGGTCTTGTCTCTTATTCATTTAAAGTGTGAAAAAAACCATCAGAAAAATAAAATTAAAAAACGCGTCAATTGTGTCTATGTCAAATTTTGGCTAAAAAAAACAGAACAAAAATACTGCTACACTTGAATGTTGTGGTACTTGAACAAACAGACGTTTGGAAATTTGAGCTTGTAAATAATGTCTGCAAGTACATCAAATTAATTTCATATTAGAACAGCAATAGGTGACAACATACATACATACATACATACATACATACCTTGAAAGCCATTACACACAAAAATATATTATCATGAGTTCTATGAAAATCCTACTTTTTGTTTATTCTATTTGTATCCGAACATTCGACCAATATAATGAAGGAAATGCTGCACTTTGGAAGTTTCTGGTTTGGTCAGAAATACTAGAACATCATCAATTTGATGTTCCATCCTATCAATTGGAATTGTACCACTGATTGTTTTTGACTGTTGAATTTACTGGGCCAATGCTTCAAAGTGAAACAAAGTACAAGTACAAAGCGTACAAAAGGGGAGACCGCGCACAACCTTGACTCACTCCTCTTTGCAGGGTTAATAGGTCTTTCCAGGGACCATTCATTTTAGTTCTCGTTGGACTATCATAAACATAAACATTAGAACTTTAAATAAATAAGGCCAGCTAACAGAATCAAAAGCTTTCTCACGGTCCAAACTGATTATTACAGCTTTGTTGCTGTTACAGCTGTTTTTTATATGGTTCATTATGTGTCCCGTACTTTTCGGACTGCAAGCCGCTACTTTTTTCCCCACACTTTGAACCCTGCGGTCAAGCGGTTCATTTATAGCTTTTTACTGGCTAACGGCCACCAAGGGGTACACTAGCAGGAAGCGCAAGCGTTTGACACACTGTAGAAGAAGACGTCAGTTTTGAACCTGCTGAATTGAAATGAGACATTATTGGCCCAACTTGCCCCACGAGTCAAAGGACAACCTGTGCAAGCTTCAAAATGCTGTGTGTTTGATTACGATCCAACTCATATTCACTGAGAAACTAGTCTACTAGTCTAAGTACGGTATATTTGTAGAAAAATCCCATTTGATCGTTTTTCCAATTTGATTTTGGTGTATTTGTAGCTATTTAGACATAATTGAGGTGTATACAGTAGAAAATAGTCCACGTGGCCCCCGCACATACCCGTGGTGTTGATGAAGTCGCTGAGCCCTTCCTCCAGCTGAGGGTCCAGGGGAAAGTCAGGTCCACCGTCCCAGCCCATGTCCCCATCTCCAGGCTCGCTCTCCCCATGTCCGCTGTCCTTGGTGCTCTGCCAGTCGCCGCAATCCTGCCCCCCATACCTGCCAACGGAACA
The DNA here is from genome assembly GCA_015082035.1 of Chaenogobius annularis. Classification (NCBI taxonomy): domain Eukaryota; kingdom Metazoa; phylum Chordata; class Actinopteri; order Gobiiformes; family Gobiidae; genus Chaenogobius; species Chaenogobius annularis. The sequence goes on from BJKM01000257.1 coordinate 552,767, forward strand.
CAAGCTGAAGGACTACTTCAACTATTACAGTATCAGGGAAAAGTTTTATTTGGCCCTCAAACTTACTTTTTACACATATTCTGCATTATTTATATTATTATTGGCCTTTAAACATGCTTTTGCACCTTTGCTTTGGCATCTCATGTTTTAGAATTTAAAACAACGTATCTACTGAAAACTACACATTACTTTCTGTCTGTCAGGCGTTCCCTCATCATTTTTAATTCCCTCTACTTTAAATTATCTTATCCCCGACCTGCTAATGTAGGGACTTGTAATGAGCGCAACTTAACGGCAGAAATGCTCAGAATTAATCTTTAAACCATTATTATCAGATGACATAGCTACATTCTTTGGCTCAGGTTAAATGCATTTTGTTAATGTGCAGTAATTTTAATGTAGTTACTAAAACTTACTAAAAGAGTAATCTAATAATCTGTTGGGGTTTTGCTTTTTAGATATGATGTAATCATACGTTTTGGGAAAACATTGCTAACAGGAGAATCTTCCCATTGTTTAATGCATGTGAGAATTTATCTCACAAAAACTATGCAGCTAAAATATTTGAGTACACTGAATACTTTGTTGTGTCTCTTCTGTATCTGCCACATTCTTATCATTTCTCTGCTAATCAAGTGCCCAAGACTGAAACAAGTATTATCAGAGTTTTATTATATATGACTATAATATATAATATGATATAAAATAATATAATCTAGTATGATATAATGTAATATAATATAATATAATATAATATAATGTAATCAATACAATATAATATGATAATATTAACTTAATATTTAGAAAACACGAAAAGATTTGTTGTGCTTGATGAAACAAGACAAACATTTTGTTGTCAAACTGTTGTCGCCCGCTATGATTTTGGTGAATTACTGTCCAGAATAATGCTAGTTTTAACAAATGTTTATTACGAGGTTGTTAGCATGTATGCCAAAACAGCCCTTTTTCATAGTTTGTGACGTTTAGGGGCTCGCGCTAACTCTCCCATTGAAAATGCATTGGAGCTAACTCATGGAGTGGTACTGGGCTAATGAAATGCAGCGTTTTGTTTGCATACAGTAATTCCCTTCAACAAATACATGTGTTTTTGTTATATTAAATACACTCTTTGGCAATATTTATTCAACGCAAACATATGTCTCATAATAATTGTGATCATAAATACATATATTTAATGTTTTGCTCTAGCTGTAAACCCAGGTCATGTGGCGTCCAGCGGCCAATGGGATGGCTTTGTTCCAAGGAGGTGTGTGCTCCAGTGTGCTGTGTTCAGTTCATCGTCTGTATAATGATTAGGGATCCACCCATACCACATGTGGCCCTTCTGAAGTCATGCCTCCTCCTGTGAACTGTGCTAGGAGCCTTAACTGCCTGGTAAATCTATGGTTGCAAGTTGATTAAATTAGATAATAAAACTTCTTTAGGCACAGATTAGACAATTTTGTTCAAACAAAAATTGACTTGCACCTCCACTTGAGAACAATTGCATGAGATAGCTTCACCAACAACAGAGCTAAATGTTTGGAGGAAGCCGTAGTGAACATGACACGTTTATGTGTGGAGTGTTTGGGAGCCAGACTTCAGCCTTGAACCAAACCAGTGGACACAATAGTGCACTCCTCTTCCTGATGCTCAGCCAAAACAACCCAACCATAAGAAACCTTTGAACAGAGAAGTGCCTTACAAACAAAACTGCCTCCTACTTTCAGCTTTAGGTAGAGAACACTGGGAAACAATCTGGACAGTCGAATGACGTAATAGATTTAGCAGTAGTTATCAAAGTAGTACTGGAAGCACCAGCTGCAGTAGTAACGAGAGGCATTTACCAACATTAACTGTTATAGGGCTAATGATTCTAGTAGTCCACTAGTCAGCAATTAAATTTTAGTCGACTAGTCAAATTATTTGATTTTAAATACATTTTCAACTAAATAAAAGGTAGAAATATATTGACTGAAGGTTTCTAGATAGAGAATGTTTACAAATAAAGTGTATTATTGAGGAAAATCAGATTTGATGATTTAATCTTATTGCCATTGTTTTTGTAATCAAATTGTTTTTCGTATGTGTCTTAGAGTCTGTATAGTCAGATAACAATTATGATGATCCAGGTAGGACTATGATTATTTAGTGTAACTTGCGACGGCGAACTCTTCAGGTGTTCAGATGCAGAAGTACAGCTGGCCTGTGATGGGAGACCTTGCTGGTGTTCAGACACAGTGGGACTGACCTGCGATGGGAGAACTTGTTGCCTCTGAAGTTAGTCCTGGGCTGGAGCTGGCCTTGTCTGAGCAGAGACAGCAGCTGGGAGATCTGCTGCAAAACACAACCAACACAACTAAAGTTAGACTGGAGTGAGCAGTTTCAGAAAACACCAAAAAATTGCATATTTTGACTTTAAAAGGGCATGGGAGTCAGCAAATGGGGTACAAAAAACACAATCTCGTCTTAACCAAGAGTATGTCTACAATACACAATTACAAGCCATAGCACATTTCAGATCACATTTAACTCATCACATTAGATTATTTTAAAATCATTGCTTATTTTTGAGCCACCAAATTTCAATAAGAACACCGTTCCAATGATAGGCTACTATCAGTGACCAGACCAAACAGTTTAGTTTTGACTACTTGTGGTATACTCTTCAGCAATGTTTAATTTGAATTTGATCCACGCACCAACTTTTGTTTTGACCCATTTATCCCACCTTTTTGTTAATGCTCAGAACTAGCTTGTTTCCTTTGACCCACTCGTACACCAAGTCCAGCTCTCTAGACAAAACACAGTGTTACATGAACCTGCAGCATAATAAACAGTTGAGCCGTCTGCATATACTATACTGTCATCGAAGTTTTGGTAAAGGTAAAAACAAAACAAAAGAGGTCCGAAACAACTTCCTTGCGGAGTTCCACATGTTGTCAGAAGAATCACCATTGTAAAATAAAAAATAAACTCTATAAGCGCTATAGGACAAATGTGACAAATTCAACCCACAAAATTATGCTAATGACTTTATTGAAGCTGAGAAACTTAAGGCAAGTGCTCTGCTCTTGATTCAGAGAACAGAGTTTTCTAAGAGAATCTACCTTAACTCCAACTTGAAAGCCCTATAGTCTGCTAAAATATTGTTGGTTTTAAGTTTAAGTTTGTATAGATATAGTATAGGGCCTTTACCCTTAATCACTATTAAAATGACAAAGTATGTAGCAGTTTTAAAAGATTTGGATACATTCAGTAAGTATTTTCAAACAGGACACATCTGCTTGGTCCCTGGAGGAGGGCTGTGTTTTTCTTCTCAGTCCTGGTTCTTAGCTCCCTGGACCGAAGCGCTGACAGTTTGTGTTCTTTAGGGAGGAAGTCCACTCGGCACCTCCAACTCTGCTACACCTCAGCACACAGAGGCAGACTTCAGTACAGTATTTATGCGTGTGTGTGTGTGTGTGTGTGTTTGTTTGTGTGTGTGTGTGAGAGAGAGAGAGAGAGAGAGAGAGAGAGAGAGAGAGAGAGAGAGAGAGAGAGAGAGGAGAGAGTGTGAGTAAACGAGAGGAGAGAGTGATTAGGGCGGGTTGTTCTGTTTATACACGTGAAAAAATAAGAGCAGTGACAGGAAGTAGCCTCTGCGTAAAACCTATTCTTCTCTCTTTCCTTCCAGGATGATGTTAGCCATTAGCTACTGAGGTTCCTCTTTAGGCCATAGATGGAAAGTAGTAAGGAAGTTGTATCCAGTTTGGAAGGTACTACATCTTACTAAAAGTAGTTTTCCTTTTTTTTCTGAGACATCAATTAATTTGACCTCCTCCCCTCCAGCGTGTTTGAGCCCACCACAAGGACAGCTCTTACAAGTGTGTCATCCTGCTTTGCCGTATAGACTCTTCTCCTGTGTGTCTCCGCTATCCGGTAGTTTCCACGATGTGCTCCACTCCATGACTTTATGAAGGGAAACTTCCAAAGGCCGCTGCTTGGGTTTTTGATTTGCGGTTTGTTTTTTGAAAAAATCATTCTTATTGCACGTCGTTTGTTGAGTCAAACCACAGTAGCTTCACGCACACTTGTTTCATTAATCCAGTTTACAAGGTCCTCTCTCTCCGAGCTCCAGAAAACAAACTGTGACGTCAAGGAAGAAATCTGGAGATCTATATGTGCTGTTTCCGTCCAAAAATCATCACCAGCCTCAAATCCTGTTCCAAATCCATTTAGCATGTTGCTAAATGGCTAGCTTTTTTTTTCATGATAATTCCCTGTGCTGCCGAAAGATGGAGTGCAAAACCTTGCAGACAGATAGCAAGTCATGTGTGTTTTTTATTTTAAGTTGTAAAACATGAGATACCAAGTAAATATAAACAAGATTATGTTTAAAGGTGTGTCCTTTAAATCAGCAGCATAATGTTTATACCTGTCTGTGATCACAAATGTAGAAACACAGTCGGAGCTGGACACGGCCTCTTCCTGTCGGGCCTCTGGGGAGCAGGAAACGCTTGATTTGTGCCAACTGTGTCGACAGAGAGGATTGTGGGTAGTATCCTGTCTTCCTCAGCTTTAAATGGGCTTCACGTGAGCCAGGTCTGCGCTCTTTGTTCGGGGTCAAAGGGCGTGGGTCTAGACTTGTGCCTCCCTCCCAACGTCGCACACAATGTACACATCCCAACATCACAATAGAACAATGGAGCATTAGTTTGATTTATTTTGTAGATAGGAAGGCAAGAAGTCAATGGGTTTAGACAAAAAAATGTAGCCTAAGAATGTAGCTTGCTTTTAGTACATTTAAGTAGCTAATTATTTCATTTTTTTGTTTTTTGTTACACAACTGGAAAATAGTGGGTTTATTTGACATTGTTCCCTCATCAAAACATACCTGGAGTTATATTTAGCTTCATTCACATTATTTCATTAATCCTGTTTACAAGGTCGCTTGCTCTGAGCCTCAGAATCAGTCAGTTTGAATCTTCCCTGGATGGTGAAAATCAAGGTAAAAATCTCCTGCACGTTTTTTAAGTCCATGAACCATACGCCTAAAAGCATGTTTAAAAGCCAATTAATGTAATGTTCACTTTGCTTCCCCTCTATCCCCCCTCTTTGCTCTCCCCCTCTATCCCCCCTCTCTCCCCTCTTGTTACAGTTCACCTTGCTCTCGTTCTCTCTCCCCCTCTCCCCCCCTCTATCCCCCTCTCTTCCCTCTCGTTGCCGTTCACTTTGCTCTCCGGCTCACGTTCCGTCAGAGCACCAGCAGGTCGTGGTGGTAAAAGTGATTTCTCGGGTCGTTTGTTACTGACAGCAGTGAGCGAGTGGAGGCGGTGTTTGCTTACACCACAAACACGGAAGGGTTTACTCTGGCTGACCCCGGGGCCCGCTGCACACACTGTTGGTTTTATGTCCCTGCGAGAACGAGCACGCTTCCTCCAACATGGGCTATCTATCAGCGAAAGGGTACAATAATAAAGTACTTTGGGGAGGTGTGAGAATGATGGTAACCAAGGAGAGTAGGCTCAAATGTGTACAAGCATTATCACTTTATAATTTTACTCAATGAAGAAAGTACAGATTCATATCAGGTAAGAGTACATGAAATACAAAGTATTTCATGAATACAAAAAATACTCATGAACCGAACTGCTAATGTGATCAGACAAAAGCTTAACACTTTATTTTAGGGAACACTAAATAACATGTACTAACTAACTGGCTAGTTCAATGTTGATTCGTTTTTAACACTTAACAATTAATAAACCTCTTGTTAGTGTCCATTAGTATGATGTTAGGACATTTTTGTACATGGATTATGATACTAGATAGGCTTTTGGTATTAAGAGTGGTTATGGGCTAGTACCATATGAATGGTATGAACCATCACACTCGTAAAGGGTAATGAGGAGTAATTCATTGGGAAGTGTTTATATAGTATTTATATAGTGCCTTTACAACACTCAACAAACTTGAGAGGCATTATGCATTCCCTCCTCACCTGGGGGTGGTAAATTACTATTGTAGCAACAGCTGCCCTGGGGCAGATTGACGGAAGTGAGGCTGCCAACTCAGCACCTCCCACTCACATCCACACTACACTCATACTAGGCAATTTTGTCTTGCCTAAGGACACAACTGCAGTCCACTGTGGGACCTGGTGTCTCCCATCCAAGTACTAAGCTTCTAAGCTTCCGAGATCTAGTGAGATCGGGTATTGACAAGTAAGTAGCAAGCAAGGCACCATCTTGATTTCTAAAACTGTGTCCAGATGACTCATCATTGAAACCTTTTCTACCGTACTTGGACCACTCCTGGACAAATGAGGGACTCATTCGTCCAGGAGTGGTCCCTCGACACTTTTGTAGATTTATAAAATTTTTGCATGTACTGTATGTTCACATATTTTATATATATAGGCACATACATGTGCCATCTATAAACAGAACTAAATGTTGTTTACAAAGTGTTTTCACAAATCACTTCAAAATTAGACTAAACTAAACTAAATCCGGTCTAGACTATTGCCCAAACCAGAAGTAGACAACCAAACCATCACCCATAAATCAGGAGTAGACCAAGATCAAACAAAGACCAAACCAAGTGTCAAATATCAAACATCAGACAATAATTGACAGAAAAACTATAAAGTAAGGTATATTTTATCATATTATTTTAATGATTCCATGTGATGGAAATTCAATTCTCTGCCTTTGACCCATCCCTCGCCTCTGGGACAACCTGTCAGGAGCAGTGCTGCTGCTGTACAGGACACATCTCCAGCCCTAAACCACATGGTAACACAAAGAAAATACCATTATTTTGTGTTAAACAAAAGAGCGACTTTTTGGTATTGAAATCAGTATCAAGTATGGAACATATTTCTTAGTATCGAGTTTGAAATGTTAGCCAACAACACTAGTGCAAACACAACCATCTCATGTCCAAAGTCGCTACACTTTCTCAACCTCCAAAAGATGAATTTCCAGGTTGACTCTTTTGTATCCATCTGATCTCGGGGCTTGCCTTGTCTGTGCATGTGAAAAGTGATCCTGATTAAAAGCTCTGTCAGTGACACATGAGCAGCTGAATAAATGCTACAGGGACTTCACCGCCATTCTTCACCCACACAGTGCACTGCAGCCTCCAGGCAAAACAAGCCAGCCATCACTCACACACACACTCACACACTCACACACACACACACACAGGTGCAATGGCTGATGGGAAAATGGACGCATGTAGCTACTAGTGCATATAATGTTATCTTTATGTTTCAAATGATGTATTTATTAACAAATATTTACTACTACTACTACTACTACTTACTTATTTATAATGAATACTTAAAATACTAAATCATGCTTAATAAACTATTTGTTCATTACCATTGTACTTTAAATATGGAATAACTTTTGGTAAAACGTTATAATAATAACAGGACTGAACCAGGGACAAAACCAGGAATAAAGCAAGTTTAATCTAGGTCTTCACCAAGGATTAAAACAGGACTAAACTAGGGACAAAACCAGGACTAGTGTAAGACTAAAACAGGACTTAAACAGGGGCAAACCAGGACTAAAGCAAGACTAAAACAGGCTGAACCAGGGACAAAACCAATGCTAAAACAAGAATAAACCGGACTAAAGCAAGACTAAAACAGGGACAAAACCAGGGCTAAAGCAAGATTAAACTAGGTCTTCACCAAGGACTAAAACAGGACTAAAGCAAGACTAAAACAGGACTAAACCAGGGACAAAACCAGGATTAAAACCGGATTCAAGCAAGATTAAACTAGGTCTTCACCAAGGACTAAAACAAGACTAAAGCAAGACTAAAACAGGACTAAAGCAAGGCTAATACAACACATAATATCATCTGAATATCATTACAGAGATGTTCTACAAAAGTATCGACATTTTCAGTGTCGTACTATACCATAGAACTGTTATGTTTTACGAAAAAGCAATGTAAAATGTGCAGCAAACTCGAGTCTTTCAAAGTGACAGGATGTTGTTGTAACGGCCTTCACTTCTCATTAATCCCCGAGCCTGCAGCGCTACACTTAATCACCGCCGCAGTAACCAGCAGCACATGGGTAAGCACTCCAGACGCTTGAGTGACGCTTCCATTAATGAACATTCACTTACACAGCAGCAACGCTAATGCCATGTGAACGGACAATTTATCAAAAAAGCCACCAGGAACAGACCTCAAAATCTACTCTTTGTTCGTGCCATCAGTAGGAAAAGTAAAGTCAAACCAAATGTCATTCATTACAGGAGACAAGGATAATCGTACATGACTTTGCAATAGACATTAGGAGGAAGTCCTTTCAACCAAAAATGTCATTCAGTGAATCCTCTCAAAAAGTGTGTAGGGTAACCAAAATCGTAAAAAGGGAAAGTAATGTTACGGCACTTAAAATAATGTTACTCACATTTAAGATTTACATTTAAGAGTAAAAAACGTCTTATTTTAATTTGGATTAAACTTCTATTTTAGACACAAAAAGCATCAAATTATAAATTGTAAATCAATCAAACAAGTCAAACAAGAGTAAGTATCAATCAAATACAATACTTAGGAGTAAAAGTATGGTGACTGAAAACTACTATGGCTAAAGTACTACCCATCTCTGGTCTCAAGTTATTCATGTAAATACAGCAGTGGAAGAAGTACTCCATTTTAGGCCTACTTAAGTAAAAAACAGATGCAGGGAGCAAAAAAATGTAATTGATTAAAATTAAAAGTCTCAAATATATAACTGACTTAAGTATTGCAAATATAGTATACATTTTATATTTTTTCTCACATGAACTTGCTAAAAATAACTCCTCAGCCAGTTGAGTTGGTCTCAAACAATTAAAAAAAATAGCTTTTAACTTTTTCTGTGCAGTTTAAGAATGTGTTGAAGTAGAAAGAAGTGAAGTAAAAGTAAAGTACCTCAAAATGGTACTAAAAGGGGCAGTTTTTTCATGTCATAAATTCAAATCTGTTTTGCCCCAGTACAGAAAAGCAGTCCAAAATGAGGCCACAGTGTGCTGTCTGCATCCAGAGCTTTTTATTTTCCGTGAAGCAGGAAGAGCGCCAATTAATAATTAGGTAAGTGAGAAGGAAATTTAGACAACTGCAAATAGTTTAAAATGAATTACTTCTGTTTTCAAAGATTTATTGAGTACAGTACTTTTACTTTTATACTTTGTTACTACCCAATCACACTGCAGCAAAAACATGCAGCCATTAATCTCTGTCAATTACAAGGCTCTTTCATTGCAACCTAATCTATTTTGATACCCCAAACAAAAAACCTGCCAATTGAACCTACTCTTCAAGTTGATGGAAACAATTGAAAATACATCGGAAGCGTCAGAAAATCGAGCTTACTTGAACGTCTGGAGAAGCAGCAGAAAGCTCAATGGAGTCACCAAACGCTGCCATGGACAGTCTGACCAGGTTCCTCCACATCTGCTGCTGGTGCTCTGCGTCCCTGCTTTGTCCCTCCGTCTTTTGCCTCCTCAAAGTCGCTTGGGACACGTTGGACTCCTCGCTTTTTTGCCTTTTCAGCGTGCTCGCGTGGGACACGGAAGAGGACGAAGATTGATTTCTTGACTTGCGAAGCGTGCGGTAAGAAGACGCTGGGGTAATGACTAAGGGGCTATCCAATTCAATGTTTCCTGGTTTGCATAGCGTTTTACCGTGATGGATGCTAGGTTGGGAGCCGTCGATATCTTGGTAGCTTTGCGAATGGAAGCTAGTGTTCAAACAAGATGGTGTCAAGGTGTATTGTCTTTCGTTCTGAATCTCTTCGGACTTTGTCGTTGGCGGGGATAATGGTTGGCACTCGCTATCGTCAATTGATGGGCCGTCTTTTCTACCTCGAATTACTGGGATTAGCTGAATATCAGATTTTCGGATATTCTTCTGCGGGCGCCTGGGATGTCTTGTGTATGTTGATTCGGCATGTCTACAATTGTACGCACGGTTTTCTCTTTTAACAGGTCGGCAAAATGTAGTCACCAAGGCTACAGCTAGCAACAAGAGCAAGCAAGTTGCGCCTAAACAAATCGCTAACATCATAGTGAAGCTAAAATGGTTTCTACTTCCGTCTGATGAGCTTTTTAAATGATCTTTTAAGTTGGTAAAAGTAATTTCAAGTGTCGTCTTGGTGGACAAACTTGGAGTTCCATTGTCTTGAACGGTTAGATCTACTTTAAATGTTTTTCCAATTAATTCTGTTGCATTTGTGGTGTTGACGTATAAATTCCCGCTCATTTCGTCCAAGCTAAATAATCCATGATTGTTCTCTTTGCTTATGGCATAATTTAGCTCGCTGTTGATTCCTTCATCCATGTCTGTAGCTTTGATCGTCAAAGCAAGAAATGGTTCAACTTCAACTTGGACTGATAATTTTTCAGTATTTCCAAGTTCAGCAACGATTTCTCCTTTATCGGCATTGACGGGGACGCTTACAGATGCAATACCTCTTTTAGATTTTGGCTCCACAATAATCGGATAATTGTCGTTTACATCCAAAACCTGGATTTCTACATTAGCTGTGCTTGTCAGCGGTGGATATCCATGATCAGCTGCTTCTACAATGAAAGAATATGACTTTGCTTCTTCATAATCCAATGAATGGTGAATCGTTATGACTCCAGTACTTCTGTGTATGGAAAAAGGATAGTCGCTTGCATTTTGGATGCTGTATGAAACTCTACCACTAAGTTCAATGTCCAAATCGTAAGCTTCAACTTTTAGTGCGCGGTAATCCTGTTCATTGTTTTCATTGATTTCGGTTTTGTAAATTGGCATTGAAAAAATGGGGGCATTGTCATTTTGGTCCAAAACATGAACTGGAAGTTGATAGATTGATTGTAGCGGTGGATTTCCTTTGTCTTGAGCGATAATCGTAATCGTATACTTGCTGACTTCTTCCCGATCCAACAAGCCACTTGTTACTATTTTGTAATTATTGCGTTGCATTTGTTGAAGTTGAAAAGGTCCAGAAATTTCTTTTAACATGGCTTCAATTTCCCCATCTTCCCCAGAGTCTGCATCCGAAACTAACACCAAAGCTAGAAAAGTTCCTATTTCTGCTCCTTCAAGTACATTTGGACCGGGTGAATTGGGTGTAGTCCAGGTTGCATGAATTCTTGGAGCGTTATCGTTAACATCCATCACTTTAACATGGAGTTTGCAGTGGGAAGGGATGGAGTTAGGGCCCTTGTCACGAGCTTGGACAATAACTTCATGGGAATTTGTATCTTCATAATCAAGAAGCGCTTTTAAGCTAACAGCGCCAGTTTGCGAATCGATTGTGAACAGTCGTTTAGTCTCCGGGCGGGTGTGCTTGCTAATGGAGTACTCCACTAAACCATTGGCACCTTCATCTGGATCAACAGCCTCTAAATTTATAATAACCGTGCCAATTTCTGTATCTTCTGGAAGCTCCAAAAACGGCGTACTATCTACAAAAGTGGGATTGTTGTCATTTGAATCTTGAATTTTGACACGAACCAACGTACTTCCAGATCTTGGAGGATTGCCTTTATCCCAAGCGACAAGTGTCAACTCAAAAACATCTTTAACTTCCCGGTCTAATTCTTTGATAATAACCAGTTCGGCTTGTTTGGTACCACCGGGGGCTACCGTAACATCCAGAGCAAAATGCGTGTTAGTTGATAGCGAGTAGGTCTGAAGTCCGTTCGGCCCTGCGTCTGGATCTAGTGCGTGTTCCAAAGGTATCCTCATACGCAACGCAGCTGTTTCCGAAATGTCCAATTCTTGAAGCGGATTTGGGAAACTGGGACTGTTATCATTTAGATCCATAATTTCAACGTGAACTCTTAGACAGTTAACATCCCCGCCTTTCCGGTAGAGGACGCTGAAAGCAAGTTCGCAAATGTCTGAATTTCGACATAATTGTTCTCTGTCCAAACGTCCTTGTGTGGAGATGACGCCATCCTGCGCGTTGACAGCGAAAGGCAAGGTTTTTCCGTGTTCCACTACTTGGAAGCCCTCCAAGTGACCAAGTTCATCTTGTTTGCGGAGGTCATCGGACAGGCTGCCGACCTGAGTTTCTAAAGGCTGCTCCTCCCAAATGCGGTAATGAAACGTGATTGAGGATGAGTTGTACGTTTCAGCAGCATTGCAGGATAGGGCCAGAACGAGAACTAATGCCAGAAGCATAGTGACGCCAAACATAGTGCCAGCTACGCTAGCATCTCTGTTTACATCCAGAAACCTGAAAAATACAATAAAACTGATAAATATAACTTAAACATTTTTTTAAAATGTTTTTGAAAAGTAAGCAAGAGATGAATAATGATTAAAAAGACTTCCACTGTTGGTAACCTTCAAAATTATGTGTCCAAATAATACTACTATCATTACTATCAGTGCTAACTCATGAGGAGCTACAGTGAGAGAGACAAGACAATAAAGAACCAATGCACAAAATAGTTAAAGCTACTAAAAGTAAAATAGTTGCAATAATTCAAATCATGTAGATTCAATTAGAACAAATCAAATCATAGATTCCCACAAAATAAAATGTTCAAGAGGACAGGCCTTGGACACAGTAACAAAGGCGTTTTAAGCAGAATTACAACAGAACTAAAAATTGAAGTAGAATTGATTTTACACCAAAACAATTACAGTCCTTGAGAAATGTGGTTATTTTGTACGTTTGTAAGTTAAACAATAAATTCACTTTATCTTCTGCTGTTTACATTTGAACTGTTATCAAAAATAATGAAACTGGTTAAATTTGGAGCTTTCGTGAATAGACCCTTTACAAGTTTTTAAACAAACAAGCAAAGTGAAATGATACATAAGTGATTTCAATGGGGAAATGGAGATGAGCCGAAGAATATTGGAAAATATTTTTTTTAAATCAAGGTGGTTTTGTCATGTGATACATGTGAGTGATATCAGACACTGCATTTTTGATGAAGGCAAAATCCAGATTTTTTTGATTTTACTGAAAAAATACTTAAAGAAACCTGCAATAGTTTTGAATTGTATGTACAGTTATATTACATATTTACTGTATATCACAAATTATACTTTCTGTGACGCTCAAATGCTTCTATAATATTAGTATGTCTCCACTCCTTTGTAATAGCAAAAGGACATTTCTCCCCTGGAATTTCAAAATGTTTGCCTATTTTTAGTTTTAAAGCCTTAAAACTATTAGCATTTAGATCTGATATCAATTACAAAAGTATAAAAGTAGACCACATGTTAAACTACTATAAAATTATTAAAATTACATTACATAGTCTTGTTTAATTAAAAGTATGTTTTCAATGTAGCAAAATCGGATGTATTGCCTTTCTCTTGTATTGAAAAAAAGTGAAATGTCTGTATTGTAACACTTAGCAGGTAGTGGATTTAATATTGAATACATGGACTATTTTATATGAGTCCCAGTATCAGTAAATGTTTGCACAATAAACAAACACTCACTAAATATATTCAAAATCCAGTTCCTTGTAGCTGTACTCACTCAGGCTGCGGCGGCTGGGATCCTGTTCATTCTCACACTTTTCCTCAGAATGAAGTTTGGAAGTATGATTCCAGAGCAGAGAGGATGCGGCAGCCAATCAGAGCGCAGAGTGGGGGCTTGGGGCGGGGTTTATGCAGATCAGGAGAAGGCTAGACTCAACACAAAGAAAGTATAGCCTGCAGTTCCTCTGAGAAATGTGACACCGCCGCTGTCACTAAGACCACTCCGGGAGTTTGAGTGGGCTGAAAACTCCTTAACACTCAGGGTCCCGGCGTAGAACTTGGCTTCGAATTAGGCAAGAGTTGATACTGTCCTGGGTTAGGCTTTGGTCTGTCGTAGTTCAAATCCAGTTTAGTGCTCAGATTTGGTTTAGATCTTTTTTAATCCTGATATAGTTAGTTATGGAATGTACTATAATACAGGAACATTGAAAAATAAATACAATGCAGAGACCAGAGCTACAATCGAATATTCATCTGTAGCAGAGGTGGCGAAAGTGCTCACTATTCAAGTAAAAATACTATTACAGGTATAAAAAAAAAAGTACAGCTAAAACTCTTTTACTTGGGTAAAAGTACGTAGGTCCACCATCGTAAATTGACTTGAAATAAAAAAAGTAAAAAGGTAGGCGTATATGTTAGAGATAAGACACATGTTTACTTCTACATTTGACCTTCTTAATAATGAAAGTAAAACCTGCCAACTGCACTCTGATCTGCTCCGTCCCCAAAGGTTTTATTTACCTGAGCAGCTCAAGGTTTATTCATTCTCCTGCCTGTGTTTCTGAGCACACAGCTGTGATCTCACACATGTGCTCAAACACCACCAAAATATGATTCAGTCACTGTGTTTAAGCATTTACCTGCACCGTCGCCACGTGAACGCACTCCTCCTCTCTCACCTCCGGGCCTCCCTCGCCCCTCTTTTCTCTCTCTCCCTTTTCTTCTTGCGTTCATGCCACGGCCTTAGGTCCAATCGGCAATATTTCTTCCAACAGGTTGTGCTTGAGTCCATGTCGTGCCGCGGGATCACAAGTAGATATGAAGGCTGGTTTCTAGTCCTCCGTCAAATCTACGCAGACCTCCCAGACACACACGGCGACCAATTACAAAGCATGCCAAAGTCACCTCGTGTCGAGGAGCTGTGGCCCTGGATCCACACAGACTAGATGGAAAACGTATTAGATATGTTTTAAAACTGCTTAGGTTTGGCACAGAAATGCTCACACACAAGCCAGTATGCTAATAATGCCCATGATGCGCTTGGACCCTGATTAACTCCGCAGAAGCTCGAATGGTTCAAGTCTGCGTGAACATGGGAGAACGTGACAGAGAAACCAGCCTTTATAAGTCCTCCGTTAAATCTATGCAGACCTCCCCAACACACAATGTGTGTCTTCAGCTGCGGAACACACACATTACCTCCCTCGCCCATTTGCACTTGCACTTGTACTTGTACTTGTACTTGTACTTTGTTCTTGCATGATTATGTTGATTTTTATTTAATATTTGAATTATTCCTATTGTATTGAAATATTTAGTTCTTTACACCCAAGCACTACATGCCAATTTCCTGTGAAGGGAAAATAAAGTTTAACTTAACTTAAGTTCCTTGGACCACTACTTTGTACTACAATCTTTGGATAGTATTATTTTGAAGTAACAGTACTCTTAACTACTGGCTACACTACCCACCTCTGTTAACAGTCTTCCGCTAGAGTTTGAGAGAGGAAAGAAATGTCAACAAAACCATGGAGTAATTCAAGTTGTGATTCAAGTATTAGTATTGGCAGTTAACAGTAGAGGTACAATAGTTGCATGAGCCAGTGACTTAAAAGTTTGGACTGAATATAACAGTATATTGTGGAAGTCATTCGACTCCACATCCGAGCAGTCCCGGCGTGTAATTAAAACCATTTAAACCCGCTGCAGTCAGAGGTCACACTGACAACTGCAAATCACAGTCCACACTCATTCCAAGCATTTCTCACAGTCGCGGAGCCTCTCCACTTCTCAAATCCACTTGAACTCGTTCCACATGAAACACAAAAAGAGCGGTCCTGATTTGGCAGAAATAAACAGAAAAACTGAAAAATACGTGGAGGGGAAAACAGATACAACGATGGGAAGTGGCACAAAGTTAAAGGGGAGAGAGAGTGGATTGACAGTTAAAGGTGCTGTACTTGATTTTTACTGTCTAAAATCATTGCTCATTGCATGGGTCCAAAGAAATTCCTCACTTTCTCATGTATTCCGACCGTCATAATTATTTAATGCTTAGTTTAAGAACGTTTTTCACGACTTTCAGTGGCCGGAGCGAGTTTTACCGTCACGATAATGCTAGCTCGAGTGTGCCAACAGCGCTCTTCCTGTTTTTTTTAAAATGAAATGTTCTGTAATTCGATGCAGACAGCACACAGTGGTCTCATTTTCACCCTAAGAGCTGCTTTTACAATATATCTGTACATGGAAGAAAACAAAAATGTGGGTGCAGCCTCTTCAAAGGTGCACTATGTAACTTTTCTGGAAGGGGGTCTGTCAGCTGCTTATTACGATGCGTGACATTTGTACTGTTATTGGCTTTTAAACATGCTCTTGAACATAAAATATTCCAATTCAGTCCAATTTTATTTGTATGGCACATTTTACCAACACAAAGTCTCCAAAGTGCTGCACAGAGTACAAAACAAGCACAAGTAAAATATGTTAAAAATAAAATAATAATGTGTGTGTACTGAAATAACACTTTACATTCCATCAGTCATGCAGTTGTAATGGATCTAAGTTGATGAGTTTGGTGATGATTTGTAGACTTAAAAAACAGTGCAGAAGATCGAGGAACGTTACCGTTGAAATCACAAATCTGGTCAATTCAAACCAAGTGTTTTTCTGAGCGTTGGAGAAGATGGCCTCGCGCACAGGATTAAGGAAACAAGCGTGAATGAAGCTGCGTACAAATCCTTTGAAAACATGCATTCTTACTGTGAGTGGGTTTGCCTCTCCACAGATCTAACCTGTAACTTGGCCTGCTTGTCTCACGGAGATAGAAAAATGCGTAGCGATACTGAAGAACATTCCAGGCAAAGCACTAACATCTTTATAGGGAAGAAGCAGGCTGCAGAACCACCCACACGAAAAGTTGATGGATTCTAGTCTTACTATCTTGGACGCGCCTCTCATCTAGCCTAAACACAATTATTAGCGTTGCACTCTTTTTTGAAAACATCTTAAAAGTCCAACTCTTGCTCCCCCGTCTCTACATGTGGCTCTGTTTTGTTGGCCCTGGCTGACTTCATGTCTCCCAGAGGTGCTCTCCTCAGATGATTGACTGATTGCTTTGACGATGTGTAACCTGACGCCAGTTCTGACAGGAGCTGACAAAACCTTACCATTTCTCTGGCTTTGTGTGGACTATGACTGGCTAACGCTAACGGCTAACAGAGTCACCATCTCCCAGCATGCTTAGCTCGCCGCAGTAATGTAATGGAAGGGCCCAGGTAGCGCCCTGGGGCTGAGGTGAGTTCAAGCGTATCAGTGTCTGTCGATGCGCTCCGTGTTGTAAAACGTCAACACAAAAGCACGCAGCTGGAAATGGGCTTAAGGCTAAAAGGTTTATAATATCCGGGAGTAAGACAAGACCAGATGCACTTTTTGTTTTTAAATGTGCACTATGTAACTTTTCTGGTGGAGGGTCTGCCGCCTGCTTGTCTACGTTGTTGTATTGTCTGGAATGTTCCACGGTGGCATTGAGGCGAGATGCTGCAGGTGAATAGGAAACCAGCTTAAATTTGAGATATCCATTTGAAACTTTACGCGCATAAATGTACGGCAAAAATGTATTGCATGTTGTCCATCAGCTAATGTTTATATGTCAAAATAAAGCGTTGTATGTGTAAAAATTGCCAAAATTGCGCATAATTGGGAAAAAATTCGGTAGAGACACTTTTAAATGTCTTGCTTCATTTTATTGACATGCTAGATACAACCAAATGTACAGAGGGGATTTGGGTTTTTGTGTGTAGTATTTGAGTCAACTAGCACTTACTGAAAACTGGCCTTTAAACATCTTTAGGTGCAGATTGGACCTCTTTGTTGTTTCTACATTAAACCTATATTGTAATAGTAAACTGACCAAAAAATAAGGTTTCCTTGTCGTGTCTCACTTTAAACAAATCAAATACCCACACAACACCCCTGCGTACCCGCAAAGAGCCTACATATGTTGCTCAAAGTCTCTCTGTCTATGGCGAGGCTTCAGCAGCACAGCAGCAGGCGCAGCTGCAGTGTAGTAGCCGCTCAGGGCGCTCTCCATCCCCGGCGTTTCAGCTGGATGAACTCCTATGTAAGCAATATGCACCGCTAAAATGTAGGCTACAGAAATGTAAACGTTATGGATGTCTATATAACGTTAAATGACTGAATATCATGCTCACTTTTTTTGTCATTACCATTGTTGTAACACGTCACAGTTTTTCTCGCATGTGAGCAGGAGAAGGAGAAACCTGGACATTTCAGTTAATAAACCATTAACCAAGAAAAAACATATTTGTAATACTTGGAAAATCATTCAACTTTTACATTTCGAAATCCCAGTTATACTAGGGTTTACCTGTTTGAGGGGTAAATGCTCTTTATAACTCATCACCTTTAGATCTGGTGCTAGGAGGAAACTAAATATCTTCTGAAGAGTTCAAAATGGCATGAATGAAAAAGCCCCACGCTCTCAGCTGTTGTCTGAAACCAGAGCAGGTCAGAGGTCGTCCAATCAGATTACACTATCAGTAAAACAAACATGGCCGCCTCCTGTCTGCAGCGCGGCCTCTGCTCTCTCTTTCTCTCTCTCACATCTGTGGTCCATTACCCCCGCACCTGGGTCTGTAGTCGGGACTCCGGTCTGGACCCGGTCTGTGTGGTCCAACAGGGATCTAAACCAGGTTCAGATCCTCAGAAGTTTCCCCTTCATGTGGACTAAATTATTAACAGTGATTGTGAGTTCTAAAGGAAAGAGTTTGGTTTGGAAAGAATGGGAAATTGCACTCAGCTGTCGTTACTGGGGCGACGTGCATTGGTTACTGTAAAGAGGAGCTACCACACGACATAAAGAAAATTTAACAAATGTCTGTGTTGGATCATTTATGTTTTTATTTAATGTCACTGGTGCAACTAATTTGGCTATTTAATTGGTAAATGTTGTTCTGTTGTCCACTAAGAATAGTCTATACAAGGAATGTAATGTGTCCGTCGAGGGTGTCCAGATTTTCAGGGAGCAACAAGCATCAAAGCCTTTGAAAAAAAGTGACTTTTACAGGAATGAAAAAGTTTACAGGAAGGAATTACAGGAAGGAGTTATTACAACCAGGAAGTTAAACAAAGCAAAATGTTTACAAAATAGAAAAAAAAACAACTTTTATTATAAATGTGAAAGTGGACTCGATTACGATGTTAAATACGTGGTACAATACAAGTGGTTGTGGTATCAAAGCAATTTGGTGGAAAATAACTAGTGTCCATTGAATGTGTTGTCGGCAGGTACAATGTTCCGTTCTGCTGTCGGAGGGCGTGTCCGTTGAATAGACTTTTTATATATTATTATTATTAATGACTGATGTAGAAAACTCTCGATGGAAGACAGAAGTGCATTTCTGATGTAAACAAACAGACAAGAAGAACACTTCCTGGAGGAGGTGGAGTTTCTCCGTTCCACTTCAGATTTGTCAGGACTGTGGATGCAGTCGTTGGCTCACCCAAAACTTTGGATTAAAGAGTAGAAATACTTTGGAGGTTGTTTTCAGTGACAATTAACATTATATGGGACCTTTAATAATCATTATAATTTCTACAAATGTAGACTAATTTAAAATGTCTAGACAGAACAAGTTGTGGCTGAACTGATTTATTTTCCGGTCGAGGGTCCTTCCCCTGCTTGTTTCCATGGAAAAATTGCTTTCCCTGGAATGTTCCATCATTGGCATTAAACTCATCTATCTTGCATATGGTTTTTTTTGCTCAAACGTGCCTTCAAAAAGGTGGACATCTGTGGAAGGTAATGCTCAGCCTAACGTACTGTGCTTTTCATTTTTAACCCCTCTTTAATTTAATTTGATCAATCTTGTACTCGTTGCATAGAGAGCTGGAATCTCCACCAGGCATGTCCGTGTTTGGCTCTTGAAGGTAACAGAAGAGCTTTGGTCTGTGGCCCGTGGCATTTTGCTGATCCTTATCTCAGTCACATGACCAGCTGCGTCCTGCAGTGAACACAAACAAACACGTCCCTGTCAGCGCGGGCCCAGTCAGGACAAAGCTGGGACAAACCTTAGCGCCGGTGCTAACGGATGCTAATGGAAGCTAATGGGGTCACTGAGCTAATTCTGCAAAACATAAACATGCGCACGGACAAGGAGAACAAAGGGACAAGGACTGAGCTGCTTTCCAGTTAAATTGCCCCATGTTATTCACAGGTTCTTATGGATTTGGTAAATTAGCACAGTTTATCCTCTTATTATTCATCACATATCCTCCTGTTAGACGTGCATATTTTTAAATCTTGTGTTATCGTTTCAGTGCTTACTGCTCTGTACTTAAGCATGACTGGGGAATACTTAGCAGTTAAAATACTTTATTTGAGAAGGGACATCGACGCCTTTCGACCAGATTAGCGCATAACAGGTGCTCTTGAAGAAGATGGGGGATTATGTGAGTACGTTGACACAATAAGGACAAAATAAGTCAAGAGAAATTACACATGAAAAAGAAAATCACATTTAGATGTATTTATACTCTAACGAAGAAAAGAACAGAAAACTACCACACATAGTCAAATAAAAACATAAAACTCCACCCACCTAGCTTGTTTTTGTCTCTGGTGTGTGTGAGGTGGTGGTGCAGATTGGCAGCCTTGCTTCCGTCAGTCTGCCCAGGGCAGCTGTAGCTTTAGTAGTATTTTACCACCACCAAGTGCTGAGTGCTTATTGCTTTTTAATCCATGAAAGGTGTTTAATGGTGTTTGAGCGCGAGAGAAATATTGTACTGGGCCTAAACCAGAGAACATGTCTGTTTTAGGCAGAGAACTGTAAAGAATGTGGTTTGTTTTTTGTTGGTTGACAGTTTTGCTGTCATGGGAACAAATATTTGCTTGCTAACTGCATTTCCTGTGTCACAGCACAAAGCAGTCTCATTTTGACCCTAACAGTTGCTTTTACAATATATCTGTACTGGAACTAAAGATTTGATTTAGATTACATGAACAAAATTGCATACAGCCGCTTAAAAAAAAAAAAAAAAATCTCCTCTTGTTCATCCTGATGATTTGTCTCCTTCCCCTCGGTGGAGTTTCCTGAGGCAGGAAGCAAAGTCCAACAGGAAGGACAGGACATGAAATGACAAGGACACAAAGTTTTATTCATGGGATTTAAAGGCCCAAACTAGGTCGGATTCATGAGAGATACTGCTACTATTACCATTACTTCAAATATGAACCCCTTAACTGCAGTAACGGACATTCCCCCTTATCTTATAACATTTTTACTTCCTGTTACCCTACAAATTGTATACAGCCAACTTACGGGTTTGTAAGAGCGTTAGGTTACTGAGCTGCCACTCAGCTGTACAACAGATACAGTAGGTACAGACATTCAGCAAACAGTTGATGCCAAGAAAGGAACTCACGACGCCAAGGTGGTAACAACCGCATATACACAACGTCTCCAGCCACTACACCACCGGCAAGCACGTGCTAAATATGTTACTTCTGGCAGGGCTTGTATCAGCCAGTCGATGACTTCCACTGTAACAACGTAAACTACTGCTCTATATTGTATTCGGCAGAGGTGAGGAGTAGAAAAGTCCCTGACGTCCTTGAGAAGTGGACACAAAAACAAACGCTCTCATTGTGCTTCTTCCTGTCTTTGTACATCTTCCTCCTTCATTACCCACTATGCCACGCTCCTTCATGACCCACAATGCCTTTCTCAGACAAGGAAACTCAATGAACTCAATATACAAGGCTGTTTTCTATGCCTGAAGTTTACCTTGGCTTGTCGGTTACACTGTTATGACTATGAAGGAGGCCCAGAATTGACCCCTAATACAACTTTACAACTTTTTAAATGAGCAGTTTGTGTCTCACCCCAAAGAGTATTTTAAAAGCCGCACTTTGTGAAAAAAATTTGATCACTGTGCTTTGTCTGCCGCTAATAAATATTTTACTTCTTGTCAACCAGGAAGTAAGCCCCGAAAGCAGCGCTCTGATTGGCTGTGCTTGGAGTGGTCCGCCACAGCTTCATTTCGCCGTCTGAAAAAGCTTAAAAACCTACTTCCTCCTTTCGCGGTTTGAAAATCAGGCATCCCAACTTGGGGGAATATTGTTTGTTTCTTTGAATAAATAGAGTTTTATAAAGCGTGACGTTTTGTTTGCATTTGAGTTTTCCAATGTGCAAAATAAAACATTAAAGGTATGTTTTATAAACTAAATGTTTTCCACAGATCTGACCTGTAAGGTAGAGAAATAAATATGTTTATTGTTATTCTCCTTGGCAAAGCAAAAACATGGAGACAAGCAGGTGGTACACGATAGACATCCTATAAAAAGTCATGAAAGAAGTGCATGTTCTTATAATTGTGACTGCAGAAACCATTGCTAAAAAAGTCCTCTCCTCCATCATTCCGCTACACTACCGCCACAATGCTATCATCACTGCAGTATCTCCACTTCAGCAGGCTCTGATCAAATGATAATACTTAACATCCTGTTGTTGTAGCCCAAACTCAGAGGAAATCCGATCCACTTCTTCATGGATGGGATTTTTCTAATTGGAGCCAAACTGGAAAAAGGAAGAGGATGTTCTGTGTCAGTGAGGATGGTTCTTACAAACAGAGTTAGAAATGTGCTGTTGGGCAAGGCACTTCTAGTTCTTCAGACAGGCATTTTCCAGATTTCGGTACCCAAAATTGAATGAATCCTGTATTGTCCTGCAACTGAGGCTCGAGTGCATTTCTTGAAAAATGGATGAAGAGTGACTAACTTGCTGGTCAGAAATATGTTTGTAGGCGTGTATCATCTACGCACACATCCAGCCTGACCTGGGAATTTACCTGGCATTTTACCAGAGCAGGGACATCTGTGAATAAAGCCAGACTTTCCCTGGTGAATGACCAAAGATAATGCAGGGAAAGTTTATGTTTGAAAAAAAGCCAGAATATTGCCAATACCACTGCTTGTTTCATTCTATTGTCCCAATTCAGGGCTGCATCGTCCGAAGGCTTTATATGAAGGCCAGTTGCATCACCTCCTCTGAAAAAAGTCTGTCCCGTTTCAGCCTACGAATGTGGTCAACAAATGTGGCATTTCATGGCTGGCAAGTTTCCACGGAGATAAGCCATGAACAATCAACACATCTGAACACTTTGTGGCCTCATACACTGCCTGTTCAGAAAAAAAGGGTCTCACGCTCTAATGTGTATTTTATTTTATATAGGACAGTGCACATTGATCAACATGTGTTGTTTAACATGTAAATGTGCCAGAGTGAGCCATGCAGGCTCATTTTCATCTGCAGGCCCATTCGCAGGTTGACATGTTTGTATGAGCGCCTTTAGCTTTGATCATAGCACAGATTCGCTGTCACATAGTTTCAGTAAGCTTCTGCAATATTTAAAGATGTGTTTCCATCCGCTGTTGCATTATTTTTCACCAGTTGATCTTGTATTGATGATGGAGAGAGTGCCCACTGCACAGAGCCTTCTCCAGCTCGTCCCAAACACTCTCACTGGGGCTCAGATCTGGAGTGGATTAGGTTCTGCTTCTCCTCAGATGTTTTCTCTGCTCGATGCCAATGATTTGACCCTTCTTAAACATATTGACATATTTTCCATGACAACGGGATTTGTCTTTCCACGGTTGTTTCAGAAATGAGAAGCCGCTCACTGCATCAGTTGGGTCTAAATACTGTGTTGCAGCTGGAAGATCATCACCTGCAGGAGTTATCCAGTAGGAGGAGAGGACCTACTGGATTTACTTAGGTGAATCCAGTTGGCAACTTCTTTTGTGCCAGTCAGATCGAAACAACTTGTCCCGACAGCAGAGTAAAACATGTTTAAAGTTTGGCTAGTAAACTGTAGCTAACACAGTGAATGTTAGGTTTGGTTTTAGTCTTGGCTTGAACTTGGTTTAGTCAGAGTTTGGACCAAGATTAATCCCAAGGAATATTTTGATTAGTTTCTTACTATGGTAATTCTCCCAATTTAAATCAATTTACATCTGGGACACTTGGATAACTCAGAAGAGCGTGAAAAGCCTAAAACAGCACAGGTCCATTCTTCACGCCATCGTCAAGACACCAAAACCAAATGAGTCATTAGGAACATTTAGCAGCCAGACGTCGGTACACCAACATCAGCGCTCAAAGATCTTGAGGTTTCTGAGTCAGGACAGACTGAAGGAATCCTGGAGATGGATGGGCAGATGTTGGAAGAGAAGCAAACCAAGGAGGAGACGCTGGATGAAGTGAGACTGCGGAACATTCTCATGCTTTGTCATAATGAACATCAAGCAAATGTTTGTGCAGCAAATAACTGTTGTACTGTTTGTTTGTCTTGAAATTATTTATGAATTTCAACTTCCTGTTTATAGGGATTAAACAGGAAGTTCCATTTTCAGGGATGAAAAACAGGGAAGAAACTGCGCTACTGAAACGCAACAAGCCTGAATTTTAGCTTTCGGAGTTTATCTGTCATAAAATGACTAAAAACTAATCAGATTAAACATTAGCAACTCTCGCCTGGTCCAAGAGTTCACTTTCCACCTCCTAATATCATCAAAAATTGTCTCGGAAAATGTTTGTGAGAAATACATTTTAATATAAACCTTTACTGATATTGACAATTAAAGTCATGTGATCTTAGTGACTAGTGAAAACATGTGTTCAAACTAGTGTGAATATGTTGAACATGACAGAAGCTTATTCTCTCTCTCTCTCTCTCTCTCTCTCTCTCTCTCTCTCCTCTCTCTCTCTCTCTCTCTCTCTCTCTCTCTCTCTCTCTCTCTCTCTCTCTCTCTCTCTCTCTCTCTCTCTCTCTCTCTCTCTCTCTCTCTCTCTCTCTCTCTCTCTCTCTCTCTCTCTCTCTCTCTCTCTCTCTCTCTCTCTCTCTCTCTCTCTCTCTCTCTCTCTCTCTCTCTCTCTCTCTCTCTCTCTCTCTCTCTCTCTCTCTCTCTCTCTCTCTCTCTCTCTCTCTCTCTCTCTCTCTCTCTCTCTCTCTCTCTCTCTCTCTCTCTCTCTCTCTCTCTCTCTCTCTCTCTCTCTCTCTCTCTCTCTCTCTCTCTCTCTCTCTCTCTCTCTCTCTCTCTCTCTCTCTCTCTCTCTCTCTCTCTCTCTCTCTCTCTCTCTCTCAATTAGAACCGCCTCACAAACTTAATAAAAGATTTCACGACGGTTAAATCGTTCCCCAAATGAGAAAACTAAATAAACAACATGAAGTCAGTCTAAACTCACTACAGTCCGTTTAGTAACAGAAATCCACTTCTCCGTCAATCTGGATCTTTGTAAATCTGGTAAAAGTCTTTGTCTTTCTTCTGCCCTCGATCATTTGTAAATCCTGATGCGCCTAAATAATCCACAGTCTCTGAGACTCTACTTCTAAACTAAAGTTTGATCATTGCTGCCGACGTTGTTAGTTTCATAACAAATGCCCCGCCGCCATCACGGCCAGTGTGGGGTTTTGTGGTGCATGCTGGGATAGCTGGGACAACTACTGTACGAGCTCTATTGGACCTTTTCCTCCACATCAAATATTCACATATTCTTGTTCCTCACAGTGCCTTCTCTACACTCAATTAAGGTTTTTAACAGTAAAATGGAATAAAATGTTTATGTTTATCATTTATCAGATCTCTGGTGAAAAAAAACCTCCTAATCCTTTGAGAGCTGCGTGATGAGGTCAAGAATCAGGTCAAGGTTCCTTATGCTGTGTAGGGTGAAGAGGCTCTCGCTGCGTTTGGTGATCCTAATAAACAGGAGGAAAAGTTGTCCAATAAAAAACTATAACTCCCAGAAAAAGAATACCAATAAATGCATCTGATTCTTCACCACTGTGAAGCGCTTTGGAAAGCCTGATTTATATATATATATAATATATTTGTAATTTCCAACACAATTTAAAATTTATGGTGATGAAAAGCTCTCAAACTATATAATATTTCCCGAGGAGACTGGAGTTGAAGAATCTGGTGTTCACGTGTCTCTGCTGTGGTTAACCTTCACTAAAGAGTTTCCTGTTGTATAGTGTTGGCATGTGGTGCACATCTGTGAGCATACATAGTGCTACTACTACTACTACTACTACTACTACTGCTACTGCTACTACTCTACTACTACTGCTACTACTACTGCTACTGCTACTGCTACTGCTACTGCTGCTACTACTACTACTACTGCTACTACTGCTACTACTACTGCTACTGCTACTGCTACTGCTACTACTGCTACTACTACTACGCTACTACTACTGCTACTACTGCTACTACTACTGCTACTACTACTACTACTACTGCTACTACTACTGCTACTGCTGCTACTGCTACTGCTACTACTACTGCTACTACTACTGCTACTGCTACTGCTACTATGTACTGTAATTTTTTTCTAAGCGCTGTTTTAATAATTCTACGAGGCTATTTTCCCTTTGCTGCTCTATAAGAACATGTCTATCTTGTACCATCTGCTTGTCTCCATGGAGATGTTTTTGCTTTGCCAAGGAGAATAACAATAAACATATCTATTTCTCTACCTTACAGGTCCATATCTTGACATCTGAGGTACTGGTTTCTACAGGAAGCTTAGCAATGAGTTGCGCTAGCTGTCAATCAAACCTGTTGCTAACGCAAACTGGTGAGGATCTCGACTAAAGTAGGCACCTGATTGGTCAGTTATTATTGTTCATAGCTTGATTTATGAAGACAATAGAAAAATAAAACCACCAGGATCATTGAGAACGTTTTAAAACGGAGGTTTTTAGAGGCTCAGATGTTTCAGTAGAAAGTGAACGGGAACATAACCCCAAGGAGCCAAGTCGCGCCAATGGTCACTTCCTATTTGGAACACGGCAGCTAACATGTTAGCGCTGTCCACTTATATATACAGTATATGTTTGCAATTTAGCCAAATGAAAAAGTCTTGCTCCAAAGTCTGAACTTGTCTCCAAACCACATGCATTTCCTGACAGAAGATTCTATAGACCTGTCATTTAAAATGACCCAAGCTCAACATTAAGGATTAGAAATGACTAAAACACGACTAAAGTTGGATTCATTTCACCCCCCTAATACGACCACTTGATTATTGTTGCTGTTTGAAATATTGTACATTTAGTTTGCTGCCATTACTACTGCTACTATCTGCTTGTAACCAGTGTTCCTTTTACAACAACTGTCACTTTTAGTAATATTGAATTTACTGGACTCGCACAATTACTCAACAATTATGATTTTAAGAGCGCATTCCTTTTTGATTGGTCGTGGTTTGATTTTATTCTGATGTAGACTTTAGCTTTGTCTCGCTCCGGTCCAGGTTTAGTTCTACGTTTAGTCCCAAATATGCTCCTGTGAACGTGTGAACGCAGCTTTGAGCTTTGAAGTTGAATAACCTTGATTTGGATTTTAGTCGAATGAATCTTGAGCACTCGAACAATGTGAAGAATGCAATACAGAGGACACTGTGGGATTCTCTGAGGTTTATTGCAACGGGTCAGTTTTGTGGAAAAGTAGACACATCTCTCATCCATTTTTATTAGAGCTATAAAGTGCTTCCAACATTTTTAGGAAAATAAAAAGTCCATAAATATGTCAGTCATATTTACTTAAAATATATGACTGTGCTAAAAGTGTATATATCATGGTGTCCTGTTGTACATTGCCATACTGGAGTCCATGGGGCCGTATTTTATGCCCCCGGAGCGTTAATGTTATCATATCAACACTGTGTTTGAGGCATGGATTGATTTGAATATCTAAAAAATGTGAAAATAGAGCTACCGGTAGTTCTCTTTAAACTCTTTGCAGCAGTCCTTATATAACATACTTACATAATGTATTCTGAGCGTCTTAATTATGAACCGCAATAAATAGTGAACAAGCTCTCTAAACCTGTCGTGAGTTGGACAAGTAGCCAGTCCAATGTTACTGTGGCAACAGTTCTGGGGGTGGTTCTGCTACCTGCTTGACTCCACTGAGATGTTACTGTTTTGCCTGGAATGGTCCACAGATACGCAGAGATGAGAAACTACCCATCACGCGTAATTATTTAGAATTTTGAATATTTGAAATGTTGGTATTGACATGTTTAGAGTCGTTTTGCACACAGTCTGGGACTGTGTAAGCGCAGTATGTTTATGGCTTATGTTTGTTACACCTGAGTATTAATAGTCAATATCAAACATTCAGCTACATGTTCTAAAGTTCACTCATTTATGCAGGATTTGTGCATAGAAACACCTGACTCAAGATGGTTTCATGTCATACTGGAGAACCAGCAGCAGTCGTGGCGTGGCCATGCAGGGCCTTGTTTACTCCAGCGCGGCGAGTGGTGGACTGGGTTTTAGTTAAATGTTGGGTTTGAGGCGCAGACAGTAAACGGCTCCAGACCATGATACTGGCCTGTTCTCTCTGTGGTCTGTGTTCACATCTCTGTCATCATCATGAGGATCTGATGGGACTTCGGCGTACAGTAACTAGCGTACGTAGCGTGTGGGGAGTTTGAAATAAATTCTACCCCCTCTCTACGTCTTCTTTCTCTGCTGCTCCTTCCTCCGTCTGGGCTGTTTTTTACACCCCGTCCTCCTGTCCTCTGGTAGCTATCTGCATTATCTGCTTCACTCATTCATTTCTACGGCCATTAATGTATGTTTTACTCCAGTTCAGTGGCGAGTTGGAGCAACTGAAGCTCAACAGAGGAGAGAGCGGCCTGTTTTAAACTCACAGGAGCGCGATGACGAAACAAAGTCCATACCGAGGGGCGAAGACACGGAGGCTAAAGGGAACGGCACACGGAGATAATGCTGCAAAATGACTCGGCCTCAGAAGCATCATCACAACAGCTGCAGAGCTACAGCTCAAAACAACACAAAGTAAACCACGACTGGCCTCACGTAACATCATGTGTAGATGTTTCTTATCTTATGTGACACAAAACGCAGATGAAGTCATAGCTACTGTAACTGTTGCTCAGATTTAAACTGGTCTGTTTACATCACAGTTTGGTGATAAGTTAATTCGACATTTATAAAGATTCTGTGGACAACAGAAATGGACCCCTTTCCATGGCTTCAGCACTCCATTCAGAAATGAACGGTCAATGATCTCAAAGAAACTGAACTCTGTGGCAGATGTCCTCATTATGGACATTTGGACTATTACGTTGTTTTGGAGATATTCCCAAGCAGAAGCTCCTTATTTGTTTATCACTATGAACTATAACTTTTATTTAAAAGAAAATACTTAATACGTTTTTTAAAATAGTTTTTCTGAAGAAAATAATCAATAGATTACTTGATTACTACAAAAATAAATATTTTCGTGCTTCGGTAAATAGGAAACAGCTGTTGCTAGCGTTTAAGAGCTTCATTTTGCTCATATCTAAGTTAGCATCAGTGGATATATGGCGGTTTATCACAAAGTAAGTCAGCGTTTGGACAGAAATGATTATTGTCTGTTTATATCTGCTTTTTGTCCTTTGGTTTTCACCTGAGTCTGTTCTCTCTCGTCCAATCATCTCGCCCAAAAGCGTTCCAGGAGCTGAAGCCGTGCAATTCATGTGGAATTCTATGGGTAAGAATATGGTGCAGTACTTGTTGTGGGAAGCAGAGCAGGTGGACGTGAAAGAGCTGCTCAGTTTATTTGTGTTTTCTTGTGGTCAAAGAGGAAAACCACAAACTATTTCCATATTTTTGTTCTATGGTTTAGAGTAAAAAACTAGACCTCGGCAGGCTAAAAGTAATTTCGAAGTCCAATTCTGATGCCAAGATTCTTGTAAAATAGGAAAGCGTTATTCAAAACAATTTACGAAGTGCCCAAAATGTCTTCATTGTATCAAATTGGTATTCAAATATCTACTCATTTCTATAGGTCTTGTATTTGGACCAATAATTAGGAGCTTTATCATAAAATGTCACTGCCTTGAGTCAAGTCCACTTGTCAATCTCGGGCTTGTAGTTTCTCTAACACATCTGAAAGGCTAGATTAATCTGTGCTGCGCATGCTGTGAAATGCTGCCATCTGGTGGTGAATAGGAGGGATACACACACAACAGTGCAGGGTGTGTCTAGTACTTCAGCATCTGACCTTTGACCTTTGAGCTGCACAGAACATATACATTTCAACTCATTAAAATACCTTTGCTTGTCCGCATGGCATTTGTATGAGGTAAAACTAAAATAAGAATAAATACTCATTCATTATTCACAACGTCGCAATATATGAAATAAAATATTAAATTAGAGTGCGCATAAAAGAAATGTGTTTAATAAGTTACTGTAATGTTGTCTATTTTAAAGGTGCACTCTGTGAAGAGTCGACGACCTGCTTGTCTCCATAGATATTAGTGTGCCAGGAATATTCCACAGTATGGCATTAAACTTATATATTCTTCGTTTATTCATTTACAGCTTGCTTTATTGTAAAAAATACCTTTAAAAACATAAATTCTTAGTGAGAGTGGCTTGCCTCTCCACAGCTTTGACCTGTAACTTGGCAGGGACTACCAAGGGACGGGAGTTGATCATTAGGACTGGCTATAAACTTACAAGCTTTGTTTTGTATGTATGATTGCATTGTCCCTGTCAAATAAATAAATACATTGTGACATCAGCTGCTTGTGTCCATGGAGATAGATTATACCATTCTGGAGCGTTCCGGGCATAACAAAAACATCTCCATGGAGACGAGCAGGTGGCTGATTCTTCTGAAGTTACATAGCGCACTTTTAAAAATATTTGTGTGGCTTTTTGCTATTTTTATGTCCAGAATATCTTAAATAGTGTAAAAACATGCTCCTTGTTTTGCCACGCCTTTATTAGTCTTTCTCATACAGAATATAAAAAAGACATATAAATCAATATTTATTTTACAAATATTCAGTTGCGTTCATTTTGACACAAATTTCCCTGCTCTTCTAACATTTTAAAATACATGCTAAAATAATCTCATAATACATGTAAAATGATAAGTATGGGTATGGAAAACAATGAACCAATGGAACATTCTCACATATTGGTTTAAAATTGTACAAAAATCCATTTTAGTTTGCAATGTTTTTGAATTATTATAATGTTATTTATTTTCTACATTTAAAATTGTCAAGAGGAATTCATAATCCCTGTGCCATTTAAATCGAAGTGATAATTCATGGTGAGATGAAAAAAATAAAGGTGGAAAGGAACTGATTCTAAAAATACAATTTCAATAAAAAGTGTGTGTCCGTTTACAAAATGCACCGAACATGAGAGACCTCCAGTTCATTAGTTGCTTGTCTTGTTGGTTCTGGAAACGGCTCAATTATTGTGGAAGAACTCTGGTCACACATTGACAGTTCTAATCAGACATTGCAGGAACAGGCTCTTGTGGCTGATCTGTGTCATGGAATGGATGAGCGTGTTAGTGTCCGCGTCATAAAAACTCACTTCATGTTCGTCACAATCGAGATGAACTCTGATCCTTCGAGGACTTGACTCTAATTCACATAAAATACTATTTGACCCATTATCTGTTACTTCAAATTTGCCTTTAAAGAAACCCAACCACCATTTTTCATCACCGTCTTCATCATCCCCATCATCACTATCATTGTCACCGCTGTCGTCTATTAAATCATCTAAAAAATTTAATAGACTTTGGGTGAAAACTCCAACTAGCCATTTGTCGCTGTTTGTTACGTCAAAGATCCAGCTGTGAGAGCCTGAACTGCACTCCTCAGAGCCAACAAAGATCCTATTCTTTAGATGTTTGGTCATGTCGTCCAACAAGACTTCATTTGTGACTGTGTTTGGATCCAGTATGACAGGAGAGTGCTGCACCAGACTCTTCATGTTGCTCCAGATGTTGAAGGCCAGGTTGCCCAGATGTTTGGCCTGGTCTATCAGTGCTCCTGGCCCCAGCTGTGGTTCCTCCAGCAGGGGGCAGCGCTGCACGTTCTCCACTGCAGCTTTGTATTTGACCAGGAAGGAGACGTCTGTGGCTCTCAGCTGCTCCTCTGTGGCTCTGATGGTCTCTGACAGAGCTTCTATCTCTTTGCTCACTGTTGCCATCATGTCCTTCATCCTCAGAGTCTTCTGCTCCTCTTCCTCCCTCAGAGCCTTCAGTCGAACCTCTTGTTGTTCTGAAAGAAAGTCGTGAAGCTTTAGAAACTGTTTTTCTATCAGATTTGCTGTGTGGTCCGACTGAGTTTTGATGCCAGCCAAAGTTAATTTACAGTTTTCTTTAAATCTTTCCACAAGCTCCAGTCGGTCTTTCAAAGGGTTCAGAGACTCCTCCAGCTCCTCTCTGAGATCCTGTGCTACTTCTACTATGGGCCTAAAGCGGTGGTCTTCATGAGCTTTGGAGTCTCGACACACCACACAGACAGGGCTGCTGTCAGTCAGACAGACAGAACAGTTTAAATGCCTCTGAGTGCAGTGGACACACATGTTCTTCTGGAGCCTTCTGCTCTCTCTGCTGTAGATACACCTCACACAGGTTCCTCAGCACCCGATTTAATGGAGGGTCACTCTTGGATGATCTTCTCTTACAAACAGGACACTCCTGTGTGGGCTTCTCTTTCCACCAGCTTCTCAGACAGATCCGACAGATGCTGTGGCTGCAGGACAAAAGCACAGGATCCTTAAAGACCTCCTGACAGATTGGACACAGATACTCCTCTGATAGTGAAGCCATTGTGAATGTCAAACCTGAAATACACACAAAATAACCAATTTTTTTTATTTATTCATTTTTTATTACCTTTATTCAACCAGGTAAGAACCCATGAACACTTTTCAAAGAGTGACCTGGGCCAAAGTTCAACATTTGCAGCACACAGAATACAAACATTGTAACATCTAAAATGAACAGGAGTCATAGTATAAAAGATTAAAACAGAACTGGATTTAGAAAAAAATTCTTTCAACAATTTTCATAAGATTTACACTTTTTGTTTTATAAAATAGAGTGAAAAACCCTCAGTGACACCAGCTCGTACAACCAAGATTGAACTAGGGAAAGTGCCATGCTGCTGGAGCTGGGGCTTGTGCCCCCAATCACTCCGTACTCGGGGGGCAGACAAGCAATAATCTTACATGAGCACATGATATAGCCACTCCAGTTCTTTGCACAAGGGTACACAGGTAGGTCGACGCGAGGCCACAAAGGAACGTATAGATCCGAGTCATCCAATGAGTCACCCTCCAAGCACTCAGAGGACCACTCAGCCTTGGCATAAAGTTCACAGTGATGCGTGAGCCAATCACAACCTGTTACAAATCTTGCCGCACAATGATACACGGTATTTAGTGATTGAAGGCCCTTTGTTAAATTTGTATAAAGCACATCTCCATAGTTCAACAAAGGTAAACGGGGAGCAGCTACCAGATGTTTTCAGGCCTGGAGCGTAAAATAGGATTTGTTCAAATAATAAAAGACAATCTTTATCGTTAATTTACAAACCAACTTTTGCAAGTGAGCCTTAAAAAAGAGCTCTTTGCCTCGTATGATTAAATCAAATTTGAGACAAACTCAACTGGGTTTCCCTGAGCAGTCTTGCTCAGAGGGATATTGCATCTATGCAAAAAGATCCTGGATCAGGATCGTTTTTAGAATTTAGCACTAAAATCAGGGATTGCAGGCAAGACTGCACCAAGGAGAAAACAGACTGTATTGACTCGATCCTTTTTCCAGTGAGGTTGAGCAACAGTAAAGAAGCGAATCATTGGCATAAAAGTTGTTCTGACTCCTGCAGCAGAGACCTAGTGCTGCAAGTCACAGCAAAACGTACCTCAGCTGATGGCAGCTAGAGAAGTAGAAGTTGTTTGATTGACCCCAGTGTCAAACTGAATTTGATTTGAAATTCCCTGATGTGACCCTGTTAAGATGGTCTGACAAGCCCAAGAGCCGTTGTTATATTGTGATCCAGATCTTCAGTTCTTCAGTCTACGTCTTCTTTTTCACCACATCATATACTGACTGTGCAGTAGATGCCCTCCTCCGACTGAAAAGTTGTCTCTGTGAAGTACTTCTGATTCTCTTTCGGTTTTGTATGAGACGTGCAACACAAAGGTATTTTTCTGATAAACTGAGTTACTGCTTCCTTGTACGCAGAGTAGTGTGTGGTGCCAACAGTAAGATGCAGATGCCAAAACTAGTCGGCCAAGATCACTGCCTTCTATTATTATTGTTCATTGTTCAGTTTATGCTGTCCTTGTGCAGTAAATGTCCTGAAAACTGAAACTAATAATAAATAGTTGCGTAACATGAGAAAGTACTAAATTAAATCTAATTGTATTCCCCTCGTCTTATAACTCTCAGCGGCGGGACGTTTGATTTTCTTTTTTTGCCAAATGTATTATTTTTTGTGATTTAATAAGCTCCTGGGAATTGTGAATATTAAAAGAAAGCTGTAACCCACTTATTTTTAGTTTTAAATAAACAATTCTAGGAAGAATCAGGGTCAGTTAGTTCTCCAAACCTACCAAATAAAAATGTACCCTTAAAAAAATAGAAATAATCAAACTTTTATATGGATTCCACCTGGACTTTCTTACTTTACTCATGACAGAATGTAACTTCACTCAATAACTTTCTACCCTTTTGTTCCTCATCGGGCCAGTCATGTTCAAGTATGATATGTCATGTGATTTGTTCAAACTGTGGTCTATAAAAACACACAGGATGCCTATGTGGGGCCCTTGAGACTGGAAGGGACCCTGTGCCTGCGCCCTCTCGGGAGCCGGTACGGAGATTAATTCTGATTGTACAGCAGAATTAAAACATTCACTTTTGAGAAAAGACAAACTCCGTTCTATTGTTTTTACTTTATTTCTTGATAATTATTACTTCTGTTTTTTCCACAACACTGTTGTACAACCTTTGCACTGATATGACTTGATTTAGTGAAGCTTGGACTGGGGCATTGCCCACTCAGTGTAAACCCTCTCAGATAGCCGCGAGGGGCAGGAACACGCTATTGTTTTTATTTTTATCACTTTTTAAACTTCCTCACACTGGACAGGCCTCTGTTACTTTGGAATGTGGGGGCACACACAGCCCTTAAAATATTAGCCTATAAATCATATAGAAGTAATTCATGAGCGCTTATTTTCAGAGAGTGTGAAGTGTTGCTTTCCGTGGCTTGAGCTGAATGCAACGCAGTGGAGTTTTTCTAAGCGCAGACACTGGAGTCTGGGAGATTTGACGGAGGACTATAAACCAGCCTTCAGACCAGCCTATACAGGAAGTGCTGTCACTGTTCCTCTATGGCAAAGTCTATTGTAGAGTTCAGCTCTGGTCTACCAAAGCATATGCTGACTTTTAAATTGTGCCCACTCATGAGGTTGAATAAAAAAAGAAATGACCTGTAATAAAAAAGTACCAGTACTAATCCTGAGTCTGAAAAGTACCTTCGATTCTCAGTATCTGTTTTGACAGAGGTGTGTCATACAGAGGCATTCCAATGAGACATGGAGGCCAAAACCAGTCCATCAAGATTACTGGCTCCCATTACTAACCTTCATTGTTTTGTTTTATTTGGTCATTGTGCAGTGATCTTTATCCTTACAGTTTTGTCACAAATGAAACTAAAGCATAGACATAAACTAAATTCCAATATCATATATATATATATATATATAAATATATATATATTATATATAAATATATATATATATATATATTATATATAATACTTTTCCCCCTCGGTTATTAATCAATAATATCTGTTTTTGATCTCAGCCATATAGACTTTTCATTATGAGTTCAGGCTCTTTAGTTCCAACCACTCTGCCCCGTTTCCGGTCTCAAAAACAAAACCCTTAATTTTTCAATGGAATTTTTGTTTGAGTGAGTAAAAAAGTGGTGCCATAGTCACGTATACAGGCTGTATTGAGGGGGATTTCTTTTGAACCAGGCTCGTTGAAAGGAGCGTTCAGACCGCAAGCGTCCAAATAGCGCCTGAGTTGAACGCCTCCTGTACATTTGAAGGTAGGCGCTATTTTCCCAAAAATAAAAACTCACCAGCAGACGTGCGTCCGAGCTGCGTCCAGCAGTGGAGGAGTTGCTGTGATTCCCGGTGCGGCTGTTCTGCCACGGTGCTTCACGGCGGCTGTTCCCTCGGTGCGGCTGTTCCCTCTGTGGGGCTGTTCTCTCGGTGCGGCTGTTCTCACGGTGCGGCTGTTCCCTCTGTGCGGCTGTTTCTCACGATGCGGCTGTTCTCACGTTGTTGGCTTGTTCTCAACGGTGTGGCTACTAGTCGTTCTCATCCGAATGATGGGGCTGTTCTCTCGCTGTGTGGCTGTTCTCTCGGTGCGGCTGTTCTTTCTCGTGCGGCTGGTGTCTCTCGGTGCCTGCTGTCCCTCTTGTGCGGCTGTTCTCTCGGTTGGGGTGCGCCGGTCTGTTCTCACGGTCAGCGGTCTGTTCTCTCCGTGTGTTCTCTCCGTTCTCTCCTTGTACGAAATTGGCTGTTCTCTCTGTGCGGCTGTTCTCTGTGTGTGGCTGTTCTCTTGGTGGCGGACTGTCTCTCGGGGTCGCGGCTGTTCTCTCGGTGCGGCTGTTCTCTCGGTGCGGCTGTTCTCTCGGTGCGGGCGTTCTCTCGTGTGGCGGCTGTTCCTCACGGTGCGGCTAGGTTCTCTCCGGTGCGGCTGTTTCTCACCGTGGCGGCTGTTCTCTCGGTGCGGCTGTTCTCATGGTGGCGGCTGTTCTCTCCGTGCGGCTGTTCTCTCCGTGTCTCGGACTGTTCTCTTCGGTGCGGCTGTTCTCATGGTGCGGCTGTTCTCTCCGTCGGCGGTGCTGTTCTCTCCGTGCGGCTGTTTTCACGGTGTGGCTGTTTCTCTCGGTGCGGCTGTTCTCTCCGTGTGGCTGTTCTTTCGGTGTGGCTGTTCTCACGGTGCGGCTGTTCTCACGGTGCGGCTGTTCTCTCCGTGTGGCTGTTCTCTCCGTGTGGCTGTTCTCTCTGTGCGGCTGTTCTCTGTGTTGCTGTTCTCTCCGTGTGCGTACCTATATTCCACGGTACCTATGTTCCCCCTTTTCTATGAACGGGGGAACTACGCTAATATTAGCAGAGGCTACCGCTTCAGGTTTTACAGCATGAAATATAGCAGCATATAACCCAAACCCTAAACCTAACCCAGGTCTCGGGGACATATAGGTACCGGGCAAAAAATGGGCCCCGTTCTCTTGGTGTGGCTGCTCTCTTGGTCTGATGGCAGACCAGGTAGAGGGAGTGGCTTTGGTGTATTTGCTTTACAAAGTCCAAAAACGGAGCCGATCGGCTCAGCGGCTTGTTTGGGTCCACCAGATACTTCAGAGGTGAGCAGAGTTTGGTGA
Organism: Chaenogobius annularis; assembly: GCA_015082035.1. Taxonomy (NCBI): domain Eukaryota; kingdom Metazoa; phylum Chordata; class Actinopteri; order Gobiiformes; family Gobiidae; genus Chaenogobius; species Chaenogobius annularis. The sequence continues at coordinate 589,812 of BJKM01000257.1, forward strand.
ATATCACCTTTGGCTCAAGGAGATGCATCTGGATGATTTTGACCGGTGCACGGTTTGTTTTGGTCCTTCTTGACCACAATGACCACAATGACCACAGTGTTCAGTGCTTTATATGAGATCAGGGCACAGCACACAGACACACTTTCATAATGAGGGCTAATGTTTTTCTAGCTTTTATAGCGGCTAGCAATGCTAAGTCTGACGCATATTCATATATTGTAAAGGCCAGCTGCCTCTGCTATGGCCAAGCTGAATAAAGTTCTTGTTAAGTCCCAAATTTGCTCGGCACGAGCTAACGCTGCTAATCATGGGCTTACCCACTTTGAAAACATTCATGAAAAAACAAAATACCACCGCGCAATATCTGACGTTTAGTTGCACAGACTCAAGTACATTTTCTCCTCATTCAATGAACTGAACAAGACAATGAATTCATGATAGATGTTTTAATCTAAAACATGCACATTTATCCCAGGACACACATTTTCAGTTAGCAATGTACGGGAAATTTTAAGCAAGATAAAAACAACATACTAAATATAAATTCCCTTTAACAACAAACTAATCAAAGCAAATACATTCTTGCTTACGGAGGATTTAGAGTGCCAAATTAAATGCTTAAATGCACAATAAAGGAATTAATGAATGATGCCACTGATTAATTAAATGGAAATGCATCACTGTTGTTTCATTAACAATGCACTTTTGAATGTTGGTGGGCGACTCTGAAGCCCCGTGGCACGTGCCCAGCAAAGCCCGTCAGTTCCTGGTGTCAGAGCAGCATGTGGTTGCGGATAGGGGAGATGGTGCATCTCTAACATCTCAAGTTGAACCTGCTGGCGGCTGCTGCCTTGTCCCAGACAGTGGGATGTTGAGAAACACATAAATGCATCACATTTTGCAGGTTGTCGTCTGTGAGATTTGTATGGATAATTCGTTTACTACAGTCATGTGTGTCACGGGGGTCCCATGATCGACAGTGTTAAAAGCAGCACTCAGATCTAACAGAATTAAGACTGAGGCTTTGCCCGCGTCAGTGTTCAGGTGGATGTCATTTGTCACCTTGACAAGAGCAGTCTCAGTGCTGTGATGAGGTCTAAAACCTGACTGGAAAACATCAAATGAGTTGTTTATTAAGAGGAAATCAGTGAGCTGTTGGTAAACAACCTTTTCAAGGACTTTGCCCCAAAATGGCAGATTAGAGATGCAAGGTTATCTTAAAGGGTTAGGATTTGGTTAAGGCTCGGAATAGAGTTAGAAACCTTACCTCCAGACCCGACTTGCTGGCACTAACTAACTTGGAAAATATCTGCTTTGTTGGTTTCTTTTTCAAGAAGTACTGAGCCAGTGTCTAAGACTGTTTTTACTTATTTTTATAACAATGCACACTACTTTTGTGCTATACCTTTATTAACCATTACTATACATACTTTTAACAAGCAAACATCAAATAAAATCAGTTACTTTTATTTAATTGGAACAACAATCATTCTTGTTTAAATTCGTAAACCAAAAACACAAAAAATACTTACTAAGACAAGTAAGTATGATAATTCTTCATATAGAAAGAGCTGATGCTTGACTTTAGAATACTTCACATATCAAATAACAGTGGTAAAACAATATTGCTCATAATGATTTCTCTATTTCTGTACATCTAAACTGTGAGGTAGTCTTCGGCCCACCCATCAATGTGATTGTTTCAGTTAAAATGACATTACAAAGTGAAAGCACAAGCTGTTGATCTTCAGATAAATATGCTTAAATATATGACGTAAAACCCGAACCTTGTGAACAAAATGAAGAGATTATTATTGTTATTGTTTTGTTGTTTTGTGGTGAAACCGAACATCTTCAGCTCATCATTTCTTCTCTATTTTAACCAGATGGATTTGGTCGGGGAGAATTCTGACTTTACGGTTACTTCCCGTATAAAAGTATGGGAAATATTTTGAGAGGCTGATCTGTGTGAATGAGTGAATGAAAGTGTTAGTGTCCACCTCATAAAAACTCACTTCATGTTTGTCACAGTCGAGACAAACTGCGATCCTTTCCAGGCTTGACTCTAGATTCAGGGAGGTAACGTCTCCATCTTTATTCACGGCTTTGTATTTCCCATTAGAAATAGAGATGGCCCACATTTCTTCTATCCTCACATTCCCCTTCACCCCCTTGTCAAAAGAGTCTGCCATAACTCCAAGTTCCCACACTTTATTTTTTCCCACTTCAACCTCCCAGCGGTGAGAGCCAGAGTAGAATCCCTCTGAGCCGAGAACTACTCCTGAATTGTTCAGAGGTTTGTGTTTTCTTTTTTGGTCGAAAGTAAAACTGGTCAAGTCGTCTGAAAGAACTGCACCTACAACCGTGTTTGGATCCAGTATGACAGGAGAGTGCCGCACCAGACTCTTCATGTTGCTCCAGATGTTGAAGGCCAGGTTGCCCAGATGTTTGGCCTGGTCTATTAAAACTCCTGGTCCCAGTTGTGGTTCCTCCAGCAGGGGGCAGCGCTGCACGTTCTCCACTGCAGCTTTGTATTTGACCAGGAAGGAGACGTCTGTGGCTCTCAGCTGCTCCTCTGTGGCTCTGATGGTCTCTGACAAAGCTTCTATCTCTTTGCTCACTGTTGCCATCATGTCCTTCATCCTCAGAGTCTTCTGCTCCTCTTCCTCCCTCAGAGCCTTCAGTCGAACCTCTTGTTGTTCTGAAAGAAAGTCGTGAAGCTTTAGAAACTGTTTTTCTATCAGATTTGGCTGTGTGGTCCGACTGAGTTTTGATGCCAGCCAAAGTTAATTTACAGTTTTCTTTAAATCTTTCCACAAGCTCCAGTCGGTCTTTCAAAGGGTTCAGAGACTCCTCCAGCTCCTCTCTGAGATCCTGTGCTGCTTCTACTATGGGCCTACAACGGTGGTCTTCATGAGCTTTGGAGTCTCGACACACCACACGACAGGCTGCTGGTCAGACAGACAGAACAGTTTAAATGCCTCTGAGTGCAGTGGACACAACATGTTCTTCTGGAGCCTTCTGCTCTCTCTGCTGTAGATACACCTCACACAGGTTCCTCAGCACCAGATTTAATGGAGGTCACTCCTGGATGATCTTCTCTTACAAACAGGACACTCCTGTGTGGGCTTCTCTTTCCACCAGCTTCTCAGACAGAGCCCACAGATGCGTGGCTGCAGGACAAAAGCACAGGATCCTTAAAGACCTCCTGACAGATTGGACATGACAGATACTCCTCTGATAGTGAAGCCATTGTGAATGTCAAACCTGAAATACACACAAAATAACCACATTTATTGTTCTGAGTCTGACTCCTAGTGCCTAGTCATAGCAAAACGTACCTCAGCTGATGGCAGCTAAAGAAGTAGAAGTTGTTTGATTGACTCCCAGTGTAAAACTAAATTTGATTTGAAATTCTGTCCGCTGAAGATGTGACCCTGTGATGGTCTGACAAGCCCAAGAGGTTGTTATATTGTGATCCAGATCTTCAGTTCTTCAGTCTACGTCTACTTTTCACCACATCATATACTGACTGTGCAGTAGATGCTCCTCCGACTGAAAGTTGTCTCTGTGAAGTACTGAAGTACTTCTGATTCTCTTTCGGTTTTGTATGAGACGTGCAACACAAAGGTATTTCTGATAAACTGAGTTACTGCTTCCTTGTACGCAGAGTAGTGTGTGGTGCCAACAGTAAGATGCATACTTTCGTTTAAATGCCGATAAAATGGAAGCCAAAATTTGTCAGCCAACATTGCTGCCTTCTATTATTATTGTTCATTGTTCAGTTTATGCTGTCATTGAGCAGTAAATATCCTGAAAACTGAAACTAATAATAGGTGGTTATGTAACAAGGGAAAGTACTAAATTCAATCTAATTGCATTCCCCCCACCGGCGGGACGTTTGATTTTTTTTCCTAATTTATCGCATTTTGACCACAATCAGCTTGGAAGCTCCAAGAACCAAGAACTTGAAAAGCAAAATATTAAAAGAAAGCTGTAACCCACTTATTTTCAGGCAAAACCATTCTAGGAAGAATCGGGGTCATTTGAAAGAAATGCTAGACAGGATTTGAAATCAAAATGTTCTTTGTTCAGAACTTGTTCCTACTCATAATTAGACATCAGAGTCCAGAAGAGTCTCAGCTTCACAAAGTGGGGGTTTTAGGGGTGGGCGAGGTAGGCAGCGTTGCTCAAGTGGCGGCAGGAGGAGGAGACGTAACACACAACACACCTTCCAGACGCCACACTTCAAGGTTCAACAAACACGGTACGGCAAGCTTTCTGATTGGCTGTGTCGGGGAGGTGTGCGGTATACAGAGATATGAAGGAGGACTATAAACCAGCCTTTAACCAGTCTTTAGACTTCTCTGTCAAATCCTCTCTGTCTCTGAGTTCATCCATGCCAAAGTGTCTAGCAGAGAACAGCTCATAGAACAAGTCCACCAAAGCAAAAGCTGATTTTAAATGATGCCCACTTATGGTCTGACCATGAGAAGTCATGTGATCCTCTGCTTCAGTTCTTCAGATCTATGCTCTAACACGTCATCTGTTTTCCTCCAGATAATGTTGTCACAATTTGGATGCTCCTCCCACTGAAAAGCCATGATGCATTTGTAATTGAAGTTAAAAATGACCCAGAATAAACAAGCACCTGTAATAATCCTTTGTCTGAAAAGTACTTTCGATTCTCAGTATCTGTTTTGACTGAGTCATACAGAGGCGGAGCAAAGGTATTTCTGGTAAACTGATTCACTGCTTCCATGTTTTAATTTGCTGCAAAATATTGTTTATGATGCATAATTTCTTTGAAATTCCAATGAGGGATGGAGGCCAAAACCATCCCATCAAGATTACTGCCTCGCACTATTAATCTTCATTGTTTCGTTATATTGTCATTGTGCAGTGACTGTCTTTATCCTTACAGTTGTCATGAATGGAAATAAAGCATAGATCTTGACTAAATTCATTCTAATAGTTTTCCCCTTGGTTATGAATGTGATATCTGCTTCTATCTCAGTCATAGACCTTTCATTACGAGTTTTGTTTCAACTCGGCCTCGTTTGGTCTGAGGACAAAATAAAAAGTGGTGCCATAGTCACGTACAGTGTCACACAGCAATGACATTTGGAATGAAGAATACTGACACCATGCGGAACACAGCAGTATAACATTATAGGGGTTTTTGCATATTTGTTGACAATTATTAAACAATTAATTGTAAGAAAATACTTAATGAAATCCTCTGGGACAAATGCTCTTCACAAACTGTTACATTGTGACTCCACAGCATGGCATTGCATATAAAACGTTCCCAATTTATTAGCTTCAAATTAAGCCCAAAATGTCTAAATGGTTCATCAAAATAATATTCCATAATCCATAATTATTTGTCCATTCTTGGGAAAAGTAGAAGATTTCTGGAAAATAATTCAAATTAACACTGAGTAGCTTCAAACTTGGCACAGTTGATGGTGATATTATAAAAATGTTTTAGTTTTGTATATTTTTTAATGTTGAGATTTGGGGGGTTTAAAATGGGGGCTGTGGCCAAAAGATTACAAATTCCTTCGGGCATTAATTTTGGATTTTTGTGGCAGATTATTATACTTTATATTTTATTCCCAGTTATTTAATAAATAAAATCTAATAATTTTGTTATACAATGTGATGTTTTTTATAAGATATGGCCGGAGTAACATGAACTGAAAGCAGTCAGTGTAATTGTGAAGCCTGTTCAGTGTCAGTCTCACCCCTTCCTGCTGATTGGTCAGATATTATTATTCATGTCTTGATTTACAAAGACAATCATGAACTAAAACACTAGGATCATGTAGAGCTTTTTAAAACATCTGCAATGCAATAACTTGGTGGGAGGAGCTAGAATCCAACATCTTATTTATGCTGTTGATGAATTAACAAGTGCAACAGTATCGTGTGTTCTCTGAATAAAACAAGAGAAGAGTTTCCATCGTAAATGTTTATTATTCCACCATCTTAGAATGAATACACAAACAAATACATTAAATGTACAATGATTTGGTGCTGCCCGGTCGTCGAGTGGTTATGCCACAGCACACATATGCCAGGCTCCTAGCGTAGCTGGCCGCAGTTTCGTGAGTTAGATTCCCGACTCTGACATTTACTGCATGTCCTCCCTTCTCTCTCATCCCCATTTCACACCACAGTCCAGTCAATAAAGCCAACGGGCACAAGATCTTTACAATATATATATATATATAAATATACAATGATTTGGTGCAGATTACAATGTTGAATATAATCAATAATCATAATAATAACTGAACACACAAGAAACCTTTCAGCTACTCATTCTGCTAGGTTTCCACATTAAAGGTACAGACAGCACATTTCATATTCTTCAATGCAACAGATTTGATTTACATTTGTGAGGTCATAAGCGTACAAACATTTAGATTACATTTACATCATGTGATTTTGTTTGAATTCATATTTAATTCTGTTATTTCCTCGTATCATTCTTTTTTATTGAGGACCGAGGAGTCAGATCAGGTTCAGATTTTCTGGCTGAATCCTGATTTTGTATTTGTTTGTTGTGCCAAAATACGGGAACAGTTTCTTTGGACTGATTTGTGTGAAAGAGTGAATGTGAGTGTGGGTGTCAGCGTCATAAAATCTCAGTTCATGTTTGTCACAATCAAGACAAACTCTGATCCTTACGGGGTTTGAGTGGAGTTGGATTGAAGTAAGATGCTCCTCATTCACAACAGCTGCATATTCATCATCTGAGAAAGCCACGCTCCAGCCTTCCACGTCCTCCTCCTGCACTCCTTTCTCAAAAGAATCTGTCATAACTCCAAGTGCCCACTCTGCACTGTTTCCCACTTCAACGCTCCAGCTCAGAAGGCCACAGTCGAAGCCCTCAGAGCCCAGCACTAAATCCCAGTCTGTGTCAGTCTCTTCATTTTGTCGTCTTTGTTTCTCTGTAGTTAAACTGGTCAGATCGTCCAGCAGAACGATTTCACTGGTGGCCCTGTTTGGATCCAGTATGACAGGAGAGTACTGCACCAGACTCTTCATGTTGCTCCAGATGTTGAAGGCCAGGTTGCCCAGATGTTTTGCCTGGTCTATCAGTGCTCCTGGCCCCAGCTGAGGTTCCTCCAGCAGGGGGCAGCACTGCACTCTCTCCGCTGTAGCCTTGTATTTGAGCAGGAAGGAGACGTCTGTGTCTCTCAGCTGCTCCTCTGTGGCTCTGATGGTCTCTGACAGAACTTCTATCTCTCTGCACACAGTTGCCATCGTGTCCTTCATCTTCTGAATCTTCTGCTCCTCTTCTTCCGTCAGAGCTTTCAGACGGGCCTCCTCTTCCTCCTCCAGAAACTGGTGCAGGTTGTTGAACTGATCTTGAATCTGTCTCTTTGTCTGATAAGACTGTTTTTTAATGCAATCTGCAATGACCAAAAGCGTCTGTTGATATTTTTTGGTCTTCTCTAAGTGTTCCTTCACAGGCAGTAGGGACTGGTCCAGCTTTTCTCTGAGATCCTGCGCTGCTTCTAGTATGGGGGTAAACCAGTAGTCTTTAGAGTCGTGGATCTCCTCACAGAACAGTGACTCAGATGACGCTTCACTGCCACAGAAGCTGCTGGACAACCCTCCCGGAGCCTTTTCAAAGACAGGACCAGACAGGGCCCCCTCGGGTTGAAAAGCCATCATGACTCAACAATTGGAAAGATCCGAATGGTTAGAGAGTAAAGGGTTTTGTGGAGCTCTACTCGCTGTGTGAAAGTTTGCTTGCTTCTGTCTCATACCCCTCTGAGATGTGCCTTATATATCTGAGGCTGCAGGGAATCCACCCAAGAATGATGTCTTGCGTAAGATAAAGAGTCAGCCAAGGATAGTCTTCTTCCTTCTTAATGTGAACTATTATTAACTGTTTTGTCATTTCAAAAGGGGCTGGCCTTCAGTCATAACATACTGGCAGCCCTGGCAAACTGAAATATGTTGTTATTTTTGAACATTCCTTCACTAACCATTGATCCCTCTTTAATCTCTCTTTAATTCATCTTAAAACAGACATAAGAAAATAGAACACCATAATATGAATTGGAATATACTTATAAACATTTATTAGGCACATTTTATTAATAATGATGTTTTTATTTTTTTTAAAGTGTTTGAAAAACAAATTTGTCAACCATGTCACGGTAAAGGTATTATTATTTTTTTGTTACTGAATATATCCTTTTTTTGGTAACTGATTTAAAACAGGGAATGCTGAATAGTTTGTTGATCGTCAGGTGAATAACTGGCTATGACTGATACTTAAAAAATGTATTTATTTATTTATTTTTATTATTTATTTATACAGGGGAAAACAACTGTGCGAATACAAAATACAAATAAAACAAACAACAAACAAAAGATAAAACGGCAATAAAATTTCAATAAAACAATCAATACAATGTACATACATAAATACATAAAACACACTTACACAGATAATATGGGATAAAGTCATGCAACACAGAACACTGGCATTTGAATTGTTTCACTGACAGGGAGCAAAGTGTCTGAAAGCCTTTGTTCCTGACTCGGTGTTTACTCGTTGCGACTTTGATCTCAATTGATAAATACTTGATCTGATGTTCAGCAAACTTGCTAAATAATCAAAGAAAATGCAAATGAGAGCTTTATAAACAAAGAAAAGACAGTGCTTTTCTCTTCTTGCACCCAACGATTGCCAACTGTGCAGTATAATACAGAGCTCTTAAAATAAAAATATTTACCCATGTATGGTTGTATTGTTCGAGTGTTAGTTAATACAATATAACAAAAGATTAAATGAATTGTTCCCAAAAAGCAAGTTAAACCTGAACAATTTCTTTTAAATGTTGCTTCAGAAAATCAGAGACATCCTTGTGCTGTTGAGTTTGTGACTTTGGATAAGTATAAAATAAAAGAATTCCATACACAAATGATTAGCACAGATGTTTAAACGCTCAAATCAGTTTTTAATTATATTTAGGTTGTTATATAATTTTCCTATAAAGTCTTATAAAGGAAGTTAAACACAGGTTTTCTCAGACATAGTGAATGGACAGGTTTCTGGTTGAGTCACTGGAAATACAACTTTGCGTAGTGCATTGTTGGTAAGCACATCGAAAGTGGAACTATCCCAGAGTTGATTTAAACAGTATTCATTACATAACTGCAATGCATACCAGGACTACTCTGTCAGAATACGGTTTTCTTCCTTCAGGTGAATGTGTGTCACAACTGTATTGTACTGACCTTATGTAATTCTAAAAGAAACTCCTTAAATGACTCGGCAAAGAGATTCAAATTAGATTAAATCGACTGCATTTAACACTCTTACATTGTTTAAGTGTATTATGTACGCACACATTTGGGTTTCCATCCTTTTTACATTCATTTCCTGGAGACTGATCTGAACCTTAACCCTAGTCACAAGTTGTCTAACCTTCAGAATCAGAATCAGAATCAGAAGGATTTATTACCACAAAATTCACAAACATAGGAACTTGTCTCGGCCTTAAGGTGCAACATAAAACACTGAGCAATAATAAAAACAACATATATGAACTCTAAAGGGCATGCATTAAGAAACAATTTAAAATTACTATAGTATAAAATAAAAATTAAAATAGGCATTACTATGTACACGAGCATTACAATCGATAACTCGTAACAGTTTTCGATTGTCTGCAGCAGGGGGGGCTCGGGGCTTATGATTGGTGAGAAGTCGGAGCCCACGCCACACAAGGCGGGGTTGTTGTCAGAGAACTGCTGCTTCAGACGTGTATTGTACTGTGATCTAGCTCTCAACACCTCTTTGCTAAATCCATACTTCGCATCTTTGAAGCGCCCTCTGTCTCCAGCCCTGTGCGCTGCCTCCTTCTGCTGCCAGGTGTGAACCAGGGTTTGTCATTGTTGAAAGTGACTTTGGTTTGTGTTGGTATGATGCTGTCCTCACAGAATCGAATGTATGACGTCACAGTGTCCGTGTACTCATCCAAACTCTCTGTGGCAGCTCTGAAAACCTCCCAGTCTGTAATGTCCAAACACGCACGTAGCTCCTCCACTGCCTCATTGGTCCACTTCTTAGATTTCCTCACTGCAGGTTTGGAGAGCTTCAGCCTCTGCCTGTACGTGGGGATCAGGTGAAAACCATGGCGTGATCTGAAAAGCCGAGAGCAGCGCGAGCCACGGCGCGGAAGGCGTTACTGACCGTTGTGTAACAGTGATCCAACGTGCTCTGCTCTCTGGTCGGAACTTTAATAAACTGTACTTTGGTAGTTTGTGGCTGAGATTCCCCTTGTTAAAATCATCCAGAATAATACCGAAAAGTCAGGGCGGCCTTCGGCGGCGCCATCTTGGAAGGAAAATAAATAAATCAATTCTGCACAATTATGGCCATTATCCCATTGAATGCTAAAATGTTTGCAGTGGTTTCCAAATAAAATTGAATGATTTTTTACAAAAAACTGGTTAAACCTGAAATTTCTTTTAAATGTTGCTTCAGAAAATCTGTTGAGTTCGTGACTTTAGAGCGAACATTGCACTTTTTAAAGGGATTATCCTAGGCATTACACAATGGACAAAATAACTTTGAGTAAGTAAAAGATAAAGAATTCCGTACACATAAGACGAGCACAGATGTTTAAACGCTCAAATCAGTCTTTAATTACATTTAAGTTGTTTTATAATTTTCCTATAAAGGCTTATAAAGGAAGTCAAACACAGGTTTTCTCGGACAGTGTGAATGGACAGGTTTCTGGTTGAGTCACTGTAAATACAACAAAGCATAACAGGACTAGTCTGCCGGGAATACTTTTTTCTTCCTTAAGGTGAATGTGTGTCATAACTGTATCGTACTGTCCTTATGTAATTGTAAAAGAAACTTCTTAAATGACTCGGCAAAGAGAGTCAAATTAAATTAAATTAACAGCATTTAACACTCTTACATTGTTTGAGTGTATTATGTACGCACACATTTGGGTTTCCATCCTTTTTACATTCATTTCCTAGAGACTGAGCTGAACCTTAACCTTAGTCACAAGTTGTTTAAGCTTAAACCTATTTCAACCGATATCCGAACTTTAAACTATGTCGTTGAGCTAATAAAGGATATTTGTTGTGCTGCAGAAGTATTCCTCTGCTTTTTCACAGCACTTCTATTTTGGACACTACCAAACTATTGAAAAATTCTCAGTTACACCCCAGGAACTACCAGGAGTAAAGACAAAGTAAGTGGACAGGTTGACCCAAATAGTCCTTACTGCTCACCCAGAGAAGAATCATCATACTTCCTGTATGTACCTATTCTGCAGTTTAAACTGGTTGTCTTAGTCCAATCTCATCAGATCTCAGAAGCTAAGCAGGCATGGGCCTGGTTAGTACTTTGCTGGGAGACTGCTAGAATGCCAGATGCCACATGGGGCAGTAGTGCATAATGTCGTTGTGTCCTTGGTTCACCTCCTTACCTCCAGTGTCCATGAGCTGGTGTTTGTGAGAGTGAATGTGGGAAAATGGTGGAAACGTGCCCATGGATACAATCTGTGTTTACAGCGTGTTGTGTCATGAATGTTCATGAACATGCACTGTCCCAAACAAGAAACTAACAAAAATAAAATAGTAAGTGGGAGATAGTTATTAGAAAAGCACAAAAAGGGTATTTTCTGTATTTTTGACATTGAAAATGTGTATAATACCCACACATTTCGTGATAAAGATCCATATAGAAGACTCATTGTTAAATAAATGTTTTAACCAATTAATCTACACAACATGATGTTTAACATATAAAAGTAAAAATCAAATACTCAAGGCCTCCATTTGTACATGTTAAAGGACAAATATTATGCATAGTTGGTATTGTTATTAGCCTTTAAATATGCTCTTGAGTACCTTTAGTTTGACATCTCATGTTTTAGAACAAAAAATTATCCAAATGATATAAAATGTAAGCTTTGTAACATTTTACATTTGACTTTCCACTGTCAAGGAGTTCTGTTACAGTAGACAATTTTTAAAATATGTTTATTAATATCTGTGGTCAATTGAACATTAATGAAAAAGCTTTAACACTTCACACACTAACACAAATCTCATCAATGTCGCTGATGTATAATGGAGTCTATGGGAATTGTGACCAGTTGACATTTTAAAACTGGGTGTTTGCAGTTTGCAGTGGTTTCCAAATAAAATGTAATGATTGTTTCTGGTTAAGAAACTGGTTAAGATCAACAGTTTCTTTTAAATGTTGCTTCAGAAAATCTGTTGAATTTGTACATTGCACTTTTCTAAGGGATTATCCCAGGCATTACACAATGGTTACAATAACTTTGGATAAGTATAAAATAAATAATTCCGTACACATAAGACGAGCACAGATGTTTAAACACTCAAATCAGTCTTTAATTACATTTAGGTTGTTTTATAATTTTCCTATAAAGGCTTATAAAGGAAGTCCAACACAGTTTTTCTCTGTCAGTGTGAATGGACAGGTTTCTGGTTGAGTCACTGGAAATACAACAAAGCATAACAGGACTAGTCTGCCGGGAATACTTTTTTCTTCCTTAATGTGAATGTGTCATAACTGTACTGTACTGACCTTATGTAATTGTAAAAGAAACTCGTTAAATCACTTGGCAAAGAGATTAAAATTAAATTAACAGCATTTAAAGGGCATTAAGTACAGAAACTGTCGAGCCTTTTTTAGCTCCAGAGACCTTGGTGAGGCCTCTAAAGGTCACTCAGAATCCTCCTCTCTTCCGATTCTTTTGGTTCCTGTGGGGATTTCCCTTAAATTATAACTAAACCTATATTCTTTTGTATGTTGATGTTCTGGAGTCAAGGTAGCTTACAAAGTTGATCTGCGGACAGAAGCAGCACTCCATGCAATATTCCATCTGTCCGCACATTCCAAATTCCATTATTTTATCCTCTACCGCTTGTTCAGTTAGGGTAGCGGGTGACGAGTCTATCCCAGTGACTTTCGGCCTTAGGCGGGGTACACTATGGACATGGGCCAGTCTCGTGGCAGGGTTAACACAGAGACATAGACACAGACAACCATTCACTCTCATATTCATTCACCTGGTGTTCGGACAGTAGGAGGAAGCCGGAGAACCTGGAGAGGACCCACGGTAACATGGGAAGGACATGCAGACTCCACCCAGAGAGATCATGTGATGTTGGTCTGGAATCGAACCCATGATCTATTGGGAGGTGAGAGCTCTTTACAACAAACACTGTTAGTCCTGAACGGGTCATTCAGCTTTCATAATCATGTGCAATACTGTTATACTCCTGCAACACTGTTATACCTCCTGTGCAACACTGTTATACCTCCTGTGCAATACTGTTATACTCCTGTGCAATACTGTGACACAATGTCAATCATCCCCGGTGCAATATTTTCTGTCCATATGACAGCTGTAAATAAGTGTTATATGAGTGTTATTATTATCAAGATTATAAGAGCTTTCTTTTTTCTAAGTTATCTGTTTTTATTATTATACCGTGCATAATCTGCTTCTGTACTCTTTGTTGCAACAGTGGAACTTCCCAATTGTGGGACAAATAAAGGTGATCTTATCTTATCTCTAACTGCTCTGCCATTGTGCACTCTTAAAACTGTGCTATTTCTGTAGTCACATCACACCGATGAGTAAGACTGGCCAATCTGAGATATTTGATTCATATTCCCTGTAAAAAGATAACGCCCAGTCCCACTGAAACTAGTCTGAAACTTGCTGTGCGAAATGTCAGATCGTTATGTAACAAATCATTCTTAATTAATAATTTTATCTCTTCTTATAATCTTGATTTTATGTTTTTAACTGAAACATGGCTTGACTAAAACACACAGGAAATTTAGTTAAAATAGAATCGGCTCCACCCAACTTTATGTTTGAATCTGAAGCACAAGAAAACAAAAAAGGGAGGTGGTGTTTGTGCTTTTGTTAGAGATGAAATAGTTACCCACAGGTTGTCCTTTGCGGTGTTTTCATCATTTGAGTATGTATCCTTTAAAATTGAGCTAAAACAGTCTCCATCCATTCTCTTCATTGTTTTATACAAGCCTCCTCAGCACTGCCAAAGTTTTATTGATGATTTTACTGAGATGCTTTCAGTCGTATGCACAGACTTTGATGGTTTGGTCATAACAGGTGATTTTAATGTTCATGTTGATAATATCTGTGACAGAAACGCTAAAGAGCTTCATGCTGTCCTTGAAACTTTCGGTCTTACTCGGCACGTGAGTGGCCCCACCCACAGCAGCACACTCTAGATCTTCTAATTACAAAGGGGTTAATATTTCAAACGTCAATGTGGCCGATGTTGCTTTGTTTGATCATTTTTGTGTCTTCTTTGACCTGTCTGTTTTTCCCAAACCACCGGCTGGTCCTGCAGTTGTTCGGAGGAGACACATAAATGACAGCACAGGAAAACTGTTCATGGAAATGATAAACTTTGAAAATTTTCTAATGTAAATGATTTGTTGAACTCTGTTACATCTAGTCTTTTGAATGTTCTCGACACCATTGCCCCTATGAAGGCTAAAATTGTTAAAAGTAAGCAGAAGGCGCCATGGAGAAATTATGATTCGGTCAGGGCACAGAAAAGGGAGTGCCGCCGGGCCGAACGAAAATGGCGCAAGTCAAAGCTCCAGGTTCAAAAAGAGATTTACAGAGAGAAGTTGTACATGTATATCTATGTTTCACTGACGGCAGGTGAATATGGACCAGTGGATTCACTCTGTCACTGCATCCAACAGATCAGTGTGTGGATGCAAAACAATTTTCTCCAGCTGAACTCAGACAAGACTGAAATCATCGTCTTTGGCCCACAGAAACAAAGAGAAAGTGTTAACAGTCACCTCCAGAGTCTCGCTCTAAAACCAACAAATCAAATTAGAAATCTGGGGGGGAATAATAGACTCAGACTTGAATTTTGACAGCCACGTCAAATCAATAACATCAGCAGCTTTTTACCATGTAAAAACATTGCCAAAATCAAAAGTATAGTTTCTTAACCAGACTTGGAGAGACTTATCCATGCGTTTGTCTCTAGTAGATTAGACTACTGTAACTGCCTGTAATACAGCCAGATCGCTGCTGCTCGGGTTCTGACAAGAACCAGGAAGTACACATTAGTCCTGTGCTCAGGTCTCTGCACTGGCTCCCTGTGGCTCAGAGAATAGACATTGAAGCAGCTCGGCTTGTATACAAGTCTCTCCATGGCCCAGCACATCTCGGACATGTTAGTGCCATATGAACCATCTCGGACTCTGAGGACCTCAGGGACCGGCCTCCTGCTGGTGCCCAGAGTCAGGACAAAATCATGGGGAATCTGCGTTTCAGTTTTATGCAGCTAAAATCTGGAACAGTCTTCCTGAGGATGTGAGACAGGCCTCTACTCTGGCATTGTTCAAATCTAAGCTAAAAACTGTTTTGTTTGGCTATGCATATGACTGAAATGATTTTCTTTGCACTCTTCTCTTTATGTCTTAAACTATTTGACGGATAGCCTGAAAATGGCACCTTTTAATTTCTTTAAATTAAGGTTTTGTGATTTCTGCCATGTCTTTGTGATTTTTAATGCATTTGTTCCCTGTTCTGTGAAGCACTTTGAATTGCCTGTGTTACGAATTGTTCTCTACAAATATACTTGCCTTGCCTTGCCTAAACAGCATAGTAATATAAAAGCGCTGGTTCAAATATTATGTTTCCGTAGTAACAGTGTAATAATCTCAACAATCCCTCTGTTGAATCAGAATCAGAATCAGAATCAGAATCAGAAA
Organism: Chaenogobius annularis; assembly: GCA_015082035.1. Classification (NCBI taxonomy): domain Eukaryota; kingdom Metazoa; phylum Chordata; class Actinopteri; order Gobiiformes; family Gobiidae; genus Chaenogobius; species Chaenogobius annularis. Next base: position 605,620 of record BJKM01000257.1, read on the forward strand.
GAGTTTATTGCCATTGTCAATGAACAAAATTCAAAAACGTAGGAACTTGTCTCGGCCTTAAGGTGCAACATAAAACACTGAGTAATAATAAAACAACATATATTCAATCAAAAAAGGGCATGCATTAGGAAACAATTTAAAATTACTATACAATAAAAATAAAAATAGGCATTTCTATGTACACAAGTTTACAGTTATGTTTAAAGTTATAGTGCAGAAAGTGACAGTACAGTGAGTTGGATGAATATTGCAGTTAAAGTGACAGGTGTTTTCAAGTGTTCATGAGTCCAACAGCAGAGGGAAAGAAACTATTCTTGTGGCGGGAGGTTCTGGTCCGGATGGATCGTAGCCTCCTGCCTGAGGGAGTGGTTCAAACAGACCATGTCCAGGGTGAGAAGGGTCAGCTGTGATCCGACCTGCTCGTCCCAGAGCCCTGGAGACGTACAGGTCCTGCAGAGATGGAAGTCTGTAGCCGATCACCTTCTCAGCAGAGCGCACAATGCGCTGTAGTCTCTGTTTGTCCCTGGCTGTGGCTCCAGCGTACACCACACGGTGATGGAGGAGGTGAGGATGGACTCAATGATGGCCGTGTAGAACTGCACCATCATCTGCGCTGGCAGCTTGGCTTTCCTCAGCTGCCGCAGAAAGTACATCCTCTGCTGGGCCTTCTTGATGAGGGAGCTGATGGAGGGCTCCCACTTGAGGTCCTGGGTGATGGTGGTGCCCAGGAAGCGGAAGGAGTCCACGGTGGTGATGGGGGAGTCTGTCATGATGAGGGGGGCTGGGGGGCTGTGGCTTTCCTGAAGTCCACGATCATCTCCACTGTCTTCTGGGCGTTGAACTCCAGATTGTTACCGCTGCACCAGGACACCAGCCGGTCCACCTCCCTCCTGTAGACGGACTCATCCCCGTCCGAGATGAGCCCGATGAGGGTGGTGTCGTCCGCAAACTTGATGAGTTTTACGGAGTCGTGGCTGGAGGTGCAGCAGTTTGTGTACAGGGAGAAGAGCAGGCCATAAAGGTCAATTCACATCATAAGGTCCCTTCACATAATTAAGCAGCAAGTTTCTCATCTCCCCCTGAAGGTGTGGCCTGAATAACCTGTGTGTGCTAATTTTTCTATATGTGCTCGTAGGTGCATTCCGGGTTCCCCCCAAACCCAATCTCCCACACCCGATAGTGTGGTGCATTTCAAGCATTGTGTATTAGTTTTTGCAACAAAACTTATGTGAAAAAGTTCTAAACCTTCCCCCTGTTTATATGGCACATTTCCTTTATCTACCTGAAAAGTGTAGAGGCATAGAAATATTATGCATATAAGATTGTAAGATGTGTGTATCGTAGACCTATGGTAATATTTCTACTCTCGAGTCTTCTTCCTTCTCTTTGTTGTAGTCTTCATTCTCCACAAGTGGAATCACTTCTTGATAAACTTGGTAAGGAGGTGGTTTTCTGTCAAATGGACCTATGGCTTTCTCAATTGTCTTTCCAAATAACACAGGGATGCACCTACAGCTTCCACATATGCAAAATAGGAATATACAAATTATTATAGTCAGGCCCATTGCAGATAAGTATTTACCCCACCTTCCAAAGGTGGAGCCAGACTGTTCTTTCAGTTCAATTTAGAGAGCGCTAAGTTTCTGTCATAATCCAGACTCTGTATATTGTAATGTACCAAATTGATTCTGTTCACATTTTTGTTTGCCGTTATTGGGAAAATAGCACTCAAGATTGGAAAAGCTTCAAATCCTGCTGCTACTTCATCTACCAATTTATATTTGTCCGGTATACCTCTTGCCTGTCCAATGGTATCAATCCATACATTATTTTCTCCAGCATCAACAGGGTGAGATCTCTTTTTCTTGATCCTTGCACCTTTAAAGTCCTGTGTCACAGTTCTAAGCGTAGCTGGAAGACTTACAACAGGATTCAACAGAGAAACAAGTGCACATGTTCCTAACCACCTGGCAGGCAACGTATCATATAAAGTGTTTTGTCTACAATTCCACCAGATATCAGTTCTAGGGACATTGAATTCAGAAACTATGTTATTACCAGTGAGATTTAGTGTGGTGTGATTATCCTCTGTTAGTTTAGTGTCAACATTAGTGATACAAGTCACATTTAGATCTAACGTGTTTGGGTCAAATATAGATGGTATTACATTTGGTTTGGTCACAGTAAATGCATGGTCCCATCCCATGCAATCTTTACTAGGGTTGTCTTTGGTCATAACATCAGATAAGCTAAACATATCCCATTCTTTTTTATCAGTCTTTTTCATATCAGTTTCACATGTTGAAAGTGTTATAGAAAGGACTGGACGAGTAGTTTCACATATTATACTAATTGGGTTTCAATTGCTAATCTTCGCTTAGGAGTTCCTTCCGTCCATCCATCTTCTTCCTCTTATCTGGGGCCGGGTCACGGCGGTAGCAGTCTTAGCAGGGACTCCCAGACTTCCCCCTCCCCAGGCACTTCCTCCAACTGCTCCGGGCGATCCCGAGGTGTTCCCAGGCCAGCCAAGAGACAGTCCCTCCAGCGTGTCCTAGGTCTTCACCGGAGCCTCTTCCCGGTGGGACACACCCTCCCCAGGGAAGCGCCCAGGAGGCATCCGGAACAGATAGCCGAGCCACCTCAGCCAGCTCTTCTCGACAGGGAGAAGCAGCGGCTCTACTCCTGTCTCCTCCTGTGTGACTGAGCTTCTCACACTATCTGTAAGGGACAGCTACCCGGCGGAGGAAACTCATTTCGACCGATTGTATCCGCGATCTTACCCAAAGCTCATTACCATAGGTGAGGGTAGGACCGTAGACCGGTAAATCGAGAGCTTTGTCTTTTGACTCAGCTCCTTCACCACAACAGTCCGAAGCAGCGACCGCATCACTGCAGATGCTGCACTGTCTGCAAACAGCATAGATAAGATCCTGTAGTCCCCAAACCGGACACCCTCCGACCCCTGACTGCGCCTAGAAATTCTGTCTGCTCCGGTCATATAGGGACCGGACAGCATATTCCCGGAGCATCCTGCAAAGGAAACCTCGAGGGACACGGTCGATAGCCTTTTCCAGATCCACAAAGCACATGTGGACTGGTTGAGTAAACTTCCATCAACCCTCGAGCACACGAAGGAGAGTATAGAGCTGGTCCAGTGTTCCACCACCAGGAAGTAAACCACTCTGCTTCTCCTGAAACAGAGGTTCGACTACCGGTCGGATTCTCCTCTCCAGTACCCTGGAATAGACCTTACCGGGGAGGCTGAGGAGTGTGATCCCTCTGTAGTTGGAACACACCCTCCGGTCCCTCTTCTTGAACAGAGGGCCACCACCCCGGTCTACCAGTCCAGAGGCACTGTCCCAACTGCCACCCAATGTTGCAGAGACGTGTCAGCAAAGACAGTCCATCTCATCCACCCCCAGAGCCCTGCCACAGAGGAGTTTGCCAACAACCTCTTTGACTTCAGCTGAGGTGAGGTGACTCTGAGTCCCTAGCTTTCTCTTTGGAAGACTTGACAGTGAGATTGAGGAGGTCCTCAAAATATTCCTTCCACCGTCCGACGACATCCCCAGTCGAGGTCAGCAAGTCTCCACCCGGACCATAAACGGTGTTTGTGTAGCAAGCTTCCTCCTCCTGAGGCGCTGGACAGTTTGCCAGAATTTCTTTGGAGCCAACCGATAGGCCTCCTGCCCAGGCCTCTGCGACAGCACAAGCTACGGTACACGGGCCCGCTGATACCTGTCAACTGATTCAGGAGGATTCCTACAGTCTTCCTTCTTCAGCCTGACAGCATCCCTTACTTTCGGTGTCCACCACTGGGTTTAGCGGTAGCCGCCGCAACAGGGACCTAAGACATTGCGACCACATCTCCGAGCAGCCGCATTGACAATGGAGGGCAAGAACATGGTCCACTCGGACTCAATGTCCCCGCCCTCCCCCTGGAATCTGGAAGAAGCTCTAGGAGATGTGAGTTGAAGACCCTGTTGATAGAGGGCTCAGCAAGACGTTCCCAACAGACCCTCACAATGCGCTTGAGCCTGCTAAGTCTGTCCCACTTCCTCCTTCGCCAGTGGATCCAACTCACCACCAGGTGGTGATTGGTCGACAGCTCTGCTCGTCTCTTCACCCAAGTGTCCAAGACACGGGGCCAGAGGTCAGATGACAACAAATTACAACAAAGTCGATCATTGATCTACAGCCTAAGGTGTCCTGGTGCCAGGTGCACTGATGGACACGCTTGTCCTTGAACATGGTGTTCGTTATGAACAATCCGTGGCTAGGACAGAAGTCCAATAACTGAACACCGCTCGGGTTCAGATTGGAAAGGCAGTTCTTCCCGATCACCCCTCTCCAGATGTCACTGTCTGGCCCACGTTGTAGTCCCCCCAGTAGAACAACGGAGTCCCCGGTCGGTGCACTGTCCAGTACCCCTCCCAGGGACTCCAAGAAGGCCGGGTACTCTGCACTGCTATTCGGCCAGTGGGCCAGCCAGCCAACACAACAGTGAGAGACCACGTGGTGGCTGAGCTGTGTATAAGCAACGCCAGAGTAGTGGAGCGCCCAGCCCCTCTCGAGAAGATGGGTTCCAGAGCCCAAACTGTGCATGGAGGTGAGACCAACTAGTCGCTATTGCTCAACCTGCCACACAAGCTCAGGCTCTTTCACCCCCCAGCGAGGTGATGTTCCATGTCCCCCCAGCCGCCAAGGCCCCTGCCGTCGAATGACGCCTAGATCTCTCTGCAACGGCCCCTACAGATCCTTCCGCAGCTGGTGGGTCCACGGGAGGAAGGCCCCATATCGCTCGTTCGCTGTGGCCTTTCCCAACGGGGCCCGGCCACCAGACACTCGCCGTCGAGCACCCACCCCAGGCCTGGCTCCAGGATGGGGCCCCAGTAACGCCAATCCGGGCGACGTAACTGGCCTTGATATTTTTTACTGTAAGGTGGCGGTTCAAGGAGGGGTCGCTTGGGAGTTAATTTCCTTTTGTCGATTACTTTTGATACTGGGTTAGGAGTTATTTTCCTTTTGTCTATTAACTTTGACACTGGGTTCTGAGGTTTAGATTAACTCGAGCCAGTAGTTATGGAAATTGCTAGGGTCCAAGAAAATGTATTTTTATTAACCCCATGGTACAGTGTTCCAACTCAAATGGTTTAATGTAAGCACTGACGGATTCATATTATTGCCAGAACTGCCTATTCTAGATCTACTCAAATTTATTTTGGAAGCTTCGCCTGGACCACTAAATTATTCGCCTAAGGTTGGAAGAGTATACACCCACATACATCGTTGGTAACATCTTTCTATATCTGATGGCATACACAAGTATAAGTCATAATTTATCCAATCAAAAGGGTGCGAGCTACATTGAATTACTTCACAATGATTGATGTCATAAGAAGTTTCTTCATACACTGTGTAGTTTAACTCCACAACCCCGTATGTCTTAAGACATCGGTCCTGTTTCCTATCCGTATTCGTTTTTAATCAATGGGTGAGCGGAGCAACAAGTTTTCCAATTAGTGTTTGTTCTATTGTGGCATTTCTCAAAAATAGATTACAATGACTCCTATTATAAGCATTACCACCATCAAGGCTAGGATTTACATAGTTTGTTTCTGTTGTTTGTGTTTTGTACATCTCAAAATTTTCTGTTTATATAATATACAGTTTCACATCTAGCTTCATATCTAAGTGTGATTTAACTGCTCAAGTTCCCTTGTAACAGTATTTACTGTCCTATCAGTAGGATTATCCAATAGTCTAGTGATTTATGGACTAGTGCACTTTCACTCGTGTCTGTGTCGTCAACCCAATGTTTGAGAATGAATTGTGTCACATTTCCTTCAGTGGATCTGTTCAGCGAGGTTCATTCCAGTGTCTGCTAAACAGCTTGATCTCCAACCTTGATCGCTGCTTTTTTGGTAGCTGCAGCTGGATCACTTGGTGTGGCTTTTGGAGCTCTATGAGCAAGAAAACTCAACAGTCTTTTTAAGTTCAGTCATGTAAAAGCATTTACATTCTTGATCGACCCAATGGGTTTTGCAATTGACATTTTACGACCTGTTGCTTACTCATGTGGAGTGACATCTAATGGTTTGCAAGGGGTATTACTGAGGTCCAATAAAGCAATAGGGAGTGCAGTGACCCATGATAAGAGTTTGCCTTGATGAGTGGTGTTGTTTGAGTCTGCAAAGATTTTAGCTCATTTTTCCTTAAGGTTTTTATGACCTCATTCAATTATTCCTTGATTGTGGATGGTAAGTGGAACCAAGTTTTCTCCTAATGCTTAAAGTAGTCTCAACGTCTAGGAAAGAAGCTGGAATAGTGCCAGAGTGCCAAATCTGGGAATAATTTCTTTGAGCAGAACTTCAAACCAGGCAACACTTGAAGACAAAAGCTGATTCACCCTAAGATTCCTACACAAAAACAGAGCAATGTAGTGTATTCTATCCAATGCAGCCACTTCACAAGAGGCTTTATCAGAACAGAAGATACGCGAGTTCAGTTCAGGACCCCAGAGCGCCGTACATCTTCATCTCAAAGCCACAAACCACTCTATTGAAGACAGTGAGGTGGAGATTCTGAGCAAGGAGAAAAGATGGTTTGAAAGAGGAGTTAAGGAGGCCATCTTTGTTAAAAAAGAGAATTCTTCCTTAAATCGTAACGGAGGTTTAAGATTCAACCTTCCCGTTGTTTATAATGGTTTGCTGAAACCCTGGAGACGCCCAAGGCATTCTGATGCTAATCGGGTACTCAATGAGGAGGGAGCCAAAGCAGGTCACAATAGGATGTAGATGGCCCATTTCAGTTAAGTTTCAATGGGCCATTATCAGGAGGTCCCACCCAGTGGACTTGTTTCACAGATTGAAAATAACTCTTGGATGTGAAGAGAACTACATATTATGCATCGATCATATATTCGCCATTGTACAATGCATTGAACATGTATTCACTATTAGACAATGTTATGCTGCTCTTTGGTCTGTGGTGCTGTGCTTTTCCACTCTGACCCCAAGGTTTGACCAGTCTCAGGTTACACGAGCATACAAAGAGAGAAAAAGGTGGAGACCATGATGGAGGGTCAGATGGGGACTGGGCAGACAATCAGGCGGCCTACCACACAAGGACTTCCTTTAGGCTCATGCATATTCATTTTCTGTGTCTATATACTGGCAAACTGTGGCTGTCCCGTTACTCTCCGGAATTATTAAGACGCGAGTAACGAGTGTTAGGCACCCGGAAGTCCAGACGTCTGTATAGATGACTTTGTTAGGAGAATAAAAGAATGCGTAATGAAACTCATCTATGGCTGGTATGTATTAGTAACTGATAGAGTAGATCTTGTTGACTTTCACTCCTCCTTCCAGTTTCTGAACACGCAGATGTCGAGTTAAATAGAACTGGACATATTTCTTCAATTGGTGACCCCGAGTCGTGCTGAAGGGGAGAGCTGTCAACAACCAGAGACACGGAGAGGAGGTCCGTGCTCACACCAGGGGGAACGGCGGCGTTCCGTTCCACTGGACACATTGCGGTAGACATACCAGCACTTCATCCACGGCGGAAAACCAACTTTTTCCAGGGCGCGCCCTCCTAGTTTAAGGTAAGACATTTTTGATGATTCTCACTTTTTTAAGAGTTTCAAAGTATGTCTATTGGCTAACTTTCCAAATTTTAGTTTAGGAAACTTGGGAATTGTTTGGTTTTAAGCTAAAATCTGTGAATTGATGGTGGAATGAAGCAGGGAAAGGCGTTATATGGGGCTCACAAATCCAAATTAATTAATTAAAAACCAAATTTAATAAGTAGACGGAATAAATAGTTATATGTAGAAAGAGAAGAAAAGAAATGAAATAAAGTACTAACACGCTGAATATTAATTCATTAAAAGCCCTTTGGGTGGGTGTCGATGGAACTCCTGCGTTACACATGGAAATAAACGTTACTGAGTAGCCGTAGACGGACTCAGGAGCCGTCTGAAAACTCTTAAAAGGCTAGGCGCATAAGAGCCTTTCTGTCTGGGACATAAATGCGTAGGTTTGAGGCCTTCCTGATTCATTCAGTCTAGTATGGTCTAGACCAGGTTAGTCAGGAAAAGTACTACTAAATTTGTTAAATTGGTTAAATAGTTGTAAAAGTGAGACAAAGAACTGTTGCGAAAAAAGGCGGGGGGAGGTGAAGATGCGAGTGTAAGGCGCGCGCACGTGAAGGCGCGTGCACGTGACGGTGCGTGACGTCACGGTAAGTGAAACTCGAGAACAAAGGAAAATGGCGATAAAAAATAAGACTGTGGAAAGTGGGTTAAGCGAGTATGGAAAGAGAGTGAAATCCGCTCTCGAAGCTCAAAAGAGTAAGAAGTTACAAAAGGCAACTGAAAGTGGATTTGAGTTTGTTCTGTGCGGTGCGGCGGAGACGAGGAAATGTGCGCTGAAAGTTCTGTGCGGTCCTTGGAGGCGGAGTCGAGGAAATGTGCGCTGAAAAGTTCTCGTCGCGGAGCGAACTCAAACGGATGAAAGGCCTCACGAGAGGTGAAACGAGAAGGCCTCAAAGACAAAGAGTAAGTATTTAAAAATGCGGAAACATGCAAAACTGATCCTGGAGGCTGCCACAGTGAAATGGAACAAAGGGAAGAGGATTTTTCGTACCACCCGCGGTAGGAGGAGCCAGCTCCGTCACTGAAGAGAAGAGGATTTTCGTACCACCACGGTAGGAGGAGCCAGCTCCGTCACTAGAGGCAGAGCCAAGGCCCCTCTACCATCGGCCCCTCCGCATATGGATCAGATGATACAAATAGCGTCCTCTAGTGGCGTATACCCGCAACTACATGGACTGTTAGAATGGAAAAAGCAGCTCTAATCAAATCAGTGAACAAAGAGACACAATTTTGCGTTGGACGAAGCAAACATTGACGAAGTAACTAAACGCTTTTACGCAGCCGCTGCCACGGGACAAACTGCAGCGGTCACTAAAGAAAGTTGTGTTTCAGGTTAAAAACATGATGGATGAAGTTACATAAAATCTACAGATGACTCAAATAGCGAAGAGGAAGACACAGATAATGCAGAATCTCATGAGGCTAGACAGACACTTTTGAAATTATCTGGGGAACGAAGTACATTAGCTGCGGAATTAGCTAAAATAAAGATTGACCCACCTTGGTGAAAATAAAAAGGAATTGAGTCGAGTCCTTGTGAAGAAGATTGTGGTCATCCTGAGAATCTATAACTTAATAAACAAAAATTCCAAAGTTCCGATTTGGATTGTGGGATTATTAAAAATAATGGCAAATAAAGAACTCCTTGAGTGGGACTAAAAACAAGACATTGGGTGGAACAGAAGACCCGATCTGGAAAGAGAACTCAACAGCGAAAAATAAAG